>OX243823.1:10050438-10202938 GCA_945859605.1 Lumbricus rubellus | reverse complement strand
CAAACACACAGACCAGGAATCCTGAACGTGATGTCAACCGCCAGGTCTTCGTTGGCTAAATTCTACGTGCGTGTGATCAAGGGCGGATACAGAAACTTTTACAAAAAAATTCTTTCGTATCCGCCGAAAAAGTCGATGACCTTTTTTTTTGGTCATCCGGTCAAATTTTCGGGAAAATCATACCAATTTGTCCGCCAAAAAGTTGATGACCTTTTTTTCTTTTTTATAGTCCTCAAATTCATTCTGACTTTTAGAAAACAAAACATGCAATTTCCAAATAGGGGGGGGGGGGCCGCAATGCATGGGTATTTCTTAATAGGGGGCTGGGCCAAATTGTACAATACATTGTTCCACACTTGTTCAATCGAAATGAAGGGGGGGCTGGGAATTCTAAATGGGGGGCCATGGCCGGATAAGCCCCCCTGGATCCGCCCATGCGTGTGATTGGGACTCCCATATGACCTTTCCCGTCGTTTTAGCTTTTTTGCATAATAGATAAACTTGCTGTTTCTGGGTGAACACCGACGGCGCTTGGGATGACTGATCACCTTTGAGAGACAGTTATTTAGATACGCCTACAGAATAATTCTAAAGCATAACTACGTTGCACTATATTCCATAATATAAATCTCACGAGTTAGAATAACAACAATAAATATTATATAGGGCCTTATAGGCTTATATATAGCCTATTCGCAGTATTATCGTTTAATTTAGGTGCAGACTTTCAAATATAACCTACATAGCCTATGCACAACGACACAGCCATGTTTGCCTTCACAATGTCATGCTGTTAATGTAGCAAGCGATATCGTGTCTGAACCCACAAGGCTCATATTATTATTTTTCAGTCTGAGTCATTATTAATCATTCTCAATTTAATGGGTTTCCGTCATTCACATCGTCTCTATTTTCATCTGTAGGCTATGCTCTATATTTAGAGACACCATTGAGTCACTGATGACGTAGACTGTTATTCCTGGCAGCCACCATTCCAATCCGACCTCAAATATTATACGAGCTACGTCATCCGTCCTGCAGCAGACGGCATTCTGTATTTTTAATGGTAGCAATGAAGACAACGCTATCGTCTTCGGCGGCAAATTACGATAGTGAATTCTTTCTTTGTTAATCCGTTTTAACGTTCCACGGATTTCGATACGAAATACAGTAAAGCAGAGTAAAGAGGCAACTACATGTACTTCTCTGAGTCGTAATCCTGATATTTATGAGCATGATACACGCTACGCGATGCCGGAGACTTTTATTAGCCTCGTATCACTGCGCGGTTAAACAGTCAGTCGTCAGTTTACACAGTAGTTTGCCTGTGTTTACATTATGTACGCGCATTTGGCAATTTATTTAGCCCATATATTCTTAAAGCTTGCTCCATGTGGCAGGTTCAAAGTCCATTGATGCTACTGCTCTCCACGCTGAGTCTCTTCTTCAAGCCTAGCTGTCATAAATATCCAGTGGTCATCATCCAGACCAGCAGAATATATCTGGGTCAAGCCTTGTCTATAATGGCATAGTTATAGTATATAGTATACTATAACTAAGCCGTCTATAATTCCTCCATTCTGCTCTCAATGACAGGTTCTTAAGAGTGAATTTTTGTCGCAAGTCAACGCAGGACTTCACAAATCACGACTCAGTTGAAACTTCCCAAGTCAACATTGCGCTACAGAATTGATGTAATTTATGTTTATAACCTTTACTGTATGGCTTTGTGCTGGTTCACTGGCTTCCAAAAGAGATTGCCACATCATAAAAACTACCACTACACCACACCACCATATCCCACAACCACCGCGGTATCCGGTCAAAACCGCGCTCACAAAACCGCGCACACAAAACCGCGCACACAAAACCGCGATTCACAAAACCGCGCACGCTTATTACCGCGCTCGATCATTACCGCGCACGATCATAACCACCAGGGCCGGATTAACAAATGTGGGGCCCTGTTCAGTAAAACTGTGGGGGGGGGCCCAACCTTAGAGAAGGACAACAGAATGACACACAAAACGTGTTGAAGGCCTATTCAACGATCCTATTTCATCTATCCAGCTTTTATTTTATATCTAAAAATATTTTCATCCAGCTACCATTTCTTATGCGTTATTTTCATCAATCCAGCCTCCATTTCACCTCTAAAATGATTTATTCCAGCTTCCATTTCTCAAGCTCTGGACCAGTTGTCTGTAGACCAATAATGTCGTTAGACCAGTTGCCTGTAGACAAGTTGTCGTTTGACGAGTTGTCTGTAGACACCGCTTAAATAGAAGTTGGATGAAGGTATTTTTAGATCTGACATAGAAGCTAGATGCACGTTGAAAATCTTGAATGCGGTTATGATCATGCGCGGTAATGATCGTGCGCGGTAATGAGCGTGCGCGGTTTTGTGAATCGCGGTTTTATGTGCGCGGTTTTGTATGCGCGGTTTTGATAGTAAACCCCACCACCGCTGACATTATAACCACAACTTATCGTGCCATTGTTACTGCTCATTATAATAATTATTACAAATATTATTATCATTATTGTTGTTATTGTTGTTATTATTACTATCACTAGCCTACTACTTCTGCTGCTGCTGATGCTGCTATCATCATCATCACTGTTATTATTATTATTATTTTTACTACTAATAATAATATTATTATTAATTTTTATTAGACTATTAAGATTCTAAGCACTTACTAATTAGATTCGTACTCATCATTTCGGCTTCGGCACTTCCTTCTTCTAATCTTTGTCGTCATCTTCAGCAACGCGTACAAATCCGTACAAATCCGTACAAATCCGTACAAATCCGTACAAATCCGTACAAAGTCGTTGTCGTCATCATTCATGAAAGTCAATTCTCACAGAACCAGGCAGAACCAGACATATCTCAACAGTGTTCGCACAAATTCCCATGATCATTGATTACCAAGAGCGTTGGAAGCAGCTGCCAGTGCTCTCCGTATACTAACACTCGGCACTTCAGATAAGGTTAAAACGTTATTGACTTCTTGTCGTCAATGGTTCTTGAGGGTAGGCCTGTACAACAGGATGAGGAGTCGTCGAGGACTATTATCGGAATTGAACAGGAAGTCGACGAATATGACCCTCAATCCCAGTGGCGATGCTACGGTAGGTCGTGGCAGGTCATTTGACCTGACTATTTCGCTCATGACCTGCCTTGAGACCTGCCAGAACTTCTCTGGGATTTTTAATATCTTCTCATATTTGATTTCTTCGATCTACTGAAAAGCTACAATGACATTGGGGCGACCTGAATAAATAGTAGGGCTGGCGCCGCAACTGCTCAATCAACTGAACCTGGAAGAGTATAGGCCCAATTCAAAACGTCATCCTGGTATTTAACGATCCGACGGTTATAATAAGCAAAGTCGTTCAAGAGCATGTCTTCCTAACCGCCGCACATGCGCTCGTATTTATAAACTGGTCTGGATGAAAAATACGGCTACAGCTGCATGGACCAGTTTACCTGAGCGGTGTACCGTTGTACAAACAACACTTGACGTTGCGTTAGTTCCCGTAGTCTATGAGGTTGATCAGGATAGTGCGAGACATGGTTTTGACTGGTAGCATGCAACTCCACCACGTCCGGATTTTTTTATCCCGATGTTTGCGAAACTGACGAGTTATCATGACATGGAGGAATGTGATCCGCGTAAGGATTATTTCTGTCCGACGATTGACCTGTTGTTGGTGTATATTGTATAATCAACTTAGGATGAACATTAATGTCCGTCAATGTCCATCAAACTTGCAGAAGAAGCATCTCCGCGAAAAGAACTGCTTAACCCAACGTTTTCTTGAACACGTCGTGTAGGTCAACAGCAAGAGAGAATCTCTTCTAAATTGTCTCTCATGGACGCTTTATTTTACTGTTACGAGGAAACACAAGAAAAACGTTCAGAAAAAACTAGGCTTTTTCCCCTGAATTATTACTCTCATCTGATTTCAGCAGATTCGAAAAGCTACAGTCTTCACCTACTGAGTGCCGGCTTGACACAGCTGCCGCGTGGGTTCGAGTAGACCCTCTTTAGCGATCGAAAGCTTCCGGAGTTAAAGGTCGTAAACGACCGTTTCGCCCTTGAACCTCCGTCTCCATTTCCTCCTCCTTTTCCTCCACAGAAAATTCTACGAAGAATGCGCCTGAACCGTGGACCGGACATACAGTAGACGAGAAAGTTGGCCGACGAGTTGACCGTCAACAGAACATTGCAGACGAGCGTGGCGTAGGTGACCTCAACATTCAATGACATCACTTCCGATACCATCGTTGTCAGTCGAACGAAGAACTCTGGGAACTGACAGAGCAGAAAAACGACGACCATGCTTAGCAGTAGAATTGTCACCGATTCGTTGTTGAATCTCCTCGTCGTCACCATCAGCAGCGAAGCGTTCAGTCGTCTCTGACCTCGCATCTTCAGCACCAGCCTTCCGTTCAAGACGACGATCATCGTCAGCGGAAGGAAGAAGCGGAACAGGAAGTAGGAGCAGGTCTTGTAGACGAAACGGTAGACGCGGCTGTAGCGCAGCGCACTGTGGTCCGACACCCACTCGACGCGGCCACGGCACGGATTGAAGTAGGACTCGGGAGACTGGCGCTCGAAGAAACGCGGAATGTTGTAGACGGTGGCGACGACGAAGACGACCCCAGCGACGAACTTTATTTCGCCTGGTGTGCGATTGCAAAGCGAACTAAACGGACGACAGATGGCGAAGTATCGTTCGATGGTTATGACGACAACGAGCCAGACGGTTGTCGTTTGTGCGATGGAAGCCAGCGGCCAGATGTAGACCTCCATCCACGGATAGACGAACATCAGTCCAGGCACGAATTCCGTGCTGTAGCAAAGAGCGCTCAGCGTCTGGAATCCGAGACACGTGATAAGGTAGAAGCTGTCTGCAACTGACAACGCCTGCATCAGAATGGACACGGTGGACTTGATGGAGGAGTCCTTTCGAAGGACGGCCAGCGTTAGGGCGTTGCCGATGAAGCCGAACAGACATAAAGGACCGACGATAATGACGTTGAAGATGACGTTGTAACGATCGAAAGTGCTGAATCGTTGGCACAGTTCTTGTACAAAGGCTTCGTCGTATCCTAAAAACTCCTCTGGCTTCGTCGGCGATGTCGTCACGTTACTAACCTGCACGTTACGGTTAGAAGAATTCATCTCGATCATCATCATGGAGGACGTATAGAGATCGATAAACGGTAAAGCTCGACGGATGGAAACCAAAGAAAACTTTCACATTGTTTGTGTGTAGGATGACTGACTAAACTCAAGTTGCATCGAAACGTTACTTCGCCGTCTGTTATTTAGGGTGTCACCTGATTAAAGATAGCGACGCGTTGTCCATCGCATTCGGGATGCTGCAGGAGTCCCGGCTGCTGCTGATGCTGATATAGACTGATGCTGATGCGGCCACACGACCACCGCAGCCACTGATACCTCTGCCACATGCATCGATCTCTGCTGCAGCAGCAGAGATGAAGACTGACACTCGATGAGGAAATATCCGGAGACCGAACATCCGCAATTGAACGTAGGCTATACATGCAGTGTACATATATATGTCTATGCACAACTCGATCAACAACTCATGCACTTGTCTTGTATATATATATATATATATATATATATATATATATATATTATACATGTATAGCTTATGGCGTCAAAAGAGAGGCACGCATGCATGCCATGCCCGCATGTATGCCATGCACGCATGCATGTGCTTCGACTGCAGCTAAATTTTCATACCACACATAATATTGCTATTCCTGAATCAAAACAACCAACACACAAGATGCAATTATGGCATTGAACAATACTTTAACAGGATTTGGTTATAAGAAGAAAGACACAAAAGGGAATATAACCGTATTGTATGCTGAATATAACTGTATATAGGGCCTACTATATGCATGCTGTAGTCATATAAAATATGACTACAGCAGGAGCATGCATAAGCTTATACAGGACTATGGATATAATAGACTATATACAGAACTATAGGTATAGGCCTACTTAAACCGTAAAGGGCTGTAAATAGCCTACGTAACTATGGCTATAAGTAAAATACCGTAAACACTGGTTTCCTAACTTCCAGAGAAGCGCGTGGAAATAATCAAAGAATTAAATAATAGACCTAGAAGTTGTCTTATGTAGATGTTCTGACAATTGCGGTAATAGATCACTAATGCTTAGAAGCCAGCATCAAATTAACCAATGTGTCGAAATATCTACCAAAAAATAAAAGATCCTTTCGCTGTAGCAACATCCGCTTGTTACATGTTTAACGTTCAAAGATGATTAGTGTCGCCCTCCTCCTCTATCCTGACTTGGGACTGGCACTAGCAGAGAACAACCATGGAGTGGCGGAGTTGAAGCAGAATCCGGAATCGCATCAGTTCTTTTACACCTATCGCAGCCATTATTTTCTCTTAGGGCTAACAATTAAATCATCATACCTATAGGGCTGAAAGTGAACCGGGTCTGTCTGGGTTTGCGCCCTGGCTTTGATTTTTGTGACCTCCTGGTGCCGGGTCTCAGCCGAGTCGCGTGTTTAACAAACATTTGGGGGAAAGAGGTATAAATGGTACGATTTTGGAAATTTTAGTTCTAATGACTAAACAAAAAGTCGCCAGAAAAATTGTCGGCTGAAACTCAAAGTCAGACGCGGCAACTTTTCCAAACCACTTGTAGCGCTGATCATACCGAGATGTCAACAGCGCCTAAAGAAAGTCAGGTCCTGAAAACCAGATTATTCACAGGCGCTCAGTCAAAACACAATCAGCAGGCATAAACATGGGGAAGGTGCGGTTCAGCTCTAAATGCAGGTGTCAAGCAGGCACGTGCAGATAATAGGAGATTGCTGAGAATTGGAGTATCAACAGGCATAAATAGAACACAGCTGCATCCATCTGGAACGATGTCTACCATTAAAATATTTTTGTTTGGGAAATCAGGCCTCCGCGTGCAACCAGAGGGCTATAGGTTTTTCTAAAGACTTTTTTCCAATGATTGGCCTATTTCTTGAGTAAATATTGACGCCGTTCCTAAATTTAGGCCCTACAGCGTAGGTCTGGTTAGTGTAGCGTGTGCATCAAATCACATAGGCCTATTCGACAGGCATAGCCTATTGAAAAACAGTTCCGGGTGTAACCACAGGATAGAGGTCCCTAACAATTGCATAGCGGCTATGCAATAGCCTACAGTGTGTATTACTGTGTAAGACACAGCACCAATTCCAAACACTTCCTGTGTCGTGAATCTGGAGTATTTCTTCGTTAGCTCCTGCAAATTCATTAATAATCCCAGCGCTGATCTCAGTGATCTGTGTAACGATTTCTTTCAGGGATGTCCGTCACAATTCCAAGTAATTGCTCGACATAAAAGCGACAGATGGCGATGCCGTTTCTATACATAGCAATATACGCAGACAGAGAAGAGAGGTTTTTATCACCTCCTCTCGTCTGTACCGTCTCCGACTGGCGATACATTCTCAGATGCGCCTCTAGTGGGCAAACATGGTAGGCGTACCTCTGCATGTGATGGTATTCTTCACAATAGTAGGGCCAATTCCTTATTTCCTTTGCTAAGATTTTTCTCATTGTGCAGAGCGGCTGTTTCTAGGATTCTATGAAAGTATAGTCTATCGCTCAAAATGTCACGCAAAATTAATACTTCTGATGCACACAATCTTGTAACACTCCTCACAGTGCTCACACACAGGACTAGACATGTATTTATAACAAACGTGTGTAACACCTTTGTTTCGTAGTCACAGTCAAAGTTTTTTAATGTAAGTTCACTATAGTTGCTGCAATATGCCGAACAAATTTCTGTCCAGGGTAACGGTCTCTGTTGTCATAGACCCTGGTCAAAATTAATCGGATCTATCTATCTAGATCAGGGGTGTCAAAGAGCTGGCCCGCGGGCCATTTCTGGCCCGCCAACGATTTTTTCTGGCCCGCGGAGCCTTCCCTAAAGATTACAAAATTAGAGGATAAAAGTTCAATTTTTTTATTTTGCAGTCAGCGCCAAATACATGTTGGTTTTTCTGACTGACGTCAATTTTTCTTACACGTACATGTACATGTAAGCTTACAGCTCTGTGTCGACTTTGTAGCCTATCTATATGGTTTCCGGTTGCTTGTCTGTTTAAAAAGTATGAAAGTTACAAAACACTTATATTATTTAAAATGTTCTGGAAATTGGCTGACCAATCCCGGAGCTCCCTCTCAGATCACTACCCAATTTAGCTCAGGAGCTTCGACACTCTGGCCCGCCACTTGTTGGAAAATGTTCTCACTGGCCCGCCACTTGTTGGAAGATGTTCAAACTGGCCCGCCACCTAAAAAGGTTTGACACCCCTGATCTAGATCTATCTATCTATCTATCTATCTATCTATCTATCTATCTATCTATCTATCTATCTATCTATCTATCTATCTATCTATCTATCTATCTATCTATCTATCTATCTATCTATCTATCTATCTATCTATCTATCTATCTATCTATCTATCTATCTATCTATCTATCTATCTATCTATCTATCTATCTATCTATCTATCTATCTATCTATCTATCTATCTATCTATCTATCTATCTATCTATCTATCTATCTATCTATCTATCTATCTATCTATCTATCTATCTATCTATCTATCTATCTATCTATCTATCTATCTATCTATCTATCTATCTATCTATCTATCTATCTATCTATAGAGTTGTTGTAGGTCTATAGTAAACTGCTGCACAACCTGAAACCTAAATAATTGTGTTTTCCTCGGAAAGTATACACTTTCGCATCACCAATGTCTAAAACAAGTCAATTGGAGAGAACCAGTTTATTCATGAATGATGAACGCACAGACGGTATCTACTGTAGCATTTCTATGTTTGGAATTAAATTTCCTCGACCCGGTCCTGAAGCACTGGCAATCCTTGGCGTTACTCTTTCTTTCTCAATACATCGTTTTATTTGGTTTCACGTCGGCATATCTCCTTTGAATTCCGTTTAATATGTAAGCGATCGTGATCAAGGATAGATTAGTTAAGACAAAACTACAGCAGGCCATTACAGATCATGCTTCAAAGACACTTTGATTTGGACAACAGACATCTGGACTATTAATTAGACCGCTGAACGTTCTAGATTCTATCTCGATCACTGCGGTTTTCGAGTGGTGCCAGTCCAAAGCCTCGATAAAGGTGGAGGGTGACACTCAATAGCCATCGCTATGGCACAAAATCGCAATAAAAGCTTATGGTCGAAGAGGCAAAGTCTGACTAATCAAGCCTTGCCCTCTGGCGAAGTTGAATTAGGCTAAGTAGACGTTGGGGCTAATACAGCACCTGGGAATTGTGAATTGGCCCATCTGGCGGAAGGGGGACGGTTTTTGCTTTCCTATTTCGAGCTCAATAATCTAGCTAATCTAAGAAGAGTTTTAGTGGCATCGAACCAGCACATTTAGGTTAAATTTTATAGCTTTATAAGCGGATGTAGGCTACTGCCGCGATAAAACTTTACAGTCAATTAGCAGGCTTTTGAAGGTCCAATTCTTAATTTCTATTTTAAGTTCTTAATTTGTAACCTTATCTGGCAGGCTATGACGAGTCTATGCTGAGTCTCCATCGATTTCATAGGTTTTTATATTTCTATTGCTCACCACATAGCAAACTGCAACTTGCCATCTATTGCCATCTATTGATAAGCATAATTATGTCACAGACCTGTAATAATATGGTGGAACAATTACTTGCCAATAATAGGTTAATTCACGAAAAGTTAAGTCCCATACATGTACATTGGAAATATTTATAAATGGATCAACAGAGGCCTGTAGAGCACAGCATGATGGTGCGTTATACCAGATAAGCTTGTCAATAATAATCCACGAAAAGTATCTAGGCTAAATTCAAACAACGATTTTTATGCTATTTTAAGAAAGCAGTAACCTGGGTCTGTTGCGTCAGGGAAACACCACAAGTACGAAAAATAGGCCTAGGTCTAGATTAGGCTGCTCCATCCTGACAGGCTTAACCGCTTAAGTGACCATGCACTCGTGACGCCGCATAACATTAAGTGTCCGACAAGATCCTAAAACATATTTGATAGGATCATAGAACCAAGTGGACCGGCGTTTCAACATCAAAGCGTCGGCACCAAGTAGTAGCCTATATCTCATCCTATATACGAATCGTTGGCGCTTTGTTGCTGATAAACAATGGCGGCAAGAGAATGGTTGTGCGTGGGTCTGGTTCGGTGCAAAACCATCAGACAGCCATCATCAATCTCGATCAGCGTTACGAATCTTACGATGCGTGCCATGATCTGCCACGATTGCAATCAAAACACAATAACAGTTACTGTTGCCATTCTGTTGAAACATTATATTATTGGCTGGTCAATATATGCCACCTACATTAATACGCCTAGGCTAATGTCACTCTATTGCTTGGTTACCTCTGTCGTTCCTTGTCTTTATTTCGCTCCTTTTCGCTCTATTCTTTGGCTACATCTGAAGGTCTGTCTGTCTGTCTCTCTCTCTCTCTCCATGTTTCTTCCTCTCTCCTGGCCTTTGTTTCCCGCTGTCACCTGATTTATATTGTTCTTTTATAACCGTCTTCGGTTTCCGCTGTCGCTCTGCCTCAGAGAGCAGTTTGTTCAGATCGCAATGAAAAAACATGAGATTTTCCCGCTGGTTGATGAGGCCTACTCTCATTTTGGCGATTTTGCCCACAGATTTCTGTCGATTGGGCGACCCCTTGAAATTACCATTCAGACGAAAGCTTCCGACAAGTAACCACAATAATTATTGTTAAGCTCAGCTGCGAGATAATTCTGGACCACGAGAGTTATGAATGGACAGCGGTTAGATTATTCTAATATAATAGTTATGTTGTTGTTGTTGTTGTTGTTGTTGTGTATGTGTGTGTGTGTGTATGTGTGTGTGTGTGTGTGTGTGTGCGTGCGCGCGCAAGAGAGAAAGAGAGATAGACAGACAGAAAGACATAGAGACAGAGACAGAGACAGAGAGAAAGAGAGAGAGAGACAGAGACAGAGAGACAGAGAGTTCCAAGAAATCACTTCAGTGGCTCTGCACGAATGTCTGTAACAAAGTCAGATAGTTGGTGATCAGATTCTCTTGAACGACATTTGCGTTAGTGACGCACAGGCCTATACACACTGCGTCCAGTAGAAAAACATGAGACTTGTTTTGTAAATATGAAAATAAAAAATAGTAATAGGCCTAAAATTTAGGCCTATTTCTATTTTTATTTTCATATTTAATGTTCTTCGAATTGTAATTCACACGCCGTTTTAATCCCAACATACTTATTAACACGTTTCTAGTTTATGACAGGTCCCCGATGAAAAATTACGTCATGATTACGTTGTTGAAAAAAAACTTATTAGAAGATGGCGTTCAGCTCAAAGATTTTAGATAATTAAGCCTGAACGACAAATTGCAATTGGATAGAACCCTGTTGAAGATATGAATTTCCAAGTTCTGTTCGTGGCTGTCGTCTTCACTTGGCTGACGAGGTCTACATTCATACAACAGGTTACTGCTTCAGATGACAAACTCCTGTTGATTCTGTTGGATGGCTTCCGCTGGGATTATCTGGAGACCTTCTTTAAGGACGATCCTCTTCCTGGATTCCGGAAGATTCAAGAGAATGGAGTTCGTGCTAAAAGTCTGAAACCGGCCTTTCCGCCGGATTCATACGTAAACTACTATTCCCTTATGACAGGTAAATTAATTTCAAAATCCAGCATCCGAAAAATATGTTTCTTAGCACACACGAATTTAAATACCTACCGATTGAATAGAATAATTCTTCCTAGAGTCTAAAAACATTCACCTTAATTACTCAGTAGAATTTTAGGCGTAATTGCAGTATCGGAGACCGTGTGCATGTGTCGGTTAGGCTCAGGACAGGCGTCGTGAGTGTCGGTTAGATTCAGGTTAAGCGTCGTGTTAGGGATTCGTGTCGTCATTAGATACTATCCAAAGATATTGCATATGCTTCGGTTCCCGATACTGCAATTACGCCGAATTTAGCTTAGGCCTTATTTATTCTGACACATATAGGCTACGTTTAAACTCTAAGCTTTCGTTGATCACCAGAGCATGCTGAGGCTAATTTCAGTGAAGGAACTTCGCCCTGTCAATTTCAGTTGCTATAAGACAGACCTGAGATCTGCAATGTATGCACACACCGGTCTAAAATCATTTGAAGGTTCGTACCTTTGAATTAGCTTTAGTACGTTTGACAAGTACTGTCTGTGCTTGATATGTCGATATTCTGACGTCAAACTCCGCCAGAGACTTGATGCTTCTGACTGAAGAGAGCAGCATTTAAAGCCTCCAGCAAATTTTGGTTTCTACATCTGCCGGACACTGACGTTTTGAAAGCTCTTTCCAAGAGCAGAAAACCAACAGTGGGCGCTTAAGTAAAATAAATCAGAAAAGTTGCTATGAGTTTGATTTTTTAGCCTCAGGTTCGTGTGCATCGTTCCCAATTCGTTGGCTCGTCTTCCCTCTAACAGTGCTCAGTTAGTGTAGTCGTCCTATCACTGAGTTTGATCCCCAGGGCGCAGGTGGACCATAGTCCTAATGCAATTTCTGCCCGGGTTCAGATTTGAACCCTCAACTTTTGTTGACACTCCAACACGCAAGTATCTAGACTTTTACACAATGCACGAACGACGTTTAACTGCTATTGCGTATTAAATTTGCTGAGACATATTCACAAATGCACTCATGAGCCTACATTGTATACGACTGTTGCTATGTATGACTGATTATAGGGCTCCATCCGGAATCTAACGGTATGATTCATAACTACATGTACGATCCTCCGTCTGGAAAGCATTTTTTACTCGGATTAAACGAAGATCAGTTCCTACCACTATGGTGGAATGATGGAGAACCTCTGTGGGTGACCGCAGAGAAACAGGTCAGTTCGACCTACCACGCCTTTTCTTATACCACTGAGTAAGAAAATCGTAGGCCTTTTAATAAACTTGTAGGCTTATTTGTACTGGTAAATGGCATTGTATAGCACTCTGTTCGCTTTGAAGATGCTTTATGATAATATTTCTCACTATATTGAATTGCATGAAAGGACTAAACCCTGGACAGCAAATGAGTTGTCGCCACAAAGTAGTGGAGGACCCATGCAGACGTTAAGATAGTGGGGGGGGGTGGTTATGGTTATGAATCAATGGTCACTTTCGGACGATTTTATTTCTTTTACTTGGAATCCTTGTGCCCGGTGGCGCATTGGATGACATACTGGCATGGAGATCAGCGGAATCGAGCTCGATTCCCGATGTCCTCGTAGGTTAGACTTGCTTTGGAGGCTATATGCTGTTATTAGCACCCTTGTATTGAGGCCGTCTGTTCTATTAGTGGCTAAGATTTGTGACTTGTGTTTTTGTGAATTGCTTCAATTGCATGACTATACACTGTAACCGATTGCGGTCAGTCAACCGGATTATTCGATATGGGAAATATTATAGTTTTGCCTTTTTCTCTCGCTCTCCTACCTCTTGATTTTCAGACATTCTGCAAGACATTCACTCGCTCTGTTGTTTCTGTTTTCCTTTCACTGCGCCGATCATTTCCGTCTGATCTTTAAAACTAGATTAGCCTACTAGAATAACGCGGTGCGCGGGCTTTGCTAAAAACGGGTTGGAGATGGAATATAATAACGTTAAACGTTTTTGCCAACTTATTCTGGTTTATAACGACTCGGTGAAATGAATATTATTGATTGAAATTGTTTGAAAGGAAAGCGTAGTTACTTCTGGTACTGGTGCGGTTGTGAAGTAGAGATTCGAGGAGTTCGTCCTACCTTCTGTCAACCATACCTTTCTGCTCCAAACTGGTCCGTTAAAACCCTTGCAGCTGCTTTTGATTTAGCCATCGAGGTCCTAAGAAATGATTCAGCCGATGTTGCGGGTAAGTTCGTGATTGAATAAAATGCTTATTCTCTAATCTCTTCGTTCAACCTCACAACGAATTAAGATCAACAGACTGAATGTTTATGCTGGTTACAATCCGTTAAAACTCATGGAGATAGCAAAGCAAAACTATCTGATATAATTATGTCGTTATGAATGGTACGTTTGTGCATAATCTGGGTCAGTTCTTTTCCACGTGATAACAACTGGGTTAGTGTGGCAATTTTGAAGTGAAACAGTAGTTCCCAGTCAAAACCAGTCAAAACCAACGAAGACTTTGAATATAACTATGAATCTCTACGGTTTTATTATTGGCTCTGCTAAATATGGATAAGGAGGGTTCCAAGTTGGAATCCACCTGAAGCCGCCACGTATGGCCCTTGAGCAAGTTCATCACTCGCTATTGCTCGTGCGCTTCGGCGTGAAACTCCGATGCAGTTTAAATATGTACTCAGAATCCTCAAATCCCATGGCCTCCCTACATCCGAACTGCATGATGTTGCAAGAGCAACTACCGTGTCCCGTCTTCTCTATGCGGTGCCTGCTTGGTGGGGCTTCACTAAAGCTGAAGACAAGACAAGGCGCAACAAATTTATGCAAAGAACTCGGCGAATGGGCATTATGGGCCATCTGCCGGAAAATACGCCTGACGTCTTGGACATGGTTCTCGAAGCTGATGACAAACTGCTGGCTTCAGTCTGCCGCAATTCATACCATGTCCTGCGGAGTTTGTTTCCTCCTGCAATTAAGCGTCGCTGTGTTCTTCGCCCCAGATCTCATAACTTTGAATTGCCCACTAAGGATGATAAGAACTTCATACCTGGAGTAGGCTACTTTATAATAGCTTAAAGCAAATGTCAAATAAATGATTAGTTTAAAATTAATAAATAAATTAACTTCAGAGCCGCACTTTAGAAAATTGCAGTTCACAACTACGATATTATTTTCTGATGTAGCCACTGTTTATACATGTACATACCTCGAGAGTTTATACAGGCCTCTCGTTCGCCCCACTCCCCAAGCCAGAATTAATACTTCGACTATGCTTGAGCAACTCATTCACTCACAATTTGCTCAGAGCCATTGATGCTTTGTCATTAAATAATGGCGCTGATCTTTTCTTAATCATCATCATCATCATCATCATCATCATCGTCATCATCATCAAGAACCGAGGGACCAGTGCCCGTAGGTGCCCGCTGCCATCCTCATTAACTGGCATTAGGTTTCAAGCGTGTTTCCTTTTTGCTGTCAGCGTATCGCCACACATCTGACAAACCCTTTTTGGGGGGTTGATTTTCTTAATACTCTTGTTTTAACGCTCTAACGTCGAGCTGCATTGATTTCCCATGAAGTCGCAATTAGTGCACAATCGTCGTTTTAGAGAGAAAATATTTATTCACAATTTTTGCAGGTGTCTACTTTGAGCAAGTGGACTCTTGGGGTCACGGACTTGGTCCAAACGCAAAAGACGTATCGAAAATCATTCGTAAGATTGACGCTGAACTTGTTCGAGTCTTAGACCTTCTCGAAACGACGCGATCATCTGCGATTGGAGAGAAATTGAGTGACGTCGTTAACGTTATGATCTTTTCCGATCACGGAATGACGCAGACAAACGAAACCGCCATTTCAGTTTACGTGAATGGATCTCTTCTGTTGCCTGGTGATGTGGCTGTTGGGTGGGGGCATCCAGTTCTTCAGATTTATACCAAAGAAAACGACACTGAAGTTAGTGTAACTGCCTCTGTCGCATGCCAATCTGTCTGTCTGTCTGACTGTGTGTCTGTCTGCTTGTCTGTCTGTCTGTCTTTCTTTCTCTTCATATGTCTGTTTCGTGCTGTAAATCTAATTGAAATATTTGGTTTTGACTTAGAAGTGAGCATCGCCTCCATGGTGCCACTTTCCAAAACTGCAATGTAAACAATTCTAGATTTGTTTAGAAGTTGCCATGCTATACTATACTTTACTATATAGGTGAAATTGGACATTGCAATCGGTCGGACTGGATTATGGCTATTTATTGGTCGTTGGGCCTACCAGACTATAAGTCATACTAGACCACAGGTGAGATCATACTGGCTAAGACTAGAATAGACTATATTACAGACTGGACTATAGACTACAAGTCGGATCCCTAATATATTAGGTCACACTAAACAATGTCTCCTCTAGAGTCTGCTAGACTATAGATCATACTTAACTATACATGTAGGTTGGCACACGAGATAAGCCTGATATTGGAAGTTTTGTCGTGACACTTGATAATGAATGAAAATTAAATCTTCGAAATTTCTTAGCGCCACACTCAAGTCACGCTAAGGGAGGAGACCAGTTTATTCTCGGGCGCTTAAATCCTGCTCCCTCCCATAAGCAGTTTCTATTTGCTGTGTTTTAAATCATCTGAGCACAGCAGTGCATTGTCGGGTATTGTACTGTGCTTTCTATGTAGCTATACGATCGCTTGAAAGATCTTCACCCGAATGTGACAGTCTACCTAAAGAAGGACATTCCAGAACGATTCTACCTGAAACGTCAGCCACGAACTCCTCCTTTGTTGCTGGTCGCAGACAAAGGATTCGTCATTCACGCTGAGGTTCGATTCCCTGCCACTCTCTGTGACTATATCTGTCACGATCATCATCATCATCATCAATAACCTTGGGCTCAATGCCCGTAGGAGTCCGACGCCACTCTCTGTATGAGTCTGTCTTGTGCCATGTTGCCCAGCTTCAAACGGTCCGGTCAGCAAGTCTGCTCCATACTATTAACATTTTGGAGCATCTAGATAACCTTGTGTGATTGAAGAGAATCATGAAAAAGAAGCATGAAGGACAACGTGGGTCAATGCCCGTTGTGTCCCACACTCTCTCCCCCGACTGTCTCCATCGGTTAGTCCTGACCGGCATGTGCATGTCTGCTCCACACCATGACACCTTGAAGCATCTGGGTAGCTCTGTCACTTGTGTCATGGTTTTTGCGGATTCCAATCGTCTTGGTCTTTTCCTGCCAGTGTATCGCCACTCATCTGGCAAACCTTCCTCCTTTATCCGGGCTTATAGGACCGGCACCGGGACGTTGTTGGTTCCCTGAGGCAGAGGATGGATGCAGTTTAACGTCGTGCCCAGGACATGTCGGTCACGATAGGCCTAATAAATTATTATGTATGTCTTTCTAGAATTGATTTTCGATGACAATGATCGATTAACATTTAAAGTTGTCATATTGGTTACTTCTTCTTCGTGATTTATTTAGAGCCACATTTGGCTTCTGCTGCTTTTATTGCTTCAGCCTGACGTTAAAGTGAGAAAAATCGGTTTTCATGGATATGACAACGAGATACAGGACATGCATGGAATCTTTTTCGGAATGGGACCAGGTGAATCAAGAACTTGGTATATAAATACATACATGTATATAAATTGTCATCATGACGGTTTCTCTGCCCGAATACCGGTTCATTTTCTGTTATGCTCCTGGGGTATGATATAAGTGAAGTGCTTTTCCGTTGCCTTCCTCACAGACAATTATGGGTGAGCAGCAACTTGTCCAAGGTCGCTATGCCGTGGCTTGAGGTAGATTCGAACCTGCGACCCTTCGGTAAGAGGGCACAGAACATGTAGCTACACGACAGCGTTTCCATATGCATACATACAAACAGACACTTAAACATACATAAATGCCTACATAACTAAAGCACCTACAATGCACATGTATGCATAAATCATTACCTAATTACATGGAGCATGCATATACAATATACATATATGCATAATACACGCACATAATCATATACACATCAAAACTTTCGTATAGGCCTATACATAAACTTCTATTTTTAAAATTAAATCAACCGTTATAGAGAGGGACATACGAATAGAGACAGAGAGCGATAGAAAGGGGAAGGAGAAAGATCGTACAAACTTCCTTATTATTTTCGAATTCGATTTAAAATTTGTCCCTATCTTCAAGGAAATGAGTAACGTATATACACCGATTCAGGATATAAAAGTGTTTTATTTTTCTCTCACATGAAAGTGATGAAACACCTACGTGTACTAAACGAATAATTCTGTCGGATGCTTAGATTTTCAGAGAGGAAAGCAAGCGGGCCAGCTACACAGCGTTGACCTATACCAGATGATGTGCCATATCCTTGGCATCACAGCATCGGCCAATAACGGCAGCTGGGCTAATGTGACCAATTTACTAGTCACGAATAGAACAAAAGTGTCGTCCAATAAGAGCAGACGGGCTAATTTGACCAATTTACTGGTCACCAATAGAACAACAGTCAGCCAGTCTCTGCAATCGGAACTTCCTGTGATACTACCGCCGATTGCAGCCGTGAAAGCCAATGGAATTTCAACGATAGAGGAATGCAGCACATTGCACAAAATAATCGTCCTTGTCTTGATCGTCCTGAAGTCATGGAGCTACAGGAATTGAATGTTGTAGAGACTTATTACTGCACAGTAATGTAAATGCTGCTGACATGGTAGATTAAATGAGATGCAAGCTTATAATGAAGAAAACAATAGAAAAAAATAACCATTTCCCATTTTGATTATTGAGAGCACAACTTTTAGGGAGGTTAAGTTTCTAACAGTTTTAAACTTGTCACAATCTATATTAATGAAATGTCATGGATTGTTTGAAGTGCATAGTAAGTTCACACTGGTTGTTCCTGATTGATGATCGTGCATATAATTATATTAGGCCTATGCTTCGCCAAAATGCTGGCGTTTGTGCTAAACTTTATAACCATCGTCTCTAGATTTATCTGATCAAGATGCTATGAAATATTGAACGTTGTTAATCACTTAAAGATCTGATGGAGAATATCTGCCAGTTGTATCGTCACGAATGGAGAAGATAGAAAAGAAGAAGAAAATGGATGATTGTAGACCTAATTGTAATTGTACTTGTAAAACATTTACATAGCGCCACTTTAAGAGAACTCCTCAGAGGATGAGTGGACGAAGAAGAGAAGGAGGTTATCTTGGCCAGAGAGCATTTAAGTCTGCATTATCAGAGTGATCGGTTTCACTTGTAGCAGATGACTCCTCAATCCTAATTCTTCATATCTCTTTGTATGCCCTACTCCGACTCTGCCTTCAGAATATATTCTCCCTCCTCCTCCGAACCCTAACCCTAGTTTAGTTAAGTTATCCACAAAAACCAGTTGCCACCTTTCAATTGGACTTTTAATTTTTAGTTAAGAAAAATATGCTAGCTACAGTTATATAACTAAACAAATTTTTTAGCCCAGATCACCGATCACCAGTGAAATCAGGCAGCACTTCTAAGTTTACGGCATTGATATCACAAACTAAGTTTCTATAAACCAATTTTAAAGTATTTAGTGAATTTCATCCTAAATATTCAAATTTGGGACTTTCATGATTAGCTAAATATTTTTAAAATCGGTTGAAAATTTCAAATATGTATTTAATCTATTGGCTGCGGTATTATCTAATTCTATTGGCTCCTATACTGTAGCGTATTATATAACCCGGTTAATGCTTTGGTGTGACACTGTGACAGTGCCTCTTAGGTGGAAAATAGTGGAAAATAGGAGTTGCTCCTGTAGGCCTATAATATTGCAAGAGCTCTGTGATTGTATACATTGTTGTACAGATGCGTCGAGCTCTACGTTCCTCCAATCAGGGTAAACGCATTCCCCGAGCACGGACTGCCCTTAGACAGCACCGTTATCCATTAGGCTATTCATGGCCACACGGTATGGAATGGGCTTCGACTGTCCATATGCCATAATTATCCCTAGGCTTTGTTCAGATGCGTTCTATCACAGCCTTAAAACGGTAGGCTTAGGCTAGGCCTACTATTCAGCCGAGGTTGGATCGGGAGCGTTTCTGCGTGGTGACCGTAAGAGGCGCTATATAATTCTCCATAATTAATGATTGAGTGAATGAATTAGAAGCGTGAGTCCGGTGGAGATTGCATTACAGCTGGAGTTAAGTTTGTTTTTGCCGAAATAGTAGGCCTATAGACCCTAATCTTATTAGGCCTAGCCTAGGTTAATTCATTCATTTCTAGAATATGTATAGAGTTGGGCAAAAGTCAACTAAAAGTTGCTAAGCTAATTTTTTTAAATAGACCCCATAGAAGTGTAACTTAAAATTATGTATAAGCCTAGTTAAAACGATAGTTTGACTGATATTTTTAAAGTTAATAACTAAGTAACTTAACTGATATTTTTAGTTATTAGCTAATAATATAAGTAATTAACACTAGCGAAATCAGCAACTACGCACCCATCTTCCGCAATGAACAGCGAGCAGTGTTAGCAATTCAACGTGATGTTTGCTTACTTATTAGCGCTGGTGTTGCCTCTGTAGAATATATAAATATGTAGGCTATTAAGACGCAGTGATTGCAAATTTAATAATATTGCTTTAAAAAATCAGGTTTGCTATAAATTATAATAATTTCCTTTATTGAACAATCCGGTTGACAGACCGCGACCGGTTACAGTATACTTAGTCCTATGTGCTTACGCAAATGAAACAATTCACAAGAACAGTAGAACACAAACACAAATCTTAACTATAGCCTACCATAAGTCTATACTAACAGAACAGACAGTCTGCAATACAAGGCGGTAACTGCAGCCTACAAAGCAAGGTAATCGTAGAAGTACTCGAGTCCGATGATCTCAATGACAGTATGTTATCGAATGTGCCACTGGGCCCCCTTGTAGCCTTGGATGGTAGATTTTTAAATTAATAGCTTTTTAGTCGCTAATAATTGCTTCAGTGACGTTAGACCTTGAATTTTGCAGAAACAGTTTAGTCCATTTTCTGTTGTCTTATTTTTTTTAATAAGTTGAGATCACGATAAGATTAGATCATAATTATAATATTGGGCGTCAGCATTTCAGTCTATATCATATATATATATATGTTACGCCCGCCCTCTCTAGCACTCCCGGAGTCGCCAGTTCCGGTCCAACGTGCGAGGAAGCCGCGTGTTGCTGTGGATCGTGTGTTGAAGTGTCCAGATCGTCTCGTACGGTCACTCCCAGAATCTTCATGTTTGAGACACGGTCTACTTCTGCGATGGTAGGTGGTGACTCGGTATGGCCACGACGATGAATAAGCATCTCTCGGGATTTGGAAGCATTCAGGCGCAGGTTGTTGCGGTCAGCCCATACTGCTGTGGTCCAGTTCAATTGAACCACACAGTTGCTCTCTTCGATGCACCGATGATCAAATAGGACTGCATACTCAACGATCAAGTTCTGCTGATCGACTGGATGGAGGTCGGAGGCGTTCGCAACAAAACCTGATGGTCCAAACCCGGAACCCTGTACGACACTTGCATTGATGCTGGAAATACCCGATAACAATCCAGCAAATCGTGTGGCATGCTTCCGGTCTTTGAGGAAGCTCACGAGCCAGTTATAGACCTCATCTGGTACGTCTAAGCTGCAGAGCTTAGAGGCAAGCGTAAAATGACGAACGGTATCAAAGGCCTTGCTGAAGTCTAGTGAAATGAGGGTATAAACATAGACTGAATTGCTGCAGTATCAAGCAGATAGATCTCTGAAACGGTAGTATGTAAACAGGCTGTACCGTAGCCTATACTTACCACAGAAATGATCGCAGGTGGATTCTAAGTGCAAATTATTTTTTGATCGACGAATATAACATGCGATAGGTCGAAACATCTTAAGTTCTTTAGTTAGACAACGGCTTCTATACCAGCTAGCCTAGGTCTACTCATTGACTGAACGTGCTTATGTCTCATAGAACCCGTTCCGAGAGATGAATTTCCAAGTTCTGTTCGTGGCTGTCGTCTTCACTTGGCTGACGAGGTCTACATTCATACAACAGGTTACTGCTTCAGATGGAAACAAACTCCTGTTGATCCTGTTGGATGGCTTCCGCTGGGATTATCTGGAGACCTTTTTTAAGGACGATCCGCTTCCTGGATTTCGAAAGATTCAAGAGAATGGAGTTCGCGCTAAAAGTCTTAAACCGGCCTTTCCGCCGGATTCATACGTAAACTACTATTCCCTTATGACAGGTAAATTAATTTCAAAATCCAGCATCCGAAATCTGTTTCTCACTGCACACACGAATTTAAATACCGGTAAACGTGTAGTTTAGCGTCGTAAATTATTTTCACGCTTGTAATGGCACAAAAAGCGCCTTATCAAATCCGACTTCTATTTAGCGAGAATCCTTTTCATCAATCCTAGGCCCTTGTGAACGAAAACAGACGTATTTTGAACTTAGGACCGAAGTCTTGACAAAACACAGTAACTTCTTACTATAGGAGTCAAAGTTATTGTGTTTTGCCTTTTCAGTGCAGCATGATATTCCTAATGCAATCTCTGCCCGAGTTCAGATTTGAACCCTCAACTTTTGTTGACTCTCCAACACGCAAGTATATAGACTTTTACACAATGCACGGACGTCGTTTAACTGTTATTGCGTAATAAATTTGCTGAGACATATTCACAAATGCCCTCATGAGCCTACATTGTTTATAATTATCAGGGCTGTTAACAATACTGGAAAAAAGTATTGGCAATACCAATACCAATACTTACTAATAAAAGTATTGGCGATACCAATACCAATACTATTTCTCAAAAGTATTGCAATACCAATACCAATACTTTTACCAATACTTTTCGATAAGTTTTTAAGTCTAATGACTAAAAAAGCACATGCCATTTCCCGCTGAACAGTGTTGAGCAGTACAAGCAGTGTATAACTACTAATCTATATACGTGCTCTCCATAAGTCTACCACTTAGCCATACTAACTACTAATCTATAGACCTATACATGCTTTACATAAGTCTACCACTTATCCATACGTTTAAAAAAACATTTCAACGTATAAGCTGCTTAGTGATATGCGCAGAGGTGTAAATACTCAGCCTCCTAAAGAAAAGAGTCTTATAGCAGGCAAACCAGTGTTCAAAATAATATACAATTTCTGGATGTGTGGATATGCATCCAGAGAAATCAAGCTATCTGCAGAGTCCGATAAATATCTGTCCACTTCCTCACACACATTTTCTGTATAGACTTGACTTGAAGAAACGAATGCCGTTAAATTCCGCTTTTAGATTGACATCGCCACTCTGCTTTCTTATACTGGAGTCTCCGATTTGAAAGACTAGAGAAAAAATTGGGCACGTTTACGGTCAAGTGACTTTTTATAGATCTCTATTTCCGTCCATTCCGGTCAAAGATCAGAGATTGGTGATATCGCACCAAAGAGTCACTTATTCAAGCGCATGAGAAACCATATAAATTATTGTGAAAAAAGTATTGCTATCGAGTATCGCTGACAGGCTAAAAAAGTATCGGCGATACGCATGCGATACCAACAAAATTAAACTATCGCGATACTCGCCGCGATACTGAAAAAAGTATCGGCGATACCAAGTATTGCGATACTTTATCGCGATATTAACAGCCCTGATAATTATACTGTACTATGACTTTTGCTGTGTATATTTTAGGACTCCATGCGGAATCTAACGGTATGATTCATAACTACATGTACGATCCTCCGTCTGGAAAGCATTTTTTCATCGGATTAAACGAAGATCAATATCTACCACTGTGGTGGAATGATGGAGAACCTCTGTGGGTGACCGCAGAGAAACAGGTCAGTTCGACCAACCACGCCTTTTCTTATACCACTCAGTAAGAAACTCGTAGGCCTTTTAGTAAACTCTTAGGCTTAATTGTACTGGTAGATAGCATTGTATAGCACTCTATTCGCTTTGAAGATGCTTTATGATGATATTCCTCACTATAATTATTGAATTGCATGAAAGGACTAAACCCTGGACAGCAAATGAGTTGTCGCCACGAAGCAGTGGAGGACCCAGAAGTTAAGATGGTGGGTATATGGCCTATATGAAGGTAACCTTATGGTTGTGATTGAATGGCCACTTTCGGACGATTTATTTCTTTTACATGGAATCCTTGTGCCCGATGCCGCATTGGATGACATATTGGCATGGAGATCAGCGGAATCGAGCTCGATTCCCGATGCCCTCGTAGGTTAGACTTGCTTTGTAGAGGCTGTTACTATAATAGCGCCCTTGTATTGAGGCCGTCTGTTCTGTTAGTGGTTAAGATTTGTGACTTGTGTTTTTGTGAATTGCTTCAATTGCATGACTATACACTGTAACCGATTGCGGTCCGTCAACCGGATTGTTCGATATGGGAAAATATTATAGTTTTGCCTTTTTCTCTCGCTCTCCTACCTTTTGATTTTCAGACATTCTGCAAGACATTCACTCGCTCTGTTGGTTCTGTTTTCCTTTCACTGCGCCGATCATTACCGTCTGGTCTTTAAAACAAGAATAACGCGGTGTTTTTGGTGGTTTTTACTCAATAAAATGTATAATATTAGAATCTATTATTGATTGAAATTGTTTGAAGGGAAAGCATAGTTACTTCTGGTACTGGCCTGGTTGTGAAGTAGAGATTCGAGGTGTTCGTCCTACCTTCTGTCAACCGTACCTTTCTGCTCCAAACCCGTCCTTTGAAAACCTCGCAGCTGCTTTTGATTCAGCCATCGAGGTCTTAAGAGGTGATTCAGCCGATGTTGCGGGTAAATTCGTGATTGAATGGAAATGCTTATTCTCTAATCTATTCGTTCAACCTCACAACGAATAAAATTGATGATTATGGTTAAAGTGGTCACTGTTTATACAGATCTTGAGTTTAAACAGGCCGCTCGCTCGCCCCCCCCCCCAAGCCAGAACCAATACTTTGCCTATGCTTGAGCAACTCATTCACTCAGAATTTACTCAGAGCCATAGATTGATGACTTGACATTTGAGATAATGACGCTTATCTATTCATAACACTCTTCTTTTAACTCTATCAGACGACAAGCTGCATTTTTTTTAGCATGCAGTCGCAATTGGTGCACTATCGTCGTTTTAGGATGAAAATGTTTATTCACAATTTCTGTAGGTGTCTACTTTGAGCAAGTGGACTCTTATGGTCACAAACTTGGTCCAAACGCAAAAAAAGTATCTGACAACATTCGTAAGATTGACGCTGAACTTGTTCGAGTCTTAGACCTTCTCGAAACGACGCGATCATCTGCGAATGGAAAGAAATTGAGAGACGTCGTTAACGTTATGATCTTTTCTGATCACGGAATGACGCAGACAAACGAAGCCGTCATTTCAGTTTACGTGAATAGATCTCTTCTGTCGCCTGGTGATGTGGCTGTTGGGTGGGGGAATCCAGTTCTTCAGATTTATACCAAAGGAAACGACACTGAAGTTAGTGTAACTGCCTCTGTAGCATGTTAATCTGTCTGACTATGTGTCTGCCCATGTTTCTGTCTGTCTGTCTGTCTGTCTGTCTGTCTGTCTTTGTCTCCATATCTCTGTTTCGTGCTGTAAATCTAACTGAAATATTGGTTATTACTTAGAAGTCAGCATCGTCTGTTCAACTCTGTTGCCAGTTTCGAAAACTGCATTGTCGACAATTCTAGATTTGTTTAGAATTTGCCATGCTAGACTATACTTTACTATATGTGAAATTGGATAATCGGTAAGACTGGCTTATAGCTATTTATAGGTCGTAAACCGTAAACCATAACACCATGCTCTCTTCCATATTATACAATACAATACAATACAATACAATTCACTTTATTGCAACCAGAAAACAAGAAAACAATAAAAGTACAAAACATGCATGCATTGGCTACAAAGGGGGGCCCAAAATGGATGGACATCCCGCTGGGAAGGGTCACCCAAGTAAAAAAGTCCCAAGAAAAATTAATCAAGATAGCTTAAAAGAAAGAGACTAAAACAAATTAGGTGATGACAGATTGCAGAAAAGCTTATATTGTCAAGAGCATATAGAGAAACAAACTTAACTAAGTATACTTAACTAAAATCTTAACTACACATGGTCATGTGCACTTCAAGTAGCATTAGTGGAGGAGAGTAGAAGAACACGAAGTTTCTTTTTAAATACCTGCAGACTACTCGATTGACGAATGTCAATTGGTATTGTGTTCCATACTTTAGTGCCATAAGATTTAATAGTAAACCGCCTAGTATTAGATTGAGCTTTGACAGGGCGAAAAGCAGATGAATTCCTAGGGAAATGCGAATGGATGTCAGAGGCGTGAGGGAGGTAACCTTGGAATACCGAAGGAAGGAGACCGTGTTCGAGTCGAAAAAAGAACTCGCTAATTTGGAGATCCTTTATCTGGTCAAGCAGTTATAAGCAGTTTCTATTTGCTATGTTTTAAATAATCTGAGCTAAGCAGTGCATTGTCGGACATTGTGCTGTTTTCTATGTAGCTATACGATCGCTTGAAAGATCTTCACCCGAATGTGACAGTCTACCTAAAGAAGGACATTCCAGAACGATTCTACCTGAAACGTCATCCACGAACTCCTTCTTTGTTGCTGGTCGCAGACAAAGGATACGTCATTCACGATAAGGTTCGATTCTTTGCCACTCTCCGTGACTATATCTGTCACAATAGGCCTAATTATGTATGTCTTTCTAGAATTGATTTTCGAGGACCAGTGATTAATATTTAGAGTTGGAATATTGGCTACTTCTTCTTCGTGATTTATTTAGAGCCACATTTGGCTTCTGCTGCTTTTATTGCTTCAGCCTGGCGTTAAAATGTCAAGAATCGGTTTTCATGGATATGACAACGAGATACAGGACATGCATGGAATCTTTCTCGCCATGGGACCAGGTGAATCAAGTGTTTGGTATATAAATACATATTTACATGTATATAAATTGTCATTATGACGGGTTCTCTGCCCAAATGCCGGTTAATTTTCTGTTATGCTCTTGGGGTATGATGATATGAGTGAAGTGCTTTTCCGTTGCCTTCCTCGTAGACAATTATGGGTGAGCAGCAACTTGTCCAAGGTCGCTACTCAGTGACTTCGGGTAGATTTGTGCCTTGCAACCAGCACAGAACATATCTCTGCACCACAACGTCCCCATATTCGTACATGCGAACAGACACACATGCATACATATTACACAAATGCGTACATAAATACCCACATGGATGCATAAATAAATACATCGCTACATCGAGTATGCATATACAAACATGCATGCATACATAATAATTATACGCACATAATGTACACATTGAAATTTTCGTTTTGGGCTATAATAGGCCTATACATAAACAACTAGTTTTTATCAAATCGACCTTTAAAGAGAAAAGGGACAGACGAACAGAGCCAGAGAGAGATAGAAAGGAGAGGGAGAGAGTCCGTACGTACTTCCTTGTCATGTTCGAACTCGATATAAACTTTGTCCCTAGCACCTAGTAAATGAGTAACGTATATACCGATTCAGGATATAGCAGGGTATTATTTTTCTATCAAATGAAACACCTACATGTACTAAACGAATAATTCTGTCTGATGCTTAGATTTTCAGAGAGGAAAGCAAGCGGGCCAGCTGGACAGCGTTGACCTATACCAGATGATGTGCTACATCCTTGGCATCACAGCATCGGCTAATAACGGCAGCTGGGCTAATGTGGCCAATTTACTGGCACCCAACAGAGCAGCAATCGATCAGTCTCTGCATTCAGGATTTTCTTTGATACTACCGACGATTGCACTGATGATAATTTTTGTCAATAGAATTTGAACGATAGAGGAATGCAGTACATTGCACAAAATAATCGTCCCTGTCTTGATCGTCCTGATGTCGTGGAGCTACAGGAATTGAATGTCATATATAGAGACTTATTACTGCACAGTATTGTAGATGCTGCTGACATGGTAGATTAAATGAGATGCAAGCTTGTAATGAAGACAACAATAAAACAAAACAACCATTCTCCTTTTGATTGTTGAGAGCGCAACTTTTAAGTTACATATTTTGCATGATAACTGTGTAATGGGGAGGTTACGTTTCTCACAGTTTTGAACTTGCCACAATCTATATTAATGAAATGTCATGAATTGTTTGAAGTGCATAGTAAGTTCACAATGGTTTTCCTGACTGATGATCGTGCATAGGCCTAGATGTTATGCTTCGCCAAAATGCTGGCGTATGTGCTACCATCGTCTAGATTTATCTTATCAAGATGCTATGAAATATTGAACGTTATAGTAATCACTTAACGATCTTATGAAGAATATCTGCAAGTTGTATCGTCACGAGTGGGGAAGATGGAAAAGAAGTAGAAAAGGGATGATTGTAATAGTAATTTGTAATTGTAATCGAACATTTATATAGCGCCACTTAAAGAGAAATCCTGTGAGGATGAGTGGACGAAGAAGAGAAGGTGGATCTTTTGGCCAGAGAGCATTTAAGCCTGCAGTATCAGAGTGATCGGTTTCACTTGTAGCAGATGACTCCACAATCCTCATTCTTCTTATCTTTTTGTATGTCCTCCGACTCTGCCTTCAACATATTCTCCCTCCTCCTCCGAACCCTAACCCTAGTTTAGTTACGTTATTCACAAAAACCAGTTGCCACCTTTCAGTTGGACTTTTAATTTTTAGTTGAGAAATAGGCTAGAGCTCTACAATTAACTAAACAAATTTTTTAGTGCAGATCACCAGTGAAATCGGGTAGCACTTGGGAGTTTAGAACATTGATATCACAAACTAAGTTTCTATGAACCCATTTAAAAGTATTTAGTGAATTTCATCATAATTTTCCTAAATATTCAAATTTGGGACTTTCATGACTAGCTAAATGTCTATAAAATCGGTTGAAAAATTCAAATATGTATTTAATCTATTGGCTGCGGTATTATCTTATTCTATTGGCTCCCTATCCTGTAGCGTGTTATATAACCCGGTCAATGCTTTGGCGCAACACTGTGACAGTGCCTCTTAGGTGTTGCTCCTGTAGGCCTATAATATTTGCCAGAGCTCTGTGATTTTACTTTGGTTGTACAGAGGGTCATGCTCTACTTTCCTCCTATCAGGGTAAACTCATTCCCCGAGCACGGGCTGCCATTAGACAGCACCGTTATCCGTTAATGGCCACACGGTATGAAATGGGCTTACACTGTCCATATGCCATATGCCTAGGGTTTGCTCAGATGCGTTATATCGCGGCCTTAAAGCAGTAGGCATAGGCTAGACCTACTATTCAGCCGAGGTTGGATCGGGAGCGTTCCTGCGTGGTGACTTAAGAGGCGCTATATAATTCTCCATAATTAATGATTGAGTGATTGAATTAGAAGCGTGAGTCCTGTGGAGATTTCATTACAACTGGAGTTAAGTTTGTTTTTGCGGAAATAGTAGGCCTATAGACCCTAATCTTATTAGGCTTAGGCTAACTCATTACGCGAATTTTTAAAGAGTGGACAAAAGTCAACTAAAAGTTTATAAACTAATTTTTTAAATAAAAATCCCCATAGAAGTTTAACTGAAAATTTTGTTTAAGCCTAGTTAAAACGATAGTTTAACTGATATTTTTAGTTATTAGCTAATAATTATTAATAATAATAAGTAATTAACACTAGCGAAATCAGCGACTACGCACCCATCTTCCCTCAATGGTTGTAAGACAAACTCCCTTGGACAAAACCCCCCGGACAAAGCCCCCGGACAATTCCCCCGGGGTAGGACAAAAAAAACCTGGCAGAATACATATATGTATATTGCGCATACATGTAAGTTGTCGTACTATAGGCTAGGCCTAAGACGGCTGTCCTAAGTAGGCCTACGCAACTTGGATCGATGAAAAGAATTTTCGCTAAATAGAACCGGATTGATAGAAAAGAAATTTTACTTAAATTGAAGCTGGATTGATGAAAATGTTCTTGCTTAAATAGAAGCTGGATTGATGAAAATGTTCTTGCTTAAATAGAAGCTGGATTGATGAAGATCTTCTTGCTTAAATGGAAGTTGGATTGATGAAAATGTTCTTGCTTAAATAGAAGCTGGATTGATGAAAATTTCTTGCTTAAATTGGAGCGGGATGAAAATAATAATTAATATTTAAATAGAAGTTGGATGAAAGGAATTTGTGCCCCAATGGAAGCTGGATTGATGACAACGATTCATGCTGTCCTAAGTTAGGGCCTACACCAACAGGTATTCTATTAGTTTCATAGCGGAGTGAATAAATGACACTAACAAGATCTAAGTTCATGTTTACTCGAATACCCGTGTGACACAAATTAGTTGACACAACACCGGGAAATGAATAATTATTAGCCTAAGTTTAAACAAATTATAAGCCTACCTACAGAAATACCCTATTTGCACAGCAAAGGGGGGAAATTGTCCGGGGGGACGGGGGGTTAATGTCCTAGGATAAATCAGGGGAATTGTCCGGGGGTTTTGTCCGGGGGTTTGTCCGTTCCACTTCCTCAATGAACAGAGAGCAGTGTTAGCAATTCAACGTGATGTTTACTTACTTATTAGCGCTGGTGTTGCCTCTGTATAATATATAAATATGTAAGCTATTAAGACGCAGTGATTGCAAATTTAATAATATTGCTTTTTTTATTAGGTTTGCTATAATAATAATAATAATTTCCTTCATTGAACAATCCGGTTGACAGACCGCGACCGGTTACAGTTCTTATGTGCTTACGCAACTGAAACAATTCACAAGAACACAAACCTACAACATGCGATAGGTCGAAACATCTTCTTAAGTTCTTTAGTTAGACAATGGCTCCTATAGCAGCTAGTCTACTCATTGCCTGAACGTGCTTATGTCTCATAGAACCCGTTCCGAGATATGAATTTCCAAGTTCTGTTCGTGACTGTCGTTTACACTTGGCTGACGAGGTCTACATTCATACAACAGGTGACTGCTTCAGATGGAAGCAAACTCCTGTTGATCCTGTTGGATGGCTTCCGCTGGGATTATCTGGAGACCTTCTTTAAGGACGATCCTCTTCCTGGATTTCGAAAGATTCAAGAGAATGGAGTTCGTGCTAAGAGCTTGAAACCGGCCTTTCCACCGGACTCATACGTAAACTACTATTCCCTTATGACAGGTAAATTAATTTCAAAATCCAGCATCCGAAATCTGTTTCTCGCTGCACACACGAATTTAAATACCGGTAAACGTGTAGTTTGGCGTCGTAAATTTTTTCACGCTTATAATGGCACAAAAAGTGCCTTATCAAATCCGACTTCTATTTAGCGAGAATCCTTTTCATCAATCCTACTTGTGCACGAAAACAGATGTATTTTGAACTTACATGTGGGACCGAAGTCTTGAGGGCATACCTGGGAACGGCGGTCCCAAATAATATAACATTAAGTAGCCTAAATCAGCATGACGTGTCGTAACAGAGCGCTGCATTGGATGGGCGCATAGAAACGGTTTATTTTGCACTCCGCACTTATAAAACGGCCAGCTGGTCTACCGAAATAGAAACCGGAATAATGAGAAAGCACTTGAGAAATGGAAGCTGGATGAAGACCGTTTACAGGTGAAATGAAGGTGGATTGATGAAAAAACGCAAGTGAAATATAAGCTGGATGAAGGTATTTTTAGATCTCAAATAGAAGCTGGATGGATAAATTGAACGGTTGAGAAACAGAACCTGGATGATGGACATAATAAGTTAAATGGAAGATGGATTAATTAAAACGCTTGCGAAATAGATGCTGGATGAAGGGTCCTTATAGCCTAGGTGAAATAGAAACTGGATTGACGAAAATTAAACTTGAGAAATGGAAACTGGATTGTTGACTTCAGTGATGTATTTCAGCATGCATCCAGCTTCCATTTCAGCTGGAATGCCGTTTAGCCTATCCAGCTTTTTTTTATCAAGCGTACATCAATCAAACGGTTTTCGTCAATCCAGCTTCCATTTCAGCTGGAATGCGTTTATCCAGCTTTTTTATCAAACGTCCATCACGACACATCATGTTTAAAGACTCCTCTATCGATTTATTTAATTTTATCATTTGGGACCGCCGTTCCCAGGTATGCCGTCTTGACGTACACGTTATTTATAGTCGCATGGATCAATATCATCAATATAGTTACGTCGATGGTTTGGACGCGTACCTGGTAGGCCTACCCCAACTTGCTGTCAAAATAATGTTGCGGTTCAATGGCGATTCAAAGGGCGATTTTGCATGGGAAATGTGACATTTTAAAAACATTTTCTGTCAATTTTCTTCTCCTTACCAAATTTTAAGTATGCGTTTTTTGTGTAATTAAAAGCATGAAAATAATTTGCGACGGTAAACTACACGTTCACCTAAATACCTACAGAGTGAATAAAATAATTCTTCTTAAAGTCTAAAAACATATACCTTAATTAGTCAGTTGAATTTAGGGCGTAATTGCCGTATCGGAGACCATGTGTGTCGGTTAGGGTCAGATCAGGCGTCGTGAGGGTCGATTAGGATAAGGTTCGGCGTCGTGATGGTCGGTAAGGGTCACGTTAAGCGTCGTGAGGGTCGGTTAGTGTTAGGGTTCGTGTCGTCATTATATTCTATCCAAAGATATTGCATATCCCGATACTGCAATTACGCCAAATTTAGCTAAGTATAGGCCTTATTTATTCTGACACATACGTTTAAACTCTAAGCTTTCGTTGATCGCCAGAGCATGCTTAGGCTAATTTCAATGAACGATCTTCGCCCTATCAATTTCAGTTGCTATAAGACCAGACCTGAGATCTGCACTGTATGCACACACCGGTCTAAAATCATTTGAAGGTTCATAGCTTTGAATTAGGGCGAGCAGCAACTTTAGTACTTTTGACAAGTAGTCAAGTACTGTCTGTGTTTGAAACTTGTTGATATTCTGACGTCAAATTCCGCCAGAGACTTTATGCATCTGACGGAAGAGAGCAGCATTTAAAGCCCCCAGCAAATTTTGGTTTCTACATCTGCTCGACAATGACGTTTTGAAAGCTCTTTCCAAGAGCAACAGACCAACAGCGGTCGTTAAAATAATTCAGAAAAGTTGCTATGATTTTGATTTTCTTAGCCTCAGGTTCGTGTCCATCACTGCCAATTCGTTGGCTCGTCTTCCCTCTAACAGTGATTAGGCCTAGTTGGTGTAGTCGTCCGATGGCTGAGTGTTATCTCTAGGGCGCAGGTGGACCATAGTCCTAATGCAATTTCTGCCCGGGTTCTGATCTGAACCCTCAACTTTTATCGACCATCCAACACGCAATCATCTAGAGTTTTTCTAGACTTTTACACAATGCACGAACGACGTTTAGCTGTTATTGCGTATTAAATTTGCAGAGAGATATTCAGAAATGCACTCATGAGCCTACACTGTATATAATTAATAATTATACTGTACTGTGACTGTTGCTGTTTATGACTGATTATAATAGGGCTCCATCCGGAATCTAACGGTATGATTCATAACTTTATGTACGATCCTCCGTCTGGAAAGCATTTTTTCATCGGATTAAACCGAGATCAATATCTACCACTCTGGTGGAATGACGGAGAACCTCTGTGGGTGACCGCAGAGAAACAGGTCAGTTCGACCAATCACGTCTTTCCTTCTACCACTCAGTAAGAAACTCGTAGGCCTTTTAATAAACTCCAAGGGTAAATTGTACTGGTAAATGGCATTGTATAGCATTCTAATCGCTTTGAAGATTCTTTATGATGATATGGAATTGCATGAAAGGACTAAACCCTGGACAGCAAATGAGTTGTCGCCACGAAGTAGTGGAGTACCCAGAAGTTAAGATGGTGGTTATAGGGCATATGACGGTAACCTTATGGTTGAGATTCAATGGTCACTTTCGGACGATTTTATTTCTTTTACTTGGAATCCTTGTGCCCGGTGGCGCATTGGATGACATACTGGCATGGAGATCAGCGGAATCGAGCTCGATTCCCGATGCCCTCGTAGGTTAGACTTGCTTTGTAGAGGCTGTAGTAATAATATATATAGCGCCCTTGTATTGAGGCCGTCTGTTCTGTTAGTGGTTAAGATTGTGATTTGTGTGCTTTTGTGAATTGCTTCAATTGCATGACCGTACACCGTAACCGATTGCGGTCAGTCAACCGGATTGTTCGATAAAGAAAATGATATTATAGTTTTGCCTTTTTCTCTCGCTCTCCTACCTCTTGATTTTCAGACATTCTGCAAGACATTCACTCGCTCTGTTGTTTCTGTTTTCTTTTCACTACGCCGATGATTTCCATCTGATCTTTAAAACACGAATAACGCGGTGCGCGGACTTTGCTAAAAATGAGTTTGAGATGGAATATAATAACGTTAAATGTTTTTGACGACTCAATGAAATGAGTATTATTGATTAAAATTGTTTGAAGGGCAAGCGTAGTTACTTCTGGTACTGGCCTGGTTGTGAAGTAGAGATTCGAGGAGTTCGTCCTACCTTCTGTCAACCGTACCTTTCTGCTCCGAACCCGTCCTTTGAAAACCTCGCAGCTGCTTTCGATTCAGCCATCAAGGTCCTAAGAAATGATTCAGCCGATGTTGCGGGTAAGTTCGTGATTGAATGGAAATGCTTAAATTCTCTAATCTCTTCGTTCAACCTCACAACGAATTAAGATCAACAGACTGAATGTTTATGCTGGTTTCAATCAGTTAAAACTCATGGAGATAGCAAAGCAAAACTATTTGATATCTATCGTTATGAATGGTACGTTTGTGCATGAGCTGGGTCAGTTCTTTTCAACGTGATGACAACTGGGTTGGTAGCCTACATGACAATTATATCTAAGACTTCTAAGTGAAACAGTAGTCCCCAGTAAAAACCAACGAAGGAGCTATAATCTGACTTTGAATATAACTAAATATTAATCTCTACGATTTTATTATTGGCTCTGCTAAATATGGATAAGGAGGGCTTCAGGTTGGAATCCACATGACAACGCCACGTATGGCCCTTGAGCAAGTCCATCACTCGCAATTGCTCGTGCGCTTCGGCGTGAAACTCCGATGCAGTTTACGCGCTGTAGTCTGGAACGCTTCAGAGTAGGGAGCTTAAAGAGCCGCTATAGCAAATGCGATAAATAAATAAATAAATAAATGAATATTCACGGTGTCCCAATTGAACTGATACACTTTTTGATTTGACGATATACTTGTCAATTCTAAATGAAACTCTATGAAATTTCAGAGAATGTAAGAGGGATAAATTGTCAATGTTTTCTGAAAATTTTATCCAATTCTACGGACCGAGTCCTAAGTTATGCGCATTCAAATTTGGGCAACGAAATTTTTAAGTTTCCAACATGTAAAAGATAGGAAATTATGGTGTTAGCGCTGTTCTTCAAAGCTGATGTTAAAAAACTTCAAAATGTCTTCCATTAGCTCGAATGCATGCTCTAAGGCGCTTTTACCATTCATTGATTGCATTGTCAACAATCCCTTGATCAAAACGATTCCATTCTTCCACATTTCGCTGTTTGAAGTGGTCACTGGTTAATGTCACGTATACAGATGCGAGTTTCATAAGGCAGCGATGAGCCAGTTTCTGTTAGGAAATTCCTTTAAAAACTTTTTGCACTGTAATGTTTTTCTTCTATTAATTTTTTTTATTAAACTCAAATCATCTTTGCTGAAAACCATTTTTATTATCGGAAACAACGGAAATATGACGTCTTATTTATTAATTTAGAAAGAACCGGGTAAGGTGTGCATTTGTAAACAATAAGTTCTTATCTGTTCGTAACACTCTTCTTTTAACTCTATCCGACGACGAGCTGCATTGATTTAATATGCAGTCGCAATTACCGCACTATCGTCGTTTTAATGTAAAAATATGTGTTCCCATGTCTGCAGGTGTCTACTTTGAACAAGTCGACTCTTGGGGTCACGGACTTGGTCCCAACGCAAAAATCGTATCGAAAATCATTCGTAAGATTGACGCTGAACTCGTTCGAGTCTTAGATCTTCTCGAAACGACGCGGTCATCTGCAAGCGAAAAGAACTTGAGCGACGTCGTTAACGTTATGATCTTTTCCGATCATGGAATGACGCAGACAAACGAAACCGCCATTTCAGTTTACGTGAATGGATCTCTTCTGTCGCCTGGTGATGTGGCTGTTGGGTGGGGGAATGCAGTTCTTCAGATTTATACCAAAGAAAACGACACTGAAGTTAGTGTAACTGCCTCTGTCGCATGTCAATCTGTCTGTCTGTCTGACTGTCTGCCTGCCTGCTTGTCTGTCGTCTTTCTTTCTCTTCATATGTCTGTTTCGTGCTGTAAATCTAATTGAAATATTTGGTTTTTACTTAGAAGTGAGCATCGTCTCCTTGGTGCCACTTTCCAAAACTGCAATGTAAACAATTCTAGATTTGTTTAGAAGTTGCCATGCTATACTATACTGTACTATATAGGTGAAATTGGACATTGCAATCGGTCGGACTGGATTATGGATATTTATTGGTCGTTGGGCCTACCGAACTATAAGTCATACTAGACCACAGGTGAGATAATACTGGCTAAGACTAGACTAGACTATAATTATTACAGACTGGACGTCAGACTATAGACTACAAGTCGGATCACTAATATATTAGGTCACACTAAACAATGTCTCATCCAGAGTCTGCTAGACTACAGATCATACTTAACTATACATGTAGGTTGGCACACGAGATAAGCATGATATTGGAGGTTTTGTCGTGACACTTGATAATGAATGAAAATTAAATCTTTAAAATTTCTTAGCGCCACACTCAAGTCACGCTAAGGGTGGAAACCAGTTTATTATCGGGCGCTTACACCATGCTCCCTTCCATAAGCAGTTCGTATTTGTCATGTCTTAAATAATCTGAGCTAAGCACAGTAAGCAGTGCATTGTCGGGTATTGTACTGTGCTTTATATGCAGCTATACGATCGCTTGAAAGATCTTCACCCGAATGTGACAGTCTACCTAAACAAGGACATTCCAGAACGATTCTACCTGAAACGTCATCCACGAACTCCTCCTTTGTTGCTGGTCGCAGACCGCGGATACGTCATTCACGCTGAGGTTCGATTCCTTGCCACTCTCCGTGACTATATCTGTCACGATAGGCCTAATTATGCATGTCTTTCTAAAATTGATTTTCAGCGACCAATGATTAATATTTAGAGTTGGAATATTGGCTACTTCTTCTTCGTGATTTATTTAGAGCCACATTTGGCTTCTGCTGCTTTTATTGCTTCAGCCTGACATTGAAGTGTCAAGAATCGGTTTTCATGGATATGACAACGAGATACAGGACATGCATGGAATCTTTTTCGGAATGGGACCAGGTGAATCAAGAACTTGGTATATAAATACATACATGTATAATAAATTGTCATCATGACGGTTTCTCTGCCCAAATGCCGGTTCATTTTCTGTTATGCTCCTGGGGTATGATTTGAGTGAAGTGCTTTTGCGTTGCCTTCCTCACAGACAATTATGGGTGAGCAGCAACTTGTCCAAGGTCGCTATACCGTGGCTTGAGGTAGATTCGAACCTGCGTCCGTCGGTTAGAAGGCACAGAACATGTCGCTACACACAGCGTCTCCCCATAGTCATACATACAAACAGACACACATGCATACATAAATGCCTAAATAAGTAGCGCTTACATGGATGCATAAATAACTACTTAACTACATTGAGCATGCATATAATTATGCAATATACATACATGGATAATACACGCACATAATGTAGGCTACACATCAAAACTTTCTTATCGGCCTAATAAATAAACATCTATTTTTTGTCAAATCAACCGTTATAGAGAGGGACATACGAACAGAGGCAGAGAGAGATAGAAAGAGGAGGGGGAGAGATCGTACCTACTACCTTGTCATTTCCCCACTCGATATAAACTTTGTAAACTTTGTCTCTAGCTCCTATTAAATGAGTAACGACTAACGAAGACTCCGATTCAGGATATAACAGTGTATTGTTTTTCTATCACATGAAACACCTACATGTACTAAACGAATAATTCTGTTGGATGCTTAGATTTTCAGAGAGGAATGCAAGCGGACCAGCTGGACAGCGTTGACCTATACCAGATGATGTGCTACATCCTTGGCATCACAGCATCGGCTAATAACGGCAGCTGGGCTAATGTGACCAATTTACTGGTCACGAATAGAACAAAAGTGTCGTCCAATAAGAGCAGGCGGGCTAATTTGACCAATTTACTGGTCACCAATAGAACAACAGTCAACCAGTCTCTGCATTCGGAACTTCCTGTGATACTACCGCCGATTGCAGCCGTAAAAGCCAATGGAATTTCAATGATAGAGGAATGCAGTACACTGCACAGAATAATCGTCCCTTTCTTGATCGTCCTGATGTCACGTAGCTACAGGAATTGAATGTCATAGAGACTTATTACTGCACAGTAATGTAAATACTGCTGACATGGTAGATTCAATGAGATGCAAGCTTATAATGAAGACAACAATAGAACAAAGCAACCATGTCCCATTTTGATTGTTGAGAGCACAACTTTTAAGTTACATATCTTGCATGATAACTGTGTATTAGTGAGGTTACGTTTCTAACAGTTTTGAATTTGTCATAATCTATATTACCGGTACTGAAATGTCACGGATTGTTTGAAGTGCATAATAAGTTCCCACTTGTTGGTGCTGCCTTATGATCGTGCCTGTGAAATGCTTGTCGAAATTTCTGGTGTTTGTGCTTAATGACTTAATGACCATCGTGTAGAGTTATCTTATCTAGATGCTATGAAGCATTGGTCGAAGTAATTACTTTAAGATCTGGTGGAGAATATCTGCCAGGAGCGGAGGAGATGGAGAGAAGAAGGAATAAGATGCAATGTGGAAGAAAGATAAGGTGGATCTCTTGGCCAGAGAACATTCCAGCTTGCAGTATCAGAATGATCGGCAATATTACCAGCAGGTGACTCCTCTCTGCCTTTCACCTTCTCTTTATCTAACTTCGCCCTATTTCCTCCTCCTCCTCTTCTCCACCTTTACTTTAACCCACTTTTGCCGAAATCAGTAGGTCATGGATCAAGCAATTAATGTCCCATGGATGCAAGTCTTCGATCTCTACTAATTGCTGATGGACTTCAGCGAGCGCTGAAAGCCCTCAGCCTCTTTGCAATGCGTGTCTGTCTGTTTGCCTGTCTTTCGGTCTGTCTGTCTGTCTATTCGGTCGTTTGTTTTTTGTATAATTTTGTGAACGTGCGTCTGTTTTAGTTCTCTCTCCACTTGCTTATCTTCTCAGCCGCTCCTATATTCACACGACTCCTTCCTGCGCAGTGACCCGTCTAACTCTCGTAACTAATTTGTTTATTTCTTCCTTCTTTTTCTTCAATTCTTTCTTCTCTTCTTTCTCCTTCCCCCACAAACTCAACCTGTTCTCTTTATCCTTCTCCAGTCTTCTATGACTTTTTTCCTCGAAGGCTTTGTTAGTGAAGGCAGAATAATGAGAACATACAGCCCGCTGTATACGCTTCATTTGTACCGTACTGACGACACATTATAGTGCAGTGATGGGCACAGTTTTTTTTTCGAGGGCCACATTTTTTTCGGGGGAAAGGGCGCGGGCCGCAAAGGAATGTTCCAATAGGAAATTGAAACTTATCTATAGTTAACAAAGTCATTCTGCACACAGGTTCAATAAAGTGTGTATACAGTCACAATAGTTTGAATAGTGACTGAATCTATTCAATCGGCAATGTACTGAATGTTGTCGTAACGCGGTGAGTAGCTGTTAATACTTGTTCGTAGCTGACATATCAAGTGGTCTTGAGTAAGTCTATTTCGCAATTTGTTCTTGACAACATTCATCTGTGAGAACAACTATTTGCAGCAGTAAGTACTCCCAACCATACATAGCAGCTTGTTAGCAGCAGTCTTAAGTGTTGGATATGAGTACTGATTAACAGTCTGCCAAAATTCGGCTGGATTCACAATTGCATGAGATCGGGCAAGTTCATCGTCACTTTGAATCTCCAATATTTCTAACTGTGCTTTACTGACATCATTGACGATAGAGTCAGTGAAGTCGTTCGGATCAAACGCGAATGGATTTCTGAAAAAGTGAAAGTGTACTTTCATATCGTTACACTCACGAAATCGTAGTTGAAACTCTTGCAACAGATTGTCTACCTCCGCAACGAAGTCACACTGTTCAGGATACGCTCCTTCTGCTTGCATTATTTCGCCAAGACAAGGGAAATGTGTCCAGTTCATCGCAGACAAGTGCATGTTTTGAACAATGTCAATTTACTCTTAAATGCATCAATTGTAAACATTTCTGACAAACATTTCATCTGTCCTTGCAGTTTCAAATTCAAGTCATTTAGGTGTTTGGTGATGTCAGTCAAGAACGCAAGTTTTGTTAACCAACTGTGATCACACAATACTTCATGTTCTCTGTTAATATCATCGAGAAAAGCAAGTATCTCAGTTCTCCAGTTAAAGAAGCGTTTCAGCACATTTCCACGTGAGAGCCATGATTTATCCGAAAGAATAAAAATCTTTCAAGAATGATCTAATTTACTGCTTCCCTAGGCGGCGCTAATTTCACTGCAGCTAAGGATTAATAAGTAAGCAAAGTCAACACATGATGTCAATATTATGCTAGACGTCCACGATCAACTGCAAAAGTTACGTTTCCTGCATAAAACTTTATTTGAAAATTTAAGTTGTCTTAGGATTCTCCACAAAAGGAGTCCGAGGGCCGCATGCGGCCCGCGGGCCGCACTTTGCCGGCGGGCCGCACAAAAGGAGTCCGAGGGCCGCATGCGGCCCGCGGGCCGCACTTTTCCCATCACTGTTATAGTGCATCGTGCTGTGCGGACACAGTATCACAATATTCGATAGCGCTAAAGCTGCCGTTGTCATGGACTATCTGTCTGTGTATCTGTCTATCTCTGTGTCTATGGTTGTGTCTGTCTCTAATGTTCTTCAGTCACGTGCAATTTTTTCCATCGTGCACATGTCCTCCACCTACTTGCCCTCTTCCTTGCAGTTTTTTTTTATCCTCTTCCTCATCTTCCTCCACTTTCATGTTCTCCTTCTTCAGATTTTTTCATTGGCTTTGAAGTGTGTTTGTCTTTCGGTCCGTTTGTCTGTATGTTTGCCTGTATGTGTGTCTGTTCGTCCGAACTTCTTCACTCATTAATAACGGCAAAAAGAACATAATATATCCTTCGCATATAGGCTACATGGAAGCTGGATGAGACTGATAAACCTGACAACAGAAGAAAACATCTGTCAGAGGCAGAACGCAATATCAATACGACCGTTAGACGTCAAGATACACGGAGACGAACGAAATGAAAAATAGGTGCATATACGAAGACAGACATAGAGGAACACGCACACAGATGCACACAAACAAACACACACGTACACAGCAACACAAAGCTAGAACATAGAAAGTGACCGATAACATGGGCATCTCAAGCATCTTTCGCATGCAACATTGCTCTTCAACCGAACATTTTTTCCTATACGCCTCTTCGTTTATTTATTTTATGTCCGTTTGAATGAATGTGCATGTGTGCTTCGGGGTACTTAATATAACACATTCTGAGTACCTCACACACAAAAAGCGCTGCTTGATATCACGAAACAAAGTGGGCGTCTCAGCCAGAGAAATTTTTCAGCTGTTTTTGACTAATTGGCTACAAGTCACGCAGTTAAAAAACACGGAAACGAAACGAACGAATAGGCTACAATCTGTTGTAAGTTCTAGTGAACCCATTAGAGTCTATACGGAGGATTAGAAACATGTGTTTTTAGTGATTAAGTTGACAGGGAAGTGAGGGAACAGTTGAGCAGGCGATGTTCAACAGAAGACTAACGCAGGCCTTCCATGCAGTAAGCTAAGCTTATGCTTTAATGAAACACTTGCGTTAATCCAACATAGAGATGAGACAAGGAAGAGCAGTCCCTTAACTTAAGGCTTAAGCTATAGGCTATAGTCTGCGAGGCAAGCGAAGTGCAGGTGACTAAATCTGCTTAGGATGGTAAATGTGGAAGCGGGATGCACGGTCCATTCACTCACTGTGTAACCTTCCCATTGACAGTGCACGGTCAGTACGTGTATGCCTATAGGCCTATATAGCATATACTCGTAACAACTTAGTTGGTTAAAGTCAAATTCTTGAAACACCTTTGCACCGTCGCAACACAGATTTCAACCCCAAACTCTGTTGGCAGTCCAGCACGTAAGCCACTGATGCATCGAACGCTCTCGCGTTCCATTTGGCATAGACAGAAAGGACTTTCGAAAATGAAAGGGCAAAACTATCTACATGTATGTAGGCTACCCGTATGTCTGTCAATTATTGAATTAAGGCTGCGAGGAGAAAAATTGATGTTGATTCTAATAAAGCCAAGACACGACAGATATGGGTTAACTAATGTGTCAATTCCTGTGGGAATATCACAGAGAGTTCTGCGATTGTACATAGGCCCTAGGCCTAATGGGCGCACTTGAATTCCTGTGAACGGTATGAAGGCACGTGGGACGCATTTTGGTCTTTCCGTTTGATAAATGGAGATCTCAAATGGATCTAATTAGTGGAAATCAGTTCGGTTTGAGTAATGTGAAGCTTCTTCTTGGCAGAGAAATTATTCTTTCTAGATGTGCAATATGTCAAATCCACTGACGTAACGTATACATTATACGAATAAGAGCGCAAAGAAAAGGAAAGGGAATAGGCAATAGAGGAAGAAGAAAAATGAGAAGAAAAACTTATAATAAGAGCGCAGAGAAGAAAAAGACTAATGATGATGATGATGATGAGGAGGAGGAGGAGAAGAGAAGAAGGAGAAGGAGGAGGAGGAGAAGAGAAGAAGGAGGAGAAGGAGAAGGAGAAGAAGAAGAAGAATACGACGACGAAGAAAATGAAAAACCAGAAGGAGAAAGCGAAGAAGAAGGAACGAGGAAGAAAAAAGTGAGGAAGTAAAAGAAAAAGGAATGGGGCTCAGAGGTGAAGAAGAAATATAGAACGATATGATCTATATCGGAAAGAGAAAAAGAAAAATAAAAAATAGGTAAAAGGCATGACGAAGGAAGGTTGTTCTTACGTAAGAGAGTGCAAGAAGTGTGCGTTGGCGAGGAAACTGCGAATCACTGAAGTAGGTCTATTAAGCAATTAAAACCGATCGTTCTTACTAGCATTTCTGTCCGATTTTAAAATCAATCTGCCTGGTTATGGATACTCCAATAATTTATGGCTCCGCTCATGTGTAAAAGTTGTATGTATTAAGCTTAGTTGTTCAAGAATATTTTGACAATTATTTACTCATATTTTTTCCTAAGGTTAATTTTCATAATTATAAATATTAATTCCGATTGCATGTGTGAGGCCACTAGAGTATGGACATGCTTTAATCCGGTCCTGGCATTTGTCAATGTTTGTGACACACCTGGTCTACATTTCAAAACTAGAGCGATCATCGACTTGGCCTGGACTCGAATCCGACCGATTTGTGCCAAATACTTTGAGCCGAAAGACGATCGCTGAGGCGCGACATTTTGCGTAGGCCTACGGGTGAGTCGCCAACGACATTTTCATTTTCATCGACCAAAATATTCTGACGATCTTTTTTAAGTCATTGTGCCGAAATTTTGAAAACATAGCATTTCTCATTCCAAAATAGCTGATGACTTTTTTACGACATTTGATCGAAATCTTGAAATCTTCTTATAATGTTACCAGTATTGAAATGTCCTGGACGTCCTAACACTTTAAAACATGCATAGGCCTACACTGTGAAAATTTACCATGCTTCTGTAATTAGGCCCTAATATTTCTTAAATATTGGGGGCATGAGCATGGACGGTCCCCTCACCGCAAACATTGGGGGATCGTCCCCTGTCCCCGCTAAGACTCCGCCCATGACTACAATAGCCTACAATTATAGAGCTGTGATGTATTTATTGGTTGCTAATAGCATAGGGTACGTGACTGCGCGAAAGACAATATTTGCGATGCAATGCAACTCTAAAGACCCAACACACAATGGCAAAAACATTGAAATACAATGGATCACGCCAAGAAGAGGCAATTAACATTATAGTATATATATATATATATATGTAATATAATATAATATAATATAACATCATATCATATCATATGATATATAATATACTAATATAATATAATATAATATAATGTAATAATTTTTTGTGACATTACATGACTAACACAACATAACATAACATGATACAACATAATATGATACAACATAACATAACATAACATGATATGCTAGAATTGAGACAGCAGGTGGAAGCATGTCTATATTCCTGTATATATTTGTAGGCTCATATTATATAGGTCACAGTTCTGTGTAATATGTGGACCAAAATCCTGCATGCGCTATTGCGCATGCTCCTGCTGTATATAGTCACATAGACTCTATTTATTGTCTGGAATAAATAAATATATATAGGCCTATATAATATATATAGGCCTACTGAGCCCGAAAAAAGTAAACCATGTTCTAAATTTAAAAATAAAGAGTAAATAAGCTATTCATCGATTAACTTAAAAACTGTTCTAATCCTGGTATATTTATCTACTATTGGTGAGAAATATAAAATTTAAACTAACACAATACTGACACAATCCATGCAATAAGCTTCATTTATTTTCACTCCGGTTCTAATAAATGCATGATTTCCGTTTTTCCAAAAGCCAATAATTACCAACTAAAACCATGACTGACCGGCTAAACTAATTGTGATGCAAATGACGTCATTATAACATCATTTTTGTGATTGGAACTTTTATATTTTCAGCAGTAGCCTATAATATTATTAGGCCTATACGGGTGCATGTGTGTCAGGATTAAACGGTGTTTCGATTTAAAAATCAATGAATATTTACCATTTATTTTAACATTTCACAAAATGAACCTTTTTCCCCGAACACGGTGTAAATATTATATAACATTATAATAATAACGTTTACGATGTAATATATAACATTTGCACGCGCGCATGCATGCGAGGTGCATGCGCGCGTGCTTCGTGTTTTGACGCTGTAGTAATATAATTTATGAGACATGCGAGTTCTTGAGTTGTGTATTTATACGTCAGTTGCGGAAGTTACGTCTCCGGATTTCCTCGTCAAGTGTCAGTCTTCGTCTCTGCTGCTGCTGGCACAGAGTGATGCCTGGGGCAGCGCTGGCGATGGCTGCGGTGGCTGCGGTGGTCGGACGGACGGACGGATGAACGGCTACTGCATCAGCATCAGTAGCAGTTATACAGCAGCCGGGGCTCCAGCATAACGAATGTAATGAACAACGAAGCAATCTTTAATCAGGTGGAGATACGCCTAAATAAAAGACGGCGAATTAACAGTTTCGATACAACGTGAATATAGTCAGTCGCCCTAGCCTATACACCCAAACAATGTGACAGTTTCGTAAGATTGTGATTAGGCGCTATATAAAATAATGGTCATATACATACATACTTTTGAATCCGTCCGTCGCCGTTCCTCGATCAGTTATCGATCTCTACCGTGTCTATGATGATCGAATCGAGATGAATCAGTCGAACCGTAGCTTGCAGGTGAGCAACTTGACGGCGACGAATCAACAAGACCTGGAGTGGTATGACGAGGCTCTCGTGCAAGAACTGTGCGAGCGTTTCGACACATTTGATCGTTACACCGTCATCTTCAACGTCATTATCGTCGGTCCTTTATGTCTGTTCGGCTTCATCGGCAACGCCCTAACGCTGGCCGTCCTCCGAAAGGACTCCTCCATCAAGTCCACCGTGTCCATACTGATGCAGGCGTTGGCAGTTGCAGACAGCTTCTACCTTATCACGTGTCTCGGATTCCAGACGCTGAGCGCTCTCTGCTACAGCACTGAATTCGTGCCTGGACTGATGTTCGTCTATCCGTGGATGGAGGTCTACATCTGGCCGCTGGCTTCCATCGCACAAACGACGACCGTCTGGCTCGTTGTCGTCATAACCATCGAACGATACTTCGCCATCTGTCGTCCGTTTAGTTCGCTCTGCAATCGCACACCAGGCGAAATAAAGTTCGTCGCTGGGGTCGTCTTCGTCGTCGCCACCGTCTACAACATTCCGCGTTTCTTCGAGCGCCAGTCTCCCGAGTCCTACTTCAATCCGTGCCGTGGTCGCGTCGAGTGGGTGTCGGACCACAGTGCGCTGCGCTACAGCCGCGTCTACCGTTTCGTCTACAAGACCTGCTCCTACTTCCTGTTCCGCTTCTTCCTTCCGCTGACGATGATCGTCGTCTTGAACGGAAGGCTGGTGCTGAAGATGCGAGGCCAGAGACGACTGCACGCTTCGCTGCTGATGGTGACGACGAGGAGATTCAACAACGAATCGGTGACGATCCTACTGCTAAGCATGGTCGTCGTTTTCCTGCTCTGTCAGTTCCCAGAGTTCTTCGTTCGACTGACAACGATGGTGTCGGAAGTGATGTCATTGAATGTTGAGGTCACCTATGCCACGCTCGTCTGTAATGTTCTGTTGACGGTCAACTCGTCGGTAAACTTTCTCGTCTACTGTATGTCTGGTCCACGATTCAGACGCATCCTTCGTCGTCTTTTCTGTGGCGGAGGAGGAGGAAATGGAGATGGAGGTTCAAGAGCGAAACGGTCGTTTACGACTTTTAACTCTGGAAGTTTTCGATCGCTAAAGAGGGCCTACTCGAACCCACGCGGCAGCTGTGGTACGCAGGCACTCGGTAGGTGATGAGTAGCTTTTCGACTCTGCTTAAATCAGACGAGAGTAGGCCCTAATAATTCAAAGTAGAAGGCCTTGTTTTTAAACTTTTTATAGTCTTTCTTCGTAATATAGAAATGAAAGATTTATGACGAAATAACTTAGAGGTAGGTCCTCTTTTAAAAATACTGTAAGCCTATATAGCAACATCAACGCCGTTATAATTGTATTCTCTCATGTGCTGCACACCTCTGTATACATATGAGTTCTCGTGGAAAGGCGTCTTCCGCAACTTTGCTGATGCAAATCTTCTCTACGGGGCGCATTAGCTAGCTACATGTACGTGTCGCGATGAATCGTCAGTTTCGTAATCACTTCGTTTTAAAACACTGAAGTTGAGATGTCGATGTGCAAGCTGTCTGCCCACCACGTGTCTTGCTCTATTGGGAGAAACCTGATTTTTTTCGCAGGGATATTAGATCTACGCAATGGCAAGTGCAGTTGCTATAGCTAGTGCAATAATACACGGTTCAGGTTAACAGATCCTGTATGTATGTATGTATGTGCACTTGTTATAGCGCCCCTTCAAGCTCTCTCTACTCAGAGGCGCTCCCGATGAAGAGCGGACACTGCATCGGAGTTTCACGCCGAAGCGCTGAGCAATTGTAAGTGAAGGACTTGCCCAAGGTCCTTACGCGGGGAGGTGGATTCGAACCTCGGACCTTCCGGCTCCAAGGCAATGACGCCACCACTAGACCACTGCGCCCCACTGTAGCTGCTGTGCCTCTGACTCCGGGGTCCTTATGAAAGCAGGTCAAACGCGGAGTTGCGTATCTCATTGGTAACTATAGGCCTACTAGAATTGACTTTCATGAATGACGATGAGAGTAGAAACAGCAAAACTATAGCACAACATTGACTTTGTAAGAAGTTGAGACAGAATACGAATTGGAGAAGTCCTGCGTTAGCTTGCTGCAAAAACTCACTCTTGCAAGCAGCTGTTATTGAGGACCAAATGGAGGAAGGAAGACACGCTGAAGACCCAGACAGATGCTGCCGCACTTCGTGATGGCGAATGGATACTGACAGCAGGCTTACAGTATAATGGTGCTGCGTGTAGCGGAGGCATCGACTGCGTCCGAGTCTGCCATAGGGCGGAAACCTTAAAAAAATATAATTATGCACTAAATACATTTCCAAATAAACGCCCAGGGTATATAGGTAAATTACAGTGCAAACTGCCGACTGACTCTTTAACCGTGCAGACCGTGATATACGAGACCAATAAAAGTCTCCGGTCGTCGCACGTAGCGTGTATCATGCTCGTAAATACCAAGCTAACGATTATGTGAAGCAATTGCCTCTCTACTTTGCTCTACTGTATTTCGTGTTGAGATCCGTGGGACGTTAACAAGGATTAACACAGGAAGAATTCACTATCGTAATTTGCCGCCGAAGACGATAACGTTGTCTTCATTGCTACCATTAAAAACACAGAATACCGTCGCAGCCGTCTTCTGCAGTACGGATGACGTAGCTCGTGTAATTATCATTTGGAGGTCAGCTGTAATGGTGGCTGCAAGGAAGACCCGTATGTCTAGTGAGTGACTCAATGGTGTCTCTTTAAATATAGAGCATAGCCTACAGATGAGACAGAGACGATGCGAATGACGGAAACCCATTTTATTGAGGATGATTACTATATTATGACTCACCAGGTGAAATATTACGAGCCTCGTGGGTTCAGACACGATATCGCTTGCTGCATTAACAGATTAACAGACACGTCATGGCAAACACGACTGGGTCGTTGCTCATACATGTTTGCATATTTGAATGTGTGCAAAACAAGAAATAACTATAATGCTGCGAATAAATATAATATGCAATTATTTCTATTGCAATAATTGTTCAAACTCGTGTGATGCCTTGCATATTGCAACGCAACGCAACGTAATTGTGCTTGATATATTCCTGTGTCTTTAAAAGGCGCTTAGCCATCACAAGCGACGTCAACGTATACAGTCAGAAAAGAGGGACAGATACATAGGCAAGAAGAGAGAGAGACAGACAGACAGACAGACAGACAGAAACCAGAAGAAAAGTGTCAACATTCATCTGCAATCACTAGAATGCGGACAACAATGACAGGGCAACACTCATCTCATGCGATAAGTAGAAAACGTTTCCATTATCATTGGTTGTGATCGTGCGAGGAGATGATGATATAGGAGACGATAACCAGGGGATCACCGGAGCAACGCAAAGGAGCAATCAGTTTGAAGCAACGACGAATAATAAAAATGAATCGTCGATGATTTATTCTTAATTATTAATTATTCGGTGATTAGCAAATCCGCACTATGCATGTACATATAATATATATTATATATATTATACAACTATTATATATATTATTATATTCTCACAAATCTTCTGAAGTAGCCTAGGTAATAGTTTGTCTGTGCGATGGAACCATCTTAAGCAGTTCGATATACTTCATGGAAAGACATATCTATATGTAGCCTACCTTAAAGCAGTGGTTCTCAACCTTTTCAGACTCACGGACCCCCTTTTAATTTTCTATCTGGGTCACGGACCCCTAATAAATTTGGTGCCTTTTGGCGCATTATCGCGACTGTGCGACTCTATTATCCTATATAATAATAGGCCAACATGTGTGTTATAATAATTATAGCCTATATGCCTCTGCACTCCTGTTACATTAGTACAAATTTATATAACTATAGGCTACTAAGATTAGCCTACATGTATATGAAATTTATTTTTTTTAACCTGTACCGGTATTTTGTTTAAATGCAAGCTTTAGGCACTTAAATTGAAGCACAGTTTATCTTTTTCTCTAAGAAATTCTCTCAAAAGAATCCCGAATTGTAGCCTATTCTAGAATCTAAAGAGTCTAGCTGTTACAAACTTTCCCCGTTGATATATCCAGTGAAATTCGGCTGGCCTATATATCATTAACTGTGCATGATTTCCTCATCCGAACCTAATGTAACAAAAAGAGGAGAGTTTAGTTGACGCGTCTTGACAAAATTGGCCTAACCATTTTTATGCCCTGATCGAAAATAGATTCAGTCTGCACTCTAGCGATTAAAACAAACCGACCTATCTAAAACAGATGAGTTTGTAATTGATCAGCGTGCTATAAGTTTCATATCGCCACTGAAAAGAAGAAAAATTGAAAAATTGACAAAAATTTATCTGTTTCTATGTTTTAAACTAAGAAATGCATAATTTTCAGGACATGCTTGCGGACCCCCAGGCAGATCGCCGCGGACCCCCAGGGGTCCGCGGACCCCCGGTTGAGAACCGCTGCCTTAAAGGAATAGGCTCAGTGGCGGCGCCAGGATTTCAGGTTTGGGGGGGCTGAAGCCCTAAGCCCCCCTCCAAATTTTTTTTACGAGGCGCCGAAGGCGCCAAGTTGCGAGTGCCGAAGGCACGAAGCCCATACCGACTAGGGGGTCTGGGGGAGCGTCGTAAGCTCCCCCAGCGGGGTCTGGGGCGGAGCCCCAGCCACAAACGCATTTTTAGCTCTGTTGACCTCAACTGGAGCCCTTTTAAAACCCTTTTTTGCCAGCTATTTATGAACGATAAAATCATGAAATCTTCAATAAGGGTCTGGGGCGGAGCCCCAGCCACCAACGAATTTTTAGGTCTGTCGACCTCAACTGGAGCCCTTTTAGACTCTTTTTTGCCAGCTATTTATGAACGATAAAGGTCATGAAAATTTCAATAAGGGTCTGGGGTGGAGCCCCAGCCACCAACGCATTTTTAGGTCTGTTGACCTCAACTGGAGCCCTTTTAAAACCCTTTTTTGCCAGCTATTTATGAACGATAGAATCATGAAATCTTCAATAAGGGTCTGGGGCGGAGCCCCAGCCACCAACGCATTTTTAGATCTGTCGACCTCAACTGGAGCCTTTTTGGACTCTTTTTTGCCAGCTATATATGAACGATAAAAGTCATGAAAATTTCAATAAGGGTCTGGGGCGGAGTCCCAGCCACCAACGCATTTTTAGGTCTGTTGACTTCAACTGTAGCCCTTTTAAAACCTTTTTTTGCCAGCTATTTATGAACGATAAAAATCATGAAAATTTCAATAAGGGTCTGGGGCGAAGCACCATCCTCCAACGCATTGCTTAAATCTTTCAAATATCCTAACAGTACTGTTATGGTGTTATTTTTGAACTGTCTTCGCAGCAGAATCTCTCATAATTAATTTTCATTGCTGAAAGACATGGTTTAGGAGTTCAATAAATACCCCTCCCCATTTTATCTAAATATCTCATAATCTTAGTGTTGATAGTCGTGGTTTGTGACTTCAGAAAGTGCTCCTTCTGTTGTTTAAATTTTTAAATCTCCACACTGTAAAGGTAACATTTAAAGCTGTTCTCTCAATAAATTCCTCATAATTTCATTGCTGAAAGACCTGGTTTAGAGTTCAAGAAATTATGTCTCCATCACGCTTAAATGTTTGAATTTCCTCACTGCAAGGGTAGCATTTCAAGATGTCGTCTTAACAAAATGGCTCATCATTGATAATCAATGGATAACACTGTACATGTAGCAATTTATAATGAAAGCCTATATCTGAAATATTTATGAAATATTTGGGTTGGCCTACACTTAAGCATCTCCTAGGCTCCGTCCCCCAACCACAAACAGGCACAGCATTAGGGAAAGGCAAACGAGTCTGCAGCCGCCGTGGGACCTGCGCTTTCAGGTCCTCGTGCTACTCACCTTAATTTTTACTGTGATTATATTGGCAGCTTTAATCGCTTGGCAGCATTAATTAATAGCCTACTGAGGTCATTTTGCCAAATGAAAGTGATTTGGTGTGTTGGAAAAGATTCCGAAAGAGCGAGTCTGCAAATAAAGCGAGTCACAACTACTAGTGTACATGCAGGCTAGGTCTGGACTGAAAGTGAGACGGGTCTGTCAGGGTCTGCGACCCGGCATTGATTTTTGTGACCTGCTTGTGCCGGGTATCAGTCGGGAAGCAAGTTTAACAATTTTTGGGAAGACAACTAAAAAAACCAGGCCGTCAGATAGGCTACAATAAATAGGTAAAATGGTAAGATTTTGAAATTTTATGAGCAAATGGCTAAAAAAAGGTCGTCAGGTAACAAAAATGGTTGCTATGTGTACAATTTTGGGCGAATGACCAAAAAAGATCGTCAGAAAATTTTCGGCTCAAAGGCTTCGGTTCGTCCGCCACAGTCAGACCCGGCAACTTTGCCAAACCACTTTCAGCCCTGGGCTATGCCTACCGGTAGAATTCGAGTTTTCTAGAATATTAAAGCCTATGGTATAAGCTTACAGTACCTTATTGGCATTCAAAATCAACTTCGCAAATGCTGTGCTTGAGAACCCTTTTCAGAGAATCGTTTGCTGCATTGGGCCCCGCACACCCTTGACTACAAACTTGTGGAACGTCCCCTTGGCATTTCCCCCAAGTCTCCCGACGAGTGCTGCTGCTAATTGAAACCCCATTTCGTATGTGATTGCATAGGACTAGCTGGGGGCTGGAATTCCGAACTGGCGGGATGAAGGGGGCTGAGGTCCGTACCGGTCTGTAGGAGTAAAGGGGCTGGAATTTAGAACTGGCGGGAGAAAGGGGGCTGAGGTCCGTACCGGTCTGTAGGAGTAAAGGGGCTGGAATTTAGAACTGGCGGGAGAAAGGGGGCTGAGGTCCGGACCGGTCTGGAGGATGGAAGGGCTGAAAGTCCGAACTGGCGAGATGAAGGGGCTGAGATCCGGACCGGTCTGGATGAGTGAAGGGGCTGAAAGTCTGAACTAGCGGGAGGAAGGGGGCTGAGGTCCGGAGCGGTCTGAAGGATGGAGGGGGCTGAAAGTCCGAACTAGCGGGAGGAAGAGGGCTGTGGTCCGGAGCAGTCTGGAGGATGGAGGGGCTGAAAGTCCAAACTAGCGGGAGGAAGGGGACTGAGGTCCGGATTGTTCTGAATCCGGGCTGGAGGGAAGGGCTGGATCCACCAGGAAAATCTTTAATTTCGCCACAATAACATAGTTGATTTTGGTGCCTTTGGTCGTTGTCTAGTTTTCTTATTGCGAAGAAAGCGTTATAGACATTTTCGGCTTTTTCGTTTGGGGGGCTGAGCCACGTTTAGGGGGGGCTTAGCCCCCCCTAGCCCCCCCTGGCGCCGCCACTGAATAGGCTACTCAAAATGCTCTAGGCTCGATCAAAGAATCATCGTACAGATATTCAGGGATAACTTTGCACCATAAATTCTAACGTTTAACAACCATAATTTTTTTATATTATCCTTTGCATTGCCTGAGACGGCAGCAATGTTGTTGGCCAAACGCAGTTGAAAAAATTACATGCACTTTACACGTGTAACCTAATGTATGAGTTGCTATTCAATGCTACAGTAAAGCCAAGTCAAATGCTATTGTGAAAGCACTCTATTTCCTTGACCCTTGAAGAGTGTCTGAGCTCGGCCAACTCAAGTGGTTTCACTTTATCAGTATTCCTATCTTCCACGGTTGACATCTGGTTTAAGCTACGAGAGATTACAACACTATATTTGTTCCAATTACAAACACTCGTTCATGTCAATCCAACACTTCAACGTCTTCCTGTGCACTTCTTCGCGACTGGACACCTACGAGGTAACTCCCCCCTCCCCACTGACTCCCCAAGTTAACTTCAATTCGCAGTTTGTCTCCAAAAATGCCTATGCTGAAGATGAATTAATGCCCATAGAATACTGACGACGATAAAGGTGCCGACGGTAATAGCCTAATATTTTATCTCGACAATGTGTAATTTCCTCACGTAACTTACAGCAATAAATTAGGAAATGTGAAGCACTGAAATGCTTAGGCCTATTCCAAATCAAGACCACGAACAACCAGCGTTGACAACATTCTGTCTTGGACAGGCTTGACTATGACTGAGCTACTGAGGACGACAGAGGAAAGATATATTTGGAGACAGACGGTTCGTGGTGCGGCCACCCTACGAATGGAAGGCGACTAAAGACAAAGCAATTCCAATTCAACTAAGCTTATTTATTTTTATTGGTAGGCTATAGGCCTACATGGTCGGCATTGCAATTGTTAATTAGCGAGAGGCAATTAATTGTCACGGAAAACCACTTGCAAATTGGACCGAGATAGTCTACGAGATAAGACATATCAAGAAATCACAAACAAACGCGAAACCAATCTATTACGTGGACGATTTTATACAAACAACGCATACCATGTGATGTCGTGAATTACAATTGTAATGTTTATTGCAACTGGACTGAACATGCAATTCAGAAAACGCCGCTAAAATTTTCAGAAGCGTACCCGACCCGATTTAACGATGTCACTTTCAAATAAGAGAGTTGTAGTCACTAGTCAAGCTTTTCCTCTGCAGAGGAAGAGAGAAGCTAAGTGGGCTCAAATCACAGTTCCTACGGAAGATGGTTCCAGACACATGTATAAAAGGGGTTTGCATGTGTAATTTATACCTCGGCTAATGTGTTCTTATTTATATTCAGTACTAACATGTCTTCTGCATGCATCCAGTGATTCAAAGCAGATAGGCCTAACATTGAGAGGAAGCAGGCAGGCAGGCAGGCACGCTGGTAGGCAGGCAGGCAGAGAGTCAGGCATGCTGGTAGGCAGGCAGGCAGGCAATCAGACAAGCATTTATGTTTGTGGGTAGGGTATATGTAGATAGATATAAAGCAGCATGGCTTCTACAATAGCTTTCACAAGTTTTCTAAGCATTGCTGTTGCTTTAGTGAAATTAATGGTTTTAAGGCATTTGACCCTTTAATGCCGAGATGGTAGTAAATGATATGGGGAAATCCCATACCCTCCGGCATTAAAGGGTTAACAGCATGCTGGCATAAAAACGCTTTTGTTTCATATTTTTTCTGTCGTGGACGCCATATAAATTTCTAACTACATTTGCAATTACAAACCAACGGACCGAAGAGAGATAGAAGAGGGAGAGAGAGAGACAGACAGACAGACAGACAGACAGACGGACAGACAGACAGACAGACAGACAGACAGACAGACAGACAGACAGATGGACTGAGGTAAGGACGAATGAAGGTCAATTGATGAACTGTGAATGACAACACGGCAACTTCCTGTCCTCCATCAGTCTGTCCTTTCCAGAGGAAATGAGGAGGTCGAATGGCGACCACTGATTTATTCTGGAGGGCAAAATCGAACACCGACGGCGGAAGGAGGACAGACCTCCAACTAATGAGACAGTCAACTAATTTAGGGGAGTTATATTCAATCCGCATTGTCATAGGCGTACGAGGCGGGATCCAGAGGGGGGGCATGCATTTGACCCCCCAAAACAAAATTGTGGGCAAGTCCGAAAAAATAGTAGGCCTATTTTCACGACATATTTCAATCCGACGGCTAAAAAGGGTCGTCAACTTTTTTTTGTCTGGGAAAAATATTAGTTTTAATAGTATTTTCCACCACGAGATTTATTTTTTGGGCAGAAGTAAAATCTTTGCCCCCAGCCCGCCCCACTGCTGAAATCTCCCGTATACGCCTATGCAAATTGTAACGAAAAGCAGATGTATGGCAATAATTGGACATTTTTAATGTCCGATAAAACGGGGTCAACTCCCCTTCCGTAAATATCGTTGGCTTTAAAACCCGACCAGCTCCTGCAAAGACCGCTATTTGTCACAACGATCATATCACTACTGATTACCATATAGCTGTAAAACTTCAATCATTTTGGGTCTATCTACAATTCTACATGTAAGCATAACGCCTGGAATTAGCCTACTACAGACCAATATTTGTGGCTGCTGAAAGTTGTTCTGCATTCATTGTTCTGCTGACGTCAAATGAGAATTATTAATGGATCACATAATCTTTCATTCTTCGGTAACTGCATGCATCTGAAAGAAGAGTACTTCTCGCGTTTCCACAGATAATTTATTACACACACATGCATAATTATGTGGCTATAGCCGCGATACAATTAATATATGTATATTTGTATATTTATCACATACACATGCACACCATATTATATATATAAATAAAATTATATATATGTATATATATATATATAAAATTCCAGCACAACTCGGAAATAATGCCGGAACAGTGCTGTATAGATAAATTGCTTCAGACACTAAACGTGGCAATTCAATATCCGGTTGTCAATCTAGTTTATGATGTCTGCCGATCATAATTATTCTCATCAGTGCAGAAGGACATGCAATAGCTTAATTTTTTTTAAACATTTGACTTCATTGATCGATCATTATATACTTTAGTTTGATATCGACTTTTTAAAATAACTGATGCTTAACTGGCCTCACCACTGTCACCAGTCACCATGGAATTACAAACTCTGCTGTGCCTTCCATGCTTAAGCTTGCATTGCATTACATGTAGGCTAAGTTCAAATAATTTGGAAATTTTTTGCTGCTGTGACAGATTTAGTCGAATCGACGGTTAGTCGGACGGATCGCTGTTGCTCTACCGGAAATTCAAACGTCGCCAATCGAACAGTTACTCGTGAATTAACCTCGGAATCATCAGATCTGCCTGAGCAGCAGCAGCAGCAACAGCAGCAGCAACAGCAGCAGCAACAGCATCAGCAGCAGCAACAGCAGCAGCAACAGCAGCAGCAACAGCAGCAGCAGCAACAACAGCAGCAACAGCAGCATCAACAGCAGCAGCAACAGCCGGATAGGACGCAGCATCTCAACACGTCTGTGTAAAGATGAAGATGGGAGAGCAACGACGGCTGCTGCAGCAGAAGAACATCCAAAACGACTGAATAAATTATTATGTGGACAGATGATGTTGAGGACATATGGATGGATGGATGGATAGATGCATGGATGGATAGATGGATGGATCGATGGATGGATGGATGGTTGGATGGATAGATGGATGGATGGATGGATAGATGCATGGATGGATAGATGGATGGATGGATCGATGGATGGATAGATGGGTGGATGGATAGATGGATAGATCGATGGATGGATAGATGGATGGATGAATGGATAGATGAATGAATGGATGAATGGATGGATGGATAGATGAATGGATGGATGGAGGATGGATGGATGGATGGGTGAATGGATGGATGGGTGGGTGAATGGATGGATGGAAGGATGCAGGCATGCATGCATGCATGGATTGATAAATGTATGGATGGATTGATGGATAAATGGATGAATGGATGCATGGATGCATGATTGCCTTCGGAATCGATTCACTTTGGCATTAGTGATCCGCGGATACAACAGTCTTTCTCTCATTAGCTCTGCAACTCTTCATCATGTCTGTACGAGCAGTTCTGTTTGTTTCTGTTTGTATGTTCGTCCGTTCGTCCGTCTCTTCTTCTTCTTTGGTTCTCTGCCGTCAGGCAGGTTCATATGTCCAATGACGCCACGCATATCTGTTCTGTGCATCCATCTTTAGCCCTCTGTAACCGTCCTTTGTCATCATCCAGTCCAGTAGCATTGTTCTTGGTCTTCCTCTTGTCTTTTTCCCCTCCATTCTTCCTTCGATGATATCCCGTACTATGGTGTCACTCCTCATGATGTGTCCAATCCAGTTTCTCTGTCGCCTCCGTATTGTCTCCATCATTGATCGTTCCTCTCCCACCATCTGCAGTATTTCTTCGTTTGTCTTGTGTTCCATCCAGCTGACACGCTTCATTCTTCGCCAAATCCACATTTCGAAAGCCTCCAATCTTCTTATGTCATCCTTTCTCATTGTCCATGTTTCTGACCCATACAGGACCACACTCCACACCAGCGTCTTGACCATCCTCTTTTTAAGGCTCATATTTAGTTTTCCTCTGAGGAGTTCCCCTCTGTTGTTGAATGCGTTTTTTCCCATGGCTATTCTTCTTTTTATTTCTATATGGCATCTTGCATCATCTGTGACCATACTTCCTAGGTAGCAGAATTTCTCTACCTGTTCTATTTCCTCTTCGTTTACTGTGATCTTAAGAATTGCTTCCTTTCCTCCTTTGCTTATCCTCATAGTCTTTGTCTTTTTGATGTTTATTTTCATGTCGTATTCTGTCGATATCATGTTCAGTCGATCCATCATCGTCCGTCTACATAATAATTATTATGTGTCTGCGTTCGCCGTATACAGACTTTCCCAATTCTCTATCTCTGTATCATATCTGTGCCTGTACTTCTGCATGTATTTCAGTTTGTCCGTCCACCCGGTTGGGTTGTATAGGTGACTGCGTCTACCTGTCAATCTGTTTGTATGCCTTGTCTGTCTCCTTTGTCTTTCAGTTCATGAATAGGTCTACCTCTATATCTGTCAGTCATTAATTGGTTTTTCAGCATTTTCCCGTTGCCTGTCAGTCTAGAACTGGCTGTATGTCGGTCAATGTCTGCCATTAGTCAGTGCATATTCGTCTGTCTGTCTGTCTGTCTGTCTGTCTGTCTGTCTGTCTGTCTGTCTATCAGTCTATATCTCTGTTTCGTTTTCTCTGTTCTTAACGCCCTTAGCAGCAAATGCCGTGTATGCCTATACAACAGTCTTGGCAATCTCAACACGGAACAATATCTCGGGCGGCTATGGCACCAAGGAGTGCTTCCGTGTGGCCTGCGGACTTTATGAAAGGAATCCGTGATTCTCATTCTCCGCCGTCTCCTTAGGGGTTGAATAATGAACATGCAGGCCAAGCACGTTCTTCTATCTTTGACTTCGGCTTTGAGGCTCTAGCAACACGGAAACCCACCAACTACCGGTACGCAAATTGCGTTGTCTAGCATGTCTAACCATCCCGCTATACAGATTACCAAAATGAGCAACACGGGTCCATTATATCAGTTTGATTCAAGTCTTAGTCATTTCCTCATATTACCCTTCAAGCTTGTCTGCATGTTTTTGCCAGCTCAAACATGACAAACTGAGCCAATACACTTTATGCAGAACTTTTACGCATGCTGAAGTAACAATAAACGAACGAGATATCTAAATGCCTTTAACAAGTTTAACGTTAATGGTTGCTCATTGTTGTACTGCAACTTGTGTTGTCATAATTATGCTAACAGACAGACATTGGAAGGCTTATTTTTATGTTGACAGTCTCGAAACTTATAACGCAAATCGATACCGTTTAACACAGATCTCGAACTTTGTTTCGGCAATCGTTGTATCGAGAATTTTGTTTCTATCATCTATATTATTATTATTATTTTCTAATAATAACTGCTGAAATTATTAGTTTTACGCAAAAAATGTTAATCTGACTTTGTAGCCGGAACTTCAAAACGCCCGACCGATGTAGTAGGCTATATATATATATATATATATATATATATATATATATATAGCCTACTACATCGGTAGTATATATATATATAATATATGATATAATATATATACAGTATATAATTATAGTGCATGAATTTACTTCATAAAGCCCTGAATGATTGAAATGATGCTATTAAAAAATTGAAGGCGCAATCGGTTACAGGGGCGTATGAATAATTTGACTTGCTGATCCCTGCTTCCAATCAGAGTTATTGGCGAACGAGAAAGGCGAGCCCCTGAAATTTCCCAAGACACCATATATTATGTTTTGGGTCCGATTACGAGAACATTGTATATAGACCCATATAATATCTTCAGCCATACTTGCATGTACGGAAAGGCTGACTCTAGCTTGCAGCTGTGGAAGGTATGATAAAAATGCACGTGATAAAGGTCATGATCAGAAATAGCACAGTCATGCAAATGTCACGATAATTTAATGGAAAAGTTTCGAACCCTGCAGAGACTCGACATTCGTTCACTGAATACATAAGCGCCAATACGTTGTAGGCTTATTCGCTGTATGCAAGGTTGTGACAAGGTTGACTTTGTAATTTGTTTCTAAAAAGCGTCGAGACAATAATTGATGATACGTCGCTTGCAGAGGTTGGTCCTAGTTGCAGCCTGAATAAACGATAAACGAAAGTCCATAATTAATTATAGGCCGTATAAAATCTGGGAGCACTGCATAAGGCAGAAAATCAAAAGGCAGAAAATCAAAAGGCAGAAAAATAATAAGGCAGAAAAATCAAAAGGCAGAAGAATCAAAAGGCAGAAAATCAAAAGGCAGAAAAATTAAAAGGCAGAAAAATCAAAAAGGCAGCAAATCAAAAGGCAGAAAATCAAAAGGCAGAAAATCAAAAGGCAGAAAAATCAAAAAGCATAAACTCATGAAGATGTTGCTTAACAAACTCAATATTTCATCCGTAGTGTTACAACACAAAAAATATAAAAAGCCATTAGCGTTATAAATGTCCTGATTCACCAACTATTTCAAAACATACAAAAATCGGACTGTAATGTTATAATGTTCGATGGTAAACCGATTAATCAGTTTCAGCAGGCTGAAAGTAATTGTGCATTTATATTTAGGCGGCAAAGTGGAGCTTACATAATTATGTCACGATAAACACTACGACACACAGGGCAGAACGTTCGAAACGTTTATTTACTGAAAATTACTTCAAAGCATCTGTTTTGACAAAGTGTGTGGTACGATTACTGTTTATGTATTGCAAGTAACTGACCCTGTATTTTGATTGTTGATTTCATACAAATTACTTCAAAGCAGCCGGTTCAAGGCATCCAAGCATCCATTTACAAAACGAGGTGGTGTCCACTGTTTCAATTCTCAATCAATGCCTTCTTATTTTCCGCCTTTTCAGTTTCTGCCTTTTCATTTTCTGAGGTCACATTATTGTTTGTTTAATGCAAGTAACTGCCTTTTGATTTTCTGCCTTTTGATTTTCTGCCTTTTGATTTTTCTGCCTTTTGATTTTCTGCCTTTTGATTTTTCTGCCTTTTGACTTTTCTGCCTTATTATTTTTCTGCCTTTTGATTTTCTGCCTTTTGATTTTCTGCCTTTTGATTTTCTGCTTTTTTATTTTCTGCCTTATGCAGTAGACCCTAAAATCTTCATCCTCACCCTCACAGTTTTAAACTCCCGATTAAGGACAAAAAAATTACATTTCTCGAGTACTTTAGGCCTACAGAAACTCAAACATTGCCCCCTTTTCTGACTTTCATCCGATTGATCGAATTATTATAATTTTATTTATCATATTTTTTATTTGTAACTGGTTCCGGTGTGTCAGCAAGAACTCAATAAAACGAATATATTATCATCATCATCATTGCCATTATCAGCATCAGCAGCAGCAGCATCGTCATCAACAACAAACAACAATAAATATGAAGGCCGCAAGATCAAAAGAATATTGCTCGTCGTTATCGGTATTATGATGTTCTGCTGAACATTAATTGTCATCCCGACATGAATGGCTTCGTATACGTGAACAGTGGACACCCAGACGTGTTCGCAGTCTACCACAGATGTATCGTGTCACCTTCCTTGCCTTCGGACGCCATGAAGCAGTCAGTGCTTAATCTAGACGTCTCTGTGGGGGAGAGAGAGAGTTCTCCTCGGCAATGAGATTCTCCCGCCAGAAAATTCGAGAGGTTTTATATATCCGTACCATGTCCCATCAGAAAATTATATATACGCACAATCTCCCAACTGAAAAATTGACAGATAATGTTTACCTGTAGTGCTATGCAAAAGACTGTTACACTAAAAAGAAGGTTGTGAGAAAATTTCAGGGTCAAGGGGTGTCGTCGGTGTCTGGCGGAGCGGTTGCCCTCTGCCCGCTCAAAACTGCCGTGTTCCTCGCCCCCGAAGACTTAACCCCCGGGGGAAAAAATCAGGGGAAAGTAGATCAAGCACTGGCCATAAATTACTCAACCACATGCTCCGCGCGCGCATCCACGAAGACTGTCTACAAAGTAGTATATGGGCCTAAGTATGGCATGTATTGTTGAGCCGTTGTGCAATAATATTCGACATTATATTATATCTATGTTATAACAATCAATCCGATTATTATTGCTACTCGAAAGTAAAGGAGTGTACATGCAGAGTCTCAATCGCGCTGACAGAATGATATAACTCTTCATCAAGATGCTTATCTTCTTACACTGATGTCTGTACTAATCTACTGCAAAGTCAGCTACATGTATGCGGCTAATGAACGCCGGGAAATTTGCTTTGTAAGCAGCACCGTCGTCTATGCAGTAATGCATCTTAATCTTTCATTCACTTCTCGTTTTCAGCGCCGTCTGTTGCTGTGTCCACCCTCTTTCTCTTTTACAAATCAATGGAAACCTATAATTTAGGCTATAAATCTTTGTTTTACTCGGCCGCCCGCTGTGTTTTCTTTTTCTTCTCCTTTTTTACTATTCACAAACCCTCTTTGTCCTTTCCCTTCTTGAGACGGACAATAGTTATCTTTATAATAATTATTCACGTTTCCTCTTTGTCCGTTTCCTTCTTGAGACCGACAATGATTAACTTCAACTATAATTATTCACTCGCCTCTTCACATGCACTCCTCCTCCTCCTCGTCCTCGTCGTCCTCCTCCTCCTTCTTCTAATAATTCTTCTCCTTCTCCTACTCCTTCTCCTCCTCCTCCTCCTACTTCTCCTCCTCCTCCTTCTTCTCCTAATACTTCTTCTCCTTCTCCTACTCCTTCTCCTCCTCCTCCTACTTCTCCTCCTTCTTCTCCTAATACTTCTCCTTATTCTCCAACTTTAGTGTTCCTTAATAACTTATATAGCGCCATTAAAATAATGCGTAATACTTCAATCCATGGCCGTTTAAAGTGGAATTTTATCAGAAACACGATCCACTGCTGCAGCAGATGTCATTATTATTATTTTATTTATTTATTTATTTATTATTATTATTATTATTATTATATTATTATTAACATTCTATTATTATTATTATTATTATTATATTATTATTATTATTATTATATTATTATTATTATTATTTATTATTATTATTATTATTATAGAATTATTATTAAATAAATTTGTAACGCTCGCAAGGCCACACGAAAATGTGAATCTGATGCAAGGATAGACAGCTGCCAGGAGAATATGCAGTTAGATATCAAAATACTTGAGAGTCGAGGAAACATAGTGAGTATTGAGACGCTTTTTGAAGGATGTGAATTTGAGTTATAAGCTTACGTAGCGTGGGCGGAAGTTGATTCCATTCCACTCACCATAGAACGGTAACTTAATTTAAAAGTTTTTTGGCCTACCAATAATATTATGTGCCTCACTCTAGCTAGTGATGCAAAGGAGAATCCTCATAAGTGACATTGGTCTCAGAGGGCTGGGCTACCAGTGTATGCCATACCAATTGCTCAGGTTTGAGACATTAGGCTAGTAGCGATTAGCGAATGACATTATAATGTCTGATGCAGTACAGTACACTGCAATAAAAATATATTGGCCACCGTCATATGCAGAGTTCAGATTGGTGCACATGGAAGCCGTGCAAAGCGGGACATTAAGAACAGTAAACAGACTGGAATATGAGTTGTAAGGTTTCAGTTTAGTGCACGAGAAAGCCTCGTCAGTACACGAGAGTTGAGAACTGCAGAAGAGGGCAGAAACCTCTAAAGAGATGATGGACCAGCGACCAGGAACGCCGCGTAAATTCCCAGGGCTCGGCCAACTTTTAAGGGCCCGAGCTACATAATTTTATGTAAGTAAGCTTAATTATATATACAAAGTTCATGATTTATGCCTTTTTAAATGTAAGTAATAGAGAATTACATGTAACTACAATCGACTTCAACTTCGAATCAACAACTGAATAAAGTCATATATCTTAGGACGCATACCTGCACATTTATTACTTCAATTTGTTTCTTTCAAGAAAATTTATCATAAGGCCTTAAGATAGATTAGGGGCTCGTGACTGCTTTATCCAGTCCATGCAAAGACCCCCGAAACTTCTCTTGTCAGCCCTCTGCCAGGGGCTGCGAGTGATCGCATGCCTGAGACAATTATGTGCATTTCGCACTAATTCCCTACTGTCGCCACTCCCACTCCTACATATTTCTTCCTAGAAGTTCTTTCCACTCCGCTGTTTATCTTCCGTCTCTCTTAAATAACATAAATTATTTATCTCCTCCACCTCTTATTTTTCCACTTTCTTTTTTATATATATTCATCACACTCTTCTTCTTCTTCCTACGTCTCCTCTTACTCTATCGCCTACCTCCCTTCCTTCGCTCACTCCTTCCGCTTTTTCTTCTACTCTGTTTCTCCTTGTTGTGCAGAACACTAGGCACCTATATATAGCTGTTTAGAGCAGGAAGGGAACGTGGGAGTTTTAAGTGGTTTTGGCGGAAGTGCATGGTTGCATTCTCGTCCCTCTCTGACATCAACACTGACTTACAGGCATACACGACGTTTTCCCTTGTGGCTCACAGGAAGGCGCACCAGCAAGGTGTCCGATTCCGGCGATTTGGTCGTTTATAAAAAAAGCTTAATGAAAAACCACGCACATCATACACACCAGTGGTTTTAGTGATTTTCTATAAATTGACTAGACTAAGTCGCCTATATATATATATTATATATATATATTGCCTACTTGAGTTGAAAGTCAGTGAGATGAGTGATTAAATCAAGGAGGTTTACTACTATACTACTACTACCACCACTGCTGCTGCTGCTGCTTCTACTGCTAGCAGTAGTAGCAGCGGCTTGTCTACTGCTGCTACTACTACTACTGCTGCTGCTGCTGCTGCTACTACTACTACTACTGCTGCTGCTACTACTACTACTGCTACTACTACTACTGCTACTACTACTACTGCTGCTGCTGCTACTACTACTACTGCTACTTCTATACTTCTACTTCTTCTGCTACTACTGTTATTAGTATCATTCTTCTTTATTGCTGATAATTTTTATTAGTAGGCCTATAGTATTACCCTTCTTATTAATATTATTAGTGTTGTTGTTGTTGTTGCTGTTGTTGTTGCTGCTGTTGTTGCTGTTGCTGTTGCTGTTGTTGTTGTTGTTGTTGTTGTTGTTGTTGTTGTTGTTGTTGTTGTTGTTGTTGTTGTTGTTGTTGTTGTTGTTGTTGTTGTTGTTGTTGTTTGACCTCTGCTCATCGGCACAATCCGGAAGGTAGTGGCATTTGATTTCCTATAATATAGAGTATTATAGACCAATTATTTGAAAGTGACAGCTTTTTTAATATAAAAAAGCTTTACTGTGTTGCTTTGCTTTGCCAACGTTAGGAGGCGTACTGAAGTTAAAGACAAATGGCGCCGGGTTACTAGTTGAACGGGTGACCGTACGTCAGTCGATTACCAGGCCACCTGGCGCCCAGGAAGCACTCCCAACCATGATACATGTATATTACTTGATAAATGAGTACGAAACGAAAAATTTAAAGGGGAAGATGAATTAGTGCTTGGGGTTAATTCGTAGATAGGTCATCGTCGGCGAAACCAACGCCATCTGGAACCCCAATCAACTCCATAGTCTATTTATTGCGTGCTTGATAGATGAGTACTGACTCAAAAGTTGTGCGGTGCGCAGTAAAGTTGAGCGAAATAATTCGCTGGATAAGGACTTTGACTGTGTGAATGTCCATGGAATATCATTACCGCTAAATTATTGTCGTCGGCACGGTGTATAAGTCGAATCATATTTCGACTTCACGAGAATGACGCTTCTGATCAATTTTTGTCGTGTAATAGAGGGTTTGCGACGAACGCCCGATTGTCCAGGTCCCCGATTACCCTTTCCCCGATACAAACTCCCCGATTACAAACTCCCCGATAGGCCCAACACCCCGACAGACCCAAGTCCCCGAATATGCAACTAATCCCAAGTCCCCGACAGGCCCAAGTCCCCGATTGGTGATTTAATCTATATACACGTAAGACCATTTAGTGTCAGTCTGTATAGGCTTCATAATGTCGTTCACGCAGGCCTATTGCATGTCACTTGTTTAATGAAGGCGTATTCGTATCTATTTAATGAAACTTGGTAACTTAATCTACACTTAGCAAATGAGTCGGCACCAGAAACAACTATCTCTGCAGGCACTGTGCATGCAGTTCTTGTATTAATGTTCTTTGTGGCGCACCATCAACAAGGGGAATCAGCAAAACATGCCCAGTGTGCCGCAGTAATATAAGGGATATAATGCGCTTGCATTTTTGAAAAACTTCTCAGCCTTAGCAAGTAGACAAGTAGAATATTTTGAAGTAGTTTGTGGACAATTCTCTTATAGCTGTCTTCTGAATTCAGCGTGCAGTAAGGAATTCAAATTACATATTGGTACACGTACAAAAGTAAAAATATTAGTTACATTAATCTAACTGGCTTTGCCTTTATTCAACTCTGTTTCCGTCTACCGATAAGGCCAAGACGATTGGTGTCACCCTCTTTAGCCTATACAGACTGACACTAAATAGTCTTACGTGTAGATTAAATCACCAATCGGGGACTTGGGCCTGTCGGGGACTTGGGATTAGTTGCATATTTGGGGACTTGGGTTTGTCGGGGTGTTGGGCCTATCGGGGAGTTAGTAATCGGGGAGTTTGTATCGGGGAAAGGGTAATCGGGGACCTGGACAATCGGGCGTTCGTCGTGCTCCCGTAATAGAGATGGTATAATGCGCAATAAAGTTTGCCACATTGATACTGTGTCTACTAACTCTACTTCTTACTATTTTTTACCTCAACATTTACATGTAGTCATTTACCAATGTGCTAACTTACCCTTAATCACCCTGGCACCTTTGTCTTTCACCAATCTGTTTCCGTGACCTTTTATCATCTGTAAACGTGACCTTTAACCACTCTGTTACCCTTACCATTTACCACTGTGTTACCTTCATCTTTTACCACTCTGTTATCTTTATCTTTTACCACTCTGTAGACTTTGCTCATTAGGCTTTAGTGCTTTACTGGGCTGTTACCTCTTCATTGATATATTATGCAACCATTAAAACCACCGTCTTATGCGCTTGCCTTTTGTATTGGTTCTAATAATATTAGTAAAATATAAATATATAAGCTTACTTTTTTAACTATAATTTCATCATGCTGCGAAATGTTAGTTAAGCCATGCTATAGTATAAAAGCACTCGATATAATTCAATCAATCAATCAATCACATAAATATTATGGTCGAGACAACAAAAGACCTTGTGGTCCATGGAGGTCAGACAGAGGTCGTTGAGGATTTGCATCCGTTGTTCTGGAGAACCTGTTCATGATGCGGCGGAAGCACATGGGCGGAAGTGACAAAAGATGGAAGTGACAGAAGATGGAAGTGACAGAAGATGGAAGTGACAGAAGATGGAAGTGACAGAAGGTGGAAGTAACAGAAGACAGAAGTCCTTGACAGCAGAAGTCAGTCATCGTCTTCCAAGTCAATCACATAATTTATATAGCGCCACTTCAGGAACTCTGCTCAGAGGTCAAGAGCATTGCACTGCCTCATGCAGCGCTCGAAATAGATCTGCGGGAAATCCATTGACATTGTATAATACGCCTACAAAGATCTGAAGGGTGTTCACTGTCTGCATATAGGCCTAATGCATCTGCGCAATATCTTCTTTAGCATCTGTGAACATGTATCTGTATAATATTATATGATGGAGATTGCCAAGGATTTAATATATATATATATATATATATATATATATATATATATATATTGAGGTAGAGATTGTCCAGGATTTCATACGTGTATATGTCTATATGTTATATATATATATGCAACATATGTGTATAATTGTATATGCTATTATAATCCAGGACAACTTTCATACTTGTACGCAAAAGCTTGCAATTAAGAATAGTGCATATTGAATTATTGATGCATTATAATATAAATATATATATATATATTAGATGGGTCTACACGGTGTCCCAAGTGAAGTGAGCCCCTTTTTGTTTTGACGATATACTTGTCAATTCTAAATAAAACTCAATAAAATTTCAGAGAGTGTAAGAGGGATAAATTATCAATGTTTCCTGAAAATTTTACCCAATTCTACAAACAGAGTCCGAAGTTATGCACATTCAAATTTGGACAAAGGAAAATGTAAGTTTCCAACATGTAAAAGATAGGCTATTACTGCTTGCAACTGCACGTCTTACTTTCTAAATTAATAAATATTTCCGTCATATTTCCGTCATTTCCATGATGGGGGACAATAATGAAAATGGTTTCCGCAAAGAAGATTTGAGTTTAATAAAAAATTTAATAGGAGAAAAACATTACGGTGCAAAAGGTTTTTAATGGAATTTCCTAACAGAAACTGGCCCATCGCAGCCTTATGAAACTCGCATGCGCGTCACGTTGACCAGAGGCCACTTCAAACTGCGAAATGTGGAAGAATGGAATGGTTTTGATCAAAGGGATTGTTGACAATGCAATCAGTGAATGGCGAAAGCACGTTAGAGCATGCATTCGAGGTTTTCGAGCTAATGGACCGCATTTTGAACATCAGCTTTGAATAACAGCGCTAACACTAATTTCCTATCTTTTACATGTTGGAAACTTACATTTTTCGTTGCCCAAATTTGAACGTTCATAACTTCGGACACTGTTTGTAGTATTGGATGAAATTTTCAGGAAACATTGATAATTGATCCCTCTTACATTCTCTGAAATTCTATAGAGTTTCATTTAGAATTGACAATTATATCGCCACAACAAAAAGGGGCTCACTTCACTTGGGACACCGTGTATAATGATTTTAACGCATATGTGATGCGAAGCAAATTGAATCCTTTCAATCAATCCATCAATCAAAAATTATATATCGTTCCTTAAAGATCCATTACACTCATCATACCACGAGTTCGAGATAATGTCATGAATTCATATTTCTACGTCCATAGCAGACTGCGTGATCTGGTCTAATAAGCATAACCCAATTCATTCAATTTGTTACGCTAAAAATGAAACATCCTTTTAGTGCACTGTACATGCACAAGTATTCGAAAGGCAGATCCGTGCAGAAAGGACCGAAGCCATAATTTTATATCAGGGCTATTTTTAAGGAATTTTTAGCACTGCGCAACTCCTTTCATTTCCCATCATCCATGGTAAATTTCTTCTAATCGGAGGACAATGCCATTGTTTATTTTTTTGCATTTATCGATTCATATGGATTTCAGGTATATGTTATCAATGGTTATTAAATAATTGTAATCATTAATTTTGTCTATTGGTTTTTGTTTGTTTACTTCAAAGCATCCGGTTTTAAACATGACGTGCGATACGTATAGGCCTACAGAGCAGCGAAATTATTACTGTCCGTAGAGGTAAATGTTCTAATAAAAATCGGGGGAACGTCCGAGGGCAGGCAATTATCCGCGGAGTATATGTCGAGAGGAAATGTCGAGAGGAAAATGTCCGTTTCCTGAAAGACACAGCGCATTGGGATGGAAAACAGATTCTGCGTCCCCGAACTCAAGATGCATTTGGTGTATCAGTAGGCTAATGTTACTGCATACATGGCTTGTTCTGCGAAAGACATAGAATGGTGATGAAGAGAAAGATTGCAAACGAAAAGGAGGCGACTATTTCTGGTATAAAAGGAGCGAACCCTGTTCTCAAAACAGACCATCCTCATGAAGTATCCACCCAGCGACTTCTTATATAGACTTATAGAGGCAATCTGCTCGGCTTGCACCACCCCCCCCCCACCTACCGGTACCTTACTCAGCTTTAATGAGTACACTGACTGGTCGGTGGGAAGATGAGACGGCGAGAGAGGGACAGGCCATCACACGCCACCGTTATATGCCGAGGCTGGGAAAATGAAGTCGCTAACACTTCATACCCCTGACCGCCTCCCAGACTAAAGTTCAAGGACTGCTCTCTTCTGCTTCTCTATATTTTCATGAACACTTAAGACTAAGAATCTGGAAGGCCTAGTTCTTTCAAATGGGGGAAGCACAATAGCCTACAACTCTCGAAGCTGAAGCCTCCAATCTACCGGAGAACCTAATCGACAGGGCAGCCTACATGTACAATGATTCTGAATCCTACACTAGGCCTATAGGCCTAACCCTAGCTAGAGGAATAAGGCAAGTTATTCCTTTTCAACTTTTATTGATCGAACAATAGACTTCATCGAGCTGGTATTTTAAATTAGTTCGCAGACGACAGTTCATCTGTTGCTGTCGCTCGAGTCTTTCCCGTCTTCAGCGTAGACGGAGGAGGAGGACGCCCTCCCGATCGTAGCAGCGTCGTCTAGTAGCGGCGTCGGCGACGTCGTCGGCGGCGTCCGTGGCTTCGTCGTCGGCGACGGTGGCCTCCCCGTCTGCGGCGTCTCCGTCGCGAAGGAGTCGCTCCCTCGTCATCGTCGTCCTTGGCCGCTGCTGCTGCCGACGCTCCCCGCCGAGCGCTGCGAGACCTCGCCCTCCGTCTCGCTTCGACTTCCTCTCCTAGGTCTTCTTCCTGCGCAATCAAGAACAACACACACCCTGCCCGTCTCGCTTCGACGTCCTCTGCCAGGTCTTCTTCCTGCGCAATCAAGAACAACACGCACCCTGCCCTAAGAGAACGCTTTATAGGGCAACAATCGCCTTTAGATCTATACTATATTATTTATTAAGCCAGGCCAGTGTCTAAGCTTGAATGCTCAGACATCGGTCCGTATACAGGACTATGTTAATAACAAATCTAAACTAGATAAATCTAAATACAGATAAATCCAAATATAGACAAATCTAAATAATTTGTTATAGATAAATACCAAATGTCAATCTAATTAACCTTACACTTAATAATTATCAACTATCATTACTCCTATCTAAGGCCTACTATGGCCCGGTTCTCTTGTAAGTTTGACTCATACACTGGCCGAAGAGAGGCGGTCCGAGGACCGCTTCCCTTCGGCCAGCATAAGTTATATTAGTCAAACTTACCAGTTCGAGAACTTCGTAGTCTTCCATCCTCTTGTTGTTCTTCCGATCTTCTTCCAGCGTAGGAGGGACTGAGTGCCCCCAACCAAGGGATTGCTCCATTTTTATGAGTTTCAGGCCGAAAACGAACCGCTATAGCCAATCATAGCGTAGCGCTGAGCACAATACGCTACCATGGTAACCGGCCTTGAACCAATCATAGCGCAGCGCCGAACACACTACGTTTCCTTGGTAACCAGATCTCAGGATGCGATTTTTGCTCGTCTTCTGATTTCAGAAGTTATGAGCTCGCAAAGTATAGGCCACATCGGGACCTGCAACCCTCAGTGATTTAAGCTAAAATGCTTGAATGCTCGAAAATAAAGCAGCAACAGAGATAATTATATTTCATCGGTCCGGCTTACACTGTAGGCAGACACGTCCTTAAATGTTTGTCAGCGATCGTGACAATAAGGTGGCATTCTGAGCTAGGGTTTTGAGTGACTTTTACAGAACAGAAGTTTGGATCTTACGATTAGGCCTACTATTACGATTACGATTTGGCTGTCATAGATATTTAGCATCTTAATCGGTTCTCTAAAAATAAAATAAAAATACAAGCCACGGGATTATCTGCTTTTAAAATTTATCAATAAGGGTCTATGGAAGAAAACGCGACCGATGTCATATAGCATGAATTGAGGAAATGAATAAGGAATCGAATGCATGGGTAGTAGTTTCTTTTCGAATAGAATCAATGAAAGTCTTACTCTTCATGGTAAACTATTATTTGCATAGGTGGACCAGATTGCATATAGGCCTACAGTCGACTATAGGTATAGGACCGTTTAGTGCAGTTACTGGCAGGCTTTTTCTAAAAGAAATTTTTAGAACTGCACAGCCCATTCTTTCTTTCCCATCCTCCAGGGTAAATTACACCCAATCGGGAACTTTTTAAACCTATTTTTTAACTGCACAGAAGTGCTTCTACAGCTGCACGAATCCATTCAGAACTGCACTTTTGTGTAGAACTGCACGCAAAAAAACCGCCCTGCCATATATACTAATCGCTGCCCCAATTCTGTCATCGCAACAGGACCCCCGAGATTCTGAAGAGCCGCGTCATCGGTCAACTGTCGGCGGGGGGGGGTACTCGCTGATTGGTTTTACGAGTTTGCGTGGGCCTACCGCTGGCGGCACTTCTATACAGTGTGCCGCGCATTGCTTTGCTGATTTATAATGTTCTTTGCAATGATGTTTAACATTTTATAGGCCCATAGACAAAAGGATATACAGTCGAGACCGACTCCAATTAGTTCTACTCTTTGAGTGGAGCGATCTAAATGCCCCATTACAACATTGTCATTTTAACCATTAGGTTACTTCTTGTAATGTGCTGCTCATGCAAACACGCGTGCATGGATAATTTAAACAGTCATAGAACCTATGGTTGGAGGGTGGAGCCTATGTGAATAGCAAGGGCTATATGATATATAGCTTCTGAGTAGTCCCATTTGAAGAAGCGCTATATAAATTCTTGAATGAATGAAAAATAGTGCATAAAAAGAATATAATAGGCCTATATTAAAATGTGGCATAGTATCGGAAATCACCCAGGAAATTAAAACATTACACAATAAAATAGGATCTGACATGCTGTGTATAATATGCGTGTTTCTATGCTTACATTATCTCGCTTTGGTTTAGTTACTTTAGTATGACACTGCACAATAATATTATGATTTGCTTCACGCGGCCATGGATGCTATTGCAGCCAATAAATATATTTACAGTTCTATTGTAGCCTATAGTTCTGCACTAATAACTTGAGGAGTGTAATCGACACCAACTGGCAGTGATCTGGCAGACTTCAGGACGGAAGAAAGGATATTTGTCGGCCCTGGTGCAGCCATGTTTACAAGCAACATCTGACGAGTGTCATGGACCATCGCATGGAGAGGCAATCTTTAAAGGAACTGCTCCAGCAATCTTTAGCCTTCATTCGGAAGGAAACGGTTCGACTGTTTTTAGAAGGTCCTTGACAAATAGACCAGATTCCAAAATCTGAGCAAACAGAACCAGTTGGAGATTATTATTCAAAGAATACAGGACCCTTAGAAGGGAAATATTCAGTCGAGCGTGTGACGCCATTCATCACAAACTCAAAGCTCAAATTATTTGGCACAAATCGGTCGGATTCGAGTCCAGGCCAAGTCGATGATCGCTCAAGTTTTGAAATGTAGACCAGGTGTGTCACAAACATTGACAAAATATCAATGTCGTGCTTTTTCAGTTGTAGGTCCATCTGTCTCAGACTGTCTGGAATAGCCACGCGTTGCAGATACGCCAGCTACCTAGGGTTGACTCGTCAGTGTTCTACAAGCTCCTTAAATTTTTTTTGTTTCACCGTGGTTGGACTGAGTGCGCTTCTGAGTGGATTTCTTGAAGGGGCGCTTCATACATTCTTGAAATGAATGAATGAATGAATGAATGAATGAATGAATGAATGAAACCATCATCTGCAAAGGAAATTGTTGACTTTATCGGCTTTGCTGACAAAGATCCCGTCAGGGAAAATAGCTGTTTACGAATGGCAACAGCAGGTGAGAATTGTCGGAGTTAGTCTTTTGTAGTACTCACATTTGAGTCGACCCAACTCCACCTGTATCATAGTCTCCCCCCCATTTATTTTCTACAATTCTCATGCTGGGCACTAGTAACAATTACCTGAATATTTTATCTCCAGTCGGTTCTTATATTCCAGGCAGTGGCTGTGATGAGGCCCTTGTTACCACACGATAATGATCATATAATATCAAATATGAGTAGCCTATGAACGCTGTGCAAGGCTTATATAATAAGCACAAACTAATAACTATTGGTCAAGTGGCTTTATGTTTTAGTCTTGAGACAGCAACCTGGTCGCCGTTCACTGCGCTCTCTGCTTACTCTAGCTATTTTAAGGTTTCTCTCATCCGCCTATCAATGTGAGCTTTCGGGCTTTCTCGTTCGTCAGACCAATCTTCCTTTAGGTACACGTAGGTCTCCTGTTGCAATATTATTGGTTCAGCTGAATGAATATTTCTGCAGCTTTGCTAAGGCTTATAAGTAAGCAATAACGGAGCAAAGGGATATTCCGTTAAAACGCAATGCTGCAGCATGCATGAAAGTGGAACAGATAGGAGTATCATAAGGTTTACGAGGCAGTTCAATGACCTGAGAACATTGTCAACAGTTCCCATGCAGCAGAACGATGCGACGATGAAAAAGGTCGTGGACACCATCATCATCTTCTTCTTCTTCTTCTTCTTCATCATCATCATCTTCTTCTTCTTTGCAGTCCTCTTCTTCATATTACGTGCATGACTACGCCATTGAATTTGATTCATTGCACATATATGGAATGAATAATGTCTCTGCGGTAAACAAAAGCAGACAGTCTTTGCGTTGTGAAGAATTGCTATGTCTCCTTTGCTTCATCTTGTGGTGCATATTCAGATAATGAAACCCGTATTGGGGTGGAGGCATCTCGCTCTTACTCTTTGGCACCATCACAATTTTGCTTTATATTACTTAAATACTGAATTATGTTGAATAATAAACGATTAGAAATCCCCATTTCTCAAGAGTCTGGGAGTGCGTGTTTCACAATAACTGATTTCGTGAGCTTCTATTCCTCTTTTCGTTCGTCTCATTACATCTTGTCTCTGTCTCTCTGTCTCTGTCTCTCTGTCTGTGTCTGTGTCTGTCTGTCTGTCACTCTCTCTCTGTGGCATTGCTTAACGTTCTGTCTTCATACCGATGCTTTTTACGTTTTTAGGCTTTGACAGACTCATTCAGCTACTGATCCATAAGCATGCAAGTGAAGAACATATTCTTCTGCTGTAATTATTAATGATCGAGGAAGCTCGGAAGCAAAGACAGACATACAAACAGACAGACAAATGAACAGTCGGGCCCAATGAAAGACAGACATACACTTCCATACGGTCACACCGATGAGTAGGCCTTAGCTACAGAACGAGATCATTAATTGGATGAAGGCGAGGTTTAAAAAAGAAGAGAGTAAGAACAGGGAGTAGGACGAGGAGGTGGAGTGGGAGACGAAAAAAACTGTTCACAAATTGAAACACATTATGGATAGACACATACAGAGACACAAAGACAGAGACACTGATAGATAAAGAGGTATACATATACGGATGGAAACACAGACTCTGTAAAAAAAGGCATTTTTAGTCGTCTCGAATATTGTGTCCGCATGGTATACATACGAGGCACCAAATTGGTCGTCAATATTGTGCAAACGAAATGTAACGAGATAGGTTATTTGCTGCCTTCTCTGAAGAAGCCTTTGAGGCAAAAGAGAAAAGGGGAGAGAAGGCTAAACAGAAGAAGGGAAGCAAGAAAACGAAGCGGAGAAAAACGAGCAGAGGAAAACAAGGAGAAGAAGAAATATAAACATAATTAGAATGAATATACGCAGTTAGAAGTCATGTTTTTACTTACTTTTGAATAGAAGCGACTGAGAAGATAGGAAAGATGTGTAAGAACAAAGTGTATGAGAGGCAGAAGAAAGACGAGAAAAAGCGGAATCAGAACACGGGAGACAGAGAAGTTGGGAGTGAGAGGACAGAATTGGAGTTCCTGTGTCGGGGTGAAATCCTGATCTATTGTTGAGGTGGATACAAGATGACTGATACAAAAAGACAAATATAAAGAAAAAGAGATACTATAGACATTAGAATGATCAACATGACAGAGTATGCTTGTGAGTGAAATGCATCAAGGGCAAATATGAAGAAGTCGGTTGTTGTACAGAATATCAGGTTGGATAGAGACAAACAGACAGACAGTTAGAGACAGAAGAGACAGAAAAAGGAGACGGAGAAAAAGAGAGACAGAGATAGACAAAGAGACAGGCAGGCAGACAGACAGAGGGAGAAGGAGAGAAAGAGGAAGAGGAAGAGGAAGATGGAGAGAAAGAGGAAGAGGAAGAGGAAGATGGAGAGGGAGAGGGAGAGGGAGAGGGAGAGGGAGAGGGAGAGGGAGAGGGAGAGGGAGAGGGAGAGGGAGAAGGAGAGGGAGAGGGAGAGGGGGAGGGAGAGGGAGAGGGAGAGGGAGAGGGACAGGGACAGGGACAGGGACAGGGACAGGGACAGGGACAGGGACAGGGACAGGGAATCAGATTAAGTGCAAGATATTAGACAGATAGGCATACGTTCAGATAAGGGTCCATGAATAGAATAACAAAACGGACGAAAGCTACGGACAGACACGTATCGCAAAGAGTCTGATGGCTTTCAACGCTCGATTGAAGTGGACCAGCAATCAGCAGAGATCGAATCCTTACGAGGGATATTATTAATTGCTCGGTCCACTAATGCAATGAATGATTCACAGGAAGTAGGAGGAGGAGGAGGAGGAGGAGGAGGAGGAGGAGGAGGAGGAGGAAGGAGAAGAAGGGAAAGAGTAGGAGGAGGATGCTGAGAAGAAAAACGAAAAGGCCAATGTGAAGTGAATGATGAATCAGCTGAATGTTCATGTAACAGATCACTCTGTTCGAAAGGTTCACCTCTTGTTCCTCCTCCTCCTCCTACGCCTCCTACTGCTCCTCTTCTTCATCATCATCATCATCTTCTTCTTCTTCTTCTTCTTTTTTTCTCCTCCACCTACAGTCTGCAAATACGATACGCTAAGGTATCCTGCTATGAAGTCAGAATTTTGTCTGGCTAAAGCCAAAAGATCCTACATGACTGATGGTAGACCTAATAAAAGACTAGGGAATATAGCATAGTAGGCGTAAATGAACCTTCAGGGAAATCTGATTTTGTTAAGCTGCACAGAACAAATCGGTTTCCGTGACGTAGTCTTCATGTTTCACGGGTAAATTTAGTGATTTGAATAATAAATTATATTTACATTGACGAGCGTTTATATGAAAAATGTCACGAAATATATTGCTTCATTGCGCCTAGAACCAATACATCATTTAACATTCAGAGAAGTGTGGGTGTGTCATAAAAAAGTGTGCACTTTATTTATATCAGTCGTGATTTATTGAATTTCTGGTTGCCGCTGTCCACCATGGACCACACACTGCTTGAATTTATGACATCAGCTTAGGTTGCATTTCACGTGGGAGTCCTCCTATATATTCGAAGCACTCAGTAGACTATTTGAGGAACATTTGACAGAATCAGAGCTTCGTAAACTACATCCTTATCCTCATGTATGTATGACTCAGAGGGCATTTTACGATGATCGTTTCTGCATGATGCATGCTTAGAAAATGCACCACCAAGGTGATTGGCATGGTTTTCGGAAGAAAAATTAAGACACCCGAGCTTTGTAAACTACATCCTTATCCACATGTATGAGTAGATGGCATTTTACGATGATTGTTGCTGCGTGGTTCATGGTTAGAATATAAATTACATCACCTATTATAGGTGACTGGCTGATTTTCATAAAGAGAAAATAATAAACGGAAGACCACAAAAAGGGATCTAAATACCTTCTCCTAAACAACAGCGCTAGATAAGTGGCCTAACACATTTATTTATGGTATTTCCATTCTTCTATCTGCCGTGCATTAGCAGTATATTTAGAATTCGTCGACATGTCTTTGTATATATCGCCGTCAGGCACTAGGGTGGATATTTTATGGGATAGTGCTGGTAATGAAGCGGATTAAGTCGTGTGAGAATGCAGAGTGTGTGGCTTGGTGGTGGGCGTGCTTTTACTGCCTTCTGGAGTGTGCCACTGTCAGTGCCAGCAAGATTTGCGATGATGAAAGCCACTCGGCGGGAAGATGTAAAGCCATTGGAAAACGTCGAAGGGGAGCAAAGTTTTATGTTCGTGCACGCCAAGGAAAAAGGCAGTTCAGTGGGAGGAGGAGAAAAAGAAAAAGAAAGAAAGGGAGAATTTTTTGAATCAAGAGAAGACAGCAGGAGAAAAATAAAAGAATCAACGGAGGACGGAAAGTGAAAGTGTATATTATGTATGTATGTATGTATGTATGTATGTATGTATGTATGTATGTATGCATGTATGTATGTATGTACGTATAGGCTATATATGTATGTACGTACATACGTACGTATGTACGTACGTACGTACGTATGTATGTACGTATGTACGTATGTATGTATGTATGCATGTATATATGTAGGCATGTTTGTATGTATGTATGTACGTATGTATGTATGAGCATGCACCTGCTATAGCGCTACTTTGCGATAACTACTCAGAGGCGCTCTCGACTACATCGCGGGCACTGAATCACGCTGAGGCGCATGAGCAATAGCGAGTGAAGGATTTTTTCATGGTCCCTACGCGTCGGTTTTAGGTGGATTCGAATCTACAACTTTTCGGCTCGAGGGCACCGAACATACCTCTACACCGACGCGTCCCACAGATAAAATAGAAAATAGGAAGAATAAAAAAATACACAGCTCCACTCGTTCAATACGACATTAATTTGAGTCAACGAATTCTAGTCATAGACAACATTATGTTTCATTATCACATGACATACATTATCACATGATATACATTATCACATGACATACATTATCACATGACATACATTATCACATGACATTCATTATCACATGACATACATTATCACATGACATACATTATCACATGACATACATTATCACATGACATACATTATCACATGACATACATTATCACATGACATACATTATCACATGACATACATTATCACATGACATACATTATCACATGACATACATTACCACATGACATACATTATCACATGACATAGCACTGTTTGCTCTTGACATGCCTGAATGAAAGGAGAGCTGCATTCGTGCAAACATTGTCCAGGTTATCATCTGTGTACACGCGTTGGCTTCTACGATTTCAGAGCGCCATTGAGAGGCTGGAAAGGCGCTATATAAATGGATGGCTATTAACGTCTGTCATCAATGAAAGCCGAGATCTCATTCCTTATCCAGTACCATAAAGACAAAATTGTTCAGATTTACGGAAGCTCAAATAGAAGCGGGATGAATATGAGGCGTAATAATTGATGCTCTTCCTTGGTACACATAATTTTGACAGGTGTTTGAGAGGATGGAAAGGCGCTATATTAATGCATGGCTATTAACGCCAACGCAATGCCAATGACAGCTGCTCTGGATTACAAATTCATTACCAATTGATGACTCAAGTATACGCTGGTCATAAGACCTGTACTGAGTGGCCTACGTATTAGTTCCGTTTCTTCTATAGCTTTATATCTGCTTCTGGCTTTAATAACAGCACAGATTAGCAGCACTAGTACTGTCATATCTTGTAATACGATGTACTGTAATTAATCCAACGGAATACTAGTCAATGTAATTACCAAAACGTAGCCTATTAGATCTACAGTGCACTAAAATTAGGCCTACTGGGAAAATGGACATGTCAGACTCCGATTATTTTACTCATGCTAAAGAATGTCGTTTGTACTGTGACAGTAAAGTATAATTATTTGCATGTATAACAGAAAGGCCATGTAAAAGGCATAGGTTAGCAAAATGCAAACTGCTTCCAAAGAGACAAGCTTTATTAAAAACTTTCAGAAAAGCACCAATCGCAAAGACATTTTATTTACATGTATTGGTCTCTCGCGCGCGGTCTAATTAACCTATAGGCTATACTTACGAACGGTTCTGAAGGTTTTAGGGTAGAGAGGGGTAAGATGGACACCTTACGCACTGTTTGATCAATAGTGACAATACGCATCAACTTTTTGCGTTAGGGGACCATCTTGTCCCGCTGTCCGTCTTACCTCTTCCTACCCTATTACCAATTAAATGACCACTGAGCTGACTGTCCTATAAAGTAGACACTGTGCCGACAAGTCTTTATTTTTGCTATCATACATCTCACAAAATTCAGCAATTTGGTCAGTTTTGGAATGTAAAAGTTTAAAAGTGGAGATAAAAAATGAACAGTCTGAATTGACTGTGTAGTGTATCGGCCAATGGTTACGACCGCTAATCACCAACTAATTAGGTATATCATGTTTCGAAAGAAAAGCGAATGAGAAATAGGCCTATGGTTGATTTTTTAAACCTATTATAGACCTAATTAACGTAACATCGTAAACCATAAAGTTAGTAGCCAAAGCCATAGAAGTACATAGACGTGTGTACTAGTTGGTTAGTTTTCTTTGATTTTTGTAAACTTTTGTTGTGCATAGGCCTCATGTTATTTACTTTATTCTTGTTAAGAACTGCAGGTTAACGTTAACGCACGCCAATGTACGGCATAATGAGATACATAACGCACGTGCGTTGTAGATAAAAATTATGTGCGTCCGTACGTCCGTGCGTCCGTCCGTACGGTCGCACAATGGAGCTTAACCTATGGCAAGTCTCATTTGTAGGCTATGATCAAGTTTAAGCCTTGTTATGATCTTTTGACTATTACAAGATGGCCAAAATGCGATTGACAATCTTCGCTGTAACCAACGGTAACATCAGATGAAAGACTGAATGCAGAGACTGGCTTGCTCCTGCTCCGGCTCCAGGTTTATCACTGGAGACGAGTAAATCTTCCACGTTGGTCCATGTGCCGTTGTTGGGGGAAGCTGTGATGCCAAGGACGTGGCACATCACCTGGTACAGATCGATGTTACGCATCTGGTCCTTTAGCTTTCCTCTCTGAAAGTCTAGGCAACAGACAGAAATATTCGTGCAATAGGTCTATAGTTAATGCGATGGAATAAGAACAACAGTTACTGAACATAGTAATAAATTCTTTTGCGACAGACGAGAACCTTTAAAGCACATGCTTAAGATCTTAGATCCCGAGGAATTCTTTATTCTTTCTACCTCGGGCGCAAAACAATGGTAATAATAATAATAATAATAATAATAGCGACCAATTACTGCGTGACGTCAAGAAGTCAAGCAATCTCCATCATTATCGTTGTTTAAGTTAACTAAGAAAACGTTGCGCTGTCATAAATTTTGGTCGGAAATAGCAACCATGTGTTATGATGTATCATAATTGTTTGTCTATTAAACAACTCACGCATACTCGTTTTGCACTTATTGTATTTTATTCGTTCTTATTTAGCTAAGAGTTTGATCTATCTAATTTAGGCTAATAAAGATATCTTGAGCAATTGTAATCATTGATTTACCTGGTCCCATAGCGAAAAAAATTCCATGCATATCCCGTATTTCGTTGTCATATCCATGAAAACCAGCGTCTATCGATGTTATGTTAGGCTGAAGCGACAAAAAACACAGTAGGCTATAAAACAAAATTTAATGTGACTCTAAATAAATTAGGAGGAAAGCGCAACTGGACATCTCAATAGGTAGGAATTCTTGGATGAGAACAATATACAAGTACTATGGCACACCCGATATTTGTAAGGAGGGCATAGTCAAATTTCAGTTGTATTGTATTGTATCGTATTTTATTGGATAGTATAGGCTACGGAGAGTGATAAGAAATCGAACCTTATATTGAATAACGTATCCTTTGTCTGCAACTAGCAACAAAGGAGGAATTCTTTGATGACGTTTGAAGAAGTATCGATCTGGAATGTCCTTCTTTAGGTAGACTGTCACATTCGGGTGAAGATCTTTCAAGCGATCGTAGAGCTACATACATATAGAAAGCAGAAGAATGCTCAAAAATGCGCTGCGTATACTGTAGATTAATTCAGGCGAAATTTAGAATAGAATCGGCATACATAGTGTCTGACCTATGACATAGCCTGACCTCAATCAAACCTCAATCAATCAAAATTTATATAACGCCCCTTCAAGGTACATACTCAAAGGCGCTCCCGGGCGAAATCAAGCGGAAAAAACCCCAGGCTTCTACGCTTAAGGACTATAGGGTGCGTTAAGTTTGTGAAATTGAGAACAGCTATAGTCTTGTCTTGCATTGACAGCATTGTCTGCTCTTGTCTAATTGTGCAGATGACTACATTTCAGATCCTGAAAATGACATCAAATGTGCAATCAAACAATATCTCCTTACAGTTTACAGCTTACAGTGCGTACAGTTTTACAGTGTACAAAACGAAAAAGAGGATATACGTGAAAGAAGAAATAACGTTACAGACGAACTGCAGTTCTATACTGACTTCAGTGACGTTTTCTTTTGGATAAATCTGAAGAATTGGTCCTGTTTTCGATCCAATAACCACATCATCTGGTGAAAGAAGAGATGTATTGAGGCGATATATTCCAGAGTCTGAATCGGTGAACTGCGTCATTCCGTGATCAGAAAAGATCATAACGTTAACGACGTCTCTCAATTTCTTTCCACTCGCAGATGACCGCGTCGTTTCGAGAAGGTCTAAGACTCGAACAAGTTCAGCGTCAATCTTACGAATGATTTTCGATACGTTTTCTCCGCTGGGACCAACTTCGTGACCCCAATGGTCCACTTGCTAAAAAAAGACACCTACAGACATTGGGAGCAGATTTTCACTCTTTAATTTTAAGGACGAGAGTGTTTATAAATGTATATTCGTCTAATTTAGTCAGCAACAGGCAGAATGCTGTAGATTTATAGAGTGCACTTAAAGACTACAGTGCACTAAAGGACGATAGTTACCAAAGGTCGAGAGTATACCAAAGGTCGAGAGTGTACCAAAGGACAATAGTGCACTAAAGGACGTAGGTGCACTCAAGGACGAGATTGCACTAAAGAATTAGATTGCAATAAAGAAAGCGAGTGCACATAAGGACGAGAGAGCACTAAAGAACGAGGGAGCACTGGAGGACGATAGTGCACTCTCGTGCGTCCCAATTTTAAATCAAATCTATAACTAAATACATTTATATTCCTGTAATATGGCATGAAGTTGACAAACCGCTGCCAGGTGCAAGTATAAAAAATAACGCATCTTGCATAAACGTTGAAACAGCGCTTGCAATAGCCGTCTAGGCGACTACAGGGTGGGCCATAAAAAAGTAACCCCTACGGTTTTTTGTCCATATCTTGGCCAAAAGAAAGAATTTCGAAATTAAATTTTACAGACTTAAAGACAATTTATATATACACATGATGGCCAGATGTCATCAAAATATTTCAAACACAACACAAGTTATACCACTTTTAGTGAGGCCACCCACCGATTTTGACGATTCAAAAACTAAACGCAACAAAAAGTAGCAAAACACGATTTTATTAAGTCTCATCTCAAATAACTGTTGTCAAATGAACTTCATAATGCTTCACAACTTGTGTTCAATGTGCCCACCACCAGCGCCAAAACTTCTTTTGAGTCTCTTTGCAAAGTTCTTGATGGACCTCTGATGAGGCTGACAGATTCTTTATTTACCAATTTTATTGTCATCTTGCTAAGTGACTTCTCAGTGATGTGCAGCTACGCTGGTACCCTGTTTCTGTTTTAAATAGTAATAATAATGATCATCTGGCAATATCAAGTCTATTTGATGACAATTATTTGAGATGCGACTTAATAACATCGTGTTTTTGCTACTTTTTGCTGCGTTACGTCTTTGAATCGTCAAAAATGAGAGGTGGCCTCACTAAAATCGTTATAACTTTTGTTGTGTTTAAAATATTTTGCTGAAATCTGGCCATCATGTGAATAATTATATGAATTGTCTTTAAGTGTGTAAAATTTAATTTTTATTTTCTTATTTCTGGCCAAGATATTAGCCAGAACAATTGAATTGACTTTTGTTAGTTTTTGTTGCGTCGGGTTTTTGAATCGTCAAAAAACGGTGGGTGGCTTCACTAAATGTGGTATAACTTTTGCTCTGTTTAAAATATTTTCATGAAATCTGGCCATCATGTGTAAATATGAATTGTCTTTAAGCCTGTTAAATTTCACTTCGAAATTCTTACTTCTGGCCAAGAAATGGGCAAAACAACGTAGGGGGTTACTTTTTTATGGCCCACCCTGTATAAAATGTCATTGAGTTCTATTTTATAGAACATTAATCACTTTTAAAAGTGATAAAAAATACTAAACTGAATGAGCAGTAAGAAACTTATAGGCATGTAGGCCTACATTCATCCTGGGATATTTTTGCACGGACATAGTCAAACGGCAAAGAGATAAAACGTGGACTAAAAGTTAATTAGGCCTATACACATGTACATGCATTAGCGCAGTGTTTAATTTGGACATCTTCTAGGAAAAGCTACCCACCAAGAATGACATTCCCCAGAAATTTTAAGAGTTGCTTTTTTAACATCTTGTTTGACTTAGACGAACGGCTTTCCTACTTATATGATGAAAGTGTTGTGAAATGCGAACCAATAAAGCGCTATATCCACTAAAAGAATGAAGAAAGAAATAAAGATGCACTAAAAATAAGGTCAACAGATTTTCAAGATCAGAATTTACCTGCATATTTAACTGAAGCTTTAACACAAAGACATAAAAAGTCATAAAAAAATTACCGGGGCAAAGGGTTTCGCCTTTCCGCTGTCCGCCCGAAAGACGGTTTATCCCAACCCCAGAAACCTCAATCCAGAACATTTATTTGTTAGCTATTTATTTTTTTATTTAATCCCCCAAACCAGAACCGCACTAGATACTGCTATTAGCGGATATTAAAATAGTTGTTCTGCATAATAGACAACAGTACTGTCTCACGTAGACGGTCTTCTAAACTTCCCTAAAGGATCCAGTTATGATTAGGCTACACACGAAAAACAACTAGCCCAGATTAAGAAACAATCCGCAAAGCAACACGCTGATAATTAGCAGATTGTTTTGCCCTTGTCATATTATGCAAACTCATGCAAGAGTATAACTGATTACATGCAACAACATAAACATTGGCAGATCATTCTAGTCTGCAGTTGTGGGGTAGACTGGTAGAGGGTAGAGAGTAAACCGTTTCATTCATACAAGAACTTACCCGCAACATCGGCTGAACCATTTCTTAGGACCTCGATGGCTAAATCGAAAGCAGCTGTAAGGTTTTCAAAGGACGGGTTTGGAGCAGAAAGGTACGGTTGACAGAAGGTTGGACGAACTCCCCGAATCTTCACTTCGCAACCGCCCCAGTACCAGAAGTAATTACGCTTTCCCTTCAAACAAATTTCAATATAATATGCTACACATTTTGTAATGTAGCGTAATTAGTAATTTCTGTAACGCCTATAATACATGGTGTCCAGATGAAACGCAGACCTGAGCAAAAAGTGTCATAACTCGGTCAAAACTTTAAGTAATGGACTGAAATTTTTTAAACAACAACATTAACCATATAGGCCTAACCACCTAATTCTAACGCCGATTAGAAATATTTGTGAGTTTGTCATGTTTTTTGTGTTAGAACTGAATGCTAAAAGAAGACCATCTTCCATTCAATTTAATGTAATGAGGAATAACACTATTAGTTTATAAAGCATCGCTATTGACGAGCTATTTACGGGTATACAACACAATGTCATTATTGTCGACACTATATATTACTATAGGCCCAGTCCTGACCCACTAAGAATCTCTTAAGAGGTTAGTGGTCAACCATCTACTGAGGGGTATAAGAGAAGTTGTGGCTGGTCGAACTGACCTGTTTCTCGGCGGTCACCCACAGAGGTTCTCCGTCATCCCACCAGAGTGGTAGGTACTGATCTGGGTTTTCTCCAAAGAGAAAATACTTTCCAGACGGTGGGTCGTACATGTAGTTATGGATGATGCCGTGCGACTCTGCATGAAGACCTATCATAATCAATCAACCAATCAATCAAGGCACCAGCCATGACATTATTTAATCTTGTAAACATAGAAGTATTTTATCGTTGTGTCTAAACATAGGCTACACATAATGCTTCACATGCACTAATTGGGCAGCGTGTCCACTTGAGTCCCTGTCAAACCAGACCAAAGAAACTTTAGTCCAGTTTCTGCATAGGCTATAATTGCAGGGTCAGTCCTCTTAGCCTGAATTGATAGCTAGAAGTTCGCTCATTTCGTAACGCAACTCTAGCAAATTCTGCCGCTAACTGAGAGCTTTAAACTTCAATTCAAATTTAATACGGGGTAGAAGCCTTGGTAGTTTAAAATAAAAATCGATTGAAAGGTTTCACGAAATGTTCAAGAACTCTTATAAAAAATTTGACACGAATTAATATTTAAATTGCGTGTGGACAAGAAAATAGATTGCAAATATTGGTTTCAAAGATAAATTTACAAATTTATTGGTTTTAAAAATGAATTTTGCATGTACCTGTCATAAGTGAATAGTAGTTTACGTATGAAAGCGACGGGAAATCCGGTTTAAGACTTTTAGCACGAACTCCATTCTGTTGAATCTTTCGAAATCCAGGAAGAGGGTCGTCCTTAAAGAAGGTCTCCAGATAATCCCAGCGGAAGCCATCCAACAGAACCAACAGGAGTTTGCTTCCATCTGAAGCAGTCACCTGTTGTATGAACGTAAGCCTCGTCAGCCAAGTGTAGACGACAGCCACGAACAGAACTTGGAAATTCATTGCTGGTCGCAAGATCAGTCAGGCTTTAAGCAGCGTTGATGCTGTGACTTGTTGTTGCTCGAGGCGGATGACAATCTGAAGAAGATGCATCAGCGAATCGCATATTGAATTCGTCGATTTAAAAGTTTACATGCAGACATCTAATTGACCTATTTGCATGTAGACATCCAATTGACCTATTTGAATGCAATTGACCTATTTGCATGCGATCATTGCTAGTGCAGCCTACTTACATATTGAGATACCGGTGAGAAATCAGCATCAATCTGTTGCTTTGAACACATCTGCGTGGATCTTGGTCAGAACAGTTAGGTATCCATACATTAATCAGGTGCTTGAAGGTCAAGGAAAACAGTGAGTTTAGGGTTTAGGCCGGTTTTTTGAGGGAAGGAAATCAATTTGAGCTAGAGAAGAGACAGTCGACTCATTTGGTGTTTAGAACCAAGATTGCCAGCAAACTGTTCTAAATTGTGCTTCAGCTAAAAATAAGACCTGTCTATAATATTATAGGCAACGAAGCACGGAACGGATGAAGTTTGAAAACAATTAGAAGTTGATTAGGGTAAAAAGAGAACTTCGTAGAGTTATAATAATGAACTTAGGCTGTGGGCGATAACGAAAAGTTTTCTAATCAGGATTGAAAAGCGAACGAATGTTGGAGAAGGAGGTAGGACTGGTAGGTAGGCAGGCAAAGACTATGTACATTGTACAGCTGATGGAATTAGAATTATGGGTTTCTTCAGAATTGAACGCGCATCACTCAGGATTTTTGAATGCGCTTCAGCCTGTTGAGTTCAAGGTCTGACGAACTCACAGAAACGCGAAGAGCATTGTATATGTATAGCATTGTATTGTATTGTATTGTATCTGACAACTTATAAAGCGCTTCTTGCAGCAGGAACCTTTCAGAAGCGTTCCCAGTGCGTAGTCAAGACGAGTGGAAATAAGAGAAGAGGCTAGCTCTGGTTTGAGTCATAATTTTCATTATTGTTCAGAGCCAACCTGATGTGATACATTGCTCTGACGTGATTATGGTGAGAATAAGGATTGAGACCTTTACAGCTAATGCTGTAAACCTTAACTTCGCCACGCACTGCTCGTAGGCCTACTTTGGCATTGCCAGTCCCAAGCGTGGAGAGAAGAGGAGGGGAACGACATTAATCATCAATGATTTCTAAAGACACAGATACAAGGTCGCTAAAGAGCAACAACCCTATAGACTATTATTAGAAAGGATGTGCTCAACCAAATGCAACGATGCGTAGAAACAAGATTTACACAAAAGTCATGTTTGTTAGCCTATGTTACGTGCGGTCCTAATGTGAGCCTACTATCTCGAGTCAACCGACGTGTAGCCTATTATGAAAATGGCAGAGCAGAAACGCTTGAAAAGAGGATAGAAAACATATTATAGGCCTTGGCCTGAACAGAACAAAACTGCCTTGTCGGGGTTCTTTGTCAAACCACTGAAACAGAACTGTGCATACATGTATAGGTCAAGGGCTAAGGCATAAGCTTACTCCACAAATTTTAGTTAACCGTGTTTATTACTGCGATAGATAGATACACAGGTAGATAGATAGACAGGCAGACAGACGTACTGACGGACGTACGGACGGGCGGATGGCTGGATGGATGGGTGCATGGCAGGTTGATTAGATGGATGGGTGTACGGACGGATGGATGGATGGTTGGACGGACAGACAGATAGATGCATAATTATACATGCAAAAAATAATTAACTTAGCGATAGTTTTAGCGCAATCTCGGTCAAACACAGGTGCAGTTTCATCTGCCTCGTTTTGGGGTCAGAGGTCATCGCATTGAATATTCATGAGCTGTGGCTAGGCGTACCGCGTTCCTTCCACGTCCTCCCTCCCTCCCTCCCTCCGGGTGAAAAGCCGATTCGGATCAAGTGTGTGGGAAGATCTGGAATTCGGATTATAGTACAACGTATTACAGGGTGGGCAATAAAAAAGACGCCTACGGGTTTTTGGCAAAATCCGTTGGCGATTTTTTTAATGCCCACCCTGTATATGATAATTAGATAAGAAGTAGGCCTATAGTGCTAATACTAGTACGGAACGGATGAAGTTTGAAAACAATTAGAAGTTGATTAGGGTAAAAAAGAACTTAGTAGAGTTATAATAATGAACTTAGGCCGTGGGCGATAACAAAAAGTCTTCTATAAATCAGAATTGAAAAGCGAACGAATGTTGGAGAAGGGTAAGAAATCATTAGACTACAAGTCCATTCAAAACGATGCATTGTAACCCTAAGAATCGTTTTCGTCTATATCTAGGCTATGAATTTTAAAAGTGAACGTTTCCAACTCTATATTAATTTTATATTTGACAGCGTAGCCGTCAATGGAGCAACGGACATTGTTTTACAGTGGCATTTCGATTTCGTTTTTCATATCCTGAATCTATCGAATGCTATACCGTATTGAAATTTGCTGAAGTCTTTTCAAATTTTCGGGGAGAAAAGTTTGTGCTATTCAGGCATAGGCGTAGGAGACGGGGGTCCAGAGGGACAAATGCCCCCCCCCCCCCAAATTTCGGGCAAGTCTGATTTTTCGGGCAAGCAGACACGGAAAAATAAAAAGTTTTTTAAAAATTTACTTTCTTTTGATTTTTCCGGGTCTTTTTGCCCGAAAAATCAGACTTGCCCGAACAAAAAAGGTCGTCAGACCTTTCGGGCTAAAAGTAACGGGAAATTTCAGAAGATTTTGGCCGGATTACTAAAAAAAGGTCGTCAGAATTTTCGGGCAAACGTAACGGGAATTTTTCTTAAGATTTCGGCCGGATGAAAACAGTTTTCGGGCAAAAAGTCTCATTTTTGCCCCCCCCCCAACGCTGAAATGTCCCCTACGCCTATGTATTCAGGGCTTGGAGAATGAAAGTTAGTCAAGTTCAAAAATGTTATAATCGCAGTATTTCAAAATGTATCTCCAACAACCCTTTGTAAAACGAAGATAGCCTATTCATTGCAAACATGTGTCTTTTGGAAAGAGGTTTTGAGATTGTACTTACGGAGTGGAATTACGATTTCGTTTTTCATATCGTCGCTGCTGCATTAGCTAGGCCTAGTGAAACGTGGGACGTTAACCCTTTAATGCCGAGATGGTAGTAAATGGTATGGGAAATCCTATACCCTCCAGCATTAAAGGGCTAAAACATTTATACTGCGCAGCTAATTTCCTTAATTTGCTATCAGTGGAATACATTTCGAATTTAAACGTTGAAGCAAAATTACAGTGCGACTGAAACAAGTAACCTATAGGCCTAATTGGGTTTATGAAAGTTAAAGAAAGTATGTTTGCTACATACGTGTAACATGCATGAAGTTATTATTTTCACTTGGTGTCACCAGTCAGCACATGTAGCCTACGTCATATACCTTATTATACATTGAAGTTGCGACATATAAAAAGTCAATAATAGTAATATTGCACAACGTTTCTCGGATGGCTAGGCTAGCGTAACCGTCGGTCTCTTACATTGTATGTGTCTCCTATGGGACTGTCATTATTTCAGTGGAATTGTATCACCTGTTACGTTTTAGTTACCGAATAGGCTATAACGATGAACACTAAACGACGTGCCTATTAAGCGATTTTGGTTCTATAGGCTACTTCTGTACCTTGAAAAAAATATACCTTCCAGATCGTCTTTGAAATCATCCAAAATAAAACAAACTTTCTGGAACAACTTCACAAGATGTTTGCATAGTCTAAGCAGCAATGAAAAGTCACGCTCAATTTCACACGGCTTCATTCGTGATCACGTGGGCTGCGTAATAAATATTCTAAGCGTCATGAAAACCTCACAAGTTGACTTCCACGAACTCGTAAACAGCATTGGGTACCAAATAAACCTAGCCTATATAGCTCATAGGCAGTGACTTTGTGTTCTTCTTGTTCTAGCTGGCTGTCCACAAGCCATTTACAAGTTCATCACTCTTTGTGACGTCGTCCTTGCGACTATTCTTAGCTGGACGGTGGGGTTTGGGGGCAGGAGAGGTGTACCATGGACCATGGTCCTTGTTATAACTATTAAGACGTCCTTGGTCGGAAGGGGTGGACACGCCAACAGGCACTGTTGCGTAAAGTTATCCAGCTGCGATTGGCTACCATACCTGCCCGACGACAACCAAGGTCTTGAACAGCAACCAACCAAGCCAGAGGGTCGACGACTTGACGCCCCTCATCTTCAAATCAAACACCGGAAAGATCCCCCTATTGAATTCCTCTCTTTCCCGGTCTTCCCTCCATTCTTGCCGGTCACCCACCATCACCTTCCTCAGGGTACAGTACTATCCATCCATCACTCCTCGGTCTTTCTTAGGAATTATCACCCACGACTCGCCTGATCTTCCACCTTTCAATTCTCGACCTAAACGCCACCAACCGTAACAGCCACTCAGTCACTTCTGATCCTTTTGTAACCGAGTTACCATGCACCTCATTCGGACTACCTTTTTGGACAACCCTTCTGACTAGCATAGCGCTCGTGAATAAGCTGGTGCTCTGCTCTTGGCTTTCGAGTGGCACTTTAGTTTTTTTTTAAGTTTGGAGATTACGATTCTTTGAACTGTTTCGGCCTGCAGTTACGGGTCAAGTTCTTCCAATGCATGGCCCACTTAAAGCTGTTGTAGGCTATAACTTAGGCTACTCGCTACCTGGTACGTCAAAAGAACCTTGACATAATTCTGCCAATTTCAGAAGGCAGGCCTATGACATGCAGAACTTTTATTATTAAGACTGTGTACTAGTGGAAATAATAAAAAAAATATTACAGGCCTACTTCAGAATGTGGGCTTCGCCAGAATGCAGTTTGCGCTGTGCTGTCCAACCTGCGGAGCGATTCTAAGTTGTTCTCGGAGCTCGTAAAATAATTTCCTATTTGTGTTACAGCTACAATGAATACTAATCAGTCTATACTCCGGACACAGTGACACGGGACTTCTTCAACAATTTTATTCTTTTACTCAACTCAACTGACCTCGAATACCATTCTAAACAGTTTATTTCAAGTCAGCTCTTGAGGTCTGTACAGTGTACACGTACTGTGCCGAGTTCCCACCGCATCCATGAGTGGCTGCGATAGTTCTTTCGGGATAGTCATTGTCCAGTTCTGGCTTTAACGGTTGAAATTGGAAAGATTCTGATTTCATGGGTTGAAATCAGAATTAATCGAAAAGAGTTTCCTGGGTCGATGAACAGGGCCGGATTAAGGCATGTTCAACATGTTCGGCCGAACAGGGACCCCCACAGTTTAGGGGCCCCACACATGCGAAAAAAATTCAGGATTAATTTTTTTTATTTCGTCGGATGAAATGGTACCATTTTCCCGAAAAAAAGGTCATCAACTTTTTTGGCGGATGAAATGGTATATTTTCACGAAAATTTGTCCAAATGACTAAAAAAATATCCGCAACAAATTTCCCGAACAGGGCCCCCACATTTCTTAATCCGGCCCTGTCGATGAATAGTGATGTCTTTGGGTCCTTTTGACCGAGGATCAAAAGTCGGCTCAAAGCGGCGTAAAGCGACCGATCCGACGAATATGAGGCTCGCCAAAACAAACTGAGCGAAATCAAGACTGGACGACGATGAACTGCGAGGTTAGTCGAGACAAATATTGTGGGCTGCAGGGCAACGACCTGAATACCATGAAGGGACTGTTTATTGTAACTCAAAGAGGCATGCGAACTATTAATAGCCATATCTAGCCTTGGAGGTCAACCACTGCATAGGCTATACGGTAATTTATATTGTATGAGCAGAGTCGACTGCAGCGAGGTTTGGGGAGGGAAGTGGCCAATGAAAGTTACACTGTACAAATGCATTTGTATGCAAAACAGATGGCGTATATATGCTCAGTTGTTTAGCATGCGACTGTGTAACTATAGTGTGAAAACATCACCCTCATGACTCGGTCACCACTCCGAAAAAGATAGAAAGTAACTAAGGTGCACAATTCGCCACCTATCGATTGGTGATGTCCTTGAATATTAATTATTGTAGGGACCTTGAGAAAGTCCTTCACTCGCAATTGCTCGGCGCTTCGATCGGCGTGAAACTCCGATTCGGTGTCCGCGCTGTTGTCGGGAGCGCTTCTAAGTAGTAATCTTGAAGGGGCGCTATAACAAGTGCACACACAAACAAACAATATTATATCGAAACTTTGATGATTACTGATGTCACTGAAAAGAAGACAAACTTTGGACTGTCATTGAAAAATAAATCGAACTTAGGAACAGGAGACAGGAGACTGGATCTTCAATTTAAAAAATAGGAAACGAAAATTTTCTTCTTGGAAGGAAAAAAACTTCTGTAACTGGAATTGTGGAAGTCGTCGGTCAAATACCATAAACTCTTAGACCTGGCAAGAAATATGGTATAAGTCTTACTTTCCGAAAGCACCAACATTTGTGACTTGTGAGGCAGCTTTCTCTTGGATGAAGTAGGCCTATATGAAAATTTGGTACATAGCCTACAATGTAACTCGCTTGATGGAGACAACATAGAGTCCGGAATACTAAAAGGTCCACATGCAGCAATCCTTCATACTATTTCTATGCCTTCCGACCAACGCTGAAGAAAATGACAGCCATTACTTTGCGTTGCATCACATGCAGTTCCGATTGAAAGTGTGCTTATTTCAGTATTAGGCCTAAAACCACTTTGATCGTATTTACGTGAAAAGATGTGCAGCTCACTTCCCTTGTAATTATATAGTTCTCAAAGAAACAAAATTCTGCATGACTGTAGCCCATGTAACAATACTTTTTGCTAATGAAGTAAGCTTATGGGATTTGTAGGCTGCTATTAGCGCCGTGTATAATTGCAGGCTGTCTGTTCAATTAGCACAGTTAAGATTTGTGTATTCTGTGAACTGAGTTCCCGTATATTGTTCCAACTGCAAAATTGTACACTGTAACCTAACCGGTTGCGTTCTGTCAACCGAATTGTTGAATAAACGAAAATTGTTATTATTCTTTACGTCTCTTTCCCAGAAGTCTTGACTCGCTGTACAATGTACATGTACAATAGTACAGCAGAAGATCCTGTGAGTATTTAATCAGCTGGCGCCGCCAAGCGAACGCAAAGCAAGCAGCTTATATGGCATATCTGTCCGCCTATAGATGTAGACCTATATAATAGGTCTACAGTCATGTAGCTGGTATCTTCTTGCTCTCCTATGCAAAAAACTGACACCTTAATGCACTTTAATGACCGTGGAAGTTTATAATAATAATCGGTGGGTCAGCATGACTCAGCATGATCCAAGACTTATAGTGATCGTTTCTCAAACGTTTTTTCCGAGGAACAATAGGATTCCGTGAAGGTAAGATAAGGGTAGGCTATAGTCACCAGATCTTCCTGCTCCACGGTGTATTTTATTAGTCTAATATTAGGTCTATGGCTGACTTCCTTAGAGTTTAAAGTGGAACAGAAATGTTCGCATTAGACCTCGTATACTTCGACTGACTTCAGACCAAATACTAGACTTTAACCTATCCCGAACCTAACATCGATCTATGTATTAGGCCTATAATAAGTGCCAGTGGATATCAAACGTTAATTTAACAGGATCAGCACGTGGTCCATATATTTAAAGAACCGTTCCATACGTTCTTACGAGGCCAATGTTTCAAAAGTCGTTATACTTATATATATATTTATACTATATATATATACTATATATATTTAATGTCCATCATCAATCAGGTTGGCATAATGACCTGTAGCCAGCGAGGGACCGTACACAAATGACGTCATGCAACTACGGAGATATGGGGGGGTTGCACATCTGTGACGATTTGTGATGGTCCTTTACTAGACATCGCATGGCTTTTGTTGACGCGTGACGAGAAGAAGAAGGGAGGGTGTCAAAATCGGCCTAAATTGTGTGACGCCAATTATGGACAGCCCTTAGTGTAGACAGTTTAACTTTATTCGTGTAGGCTACTACTTATTAGCATAGATGAAATATTCTCAAGAAAACATGCAACATTAAGCCAGTGAGATTTATTTTGCAAAACCCCGACGACCAAAACAAACTACAAAATAATTGTTCTATGAAACACTATACCAAACTCAACAGACTGTCGACCAAACAAGGGTTTCGGTGGGGTGGTGGTGGGGGACGACAATGGCCGTTGCTAAGGGAGTTTAGTGAACGAGCTAAATTGCGTCCATGACAACAAAGTTATCGCGTCTCGACTTGTCAGTGCGCGGCGGGCCTGCTGATCATTGACGGTACGGTGGCAAACGCTATCTGTCTCATGTACGTGGACATGCGCTTACATATAGATTAGCCTATGGTATAGGTGCACGCGCTCAGCTGTAGCGTGTAACTGGCTGCATCGACGTGCAGGATTAAGCTATTGTGTTAACGCTAGTGTGGACATATAGGGCCTATACGTGCCGTGAAATAAGCTGGTTCTTAGCGACATAGGAGTTTTAATGGGTATGTGGATCGAAGAGGGACATATCGGTGCTAGTGCATGGATTAGAGCAGTGAGCATATAATATTATTGCAGATTTTGCCGTCGTAGGATAGGCTATAGAACGGCGCTTAAGATGTTGACAACGTAATTGTGGTTTCTCAGTTTCTGGATGTTGTAAACGACCAACGCGGTCCTATCAGGTACAGAGCCCCTGTTGAATTATTCATTTTGGCTAGAATAGACTATGCTTCGAACTACATCCCGTGTACAGCTCTCATCCCGTGTACAGCGCCCTTTCCTTCGGCCTCGGCTGAGCTAGACTACGACGCTATATAAATCGTCTTATTATTATCACAGGACAACGAGGTACCTATTAGCAACAGGACGTCCTCGAGAGCTTTGTAAGTATGCATGCTTAGTAGCACTTGTAGTTAATTGCTTGTTTCTATCGCTGCGACATTCCCACTGATATCTTAGCAATTTCAATGCCATAACGACATGATGTTTATATTAGTGGCACTTACATTTTGGAAGTTTTAAGCTTTCTAAATTTTTATGCTACGGCCGGTAGGCCTACTACGATCAGGATATCACGAGACAATAGTTAACTAGATGGCTGAGTACGACTAGTATAGTAAAAAATCGTTTGCAGCTGGTATTTATAATAACTGTGTAAGAATTATGTGAGCGTAATAAATCACTTGTTCAATATAATATTGTTGCAGTCAGTTGTCTTAGTAACCGTTCCTTTTGCCAAATGTGGTCTCAGTTAGGCCTATTCATTACTTTCTTCGTGGCTGGCCCCGTGACCTGGAATGAGCTCACTGTACTGTTATCCCTCGTCAAATACCTATTGGTCTTTCTGCTTCATTTCTTTCTCTTCTTAAGACTAACTTATTCGACCGGGGTTGGACTGGGAGCTCTCCTGAGTAGATAACCTTGAAGGAGCGCTAGGCCTATATCAAATCGTCAGAAAATAAATAAATAAATTTTACGAAACATGTGCAGCACGTCAATGTGCAGGCCTATTGTGTAAGCTACCCCATAAATATAGGCTGCGAGAACAAGGTTGCACAGTTACTGCAACACTTTAGCACAAACCCGACCATTAACCATAGATACAGTCATGTAGGTCTAACTTTATTCCAACAGAGCTAAGTTATGACGGCTGTGGATCAAGTCCGACCATGAATGATTGATGAATTCATTTTCCAGCTGTTCTCGTTACCAAGAACAGCCTACATATATTGTATATATTATATATGTATATATAGTATATATAATAGTATATATACATGTATATAGTATATATATACAGTGCACGGGCTTTGGGGGGGGGTCACTACACCTTGCTCTTCGAAATGATTGATTAGTAAATAAATATTTAATCGAACTCGTGTCAGAGATTTTTCTACGCCTGTCTGTAATACCTGACCGCATCTCGTGCTCGTAGACTGGTCATCAAATATTGATGAAGGACAGGCATAACCTGCATTTCTAAACATAATGTGCTGCTACAAATGTGGAAGAAATCCGTCTGGATTGGTCATCAAGTCTCTCTGATTCATATAGCCTATAGGAACATACAAGTAAAGGCTACAACCAGCAAAATTAATGCAGATGAAAAGCGTGCATATTGTATAATTATTACTATTTCTGTGGGTTCGAGTAAAACGTATTTTATCAGGTGGTTTTTGAAGTAATGAGTTGGATTTTTTCAGGCGGTTGCAATGTAGGCCCTATGGACCTTGAACTGCGTGGCTCTTGCTGGTATAGGCAGCATACAGCCACAGTGGTGTCTGCTTTCGTAGACATTGGTGTCCTCTTCGAATGGGGTTTGATTTATATGTGCTTCACGTTTGTCGAATGGTTTTTCTACTGCTTGCATTTCTACATTCAACTACACTGTAATAATTATTTTAGGCTGAATTTGCACTTATGAGAAAATGGCCGACGTTGAAGAAGAAGACGAATTGGAAACCGATGAACATGGAATTTATCGAGAAAAGACTGAAGATTACAGTGGCAGTGAAAACGGTGAGTAAGATTAATTATCTCTGCCTGATTGCAAGTGTGCTTTTTAATCCTTAGAGATTACTCAGTACACATGCCTCACATAATATTATTATTGATTCTGTAAGCAATAATACATATATATGGGTCTGATTATAATTCTAATCATTGCGTTTCATTTCAGATCGATAAATTGAGTAACCTAAGCTTTGACATGCATAGAGATGAGATACAGAGTGCAACGACAATGAAAGGAGTTGGACAAGATAAAACCTGTTCCTCGTTCCTCAGCATATTATTGATTGTGCTCTTGGATGTCTGGCTGCAGCCCTGTGTATCTGTCTGTTAGTCTGTCTCTTTGTTTGTCTCACTGCATGTCTGTATGAGCTCATGCATATGCAGTGGCTTTAATTAGTCTCTCTGTAATGCCTACAAGTTGTGCGTGGAAGTAGAAACTTCAATTACTGGTAATGGTCAATGTGGATCTATTACAAATTCAATCAAAGACAACTTGGTATGGAACTGATATGTTAATAGGAAATGTTGATTAGGGAAATGAATGTTCCAACATGCACGGTCATTCGTTTTATGATCCGCATCTTTACCTAAATTAATTAAACCACTTATATAGCCTAAGGATTGCTCACATGAAATGTTCCGCAAATTGGAAACCAATTCTCTAAAGGACAAAGACATTTCTATCACCATGATCATCATCATCATCGTCGTCGTCGTCATCATCAGCATCATCATCATCATCATCATCATCATCATCATCATCATCATCATCATCATCATCATCATCACGATCACATCACTACCATCGTTGTCGGCAGCAGTATCATTATCGTTATTAGCATCATCATCATCGCTATCATAATCTTTACCATTGTTATCATAATCTTTATGATTGTTATCATCATCATCATCCTCATCATCATCGTCATCATCATCGTCATCGTCATCGTCGTCGTCGACGTCGTTGTTGTTGTCACCATCACTCTTTACATCGCCGCTAGCCGCTGGCTGATGCCCGGATTTTTCTTCCGAAGGTCTAATGGTGGACGAGGATGGCATCTGGCAGGATGATGTCGACTCCTACTACCACCATGGTGGAAACGATTCCGGGTTCTGCACAGCGGAACAGAAGTCATCCAGTTCATTTAACAACCGACTGCTGCAGGATGGAGTAGATGGAGAGCAGACGACGGCTCAAGGTCGTCACAAGGTCAAAGAAAATGAGGAGCAGATGGCGGAGATGGATGACGAAGAAGAAGAGGAGGAGGAGGAGGAAGAACTTAGTAGACAAGGTAATTTGGCGGAAGAACACAGCTACAACATCACTGAACTGGAGGCATCAAGGTCTGCTTCCGTCCAAGGAAGTCAGATCTCCTTTCATCCGGACACGGAGGATGTCAACTCCGACTACTCGCGCTATCCAGAACTTGGCAACGGTTACTTTACAAGTGAGAGCGAACTGTCAAAGCATGGGAAGGTAGGCGCTGGTCGCCCTGGTGACGGTGAATACATGGCCTATTACCGCGAAGAAGAAGAGGAAGATCCCTACTATACGACCAACGATGAAGAGGATCAATCGGAAAGAGAACGATTCAGTGAGAGAGATCACCGTTCATCGTCTGCATCTACGAAAAGCAACGTTGGACTACATCCCAAGAGTGCTGTCTCTGATCAACGGTCTTCAAACAGTCAATCACATCATCACAGAGAGAATTCCACAGCAGATCCAACCATTGGAAATAATGTAATGGCAAAGAGAGGACTGCAGCAAGAAGGACGCTTTCGAAGTAGTGACCAACATACGGAAACGGAAGAGCCTCTGAAGCGCAATGGTGAAAAGTCGCAAAACAGAATAAGACCGGAACGACAGGATAAAACAAGACAGGACACGGCAATAAAGGACAAAACAAGACAGGACAAAACAAGACAGGACAAAACAAGACAGGACAAAACAAGACAGGACAAAACAAGACAGGACAAGACAGGACAGGAGAAGACAAGACAGGACAAGACAAGACATGACAAAGTTGCTTCACAGATACGACAGGAGCAAGAAGAAACTTCCATGTCCCAAGAGACTGAACATTCTTTAGCGGAATTTGAACAACTTGAAGCAACGTTGGATGAAGTTAGTTCAAGTTGCAGCGAAGACTTGATAGGGATCTACCTCCGCGAGACAGAACAATGGGAACTAAAAGATGAGACAGCAACATCTCCAGAAAACAATAGACATTCTTCCACTTCGCAGAACAATGCTAACAATGACAACAGAGACGATAGTAAAGTCCAGGATATTCCAAAGCGGAAACGTTCGCAAGACAGTCATGGTAGTTCAAGAACTAATGAGAGAGTATCACGGCCCCCTAGCGGCAGCAGATCGGAACGGGCTTCAAGAAAGGCTACGGAACAGAAGTTATCATATTCTAGAACTTCTAGGAGCCAAACATCTGAAAAGAATGAATTAAGTCGTTCGCAAGAAACAAGAAATCTGTTGCAGAAGACGAGTGAAGTTCTTACGAAACTCAACAAGGAAAGCAGTGATCAAGGTAAGCTTGGTAAATTTTGCAGTTGAATAAGTAACATTTTAAAAAGAGTAGCCTAAATGCCATGCATAGTCATGCCTCCAAATTTCTGTTACTTATTGCTTACAGACAATAGCTATCACTGCCATTACTGCAATAGACTGTTAATCAAACTAAATGCTACTCTTAAATTAACTAGCTTATAACTCATACTTAAATTATAGATTAGGAGTACACTTAGGCCTAGTGCAAAAAATAGTTAATTACTTTGACAAGCAATTAACCGTTGTATTAACCTACGATCACGGGTGGAGTTTGGTTTCCGTTCTTGGGGGGCTAACCCCGAGTTTGGACCTTCTTAGGGGGGGCTAACCCCAAAAATAGTACCATTTTCATGGTAAAATTTTGAATCTGGGCCTTCTTGGGGGGGTTTATCCCCCCATAGCCCCTTATAAACTCCGCCCATGCCTACGGTAATAAAAAGACGTCACGTGGAATGGTTGCAACTGATCACGAAGCAGACCTAACGAAAATCCCAATGGTTTATGTCTTTATAAATGACGGTCGATCTCTTGCGTAGCACATTACACGTCCAGGCGTCTAAAAGAACAGTAATTTGATGTTGAAATTAAGGGTGTCTATTGCTGGTTCTCATACTGCAGGCTCTCTAGTGTTAAATTATGTCGTAATATGTTGCACTATCATTCAGAGAAAAATCTAACAATAGGCCTTTAGGTATATACTATCAACAGATCTTTTGATTAGCCTACTCTATCCTGACAACCGGAATTTTTTTTTAATTAGGCGACCATGACAGCCATCCTGCTGCTTCACAGCTCTCACAGATTCCAATTCTCAGAAGTCGTTCCGCTTCCCTGACGCGACCTGGACGACAGTGGTCGAGGTCACGGGGCGTATCTCCATCACCATCACAACAATCCAAAGGAGATTCTCTCTCATCGCCACATCCTCCTCCGCAGCAACAACAGGAATCAGATCCAAACATCAGATCCAAAACAGAATCAGATCCAAACATCAGATCTAAAACAGAATCAGATCCAAACATCAGATCAAAAAAAGATTCAGATCCAAACATCAGATCCAAAAGAGAAGATCCAGACTCAGTCGTCATCGATAGACGGTTTTCGTCTCGTCGACAAAGTAGCGAAACGAAAACTGGAGCTAGAGAGGAGCATCATTCACCTGATGTACACGTGCATGGAAGAATCGATTCGCTGCGTTCCCATGGCAACAGCAGCCCAGCCAGCAGCAGCAGCAGCCGACGTACACCGTCTGCCGCATCGCAGCATCACGTGCAAGCATCAACAGTTGAACCAAACCGTTCAGGATTTCAGTTGGACGAAAGGGAACACGTAAATCGTGAAGCATCCCATCAGATGCTCATTCCAGAGAAGATTCTCTCTCATCAGATGATCATCAATGCAGAAAATGATTCTAGAACCCAGCGTTCCCAGAATCCCACGCAATTGTCGTCTGCCGTGGCTTCACGTAGAAGCAAGAAATCGTCTGCGTCCGTCAATCAAAATGACGTCATGAGCACGTCACTAACCAACATTAATCGTCATCAATCTCTACATGTAACTCCTCAGACAAAGTCGGTGCCATCGCATCTGCAGAAGAAGCAGCGCAGCAACAGCGTCGGCGGTCTCAACCGTCTTCCGCAGCCGCTGAGAGCGATGCCTCGCTTTATGAAGTCTTCGGTACCAGATGCCATCGGTGCCATATCGCGGCGAATGGCAGACGCGGAAGATGGAAGTGCAGTCGACTTCAAGGAGATGTACAAAGTCGAGAGTCAGCAGCACAGAATGACCGTAGAGACTTATCAGGAGCTGCAAGCCGGCTACCTGCATCTGCTGAAGGAAAATGCGGAGATAAAGAACACCGTGGACAGCATGCGACTTGGTGCTGAGGTCCGGCTGATACCAGCTGCTTCAGCACCTGTTTCTATTGAAACTGGCACCGTGCCAATTGCAAGACATGCAAACGTCTTCACGTTGTCTAAGATGTCAACGCCGTCGCTTAGCCTCATTCGGAGAGATGCGAGTGTTGCAGAGGCTGGTACAGTTACGGGTCCTCAGCAAGCGAACCTCTCAGAAATATCACAAGGTAACCTAATACTCAGTTTTGTCCTGGATAATGTGCCTTATGCTTTCTAACGCTCCTTGTATATCTATTCGTGTTTGTGCTGCCTATCAGTGTCTATACATGTATAACTAGGTGGCAACTTACAATGTAGCTTCGCTCATCAGGCACTTAATACAAAATTCCATTAAATTTCGTTGACTCTGGATCTATAATCATCTACAAATTGCGCCACTGTATACTAGAGTGCTTAATTAATTAATTAATTAATTTTATGACAGCACTTTAATATGGCAAACCTTCAAGGTTGATTATTCAGGAGCGCTCCCAGTCCAACTTCGGTCGACCAGGACAAGGACGGTCTTATGAACAGTGAGAAATGAGACAGGGAGAGATCAGTAGGCATTTGACGAAGAGTAGTAGGGAGAAAATTCCATCTAAAGTTACGTTATCCATAATCTTAAATGCAATCTGATTTTGCAGATGGTGGCATCCACCACCACGTGCGGCCAATTCAGCCACCAGGGTTTCAGAGGCAACAGGAAGGAGGCACAGCAACATCGCCCGCAACTAAGACGTTTGCTGATGCTGTGGCTGAAACTTCGATCTCCCCGGCAGAAGATGTATTCTCACTTTCTGGTCGGATAAATGCTACAGAGAACAGAGTAAGTTTGAAAGACAAAATAAAAAGTTTGAGACAAGCGTCAGTGTTTTAAGTTTCTTCCTTCACATCAACTTGCTGATAAGTTATCAGCAAGTGTTATTATAATAATTAAATTGGCGATACCAATTCAACATGCTGATAACAATTACAGTGTCCCGATCGAAGTACTACTGTGCACATGGGTGGAGACTTGGGGTACAAGGGGACGGCCCCCCAATGTCTGTGATGGTGAGGGTGGAGAACTGGAGATGCTTATATCCCCCAAGATTTAAGAAATATTCATAAAGAGCATAGTAAATTAAACGGTGCTAGGTGATAGGACATATTAGTAAATTCTGATAAAATAAAGTTAAAGACTAAAAGAGGCCATCAGCTATTTTTGCAGGAAATGGTACATTTTCATGAGAGATATTTCGACGATATAACTGAAAATTCCGGGATTTAAAGTGAATTGAGAGCTGAAAATAGTCGCACCGGCCTACCAATTCTCGTAAGAAGATTTTACTAAATGTTTAGTTATTCAAATGCATGAGGTTTCAGAGCCTTTCCTGGGACAGACACACATACATAGACACAGATACACAAACATTCTGCATCTAGTGATTGTGTTAATTTTAATCTTAGATCAAAGAGTTTTACAGACGTCGTTCAGATGAAGATAGCATTGAAGACAGGATACAATTTCTTCAGAGGCTTAGAGACGATTATGCAGAGCTCGAAGACGAATTCGACAATGATTTCGTGCAAGAGGGTGGCATCTATTCCACTGCCAGCAGAACCAAGAGAAATGAAATTGAATCACAACTTGTTCAGCTGCATCTGACGATCGGTCAACTGGAGGATGACGTCGAAGTATTGCTACTACTACTACTACTATTGATACTACTACTGCTGCTACTACTACTACTACTACTACTACTACTACTACTACTACTACTACTACTACTACTACTACTACTACTACTACTACTACTACTACTACTACTACTACCACTACTACTACTACTACCACCACTGCTACTAACACTATACTACTACCACCACTACCACTACTACAAAAACAACAACAATAGCAGCAATAGCTACTGCTGCTATACTACAGCAACACGTACAACTACTACTACTTATACTGCTGCCGCTACTTCCACTATTATTATGATCATGTTTATAATTAGTATTACTACTACTGCTAATACTACAACTATTACTCTGGTTCTTATTCAGGTAATTATGTCACCTTTCATTTTAATCCAAAGGCTGAATAATTGATTATCGTGAAAATGTGGTTTGTCATTGCCAAATATTTGCATGTATTGGGTTCCTCGAATAGTCCTACATGCTTCAAAACACTGGCATCGTTGCTTCTTATTTTGGGTCTGATTACTTTGTATATTTGACCAAGGTATGAGTGTCCACTAATTTTCCTTATAGACCATGGTAATCACCAACAGCATCACTATCATCATCAGAAGCAGCAGCAGAACTTTATTTTTCTTGAACTTGTAGGCAACTATAAATTCCAATGATGCAAGTCATGCCGTAGTTAACGGTGGTCTAGTTCAGAATCGGGAGTCGCTGTTCCCAGCTGCTGAATCCGTGATTGATGATGGATGGAAAGATGCTGTCTACTCTGACTCTGAAACCCATTCATTTCGACATCACCGTGGTAGCGTCGTAAGCATCGCTGGGAACTGTGATGCAGAGGAACAGCTGCAGGGAGACTTCAACGTGACATACACTGATCTGATGGACCAGTACAGACGACTGAAGCAGATGAAGAGCTCGTCGCAAAGAGATGATGACATCGCAAAGACTTTGACAGTGAGTTGTCTATACGATTTATTGTTATTTGTAAGGTTCAGATAGCTATAAACTCATTGATGTAGAGAATAAATAGAAATGCGGTTGCTTAAACCATTCGGAGACGATCCATGAGTGTGAAATATTAGTGACTCATTGAAGCAGAAAGAAAAAACAAGACTCGCAGTTGTTTGAGCCGACCTGAGACGATTCACGAGTGTGATATTTTGGTGAATTATTTTTCAGGGCATGTATCTTGAAAAGGTACCGACTTTAGTTTTAATTGAAAACCTGCGTGAGAAACAGAGTTGATTGAGACTAATGACGATAGATGTGTGAGACGAAGGAGGTTGGGGGAATGGAATATATGAAGAATTTACGTGGGTATTTGTAGTATATACACGGTGATTCATAAAAAAACGTTACCCTACATAAGTCATCATAGCTCATGTCAATGACCATCAAATTTAATGAAATTTCAGAATAATGAAGATTGATGATCTAGCCAAGTGCTATATAAATTATTTCACATTCAGAGCTATAATGACGTAACGCGGATGACGAAACTGATGACGTCACGATAATTTCGGGAAACAAGCAAGATCCCAACGTTCCCGTCAGTCACTGAGGTTGTATCATGCAAACCTTGTCAATTTCATCTGGTTTAGCCTCCCAGTGAGAAATTGTTTACTGTGGCATCACCCAGTAACAATCAGAATGTTCGCAATCACGTGTCTGCCGGTACACAGAAGAGAGACGTTCCAGCAAATCGTCTTTTGCAGAATCGACCAATTTTCAGCAAATCCCTTATGCAATCGGTCGGGTATCTGCACTTGGTCGTACGAACATATCCATTTTATCGAACCAGATGTTGAAGTCAATGGACAATATTGCAGAGATGTTCCACTTGCCAGGCATTCGTGACATTTACGGAGTAGGCTTATTTCATCGTCCATCATAATAGCGCTCGTGCGCACAGAGAAACCGTTGCGTAATGGAAACTGAAACTTCTGATTTCATCCCGCCTACTTTGTGGCCACCCAATAGCCTTGATTTAAATCCAGTAGACTAAAAGATATGTAGTGTCATGCAAGAAAATGTCTACATAATTTGAATATGCGACGTCAACGAGCTGTGTCGTAGAATTGTGGAGGCATCGGACACAATGGATCAGCGCATCATTGGTGAATCAGCCAAGAAATGCGTATGCGTCTTCGCGCATGCGTATCTGCCAAATGAGGGTAATTTCGAAAATAAATTTCAACTTCCATAATGTTCAGAAATGAATCCTCTATCTACACCTAAAATTTCGTCAACATAACCCGATGTTTGGCGGAGTTACAGTAAAATATGTAGGGTAACGTTTTTTTATGAATCACCGTGTATTTTTACTAGCTGAACCCGGCCACGCGTTGCTGTGGCTCAAAAAGAGGCTCCCCTCCCCCTCCCCCTCCCCTCCCCCTCCGCCTCCGCCTCCCCCTCCCACTCCCCTCACCCTCCCCTTCCCTCCCCTCCCTTTCCCCCTCCCCCTCCTCTCTCCCCTCCTCTTTCACTTCCCCTCCCCTCCCATTCCCCTTCCCCTTCCCCTCCCCCTCCGTCCCCCTCCCATTCCCCTCCCCTTGACCTCCACCTCCCCTCCCCTCCCCCTCCGCTCCCTCCCCACCGTCTTCGTCCCGCTCCCTCCGCTCCTTTCCTCCGTCGCACCGTCCATTCCAAGCCCAATAATGATTGAAGGCCGCTTTGGGAAAGGCCTCTTTGGTAAATTAATCGCGACTCGCTTATGAAGTCACAGCACGCGACCTCATTTATGTTTCGCCTGCTGTGTTTGGGGACCGCGTTTATGAAATCTGGCAGCCGTGTGGGACGTGTTGAATTTGCAAATGGCGGGCGAACGGATTGCAAAGTTCACTTTTTGTGGAAAAGGTTGCGTTTTTTCGGGTGAAAAAATCTTAACACACGGTTGTATGGGAATGGAAGGTGTTGTAAAATTTTCAAAAGAATCGGTGCGTAACTTTCAGCGTGGCGATGTTACGAACTATTGGAAAGTTCATTTTTATTTATATAGATTAAAAAGTTTTGTTGAGTAGGCCTATGTATAAGCATAATTTTAGTTGGAATTTAACCAGAGTTCTGGAGACCCTTACCCTTCTACATGTAGGCTACTCTAAAATAGAGCAAATAGCGAAGTGCCGAAGTATCAGCCTATTCTATGGTTTTTAATTGTCCAAAATACTTAATTGGTAAATCAAGAGTTATTTGTGGTGACAGGAGCTGAAGAAGGTCTACAGACAAATACCAGAGCATCGAAAGCCAGCACTACCTGCAGAACTGGAAAACCAGTTGAGTGTCTTTCTTCTAGAATAGTCTATTAACCTATGAGTTCTACCAACCACATACGAAATGTTATCAGCATAATATGCTAGGGAGTTCATTTAAGTCTGTGCTCCAAAAACACTAAAAGTATCAAGTCAATGCCAAACCCGTTTGAACAATCAGGTTTAATTACATTGTTATATCAGTTTTGTTTAGTTTTGCTTCGTTTACTGTGTATTTAAATAGGTAAGCTTATTGTATTTTTTTATCTGTGTACATTTTAGTTGCAATATAAGTGCGGACAACCCTTCTATTAAACATCACTTAATGAATTACTAAAATTGATTTATTTAAAAATTGCAGCATATTCCCATTGTTGACCAAAGTACCGTAGCATTTGGCATTTACAGCTTACAAAGTTCAACAATTTCACATTTGCTTAAAACGATATCTTTGTGCAGATATAATCCTGCAAAGGGATCATTCGTTGATTCTAATTCAGAGCAAGAAGGAAGGAAACAAACTGGTCTGAATGGTTATTCATCTCGGCAGGTAATGCTTTTGAGTCCAGCGATTTGTGATAAAATTTAAAGCTCTTATTTTCATTCCCTTAAATTCGGACTCCTATTTGTGTTTGAATAGCCATTGGCAACCAACTATGACCCCTGTCATTTTTGTTTAAAGTTTTTCTATATTTTAGTCATTTACAGAAGGGTGCGTAACTGTGTAGACTTATTGTATGCTTCTGGTTATAGAACTGGTTTTTGCTTGAGGCTTAACGGTAACAATAATATTGGTCATGTTACATACATAACTGTGTGAGCTATTAGTATGCTAATCATAACGATGGTTATGAAATAAAGGCATTATAACTTATAAGACACTGTATAAACTAGATTGAGGCCGTCTGACTTCTCTTGCCATTAGGACTGACCTATTTGCGACACTTGGCGTTGCTTAGACTTAGAGCATAATCCAATTGCACTTTTTAAATTGTAGTGTTTAATCTGATACGCTACTAATTGAACTGCACTTTACCACTTACTTAATCATGTTGTCCTGCCAATAGGAGTTTTCCACGTCTGCAGAGGCTTCTACGGTTATGAACGACAGTGATTTGTCATCTGGTTCGAAATCAGGTTGGAATGCAATGATGTGGTAGTCTGTTAATTATTAATGAAAAATTAAAGCCGAAAATTATAGACTTCAGTCAGCCTTACTGAAATTGCAACATGTAGAATTGTAGATCTTATAATTTTCTGTTATTTAATGACTGCATTCTAGATATATTTAGTTGTACATGATGCCATGGGTTATATAATTCTGCAATCTATTTAACTACTCTATTATAACCACGTAATGTGTGTGTGTGTGTGTGTGTGTGTGTGTGTGTGTGTGTGTGTGTGTGTGTGTGTGTGTGTGTGTGTGCCAGATAAGAATAAAGAATATGCACCTACTAAGTGTCCTACGTGCTTACTTAATTGATAAAAATCGTTAAAAATCTCATTGCACCAAATAGCAGCAAATATTTATATTACTAAGCACTTAATCTTGGTCTGAACTCTTCGCAATAAATCGTCAAATTCTTCTTTATTATGACACTTTATTTTGTCTCCAATTCAACTACAAATCTATGAATAATATAAACAGTCCCGCTAATTCTATTCAGCTAAATTAAATTAAACGAATTGTGTAACCATCCGAGTCAAACGAATGATAAATTAATTTAATTTATTTGCATTAATTTATTTGCAACTAATTTGTGTGATTAGATTCAGTGAGGCGTTACCTGACATCAGAGAGACAATCCAAGGAACAAAGTTCTGCTTCACAGAGCAACGATTCTGGATCGTCACAGACCAGTCGTCGACCAAACAGAATGCCTACAACCGCCCAGGCAAGGGTTTATTGGACTATGTGACGCCATCACCTTTATTTGGGAAATAAGTTATTTCTGATATTGCAATGATGTTTAGGTCTCTGTTTACATCCCATTTTTCAGACAGATGAAGCAGTCAAACAACTATCATCCAGTAGCCTATATTTTCTAACAACGCTTTTGAGTAAGTATGCAAAGTGCATATCACTAGAAGTTCTTGAAGTAGTTGCAGTAAATAGTTGTAGTAAGCTTAGTTTGTTTGTGCACTTATTATAGCGCCCCTTCAAGCTCTCTTCTTAGAGGCGCTCCCGAATGCAGAGTGGACACTGCGTCGGAGTTTCAGGCCGAAGCGCTGAACAAATGCGAGTGAAGGACTTGCCCAAGGTCCTTACGCGGCGAGGCGGATTCTAACCTCGAACCCTCCGGCTCCAATGCAACGACGCCACCACTACACCACCGTACCCCAGTAGTTGTTGTAACAGTAGTAGTAGCAGTAGTAGTGGTAATAATAGCAGTAATAGTATTATATAAAAGTGAAAATATCGGCAATATTAGCAGTACCGTATTAATAGTATAGCAGTAGAAGCAATAAATGTAGCATTTTTGGTTGTGATGGTTACTGTATCTGGTAGCAGCAGCAGTAGTAATGATATTGAAATATCTCGTAGGGTACAGTAACTTCTCGAAGCCGGGATCATTCTGCTCCGTCCGAAAGACTGAGACATCATGGATCCCGTCGTCTGCCAAAGTCTGCTGCAAAATCCCAACCTCAGTCTGCTTCTCTACAAGATGACTTTCGAAATGGACAGCACAAATTGTCTGGTAGCAAACGATCGACGCATCACAAGCCTCCGCTTTCGTCCAATTTGCAAATAAATGCAACAACTAAAGCTCCTGGTTCACAGTAAGTAATTTGTTGAGAATGACCTGAACGTTTTGGTGAAATTAGATAACGTCCATTAGGCCTACTTTATTGTCGGTTATGCTGTAATGCGTATACATGTATGTGGCAAGTTGGCAATCATTCAGAACTGCTCTTGCTTTGCGGTCTCAACACATAGTTGGTTGATTTTCACTTAATTTAGCATAAAAATAGCGCTTTCACTTAAAGAAGCTGAATCACCCTCGCTCTTTCTTTAAAAAGTTTAATACTACATAACGTGTCCTGTTATTATATCATCTGTTCTGTTTATTCAACTATACATGTAAGTGATAGGCTTCAGTCATTTTTGCTAAACGTTTTTTGGTTTGTCTTTTCTACGTTTTGTTGAATGATGTTTAGGAGAAAGACGGAACAGAAGATGATCCGAACATCTGCACGCACTCCTCCAGTTCAATCCTATTCCGATATGGATTCGGATGGAACTGATGACACAGTGGAAGAGAAACGCAAGCAGAAACAAAAGCAAGATCGACGAGACCAGTTCGACAACACTGATGGAATTGCACAGCCAAAGACAAAAGGTCTTGCTAACTGATGACTTCCAGCCAGTCAAGGGTTAATGAATGCTAAGTAAATTATTATGATCTGTAGAAAGTGACATTGAGTGGAGATAAGTAGGAGATATGTTTGTTTCCTAAAGCTTATCTCGCAGTTAAATGTTTGGGAGGTGCCCCTGTAGTGGTATGCCTACTACCGTTTTATGACGCCATATAAATTGTCGTTATCGTTAACATTATCATTGTTGTTGTTGTTGTTATTATTATTATTATTATTATTATTATTATTATTATTATTATTATTATTATTATTATTATTATTATTATTATTATTATTACTATTATTATTATTATTATTATTATTATTATTATGTCTTTAAATAAACGGTGATAGTATATCAAGTGGCTGATGAGTGTCAAGAAGGATGCGTCATCGCATTCACAGCTCGGGGAGCGGTGGCAATGTTCCGGAGAGGCAGATGGCATTCCCTCGTTGTAGAGCCACCGAGATCCGCTGGAACAGATATGATGTCTCCATTGGGTCGTGGGTTGCGGTAGTTATTCGTCTCCCCAACTCGGTAATGAATTTCTGTTCTTCAGAAATTATTAATATTATTATTTTTTAAATTTATTTATTTATTATTTTATTATTATTATTATTATTATTATTATTATTATTATTTAAAAGAAGAGTGACATTTTGCTGTCCTGAGCCCAGTTAGATAGACCATCTGTTAGTAGTCATGTGTCAAGTGACTACCAATGTTATTCCATACATTATCATGACTAAGCAGCCTTCTATCCATTCATCCGATTTTGTGCTGTTCTGACTTGGCACAAACCGATCATGGTATGTGTGTTAGCAATAGGCTAATGCTGTAGTGGCTGTAAAGAAGAAAAGAAATTGTATTCTTACAGCATATAGTTGTAGACCAATAAACCGTGGATACTTTTACAGATGAAAATCAAAACGATGCCTTGATCGGCAGTTCTGGTGGAGAGTTGGATAGCACAACGTCAGCCACGGAGGATGAGATGGGTCTGCTTGCAACAAAAAGATCTGATAAGAGGTAATGGCAATTCACATAATCTATAGTCTATATGTTATGCACACTTATACAGATACATTGACGCTCAATGTACGTCTATGTACAATGTTTGTACATACATGTTTATGTGGGGCGCGGTGTCGTAGTGGATATGTTCGTGGCCTTGCTTCTTTTCCCTGCTCTTCCATGCGTGGTGGTGTAGTGGTGGCGTCGTTGCCTTGGAGCCGGAAGGTTCGAGGTTCGAATCCACCTCGCCGCGTAAGGACCTTGGGCAAGTCCTTCACTCACAATTGCTTAGCGCTTCGGCGTGAAACTCCGATGCAGTTTTCGCTCTGCATTCGGGAGCGCCTCTGAGTAGAGAGAGCTTGAAGGGGCGCTATAACAAGCGCACATACAAACAGATGTTATAAACTCTTATCATTATGATTACTGTTACAACGTGACTGGAAAATGTGGAAATGAACTGAAACTTCACAAGTTTCGTGTCAGATTAGCAGACTCAAACTGAGATAAATTCATTTATTAACACCATCTGAAAGAAAATTTCATCATTTTGGAATAGTAAGCTTAATAATAATAATAATTGTATTCGATGTCACTGCTTGTTTTCATTTAGGGAAGACAGGGCTGAGTCGGCGCATCTTCAGAAGTTCACTGAAGCGCAACAGCGTCAAATGCCTCAACCGATTCCTCTTCACCCAACCACAACCGCCAACCCATCCGTCACTTTCTACGTTCCATCTCCACAACATCTCCAGCATCCATACCTACAAAGCATTCAACAGCCGGGCAGTCTCCAGCAACTTACCCACCAACAGTCCAACCCTCACCAGGTATATGTTCCAAATGGTACAGTTCCAACTGGTGCAGTCCCAGCCGGTATTATTCCAGTCAATATGGCTACCGGTAATTACCAGGGAATACATGGAAATTACTTCACCAGAAATGGATACGCTCTCCAGCGGCCTGATCCGACGCGTTTCCTGGAGAACGGACACGGAAAGAGTGCTTCCATAACACATCCTGAGTCACACTACAATACCTACCACCGCATGAATCATCCTGACAACGTCAATCACTACCTCAACGCAGACGGAAGACGCCACCAAGTAACAAGGGACGGACAACGTGTTGGGAGGGACGAACGACGTCGTTTATACCCCGATGATCGTTATGAAAAGTCGTCCCATCGTCACCGAACCTCACGTAGGAGACATGGACCGAGATCACTGGATGATGCGCCATTGCCCTCGGTTTATTTCGAACCGACTGCTGCTCACGAGGCATATCCTCCTTACCTCTTTGCTAATGGATTACCATCGCAAAGGCAAGCATTCGTACCACACGAGGTTCGCCCAGTGGAAGCAGGAGCTTTCCTATCCCAACATACAGATCCGTTTTCATTCGTGGGCACAAACAATGTTTACGGTAACGGTGTTGGTGTTGGCCCTGGAGTTGGGGTTGGTACTGGAGTTGGGGTTGGTACTGGAGTTGGGGTTGGTACTGGTGGCCTGCCGACCATGTATCAGAGTCTCGGTATAGCAAGTCGTGGAGTACAGAATGTTCCATCGATGTCGACGACCGGAGTTCAGTACATGGTAGAGAACGGATTGAATGTACATTCCTACGCTGGAGGCTCTGGAACAAATACACAGCATGGGAACCAGACTGGACAAGTTGGAATGATTGGTGACCAGCCAGTTGTGGTTACTGGAGTTTCGTGTCCACTCTGTGGTCGAACTGATTACCACTCTCATACAGATTCGAACTTACAGATGCATAATAGATTGGGTTACGTTCCTGCTAGCAATAACACCCAGGTGGGTGTGGTGCCAGGATTGTCGCAGAGGGCTCAGACTTTGGTCCAGCTGCCAAATGGACAGATGGGTCTGGCTTTTGTTGGTAGTCCTTCGAACACTATTGGTCAACCTTACACGGCTAGTAGTTCTGCGCTTCCATCCACTCAGACAGGGTGAGTCCAATAATTTTGAAAGAAATTTATATTTCTGCGGTGTTAGGCCTACTTTACTTCTCAACTTGCTGCCTAGTATGTTAGGTTGGATTTCGATGGAGAGGAACGGTTGCATCAGGATGAAAGAAAATGATTTTAAAAAACGAGACGAATGGCGACTTGAACCTGTCTAAAAGCAGAGTTCCAGAAGAAGAAAGAGTCACAAACGTAATAGATAATGTAGGATGAAAGAAGAAATAAATATTTAGCACAGAGCTGCATTGATTTTTCAATCGCTTTCAGTACACTCTCATCCGTAGGCGTTAAACGGTAGCCTACTGTGCTATACATTCGACGAGCCAAAGTAAGCAGTAAAAATAGGCAGCAAAATTTTAAAAAATCTGATTTGCATTGGGTGTAAAATAATTCCCCTCGTTTTTCCAGCTGCTTGTAATAATTCTACCCACTCTTTTCTCGTGCACTGAGTGTATATAATTATATGTAAAATTAATCGTTTTTTTGTCTGATATCTTATCTTCTTGTCTTCTGGCAGTTCCTTACAGGCCACGCCAGTTCAAAACCAAGGTCCACAAACCAATGTCTCGTCGAGTCCGTCACGGGTTCGGTATTATGTGCGAGAATATGATGGGCAAGGCAGTGTAGATGATGGGACTGGTACTCGGTAAGCAAAAACATTCCTTGTATATAATTATATATAAATTATATTATATAATTGTCATGTAAGCATTAAATGCTTACATGACAATTATATAATATAATTTATAGTCTATGTCATGTCTTATTCATGCTGAGGTTAGGCTACAAGCAAACTTCCTTCGCATTTTTTTGATGTTGTTGCTTGCGGTAATGATGTTGGTTATTAAATTCTAATGAATCAGTTATTTTACTAACGATACAAGTCAGCTGTTGCATTCATTGTTTGGCCTTAGAGTGCAGAGAAGTCTAATGAGTAGGCCTACATGAATTCATATTTTGTGATTGTCAGATATCAAAAGCAATCAAGGGTCAAGACTAGACCATCAAAGCATCCCATATCAGCTGACGTAAGTATCTAAAGTCAATAATTATAATCCATGTTGATGCAAACATACTTCTACTTTACGTATATTTTATTGCTTTTTGAAAGAGCGAGAGAATGAAGAGACCTGCTTCAAATAGTTATAGGCATAAACAAACAGAGAAGAACCGAAAATGCTCTTCGCTGCATAGTCGCAGCGCTCGTGAATAAGCTGGTGCCCCGCGCTTGGCTTTCTAGTAGCGCTTTAGAAATTTCGAGTTTACGATTACGATTACGATTACGAGGAGTAAAGACTGATCACGTGGTTAGCTATGTGCACGACTATAGTGTGGCTATAATGGTTCTATGCTTAGAGTCATTGATACAAAGGTCACCGAAAGCAATCCTGTTGGGTTTTATTTTCTAGTTACATTTTGTTAGCAGCTATACAGGATGGAGTCATTACAGGAAAGCAGAATAAATGGGAGCAGGCAACTGAATGAGATGTATTCCAATGGACCAATGCAACTGTCGGCACTATTAGTGAGGGCTTAAACAGAGATCTAGATAAATGATGGAGAGTCAGGCCAACCATGCATGTTTTCCATTGCCTCCATCGCTACATTTGAAAACAGTGTATGTTATTAAAAGGGTTTACGAGAACGTGATGATATTTAATGTCGATTTTAACACATAGTTATAATCTACTTCCAGTGAACTTTCATAGGCTGCGTTGCCCGATGTGCAGTGCTTCACGGGAAGAACTAAGGTCTAAGGGCATACTTTCATATAGGCCTACTACCGTCGTTGCCTTGAAGCCGGAAGGTTCGAGGTTCGAATCCACCCTCAAGCCACCGCGTAGGGACCTTGGGCAAGTCCGTCACCCGCAATTGCTCAGCGCTTTGGCGTGAAACTCCGATGCATTGTCCGCTCTGCATTCGGGAGCGCCTCTGAGTAGATAGAAAGATAATTTTAAGAGGCGCTATAACAAGTGCACATACAAACAAACAAGTAAACTGCGTGACTTAGTCTTCTATTTTTGTGGCTTTGAACTATCCTCTTGTTTTCTTGTTAACTACAGAATAACGATGACGATGATGACGATAACGATGACGTTGACTGGGCGCTACTAAGAGCTGTGTCGACGGCGAAATCGTTGCGAAAACGTTCGGAAGACATGGCGGAGTCGCTACATAAAGAACTGTTGCTTGCCTTCAACGATTCCACAATCCTGCAAAGCTTCTAACCTGCACCACCATACCCACACTAATTATGTTTGAGAAAGTATAGTTCTACAACAAGCAACTGGGAAACCTAAACAGCTCGTCGTTAAAGCGTTTAATTCAGCACAAATGGCTGCTCTGAAGTAATTCGCAAACGATGCCATAGGCCCAGTGTAAGAATTGTGCAAAAATAACTGGGGGTTGGACTATGATCCTCTTGGAATTGGGGTGTGAAAAACAGACTTTACTATGGGGGATCTAAGAAAGACTGTGGGATCGAAACCCTCAACCCCCGGCAATTCTCACCCTGCGTAGACCACTTATTTATACGTATAATTATTGTCACATAAAGATAAAGTATATTGTGTAGGCTATTAACTAAACTAGTTGTTAGAGATCATGCCACTTTTTCACGATAAACTCTTACGAAGAAGACTTGAACTATTACACTAATCACAAAGACTTTAGAAGCTGTGATAATTATGCACAATAATTGTTGTGCACTCTATTCACTGCAATCCGGGTACTGAAATGTGCTTATTTGAATTAACTGCGCTCAGTATTAGCCATTTATACGAACACTGTAACAGTTGTGGCTTGTGTTGCATTAGTGTTATGCTATGTGGATCGCAGTATTGTTATAAAATAATGGGATACGACGTCGTGTATAGGAATAAGTGAATAACACTCTGCGTATAATTATTACGATAGTGCGACGAGGGTTTCGTTGCTTTTAAGGCCTCAAAGCCTCAAAGGACAGCATGAGGATTGAGGAAGACTTTGAAACAATTTGTCCACTATTATTGGTAGGTGCCTCGAAGAGAATCTAAAAAACCTCTTCTGTAGACTGTGTGCCGTGCACACTGCATGCAGTCGATCAGACCAATAGCACGTGTTTAAGCAAGGACCATTTTGGTGCTGGAGCTTGGATTAATCAATGCGCTGACGTCGTCAACACTCCACAGTCCACTTGCGTGCTGCCCGCTTTTCAGGGCTGTTTTTAAAAAAAATTAGAACTGCACAACCCCTTCTTTTCCTTCCCATCCTCCGTGGTAAATTACTTCCAATCGGAGGACAATTATCATTTTTTGCTAGTTTTAACTGTACCGAAGTGCTTCTACAACTGCACAAATCCATATAGAACTGCACATTTTGTGTAGAATTGCACGTTAAAAAAGCCCTGCCGCTTTTGACGCACTGCGTGACCTGTTTGTCAGAAACTCAGATTTTGATCGGTGCTGAAGTGCAGGCATAAGGCGTCATCAAATCGGCTTATAATAGACTGAATATTCGAACTGAACGCATTACGTATGGCACGCGATGTAGGCCTACGGAATGGAAGATGGTCAATGCGATAGAGTTTTCAGGTTCGTATAACCCTGCGAACATTTCCATGGGGGAGGGGAACTGGTTGGAAACGGTGTGGACTTATTATGATTCATGATGCGATTATATGACCCTCAATGAACTCCAGATGTGGTTTGATGGCAGAATGAGAATGGCCAGCGTGCCCATAATAATAAATTATATGGACATATATAGACGGAGACTGGTCCAGAAGTGGGGGGGGAAGGTGCAAACTAGCGACATCTTGGGCGGATGGCTGAATCGCCGACGACATTTTCACGCACGAAATTTTCTGACGAGCTTTTTATTATTCTTCTCTTTACTTCTATTTTAACAGAATTTGCCAAGATAATATCTTAACACTGTAGAAATTAACGGTGCCATTTTATAATTTTAAAAAAAATTTTTAATGAGGAGATATGAACTTATATGAGTTTGTGGTGGGGGACGGTCCTCTTCACCACAAATATTGAAGGACCCGCCGACCCGCCCCCTACCCCTCTTTGGTCCTCTGATCGGCTTGAGATGATCGCTTTTCGAATAGTTTGATTTTTAGTCGATCCCATCATGCATCGCCAATCGCTGATGACCTTTTATGTAGCTCATATATATGCTGTATATATATAATTATATAATATCTCTCTCTATTTATACATAATACATCTATATATATGTTATATATATGTGTGTGTATGTATATGTATAATTGTATATGTGTATATTTGCATGTGGATCGAATATGGACGGTACCATAATTTCCTTTTCATCAAGAGCTTTGATTCAGCGGCACACGTAACGGCCATTATGTCTTCCGCCTGTTAGTGTATTCTATAAAAATCTATGTCTCTGTCTCTGTCGATCTTTGTCTCTCTCTGTCTCGTTGTCTCTCACTCTCCTTCTCACTGTGTATTTCAGTCTCTGTCCCTGTCTGTCTGTCTGTCAGGCTATCTGTCTGTCTGTCTGTCTGTCTGTTTCCTCGTCTGTCTGTATGTCTGCCTGCCTGTATGTCTGTCTGTCTATCTGCCTGCCTGTCTGTCTGTCTATCTGCCTGCCTGTCTGTCTGTCTTGTCTGTCTATCTGTCTGTCCATCCGTCCGTCCGTCCGTCTGTCTGTCTGTCTGTCTGTCTGTCCGTCCGTCCGTCTGTCTGTCTGTCTCTTCTACATTGTCCGCGATGGGTCAGTAGAGGATTTATCGTCACTTCATGCAACCCATAATAACGGCTTGATTATTTTCATCTCTCAGGGGAGAGAGAGAGAGAGAGAGAGAGAGAGAGAGAGAGAGAGAGAGAGAGAGAGAGAGAGAGAGAGAGAGAGAGAGAGAGAGAGAGAGAGAGAGAGAGAAGCAGCTTTCCACTCAGCGTGGGAGTCTCGTGTTTTAACGTCTCAATCAAAAACGTTGGATCGTTGTTTCGCTGCTCTGCAGTCTGCTCAGTGCATGCTCAGAACTCCGTTCTCTGCTCACTTTACAATCTATAGAGGCGTTTAAGTTCTTTATGATAATGCTATAGTCTGCAGTCTAATCAAAATGATCATATTCCATTTCTACTCCATTCCAGTTCGGGTGCAGTGTGCGATTTGGCCGATTTGGTCGAACCAAATCGGCAGGCGTTGGTTAGCATCGTTATGTACAGAGACCTACACATGCACATACATGTATACAGCTATACACATAATTATCTAATTATCTATCTGTATCATCTATCCGCCCACCTACCTACTCATACGTCCATCCACTCATTCGTTCGTCCGTCCATCCATCCATCCATCCATACATACATTCATACACACACATAGTACATACATACGTAGTTACATACATACATGCATTCATACATCCAATCATCCAACCACCCATCCATCCATCTGTCCGTCCGTCCATCCGCCCGTCTCCATCTTTCTATCTTTATCCAGATATCTGTCAATGTATCTATTTCACACGCACACTCTTTGCCTTTTCTTTTTTGAGCCTACATCATACATGTGCACTATGGGTCCTTCTATATTTCCGTAGTGTGAAACGATGAAAGCGTGATTAGATTTCGAAAAGCATTTGGTAATCAGGAAATGGAAAAGTGGAGATAAATCAAAACGATGCAACTGATCGTCATCATGGAAGAGAATTGAATTAGAAATTATGGCATCAAGGGAGATGAGAAGCACAACGGTAGCAGCTGCAGCAGCAGCAGCAGAAGCAGCAGAGTGCTGTCTATAAAAAAAAAGCTCTACATAAGCACTCACAGGCAGCGTGTGTGTATACGGTGGCCGGATTATGCCTGCGTCCATTTTATACGGTTAGGTACTACAGTACGTTTGCCCGCCCGCACGTCTGCCTGCCTGCTTTCCTGCCTGCCTGCTTTCCTCCCTGCCTGCTTTCCTGCCTGCCTGCTTTCCTGCCTGCCTGCCTGTTTTTCTGCCTGCCTGCTTTTCTGACTGCCTGCTTTTCTGCCTGCCTGCTTTTCTGCCTGCCTGTTTTCCTGCCTGACAACCTGCTTTTCTGCCTGCCTGCTTTCCTGCCTGCCTGCCTGTTTTTCTGCCTGCCTGCCTGCCTGTTTTTCTGCCTGCCTGCTTTTTTGTCTGCTTGCTTTCCTGCCTGCATGCCTGCTTTCCTGCCTGCCTGCTTTTCTGCCTGCCTGCTTTTCTGCCTGCCTGCTTTTCTGCCTGCCTGTTTTCCTGCCTGACAACCTGCTTTTCTGCCTGCCTGCTTTCCTGCCTGCCTGCCTGTTTTTCTGCCTGCCTGCCTGTTTTTCTGCCTGCCTGCTTTTCTGTCTGCTTGCTTTCCTGCCTGCATGCCTGCTTTCCTGCCTGCCTACTTTTCTGCCTGCCTGCTTTCCTGCCTGCCTTCTTGTCTTCCTGTCTGCCTGCTTTCCATGCCTGTCTGTTTCTCTGCCTGCCTGCCTGCTTTTCTGCCTGCCTGCTTTCCTGCCTGCCTGCTTTCCTGCCTGTCAATTATAGAGTCACTTTAAATTTTGATTCCAACAAAACATTTTCGATTATCGGGATAGAATGGTTTATTCCCCCGGGTAATCTATGCCAGGTATACATTCCATCTCCCACGCCACCCCACCCGAATAGCTTTAAGTTTAAGAGGGGAAATAATGACACCGGCGTTCAAATCCTGTGGTATGAGGCTGAATTTAACCGCTGATAATAATTTAGTATTAGCATCAGTATCCAGGGCCGCGGATTAAGAAATGTGGAGGCTCTGTTCGATTTTTTTTGGGGATCTTCGATCGAAAATGTGATGATTTTTTAGTCGTTTGGTCGAAATTTTGTCAGAATATACCAATTTTTTCCTCAAAATTTTTATTTCGCATGTGTGGGCCCCGAAAGTGTGGTGGGCCTCTGTTCGGCCGAACATGCTGAACATGCCTTAATCCGGCTCTGTCAGTATCAGCATACACTGCATAGCAACATTCTCGACGCAATAGCAGACTAAGTAATTATAGTCTATAGAGGCGCTATATAATTATTGTGCTGCTTCCATGCAGGCAACTCCTTTATAATAGTCCGTCCTGTCTCTCAGTTGTCTGCAGCCTTCGTTCCTTTCATCGACTAATTGAAATGTTCGAGCGAGGTCCTCCTTCTCCACCTCCTCCTCATCTTCCTACTCTTCTTGTCCTCCTTTTAATCCTCATCTTCTCTTCTCCTTCTCCTCCTCTTCCTCCTTTTCTTTTTCCTCTTTCTCCTACTCTTCCTACTCCTCTTTCTCCTACTCTTCCTACTCCTCTTTCTCCTCTCCTCCTCTTCTTGATCCTTTTCCTCATTCTCTTCTTCCTCTTCCCCTTCTCCTTTTTCTCCTCCTTCTCCTCTTTCTCCTCCTTCTCCTCCTTCTTCTCCTTCATCGTCCTCACGCAACGCATTCTCTTCCTCTGCTCTACATTTTCTCTTCCGCTGTTGACGCACACCTCCTCGCCCTATTCACTTTCTTCTTCTCACGCACGCGCTGCAGAATCGATGACCTTCTCCTCCTCCTCCTTTTCCTTCTCCTCCTTCTCCTTCTTCTCCTCCTTCTCATTCTTCTCCTTCTTCTCCTCCTTCTCCTTCTTCTCCTTATTCTCCTCCTTCTCCTTCTTCCTCTCATCCTCCTTCTCCTTCTTCCCCTCCTCCTCCTCCTTCTCCTTCTCCTGCCCCTTCTCCTCCTTCTCCTCCTCCTTCTCCTTTGCGCATTCTCTTTCCCATTTCCTGTTCCATTCTTCTGCCTTCTTATCTTCTATTAAAACTCTACTTCCTTCTCCTTCTACTCCCATTCTTCTCCCTAACGTGCGTACAAAGTACGTGCAAGTCGTTTTCATTCTCCTCCGCTTCGTCTCCTTAATTATTCTCCCCTTCACTTATCCTCTCCATTTCTGCATCCTCTTCACTCCGTCTCCTTCTTTCTCTCCCACTCTTCGTCCACCGCTTTACCCATCCCCTACTCCTCCTCCTCCTCCCCTCCTGCTCCTCCTCCCTCCTCCCTCCTCCCTTCCTCCTACTCCTTCTCCTCCTGCTTCTCCTCCTCCCTCCTCCCCCTCCTCTTCCTCTTTCTCCTCCTCCTCTCCCTCCTTCTCCTCCTTTTCTTATTCCTCCTTCTCCTCCTCCTCCCATTCCTCCTTCTCCTCCTACTTCTCCTCCTCTTTCTGCTTCTCGTCCTCCTCCTTCTCCTCCTCCCATCCTCCTCCTTCTTCTCCTCCTCCTCCTATTTCTCCTCCTTCTCCTCCTCCTCCTATTCCTCCTCTTCTTTCTCCTTCTCGTCCTCCTCCTTCTCCTCCTATTTCTCCTTCTCGTCCTCCTCCTCCCATCCTCCTCCTCCTTCTCCTCCTCCTCCTCCTATTCCTCATCCTCTTTCTCCTTCTCGTCCTCCTCCTTCTCCTCCTCCCATCCTCCTCCTTCTTCTCCTCCTCCTATTCCTCCTCCTCTTCCTCCTCCTCCTCCTCCCCATCACCGGCTGTTCGATGTTCGTCCTCGTTAAGCCTCCTTCGAGAGAGAGGCGAACGACTGAAGCAACCAACGCTGCTGCTTCTTCTCGTGTTGTCCATCGCAGCACGAAACCTAAGCACGCTCACCAAAAACATCAGCGCCATTATGTACGATGTCTCTGCTGTACTATATATATATATATATGTATATATAGGCCTACACACAATCACACACATATATATATATATAGTACAGCATATAATGGAAGTCATTACTATATATATATAATTTTATTATGCATGTGTAAGGGTTTGAATCTAGCTTATTAAGCGATCCTAAGAAAGGTTACAGAGTTGAACACCCTAAAACTCTCACTCTCAATAATATTCTCACCCTGCAGACTCATACAAATATGTAGAATCACTTGGAAAAACTTCAGCACATGATTCAAACTAAATCCTCTTCCAATTATAAACACTATGCACTTGTGCGCCTATGTTATTATTATGACCATGCATAATCTCAACGTCTCCCTCCCAGATTTTCCCAGTTGGACGTGCCAACAACTGCAGCATTGATGAGGACATGGGATTCGTTATGGTTGTTGTTGCAGCTGCTGCTGCTGCAGCTGCTGCAGCTGTTCTGTTGCGTAAGCCTACATTCGCTGCTGATGGATGCTAAAGGAAGTGATGCGTCAGCCACACCACCACCCCATCACCATCATCAGCATCATCATCGCCACCATCATCATCCCCACCACCACCACCATCCAAGATCTATAGACACACAGGTCGCGCCGCTGAGGGGGTTATGAATATGCGTGAATCGGAGTGGGGTGCCGTGACGTCGCATGCCTAGTCGACCAGCGCTGCTGGCATCTGACATGTCTGTTGAAACTATAGCTTACCAAGTGTATTCGAAGAACCTTGATAGCGTACATCTAGTAACATCAATAGGAATTTAAATCTGCTGTCGTATGCCAAATAAGTCTTTTGTTGTCATAATTAAGCCGCCATTAAACTCCGCATCCAATATCTAATTAGCCTACATTAATTTAGCAGTCCGAAGTTGCCCACAGCTATCGTTTATTGGAAATATAATTTTAGATGTGAACGACATTAAGAGCATCCTTAAATGACACTAACAAATCCTAGCATCAGAAATGATTAATCGAATGGCACTAACAAGTCTTAAGTGTACACGTGAATGACAGTCGGACATTCCCCCGGACATACATACAAACATACAAACATACATACATACATACATACATACATACATACATACATACATATATACATACAAACATACATACATGCATACATACATACATACATACATACATACATATATACATACATGCATACATGCATGCATGCATACATACATACATACATACATACATACATACATGCATGCATACATGTACATACATACATACATACATACATACATACATACATACATACATACATACATACATACATACATACATACATACATACATACACGCAAACATACATAGCCTACATATACGCACGTCTGTATGTATCTATGCATGTATGCATACATGCATGCATGCATACATGCATGTATTTATTTATATTTTGATGGATTTTGTCTATATACGGGAATGTTCTTCCTCGGGGGGGGACATGTCCGGGGTGATATGTCCGGGGAAGTGAAATGACCGACTATCCAGCTAAATGTCTATTGTTTCTGGCAACGTCCTTTGCTTCTTAAATGTCTGTGAAACTGTTCAACTTCGAAATGCTCAGAACATATGCGCGCTGTCTTTGCATTTAATGTATCTTTCCGGCAGCACATTAATATCCAGAGTTGGAATAATCCGTCATCTTTAGGAAATTATTGATGAAATGATAAACCTTTCCTATGCACTACGTATTTTTTTCAACTGGCGATTGCACAGTTACTAGGTATCTCTACTTAGGCCTATTTGTTGTAAATACATCAGTTACACTGAATGTGTGGATTAATATTGGGCAGCTACACTGAATGAACTGCAGGCAGGTTATACATGAGTCAGATCGACTAGGCATGCGACGTCAGAAACACCCCACCCCGAGTTAATGAGCCCACTGCCTAAGCCAGCGGGCCAACCTGTGTATTGGAAGAACCTTGACCACCATCATCATCCCCACCTCTACCACCACCACCACCATCACTACCACCACCACCAGCAGCAGCAGCTGAACCTTTGGCATTTCGGAGCTGATGCAACGCGTCGTCGTTATTATGCGCCTCTCTCCATCACCTGTATTCAGCTCACGGTTGCTGCTATACAGTGCTGCTGCTGCTGCTGCTGTTGCTGCTGCAGAGCGGGCTTAAGGCCGAAGATTAGATATATGAGGTCGTTTATATATATATAATATATATAATATATATTATATATATATATACTTATATATGCGTGCATATGTATATAGACAAAAGTCTATATATCTATTTTATATATATATATATATATATATATATATATATAACTTGTGTCTAAGATGCGGTCGGTCGGTCCGTTGGTCTCAGCATATATATATATATATATATATATAATTATATATACATATATCTATTTATATATATACATATTATATATATATACATACATAGCGGACGGTGGTGTGCAAGTGATATATAATCAGCTCTAATACGACCAACGAATGAGCTCATAATTTAATACTATAGCACTGTTTATAGCCTGGTATATAAATATATATATATATATTTCTAATACGTAGCCTATATATATATATATAGCATGTGCTGCGAGTACAAAATTATCCCATCCTTACCGTTTATATAATTATGATGTAAGTTTCTATACCATAGCCCATAATATATATATATATATATATATATATATATCATGATATAAGTATTTCATAATTATATAATTATGCTCCCTATATATGTATTGCACGTATATAAATATATCTTTCATCGTGTCAGCTTTATTTGTCCAAATATAAATGTATATATAATTATATATATAATTATATATGTATATATATATATATATATATATATATATATATATATATATATCTCCTGAGATCTTCAGCAACGTTTGCAGGCTCCTCATCCGCGGCACTCTTTCTCAGGCTCCTCAATACACTGCAGAGTGAGTGGGTCTTATTCCCGGAACGTATACATTCCGCAGACGTGTGAGCGGAATGGGCAAATCGCACGCCTCGGACAGATAACGATGACTAGTGGACTAACACAATCTAATCTGTACTCATAGCATATACTATGCATAGATATGCGAGTATATGCTACGTGCAAAGAAAACTATAGGCCTATGTGTTGAATTCATGCAGGCTGCATGTAGGCTATTCATGTCTCATCCGTGGGAACTATGCATGCAGGCTGCTTATGTACACGTATATACACTATAGATTGTGTTTGTAAAACGATTTAGACCTATTCAACATGTCATACTCTGACACATATATAATTATGATTTGACTTTTGAACCGGCTCAGGCCTATATTTCACTGGTCGTTTCCTATACTTCATGACATAGATGAGGATTTTACTTCACATTCTGAAGTGTATATAACTGTACACCAGATGAACGTTGTAAGTTGGCTGCAGTCTTCAGTTGCACCGACCATGCAAAGGTGAGTCACACGTCTTCTTATATATTATAGGCTCATCATTTCGGTCGCTGTTGTAGTCGGTATGTTATCATTGTCGTCGTCATCATCATGAGCATCATCATCATCATTATCAACATTATCATCATCACCGTCATCGTCGTCGTCGTTGTCATCATCATCATCATCATCGTCGTCATCGTCGTCGTCGTCGTCATCATCCCTCCATCATCATCATCATCATCATCATCATCATCATCATCATCATTGTCATCGTCGTCTTCGTCATCGCCAACATCATCATCATCATCGTCGTCGTCGTCATCGTCGTCGTCATCGTCGTCGTCATCATCATCATCCCTCCATCATCATCATCATCATTATCATCATCGTCTTGTCGTCGTCGTCGTCATCATCATCATCAACAACACCATTATCATCATCATCATCATCATCACCGTCGACAGCAACATCCTCTGCTTGTTGTTGTATTCGGGCTTAACGACACTGTTGCATATCTATGATGATTAGTGTCGGAGGCAGAGTACAACCTCACACTCCACGTTTATATTGCGACCGAGTCACCCGCAGTAAAGATCCGAGAAATTAATCTCTGTCCGGGAATCGAACCCGGGTCGCCGGCGCGGCGAGCGGGCTACAACCCACTCGACCACGCAGGATCTCTGCCCTTAGTCGCTCCTATTTATGCCATGGCCAGGGGGCTAAAATTCTTCTTGTAATCGCTTTCATCGTCATCGTCATCATTATCTTATTATATTCTCGTTCCTAGCTTCGTCGTTGCTTGTGAATAGTAGGCTACATATATTCTATATATGCGAGGTCTCGCTCGAAATTTTTCGCAATTAAAACATTGTTCGGCATAACAGGTGCCGCATAATATATATTATATTATAATATAATATTAATTGCATATTATGTGTAATTATATATAATAGAAAGAGAACGAGAAAGATGAAAAGAAAAAAGGAAAGTCGACGAAAAGAAAGAAAAAAAGGCGGAAGAGGAGGAGATGTAGAAGAAGAATATGAAGAATAGGATGTGGAGAAGAAGAAGAAGAAGAGGAGGAAGAAGAAGAAGACGAAGAAGAAGAAGAAGAAGAAGAAGGAGAAAAAGAAGAAGAAGAAAAGAAAGAAAAACAAACTGTTGCTGTAGTGCCAATTGGTCAGAATGTCAGAGACTTAGTTTTTCTAGGCTTGCGGGATAGATAACCTATAATTATAGGTGCTTATCCTCTAAATGATGAAATACGATGAGTGTATACTCGTTTGATGAGTTGGCTGTATGGGCACAGTGGGTGCTAAAATTTTCTATGCAAATATCTACCATCCACATATATGGCCTACACCAACAGACACACATACATATGTACAGGGTGGGCAAAAAAGAATGCCCACGGATTTCTGCCAAGTTCTTGCCAGAAGTAGGATTTTTAAATTGCTTTTTACAGGCTTAAAGGTAATTAATATTTGCGTACAATAGCCAAATTTTATAAAAGAACTTGAAACGGAACAAAAGTTGAATAATTTTTTTTATTTTTACTGCGCCCACTCACTGTTTTTGACGATCCAAAAACGTGACGCATCAAAAGAGGAAAGTTTTTATCAAATCGCAACTCAAATGATTGTTATCAAATAGACCCGATATTGCTTCACAACTTGCGTTCAGTGTATCCACAACCAGTGCTTACACTAGTCTTGTTCTCAGTCTATTTGTGAAGTTATTGATGGCCTTATTGATGTGTTCAAGGAGAAAATCTTCCCATGCCGCCTCCAACGCGACCATCAATTCTCCTATCGCTCTTGGTTCTGGCAGCAATGTAAAGTTCTTCAGGTATATAACACTTGTTATAACAAAGTGCGGTCTTGACTAGGAAGGTCTCGGTGGAATATTTCTTGAAGTGGTCCGATGGCGCTATAAAAATTTTGAGCAACGACTAGATGTCAATTGCCAGAAATGTGCACTTAGACTGTATATAGAAACCCTTCAAAGGCTTCGAATTAATTATGTATAATCTCACATTAATTATTCCCTTTGTTTCACGAGGCAGAGCTAAATTGAGAGAGTGCATCATGTGAACTGGTGAGCCTCTGGATTTGGACACCGAATGCGTGTTTGTATTCGTCTACGTTTTAGTATGAGTAAACATTGTGGTCGTAAACTACATACTATATTTAAAAGAGCACCTGATTATTCACGAGCGCTGCTGTATCGCAGACAATTCGATTAGTTTTGGTACTATTCTGAAACAATTCATTTCATACCGAATCCTGCATTCCGTAATATTCACCTCTTTCACTCCCTGCATGTGTCTGCCTCTCTCTCTCTCTCTCTCTCTCTCTCTCTCTCTCTCTCTCTCTCTCTCTCTCTCTCTCTCTCTCTCTCTCTCTCTCTCTCTCTCTCTCTCTCTCTCTCTCTCTCTCTCTCTCTCTCTCTCTCTCTCTCTCTCTCTCTCTCTCTCTTCATTATATATGTAATGCACGTATAGTCTGTATATATAAATATACATTATATGCACGAATACATAGATCTCGGTATTTATTTCTACCGCCACCTGCTGCGTTCCTATCTTCCTAGCTGGTCAAAATTAGTCATCGTACTCTAAGCATGGCGCCTTCTCTTAAGAGTGGCAGTCGACGATGAGCTCATTGAATTTAAGGTACATGTATATACGGCTTTTAGGGTTGTTACCTATAAGACGATGATCAACAAGACTTAGATTCTTCTGCCAACATGCATGACAGACGTGCTGATGGTTCAAATGAATTCCACATAGTCTATACTCTTCTTAAGTTGGACTCTGAATCTATATTCTTAGTCAGCATAATTATATAATTCACTGGCTAATATATATTCAACGCTGATGTTAAACGAAGGCATTGGTAACCAGAACAGTGATATAATATGTAGGGCAGTGTACGCAGTGACCTGTATCCTGGAATTGTTCTTCTACTTGGACCGTTTTTCATGTTGTGACTTGTACCCCGACAAAAACGAGCAGACATAATTAGGCTATACGAGAAGTCATAGATAATACAAAATGACCTTTTCACATTAAAGTTTATTCAAAATATGTAATGTACCGGGTACCGTGTTTATAATGTAATCGTGCAAGTCATGTAATTTCATTTCTATCGCGGGTACTCATCGGAAATTGCTATCAGACTCAGCAATCAAGTATCGGCTGGACATATAAATACGCCCAGTAGGCTACTGTTTTGCACATCTCCACGAACTGCTCCTATATCAACCATGCATATTGCTCTGTCTTTTCGAAGCCAGCTGCTGTACCCATCATATAAACACGTGATGCTTTTGTTCCTACAGAGACAATGTTCTTTACGTGATAATTCTTCAATGAAGAAAACTGTGCCTTGTAATTAATACATAGACGAAATGACGTGACCGGCTCGCAATCACTGGTCGAATTGAGAAGCAAATAAAAGGGTTGAAGGCGACCAAAGATGAGAGACTAGAGTGCGAGATTACACGAGACAATAATTAAGGTCGCGAAAACGTGAAGGAGATTGAAGGCGAAGACACAATGAAAGAATTAAGACAATGGCAGATGTTATGCAAATAATTTTGATGAAATCGTCTCCACACTGCTCAATGCTGCTTTAATTGGAACACGTAAAGGAATAATGTCTCTGAATGTGTGTTCGTTGTTGTCAAGGCGCCCTTGTAGCAGCATGGCCGCGTTACGGCGCCATAGAAATTGTCATTATTATTATTATTATTATTATTATTATTATTATTATTATTATTATTATTATTATTATTATTATTATTATTATTATTATTATTATTATAATTATTGTTATTATTATTATTATTATTATTATTATTATTACTATTATTATTATTATTATTATTATTATTATTAATAATTAATTAATTAATAATAGATGTTATGCAATTCAGATTAACCAAAGTCTTTTTCATAATGGCTTTATTGAAAGCTAATTTTGTTTCATGGTTCTATGGTAGTTGCCTAACACCGTACATCAAATTATTGGACGGCGCGCTATAATAATTGCCTGGCGCGGTTTTTGTGGACAACAAAAGCAGCAGCTTTGGCACCACCACACTACCTCCACCATCATCATCATCGTCATCGTCATCATCATCATCAACATTATCATCATCATTCATTCGTTAATTCATTCATTAATGCTTTTATTTATTGAAACGATTTTCACAGATTCTAGGCACACGGCTGAATGGATGAACTACTATTCGAGGAATTTGGTATTCGCTCGTTTCGTTCTCTCCAGCAGACGACGATAGATGGCGATGATGATGATCGGACGAGTCGTGATCTGATTGGCTGCCATCTCACGATGACTGACCAATCACAATCGGGGGCGGGGGGATGTGGTGTCGACGTCACAGAAATCTTCCCATCTCCCGTTGACATCTACGAAGTGAGGAAGGCCTGGTTCGGCGACCAATCCTCAGAGAACATCATCGCCAATGAGGATGTCGGTCAGCTGCAGAGCGTCAGTGATCGCGGCCGAGGGGTTCCGCGTCAAGGACATAGATCTCGAAGGACTGGACCAGCAGAAGGCAATGCAAAACGAACATCATCTAATACGAATTCCAGGTCGTTGAGAACCAATTCGAGGGAATATCTCCACGGAAGGGGTTCTTCTTCTGGTACGGAAAAAGTTTCTGGTACGCGTCGTACAGTTGTTGACGTCATCACACGCGCTGCTTCCGGCGAAACTACAAAACCCGCATCCGTTGGCAGTCTGTCGACGTCATTATCATCATCGTCGTCGTTGTCGTCATCATCATCACCAGCCTCATCGGCAAAAGATGGACGAGTGACGTCCAAGGTGACCGATGTGCCAATGGTGCAACTGGAACAGGCCGTCTATCGCGTCCGCTCGTTTGTAACGGACAACGGGAACGTCGTTATAAACCTCGGTGACTCGTTCAAGGTCTTCAATCGGTTGCTGTTGCTCACCGATGCAACAGACAACAGTGAAAACGGTTGCTCCTCAGAACAACCACTAGTCGACCAGACACCACCGCCCTCGCTGCCAAGAAGTAACACAGTGGTGGAGGCAACGGCATTTGCGGAGGACTCGAAATGCACCACCGTCCCTGCAATTGCCAAAAGTAATGCCACCACCTCCACAAGTGGTAGAACTCGAAACAGTAGAGCTGCGTTGAAGAGTGCCAGCAGAAGCACTCGACATCTGTTCTGCTCCGGCACCGAGTTCCGTCTGAGCGATCGCTCCGGGTGTAGCGATGCGGAAACCGGCGACGCCAACGAGGAGGAGCGCAAGGAACTACTGAAACACGACGGCGACAGGAACTCAAGCGAGGATGAGGAGGATGGGGATGGGTACGAACTGTTGCGAAGGGTTGCCTTTCCCGCCATTCCACCCTCACCGGAAGATGTCGCCCAGAAACGTTCTTCCGCCGGAGTAGCAATAGCGCTGAGGAGTCTGGGTAATATGGGAGGTGAGGGTCAAGACTGCAGCGTTGGATCTAACAGCTTCCAGGTGGACGAGAGGGAGTCTCTGCCTAGGAAAGGGAAGGATGAGGAGGCGGACGATCATTGGGCGGGGGATGGGCTGTTGCGGGTGAGGCTGACTGGCAGCCAGGGAGTCGGTAAGACTACCCTGATGCAACAGTTGATGACGTCAGAATATCGTCCGACTGAACTGGTGACGTCAACAGGTAGGATACCGGTTTACTCGCACAAACACACAAGAGGTACATGTAGAATAGATTATAGGGCTTGTATGTGAGTGATGAGTTCGTTCTTGAAATGGCGCCTTATAAATGGAAGATAACAATTTTAAAAATTAAACTTAAGTTTTGAATGTTCCTAATTCGCGAAGTGCATAATGATAATGATTGTGAAGTTGTGAGATAATGAAACATCTTGCAAGAGTTGGATGTGTGTATACTATATTATATAATTAATTATTGTATGATTATAGGCTACACGAAAAAGAACTACGTAGTAGGCTACGTATCTAATATTGTAGTATAATAGGAGTTGCACAATGTAGGCCTATGAAATTTGTGTAGGACTATGTATGGAATAGCTTGTAAGCCTGCAGTGTGGTAATTATTAAGAAATTAAGAAACAACAAACTGATAATTACATTACGTCAAATGGCTACAGGACACAATAGCCTATGGAAACGCATGCTTGTAAGTTGTCTGTATATTATGATGTCTATTTGGGACAGTCACTTTGGTTGTGTGTATGTTTAATTCTGACCAGACAAGACGTGCTGTGGCTGCAGTTCGCTAGACAACATCGTCGTTGTGGAGGTGGATGATGTCCAGTCCGTCGTTCAGTTCATCGATGTTTCCGGTGAAGAACTGGTAAGAGATCCTCTCTCTTTATTGCCAACATAATAATAATTATTCACTTCTCGTTTTATCAACCTCAAATTGCAAATCGATATTGAATCAGGTTGTTTTTAACGTGCAGTTGTACACAAAATGTGCAGTTCTAAATGGATTTGTGCAGCTGTAGGGGAGAATGTCCAGTTTTGGGACAGGTCCTGAATTGGGACAGCGTGATATCATAACCTTCTGCGTATTTATAAAATCGTGTGGCGCCACCAAACGAACGTTTTTGACGTTGCGAGTGATCACGCGTCTTATGCCACGAAGAAGAACGTGTTTGACAAAAATATTGCAAATTTTCATTTTCAGGTAAAGAAAGTAAATTTTCACTCACGCATTCTCAACCAGTGCATTAAATGTTTAGTGCAGATTTAGCCTGAAATTTCAGTTAACTATTTAGGTAAGTATACTGCAAAGCATTCGGTGAAATGTTGACGTCATTTACAGCGTACATTTTCTAATAGTTGAAAAGTAAAGAAATAACCATAGATGGCCTGCATTGGGACATGTGCTGATGGCCTGCATTGGGACAATCTCAATGCATGAAATTCATCATAAGAAATTAAACTTAAACGGTTTTACTGTATATTGTGTTAAACAGAATGCTATCAGGATGGGTAAAGATATGATACATTGCACTTACTTGAAATTGACCAGTAAGTCCAATTTTTATTATGATTGACAGGGTCAACGGAAGCTTGCTCGTATTGATTAAATTTTTGATAATATTGTTGTTTAATCTACTCTAGTCACTCGTTTAGATATTGTCAACTGGAATATGATATATTGTACTCTATTAGATATGATTAGAACCAGATTTATTGTGTGTCCCAATGCTCCACATGTGTTGTCCCAATGCAGGACGCTATGGCCTGAATTGGGACACATTTTTTCACAACGGAAAATTCTAATTTTTGTAGGTTTATTTTTGTGATAAAAATGCAATAAAATCATTTTAGGTTCATGAAACATTGCTGTTTCGGACTATATCAACAATATACATGTACTACAAATAACACAGATAGTATGACATAAAATGTAAAATTTGTCCCAATGCTGGACATTCTCCCCTACAGCTAAAACTAGCAAAAAAGTCATTGTCCTCCGACTGGCAGTAATTTACCATAGAGGATTGGAAAGGAAAAAAGGGATTGTGCAGTTCTAAAAATCCCTTTAAAACAGCACTGTATTGCATTCGTTCGCTGAAAAGCAAGGAGAAGATGAGGGCATGAGATTCACTAACAGGGTCACCTGATTTCTTATGTAGGCTATGGTAGCACGACATTTAATCCCGCGACATTTGATACCGCGACACTTAATACCGGACACTCCCGCGTCAGTTAATCCCGCGACAGTTAATCCCGACGACATTTAATCCCGGCAACACTTAATCCCGCGACATTTGATACCGCGACGCTTAATACCTGTACACACGTGAGTACGAATATTTGTAGGCCTACGACTATTGTTGTCCACTTAGCGGCAGGCCTACCTAATAAGCTAAGTCTTAGCCTATTAGGTAGGCCTACCTCTCTGTTCACGTTTTCTGTTGTAGGCCTACATCTGTACATATAACGATCATTATAAAGAATTTTAAAAAGGCTTTGCGAAGTTCAGTCTACGAAAGGGCAGTGGCATGGAGGCGAATTTCGGCTGCGACAATGCCAACGGAGCTCTTTTTTTATTTAAAAAAAACAGTGAATTTTATCGAATTTTACTGGTTTTATAATGTTAACTCTTTTGAACAAAAGTGAATATTGCTGTAAATATTGCTTTTATGGAATTTAACCTTTTATAAAATGTTATTTTACTTTCCCGGTATTAAGTGTCGCGGGATTAAATGTCGCCGGGATTAACTGTCGCGGGATTAATTGATGGCGGGATTAAGTGTCGCCGGGATTAAATGTCGCCGGGATTAACTGTCGCGGGATTAAATGGTCGCGTGATTAAGTGTCGCGGGATTAAGTGTCCGGTACTAACTGTCGCGGTATTAAGTGTCGCGGGATTAAGTGTCATGGAACCGTAGGCTATACCCGTAATGTAATGCGCAATTGAAATTTGTATAGTGCTCTCTTCAATATACTCTGCGCTATAAGCTATAATTATAATAGTGTTCAGTGCATACAAACCGATATTTTTTATAATTATAATTTTATATAAGTTACCGGGTATACAATAAAACAATGAACAGTACGCTAAAAGAGTCACCGGTGGCAGTCCCACGCACACCCATAGCACCAGCCAAAAAATTTCAATTGACCGCTCCCCCCCCCCATCAGTTCGCTTTGCATGGTATCCTCTGTGGTAGTTTTTCGTCATCTTTCTCTCGTCTAAAAGTCTGCCTTTCTCTCGGGGTTGCACCGTGACCATCGAGATTACTACGCACAAAAAAGAGATAGGCTACATGTAGGTAGATTTATATAGTTTCACCACACACACTGCACATCCATCTTCCTTTTAGATCAGCGACGGTTTACACGTGCGCATGTGTTAGGCTGTCGCAAACATTCTATGGCATGATGAAACACACATGTCGCTGATACCAAGGCAGATTGCCATGCATTTTATGGATGGCAAACTTTCCATCTCCGTGTACATGTATACATATTTTTCTGTAGTGCCATAAAAATATCTAGGCACTGGCTAGCGCTCGAGAATAAGCTGGTTACCTGCGATTGGCTTTCGAGTGGCACTCTAGAAATTTGGATATTACGATTACGATTACGATTACGAGTCTGTAATTATATAGAGCACGACATTTATAATAATAATTAGTAATGTCATGTTAGGCTTGTCGTGTAGCTATCATGGCTATGCACAGCCATGATAGCTACACGGGTACGCTAATCATATTATAAATATATGCTTGTATATACATTCCTACTTAGATGGGTCCTTGTGGAATTGTATCCGGAGGAGGTGGAGGAGTAGGAGGTGGAGGGACACCGGAAGCGGATGTCTATTTGGTCGTCTATTCGGTGACTGATCGATCTTCATTCAAGTACGCTGGTTCCCTACTTCGTCAGATCAACAGAAGGTTTCAAACACCGTCGAGATCGTCTGCCATTCCTCAACCTGTCACCATTCTAGTCGCCAACAAACAAGACCTCGTTCGCAAGAGAGTCGTCTCAGAAAACAGTGGGTTAACTCATTCATTAACCCTTTCCATTCCTTACAACCATCGCCTTATTATATTATTTATAGTTACAATATACTAGAGTATAGCTATCTACAACCGTTTAATTACGTGCATTTTCGTTGCGTGTCTTTGATACAACTGTTACCCTATTTACTGTGACGTTAAATCGACGATCAAGGAAAAACCTTGATCACTCGATACACCTATCCGGTATGCATAATTTTGTATATAAATATTATATATGTTTGTGTGCATATATATTTATAATGACGCATTGACGATTGATTGATTAATTAATTAATTAATTGATTGACTGACTGACTGAATGATTGATTGATTGATTGATTGAGTGACTGACTGACTGATTGGTTGGTTGATTGATTGATCGATTGATTGATTGGTTGGTTGATTGATTGATTGATTGACTGATTGGTCGATCGGATCGATTGATTGATTGATTGGTTGGTTGATTGATTGATTGACTGATTGATTTGATTGATCGATCGGATCGATCGATCGATTGATTGATCGATTGATTGATTCCGCTTCAGGTGGTAAGCGACTGGCGTTAAAGCGACGCTGTAAGTTCATCGAGATCTCTGCATTCCTTGATCATCGCGTTGATGATCTTCTCGTCGGGATACTGAAGCAGCTTCAGTTGCAGCAGCTGAGGCAGTGCCAGGCGATGGAGGATGGCGAGGAGGAGGATGACGACGACGACGACGAGGGTGACTTTAGGAAGAGGGTCGATGATGCCACTGGATGTCTACGCAACATTCGTTTCCTTAGATTCTGGAGAAGACTTTCGTGGAAACATTGCAACAGCCATGATGCATCATATCAACTGTCTTCCTGTGACGATCTCTTTGTTTAACTGCAGTTGCAGTGCATGCTAGATGATTAAGCCCACTTATCGACGCCTTGTATATATTGTGTGTATGATGTATGTGCGAGCAATTGTTATAGCGCCCCTTCAATATTCCTGCGAAGAGGTGCTCCCTACTGCAGCGCGGACACTGATTCGGAGTTTTACGTCGAAGCGCATGAGCAAGTGCGAGTAAGGGACTTGCGCAATGCGCATGCATATATACAGGTTTCCTATACGCGGCGGATTGAGGTGGGTTCGAACCCGCAACCTACCGGCCCCAAGCGTAAATCTGCATTGTCTACCGCGTTCGAGAATAATTATTATGTAAGCTTAGCTGTAATCATTAACTCGAAACTATTAAAGCGCCACTCGAAAGACAAGCGCTGGGAACAAGCTGATTCACGAGCGCAACGTCAAATCAGAAGGATGGTCAAGCAGCGTAGTCCGAAGGTGGGTCAGGGTCCGAACACGAAAGGATCAGAGGTGGCAGAGTAGCTGCTAAATTATTTTTCCCTGTCGTTTAGATCGATTAATTATCATATATGAAACAGGGTAAGAGTTCTTGAAAAGGTGTGACTTTAACTTTGATTGAAAAGTCCGACAGATATTGAATATTGTAATTGTAATTGCAATCGAACATTTATATAAGAGAACTCCTCAGAGGCGCTCCCGACCTGACACCAAACCATAATCAAAGAGAACGGTTTTCAAACGTTTGCGGAAAAGGGGCAAAGAAAGACAATGAAGTTAATTAATTACGCAGACTAATAATTATACGTAACTTATTCCAGAAAGAAAGGGACATTGCAAATATGTGAGCACGACGAATGTGATGTTGACTCTGGTGAGTGATTGGTAATAGGCCTAAGGGAGAAGGTACCAAGAGGAGCTCAGTAAAAAAAATTCAGGAGGCAGATCATTCCATAGGCGTATTGTATTGTATCTGACAACTTACAAAGCGCTTCTTGCAGCAATAGTCTTTCAGAAGCGCTCCCAATGAGAGAGAGGCGTGGTGCTGTGCTATATAATTATGGCTTGGTTGTGGCTCGATGCACAGGCTATAGGCTACTTAATTATGAGCTCTATTGCGTCCAGTCGGTCTGTCATTAGCTGCTACCATGTGAAATGTGTAGGCTACTAACATTCATGAACTTTTGCTAATAAAATCCGACATTGAAATTAGTTATGAAGGACTGTGAGATTCTAATCGTTAATTATTTAGCGTAGCAAACAAAACAAAACAAAAACCACACGAAACTTTCCATCTTCTTTAGTTTAGAAATTCAAATCAACAATTTAACTGTAGCGATAGTCTTTATTTACTGCTGTCGATAGTCACCTGTAGAATATAGCCTAGGTCTGCTGCTATACCTTCAACAAATGCAAATTTAAAACTAGAAATCCAGGCCTTGCATGCTCGCTGGATAGCAGAATTAATTATGTACACTTAGGCAACTGTCAACATGATGCTATTCAAACTAAAACAATTATATTGTATGCACGTGCAATCGTGCATACAAATATCGGATACTCTCTTAAACAAATATACATCAGAGCTTTTGAATCAATTAATTAAACTGGTCGCCGATGATCACTACAAGTTTTGCTGCCCGTGAAGATTTAGTTTGCATGTTGCTGCACATCAATGCGAGCTCATCAGGTTTTTTCTCGCTCATCAAACCTCTTCTCTCGTCGATGAATCATAATTCATTCAAATAATTTATATACTTTACGCTTCAACTGATTCAGCAAAATATTCATTTTCCGGTTACCTAAACTAGAACCTGTTTTCATAAATTGGATATCATATATCCACACACGAAGCGCTGCTGTCGGAGGTGCATTATAACGGCTCCATGTAGATTGTAGAAGTGTCTTAATGTCACCTGCTTCGCTGCCTTCGTATGTCCCTGTCCGTCTGTTCTGTCTCTCTGTCTGTATGTCCACCTGTCTGTCTATCAGTAGACTTGGTTAAATCTGATTGCAACAAGGAGTTACATTATGAGCTTCCTTGCATGACGACTGAACTGTTCATTTTGCAATTGGTGCTGCCTAGCGCAAAAACAAACAACGACCGCCATCTTGTTTGCAGCCATCTTGAAATTGAAGAATCACCCTCATCAGTTCGTAATGAGGGTTATAATTCACATCAACGGTCAACCCAAGTGTAGCACAGATCCATGGTTAAAGCCTTAATAGGCCTTGAAACAGTCCGCTAAGATAACAACGTAACAACGACGACTACCAGAGTAGGGACAACTTCAAGCATTTCTTGAGACAGTCCACCGTATTCTGTATCATATTTCTTTCCTTCTCTAGAATTTCTTTGGTTTGCTTCAGGTCCTGGGAAACAGAAACAAATAATCTTTTAATGCAATCGCTCATTTTAAGCTGACTGAATCAGACTGAATAATTAAAGAAACTAATCGGTTAGACTTGATGAACAGTTGAAACAAAGTTCTGTCATGTCCCAGATAGCCTATGGACTTCTCGTTAATAAAACTGACATAGAAATAAGAAATTGATAGAGTGGCTTGTGAAGGAGAATGATGCTTATTTCTTGCAATCGATTCCAGGTTCAATCAAAGGATGTGAAGAAAACCAAAATATACGGAAAATTTATAAACCGAAATGTATGAGTGCGAGTGCATCTTATTGTTGACCAGTTATTCACTTAGCTACAAGGCAATCAAAACATTGACTGACTGGCTGACTGACTCGCTCACTCACCTATTGACTGACTGGCTGACCGACTTACTACCTGCCTGATTCTGTCTGACTGATTGCTTGATAACTGGTTCAATTTATTGACTAAAATCATTCAATTGTTTTATGTTATACTGTAGCGGTAATACTCGATAATGTTAACAACTGTAAGACCCACTGATATGTGCTTTGCCAGCGAATCTTTCTTGAACTGGAGTTCGTGATTTTTCGCCTGCATTCTGCCGCACTGTTCTCTCAGAATCCTGCATTCTAGTCTCTGTTCTGTCAGCACAGTTTTACAAAATTCATTTCAATTTTAGTTTCTAGATAGCTGCACAAGATTGCCCGAGATTTTAGAAACAAACAAACACAACAACGATAACAGACTCGTTATTTGACATGTATTTGAAAAATTATTGTAATGATGAAAAAGTTGAAATGTACTGGGAATCTGAGATTAGAATGAAAAATCATTAGTAAAAAATGATTTGTTGATTGTGAATACACGAACAAGTGTTCTAAAATCACGAGGAAAAACTGAGACAGTTCGAATATCTCAAGGTAAATTGTTCCATAGTAAGGCTCTAATTCTGTACGTTTTAACGTTCCCGCTTTAGTGCTATAATTATTGTAGTATGTTTCTTGTCTAATATTTGACCTGCAAATTAAGTAGGCAAAGAAATCTTACTGACTCACCTCCGTCATATCGATGATAGGCATCAATCAGAAGACTGATTCCGGGCCAATCAAGACTCTCATTGCGTTGGCCGTTAGTGTGTTGTTGCTGCTGCTGTTGCTGTTGCTGTTGTTGCTGCTGCTGCTGCTGTTGTTGTTGTTGCTGCTGCTGTTGCTGTTGCTGTTGTTGGTTCCTTGTTTCTTCAGATGCTGATGCTGGCAGAGAACCAGTCCATTTGCCAGTCATGGCTGCTCCAACTGGCATTGCTTTGTCTCCATCACGGTGCTGAAATTTTGCTGTCAACGAATCTTGGGAATTTCGAGAATGCTGCCAGTTCAGAATCTGGGCTGCATTGCAAAGCATAAAATATAGTTGTCGTAAACAACATTGCTACTTTCATTAAATTCTTTTTACCATCTGTGCAAAACTAAAATCATCACAAGAAACTCCTAATGCCAAAATGACTGATATTTAGGGCCTATTCCATACAAATGTCATCATTATATATATTGTTGTTATACATAAATTTTTTTAAAGATACAATAATGGACGCAAACCGTAAATTTTAAGGAATGCATTATTATAAATTATAACTACTTATATTTAAACATAATATGTTACTTATTTGATTGAAGCGTAGCTATATACAAAACGCAGCTACTATATCAGTACATATCTTGTGACTTCATTCCTCAGACAAAACTAACTTGGGGCACTGCTATTTGAAATCATAGGTCTACTTATTCACTTATTCAAATTTTGTGGGATAAAACAAATGCAAAAAACCTTTCAAAACAACTTCATTAAAACACGAACTCTGATATCACATGCCTGAGTAAAGGATACCAAAATAAGTTCAGCTTTCTAAATTGACTTCGTTTCAACAAAACATTGCTACAAAACAGTTCTGCAGCAGTGCTGCCCCAGAGAGACTGCGCCACCGTGATGAGGCTTTCAGTTAAAATTAAAGAAAATCCCTGATGATGCATACCTTTGCCAGAAGCCACGAGTTGCTGCACAGATCCCCTTAGATCCTCAGCAAAGTCTTTGCCATTGGATGTGTCATGGGTCCGGACACCCATCTGAGTTCCAGAGGATGACGCCACGTCTTTCAATCTTGCTGTCGAAGCCGTGTCATTCTGTCCCGAGCGAGGAGGTACCAAATTCGAATGTGTCGGTAGCAGGTTTACGGGGAACTTAGAATTTCTTGCTTGATGATTGACAGACGACTTTGCGAGTGGGACAGGTCGGCAGCTGGCGGATGGACTGGTGGACTGTAGAACTGAATGGTAGTCAGAAGGCAAACGACAAAGTGGGGATAGGAGATGAGACTGTGAGGTATCTTTTCGCTTTTGCAATTCAGTAGTTGCTGGCAATTTGTAACATGAAAACAACTAAAATGTTAATAATAATTATTCGGAAGTTGTTAAATCAATTCAGAAGTTTTAGGTTAACATTAAAAGAGTTTAGATGTTTATAAAACAGTTTAGAATCGGTAAAAAACTTAGAAGTTGCTATAGCTCAATTTCAAAGTAGCGGATACGTTCAACATTTAAATCAGTTCGTATGCTTAGAAAATTCGTTGTTGGCTCTGTTCAAAAAGTTAATGACGAGTTTAGCATTAAATCTACTCAAATGTCCATATAGTTAATCACAGTAAAATTTTATATACATGGTCAAGAGGGATTTAATTGTTATATAAAATTATTTAGTGGTTACAAAGCGTTATTCAGAAAAAATTGAAGCACCATAGCATGGGTGCACTCGGATATCTTTGGAAAAGGGGCAAAACACAATGATTACAATCAACTTCTCAGCAAAAGCTTGTAAAATATGCAAAGCAGGAAATTAACAACATGGTTATTTTTATAAAGGTTTCTTTATATGAATTTCTCCATTTCATTTTGTGTATCATTCATATCCATATAGTGCCTTCCTTAGTGCCAAGAAATTTATAATAAAATAAAGCAAGTAGCAGTTAAAAAACAGATGTTTGCTTTTCCAGAGGTCAGTGTCCCTCTTGCCTCTGTGTGCGGGCACCGATAAGCAATAGTATCCGTTAGAATAGACAAAAATAAGTCAGTAAGAACGCATGTGGCTTTATGCGTGTAACTTACTGGTTCGACCATTGGCGAAATGATTCAAGGGAATTAGTTTAGTCGTTGACAACGAAGCGTCTCCATTTTTCTTCCTTTCTGATAGGCATCCATGTCGCATCAGTTTCGACTCTATATACATGTAAGTAAGTATATCAATAAAGTCCATAAGACCTCAGACGCAAATTCACTGCATTCGTAAAAAGCAATATCAGTGGGAAAATTACTGTTATGATTTCTGTCTTTTTTAAATCATAGGCCTGCATTTCATTAATTGGATCCTCTTTAGGGTGGTCCTTAGGGTGGTCCATTGCTCTTGTTAATTTCTTAGCGATCATTCATTTCTATTATCATGAGAATAATCTGAAAGTAAATTTCTTTATCACATTAGTCATTAAAACTCTATTATTAGATCTACTACACTAAAACGTTTGTTGGTATTGGGCCTACTATCCATCTTCTGCTATTTCCGTACTACAGGGCTCAGCGCAAATCAATTTTCGTTAACGGAAGAATCGATTAACAAATCAATGATTATGAACAGTAATCAATCAATCAATAATTTATTGATTAACTGGTTATTTGGCAACTATTGATAATGATAACTTGGTTGGCAGACTGCTTAATCACTCAGATCTTGATATGTGTTCTAGTCATAACAACAGGCGCAAAATAGGTGATGGTGGAAGTGTTTGCCAAACAAAACAAAATCATTGCTAGAACCTAAAATACACAATATACAAAATAGAAAGAAAGATAGAAATGCCTATGGAATCAAAAAGAAAATTTCCTACTCTTTCTGTTCTCGAGCAGCGTTGGCGTGAGTCCGATCTTGTGCATGAAATAAGCTTTGTGCTTGAAGTCACCGTCGTACACGCTTGAGTCTTCACAGGTGGCAAGCCTTGGAGGCAAGGTAACCACAGCGTTTGGAGTTAGATTCTCGAACTCGGTTGGACTCACGCTGCGTAGAAAATGCAGACGACGCCTCTTGCGTTCTTGTCGGAACTTGAACTCTGTGTAAATATCATAACAAGCTATGGTTAACACAGTGGGGAATATATTATAAATCAATGTTATAATTATGTCATTGTGTCAATGTTAGGGAATTCAACCATAGAAAAAGCCCATTTGCAGTTAGTCCTCTTAAACAATCAACTCTCACCAATGTTTACCAAGTATATAGGCTATGTTTCACAAAAATATATTCCGCAATCATGATGATCATGGTCTAGACTCTAGAGGAAGTAGATGGTAAATTTTGTGATAGGATACGACTGATGTTACCGTTCCAACAAAGATGATGATGATAATGATTACAACAATGACGATGAGGATGTGGGGGTTATGATGATGACAATGATGATAACGACGACAATGACGACGCAATGGCAACGACGATAATGACGACGACGACGACGATGATGATGATGAATGACGATTGACGATGATGATCATGACGACGACGACGATGATGATGATGATGATCACGACGACGACGACGACGAGTCACGACGACGACGACGATGATGATGATGATGATGATGAATGACGATTGACGATGATGATCATGACGAAGATGACGATGACAATGACGATGACGACGATGACGATGATGATGTGTACCGTAACAGTACTTCACTAACAGTAAACACTAACCTTTGCTGTCAAGTTGGGTCATCAATCCAAACTCTTTCAGGAAGTCCACTTTACGTTTTGAACGCATCATCGTTAGTGGCGGACCGGAAGTGATGAGCAGAAGTTTCTGATGAGTGACGTCATCTGCCCCCAAGATGTTTTCAGCATCGCTGACGTCATCGCTGACGACGCACGTTCCATTCTTTTGTGCTTCAACCAATTTTCTTTCTCTGTCGTCCAACCTGCTGCGTAGGAGATGCTCAGGAATGAGTTTCGGTGGAAGGCAAAGTTTCTTCGACGGTGGAGGTTGATGAAGAGAATTGTTGTCTCGTGTCAGGTACTTCATCTTTTCCATGGACATCAACTCCATGGATTTGTCCTTCTTTGTGCAGTTTATGACAGCAGCGCAGTCCGCAGTCTTCACTGGTTTGGAAGGAGGGTCAGTCGCTAGGTGTCGCTTCTTCTGCTGCTGGAACTTCTGACCTTTGCTGTTCAGATTCTCGAGGAAAGTCTCGAACTGGTTTCGCTGCATCTGCTCCGTTGACCTGTCGTCCGACCTTTTGACCTCTGACCTCTCGTCCGACCTCTTCACCTCTGACCTTCCGTCTGACCTCTCCTTCGTTTTCCTGTTATTGTGCATTTCCGTTGTAAACTGCGTCAGGTTCCTTGCCGTCATTCCCTGCATGGCTGATAACTTGTGGTCAACTGGAATGGCTCCCAACATATTCAGACTTCGGTATGAATTGATGCCTGGGGCAACGACAACGCTGGTCTTGTCTGACTTCTCCTTCTGTGTTTTCGTCCGAGGAGGTAATTCCTTTCCACATCCGTTGACAACAGGAGCGGCTTCAAATGGTCGGTGGAAGGTCGTCGTCGGAGTTCTCTTCTTTCCATTCGGATCTGAGCTGTTTTCCAGGAGATCCGGAGCGACAGATCCGGGAGATGTTGCGCTGCTGTTCATTCGTGTTGCAAACCAGTTTTTCTGGCCATTCGTGGCTGAATTCTCATTATCCTATACCACGAAATCAGACACCCGTTGATTAAAAATCCAATCATAGTAACTCAGTCTAATAAATCTAATGCGACTAGAGGTTGCGTCGTTGCCTTGGAGCCGGAAGGTTCGAAGTTCGAATCCAACTCGCCGCGTAAGGACCTTGGGCAAGTCCTTCACTCACAATTGCTCAGCGCTTCGGCGTGAAACTCCGGTCTGCATTCGGGAGCGCCTCTGAGTAGCGAGAGCTTGAAGGGGCGCTATAACAAGTGCACATACAAACAAACATACAAACAAACTTGGTCCAATAAAATCTTATCTATTATACTATTATAGGGACGTCTGCAGGACCAATTTCAGATAATTTTATGTCCAAGATTGTTGTTTGGAGTGAAACTGCAAGCGAGACGTGTAATGCCTTTGCAGATCAGATTGAAATAAATCCATACATCGTATATACTAGACGCCAGACTATCAATCGCAATATGAATTAAGAATCACAAGACTACAGAAATTAACATTGAAATTAACATTAACATTGTGAACTATATAAAAGTATCTTATCCGACTTATCGTATATGAGAATTCATACAGCCTCTCTTGCAGTACTAGCTATTCAGAGGCGCTCTCAGCATGACAGCCCCGAGGAAGTAAGAAAGTCTTCAAGTAGCGAAAGGATGAGGAGTATGACGCCACCAATAAGATCTTACTACGGATAGATGGAAGGAGGTCATTCCACATAGAAAGACCCACATTGGCAAAAGCGTGGCGCTCGGCCATGGCAGTTCTGGCCCGAGGGGGACTACGAGATCAGGTCAAACTGCAAGGTGCTATTTTATCCAAGTTTTTAAATAGCTATGCTTGGATCATGGAATGGAAAACTCATTTTCAAAATAAATTAAATTATTGAGAACTTGTCATTCCCCTCGTCTCTGTGCTTTGAGGTTTAATTGACTGCTGGACATTGAACTTCTATGATCTATAATAATTAATGAACATAAATTAACTTAAAATTAGTAATTTTAATTTCGTCGAACCTCCTTTTTCGTCAACTCTCTACCGCCATGGATGAAAGATTTCAGTCGTTCATCCGGAACCTTTGGCAGCAGGTTCTTGAACGCTTCCATTGTCTCAGGTTTCGGAGCATATGCCTGGCTGCTGATGAGAGATGACGAGTACATCGCTTCCCTCAATCCACTGCATCTCTGCGAATCCACACGGCTTGCTTCATAACATTTAAAAACAATCCATAATACAGTGGCTGTAGTAAAGCCATCTATAATAGTCTGTAGTCTTGTGATTGTGGCTGTAGTAAAGCCATCTATAATAGTCTTTAGTCTTGTGATTGTGGCTGTAGTAAAGCCATCTATAATAGTCTTTAGTCTTGTGATTGTGGCTGTAGTAAAGCCATCTATAATAGTCTGTAGTCTTGTGATTGCGGCTGTATAGCAAAGCCATCTATAAATAGTCTGTAGTCTTGTTATTGTGGCTGTATAGTAAAGCCATCTATAATAGTCTGTAGTCTTGTGATTGTGGCTGTAGTAAAGCCATCTATAATAGTCTTTAGTCTTGTGATTGTGGCTGTAGTAAAGCCATCTATAATAGTCTGTAGTCTTGTGATTGTGGCTGTAGTAAAGCCATCTATAATAGTCTGTAGTCTTGTGATTGTGGCTGTAGTAAAGCCATCTATAATAGTCTTTAGTCTTGTGATTGTGGCTGTAGTAAAGCCATTTCCAGGCTGATCCTGGTGAGGTGTGTAGCTCGATCTGTTATCCATTATCCGTATCAAACTAGACTCAGTGACCATTCAGGATAATTATTGCTTCCGTTATCATCTTTCTCAGCTCTATGCCTCGCTCTCTGTCTCTCTGTGTGTCTGATTCTCTTTCTCTGCCTATCTGTTTCTCTCTGTCTATCTTTATGTCTGTCTTTCTCTCTGTCACACGCTCTGTCTGTTTCTTTCTTTCTGCTTGTCGTTTGCATGTACATATTTCCGTCAATGTCTGAAAGCATTCTTTTTGGTAGAGACTGTGTTATCAAGTCTTTCTGTTACTGCTGGGAAGTTTTCATTAAGAAGCTCTTCCTCAAATTAATGTCCATTACATTCGATAGCAATTTCTTGGTTTAATCAAGCTACGTCTGTAGCCTACTTATGCCTTCCAGAAGCAAAATCCGTTTCCCCCTCCACCCCAACACAAAACCATACAACCCGTAATATAGCTGAACGCATATGATATTTTTAATCTATAATTTTTCAATTTTATTAGATGCATGGTGTAGAAAATGCAAAAAATGCAATGTCACTGAATGAGAAACTCCCATAGTATCTAGACTCAGTTTTCTGCAATAAAAGTTTCATTTGGTTGTAAGATCTTTCTTCGCCGTTACAGAACGATATCAGATGCCGGAATTAAAACATAATCAAAAAGTGCAGGCATTTAATAGCAATCAAAGTACAGGCGCCTCTGAGTAGAGATCTTGAAGGGGCGCTATATAAATTCATGTGATTGATTGATTGAGGCATGATGAGCAAACTTATGACAATAGTTGATTGATTAGTCAGGACTCACCAGCAGCAGACAGCTCTCCCAACTGAGTCACCAAAGACAGGGCCTGACCTTGGCCCTGAGAAAGTTGACCTTGAACTGGACCAAGGCCATTGCTACTAATTCCATTGTTCATCTTCAGCTTAGCTTCCTGCTTCTCCCAGTCCTGTCTTTCTCTCAGCCAGTCTTGTTCCTTGTCTTTCTTCCTGTCTTGCTGCCTCTCTTGCTCCTTGTCCTTTTCTCTGCCCTTCTCTCTTTCTGTGTCCTTCCCCGAGCTCAATCGTCGCAATTCCTCACTGAGCAGCCTAAAAATATTGACACGCATATAAAAAGTTCAGTATAAGGTGTGCATGAATCTCTAAATAACAGCACCTCATAAATTAAGAAACATACACTGAGTATCACGTCTCACGTGTAAATGAAGAACATCATTTCATTCTACCAGGAATAGTAAACAATTCAGGCAGAACATTTTATATTACATTTTATATGAACCCTAAAATATCATCCATCCATCCAATCATTCACCAACCCACCTATCTATCTCACCAACCTTCTTCTATTTTTTAAATTATTATTTTTAACCTATCATACAGGGCCGGATTAAGCAATGTGGGGGCCCTGTTCGGGAAATTTTTGTGGGGGCCCTGTTCGGGAAATTTTGCGGATATTCTTCTTTTTTAGTCATCTGGCGAAATTTTAAAATTTGTCAGGAAAATTTTTTCCCCGGGTAAATCATACCATTTCATCCGCCAAAAAAGTTGATGACCTTTTTTTAGTCGTTTCGTCAAAATTTCCTCAAAAAATTTTTTCCCCGCATTTGTGGGGCCCCCCTAAAGTGTGGAAAGTGTGGGGGCCCCTGTTCCGCCGAACATGTTGAACATGCCTAAATCCGGCCCTGCTATCATATTAGAACTTTTATTACTTGCAACATTTCTAACTACGGTATTTCATCTGACATAAATATCCCTATCACAAAATAGCATTTTATTATTAATATTATTATTTATTTATTATTATAATAGTATTTAGCAATATTAATGAGTTTATACACCTTCATTATCAGGAGATTATGTAATACCAAAAGTATGCATACTAGTGCAATTATATTAAATGCCTGTGTTAAGTTGGTCTGTACCTGCTATCTGAGTTGCCAGATGCCATCTGTGACACATTCGACAAGTACGAAGACATGTACTGCTGCGTAAGAAAGTCCGCAGGGTAGCGTAGCAAGGGTGACAACAGTGGATGAATACCAGAGGATGGAAGGAGACCGGCGTGTGGGAAGGAAAACTGAGGGTAGCAGTCAAGAACGAGGGAATCGTCAAATCTGAAACAAAACCAATTGTTTTCCCTAAGTCACAAAGCATATACCATAAACGGCATACTTCTAAATCACTTACTAATAGACAAAAACAGGGCATCAGCTTCTTCAAGAGCGCTGCGTCAAGTGGCAGGGAGAGAAAGCCATAAATATATAAATGATGAATATCAATCTTGGCAATAATATAATGACATCGAGAACCAAGTATTGTAGAAAAAGAACAAGGAATCAAAGGACTACAACCCTAAGGAACCTGGGTTCCGCTAGTGGGCCACCTGTTGCAATGAAATAAATGTTGACAGAGTTGGTAGTAACACAAGTTACAATAAAGCACAATTCTTAACTGGCTAACTAATTGGAGATGCCAATTAGTTAACTATTACAGACGAGACAGAGGAAAGTTTTGCTAAGTAGACCTATATAAAGCTATCTATAAACTTAGTTAGTGGGGTTTAACATTAACATTTGTGTAATCAATTATCTGTTTGAATTTGTGCAAAACTTTGTAAGCTTGTAAAAGACAAATTTTCCGTCCTTACCTGTAACTGGAAAGGGAGAAAGCATTTGAGACGACGTCAAGCGATCCATGGAATGAATCAAATCGCGGATCAACAATAGGAAAGGCTGGAATCGGTGGAAAAGCGGAGAGAGTCGACAACGCTGATTCGTCTCCAGCGCGATATGGCTGGAAGCCACGAATCGGTGATGGAGAAGCGTCCGTCTGATGACTGCTGGTATTTCCACTTCCAAGTGGAGAAGGTAAACTGGAAACGTGTGAATGACGACTCATTCTGAAAAGGGTTTAGAAGATAAATGGCAATTAATAGAGTCTTCATAAACAAACAAAAGGATATATATAAACATGGTGGGCCAAAAAAACTTAGTTTTTTTATCACGTTTTACTGCATTTTTGAATCGTCAAAAAACGGTGTGTGGTTTCACAAAAAATTATATAAATTTGTTCTGTTTGTAATATTTTGATGAAATCTTGCCATTATGTGTAAATATGAATTGTCTTTAAGCCTGTAAAATTTCATTTTGAAATTCTTACTTCTGGCCAAGATATTGGCAAAAACCCGAGGGGGTCTTTTTTGGCCCACCCTGTATATAGCGTGTATTATTATGAATATGTATGCATGTAGGTATGTATGATTACATATACCTATATAAATACTTGTATATATACAGGTATTTATATACATGTAAGCTTGTATTTCTATGTATTGAAGTAGCTTGCTTCAGAAAGAATGCCGCAGTCATAAATCATAATGCAGACCTACGGTACTGAAAGCAACTATGTTAAAAAGAAAAAAGCTAGGCCCAGGCTATATCGAAAAGTTGCAATTTTATTGTCATTTTCTTCTCATTTTTCTTTAAATATCATTTTACTTGTCCTTATTAACGAGCCTAGTAGGCCTATAGTTTTTCTGAATTCAGGTATACATGTATTTCTAAAATTATCCGGTGAAACTGAGGGTCTGACCAAAAGATAATGATTTCAATGATGCACCATGCATTGTGTCTTTCAGTTCGCCTCTGAGTAGAGATCTTGAAGGGGCGCTATATAAATTTATGTGATTGTATATAATTATGACCTTCTTTACCTTAGACTTGCGAGTCCAGTAGAGTAGCAGTCTCTGCTGACTGGTCTCATGTCTTCCTCATTGGCTCTCTCGTCCGATGAGCTGCTCTGCTTTCGGAGGCATGCATGGTCGACACTGGCTCCCCCACCCGACGAACCCTGCTGTATGCAACGACCTTGTTGCCTTTCAGTTCCCAGCTAAAGAGAAAAAAAGGTTTAAAAAATTCAGTTTTTTCTCATAAGCATGAAATTTACTTAAACTTAACAATGCCGAAATGAATATGAAGAAATTAGAAGAGATTTTCTTTCAATGGTCAGACTTGACTGAACATTTCAGATCCATAAGCAAGCGTCATGATCGAGACGTAACAATTTAGACACTTGTCAGTCTCTGTGCCTGCTGCCTGCATGCCTGCCTGCCCGCCTGCCTGCCCGCCTGCCTGCCTTAAAGGCCTGTCTGTCTGTCTCCTGTCTGCCTGTCTGCCTGCCTGTCTGCCTGCCTGCCCGCCTGCCGGGCTGGCTGGCTGCTTGCCTGCCTGCCTGCATGCCTGCCTGCCCGCCTGCCTGCCCGCCTGCCTGCCTTAAAGGCCTGTCTGTCTGTCTCCTGTCTGCCTGTCTGCCTGCCTGTCTGCCTGCCTGCCCGCCTGCCGGGCTGGCTGGCTGCCTGCCTGCCTGCCTGCATGCCTGCCTGCCCGCCTGCCTGCCTGCCCGCCTGCCTGCCTTAAAGGCCTGTCTGTCTGTCTGCCTGTCTGCCTGTCTGCCTGTCTGCCTGCTGCCTGTCTGCCTGCTGCCTGTCTGCCTGCCTGTCTGCCCGCCTGCCGGGCTGGCTGGCTGGCTGCCTGCCCGCCTGTCTGCCTGCCTGTCTGCCTGTCTGTCTGCCTGCCTGTCTGCCTGCCTGTCTGTCTGCCTGCCTGCCCGCCTGCCGGGCTGGCTGGCTGGCTGGCTGGCCGCCTGCCTGCCTACTTCAGGAGAAATGTTTGCACATGCATAAAGTTACATATGCGTGATTGTGTATAAATTGTGTGGAATTACGCATATGGATGGATGGATGGATGGGAGCTTTCATCAAATCATGGGAGATTTAATGAAGGTCTGGGAGACCCGGAGAAGTAACCATTAACACTCTTCTACAAAGGCAATAATTAACAGATATTCTGCTCTATCATAATTATAGTAGGCTCTCTTTCACGTTCTGCTATTTCAAATATCCTCCATCCCACCCCACCCATCTTCCCCCCACCCTCGTTGCACCAACCTGTGAGGTTGCAACGCATTCAGACTCATTGGTCCGCAGAAAACGCCAGACCCATCGCGTAGGCTATACAGAAGAATGGGGGGGGCTAATCTCCTATAGGAGGAAAGACACAACGGCTGACGGAAGACGTTTCTTCCCAGCTGGCATTGGGTTTTCCCACGGACTTCGCTTCCTGTCAAGACTCCGTGTAATGACTCGGTGTTACGACTTCTCGACTCGCTGTTATGACTTGGCGCTAGGACTCATAACTCACCGCGACCTGCGCAGTGCAGGTGCATTCCGCTGGCTGGCTGCTGGCGGATGTAAAAGCCCGAGAAAGAAGAGGAATGAAAGATCCAAGCGAAGGATGAGAGAAAGAGAGAGACAGAGACAGAGACAGAGACAGAGACAGAGACAGAGACAGAGACAGAGACAGAGACAGAGACAGAGACAGAGACAGAGACAGAGACAGAATCAGAGAGAGACAGAGAGAGAGAAAAAGAGAAGACAGAGACAGACGGAGAGAGACAGAGACAGACAGGCAGACAGAGACAGACATACAGACAGAGACACACACACAGAGACACACAGAGAGACACACAGAGAGACACACATACAGAGAAACATAGAGAGACACAGAGATAGACATACAGAGAAACACACACAGAGAGACACACACAGAGAGACACACAGAGAGACAGAGACAGACAGACAGAGGAGCTGTTGGCGGAAGAGCACGTGACTGCCATTCGTCTTTGAATTGTCACCTCTGACACTACGGCGGTCGAAGCAGCGATGCTAGTGAATGATAGCCTTCCATCTGACATTGATATCATTCCAACAGCTCCGGATGCCGTCTCCTCTTGCTAATCCACCGCCTTTCCCGGCATCCATCGCTCCCAAGTTGATGATCAGAGCCAGTTGTAGAAAGCCTCCTCCTCCTCATCCACCACCTCCTCCTTCTCTTGCCTTTCATCCACCTCTTCCCCGCATCCTCCTCTTCTTTTTCCTTCTTCTCTTCCTCCTCTTCTTCTTCCTCCTTGCATTCCGTCTCCGTTTCCCGCTTTTTATGGTTCCTTTTTATGTTCCCTCTTCTCCTCTTCCTTCTCCTCCTTGTATCCCTCCTCCTTCTCCTTGTATTCCTCCTCCTTTTCTCATGCTTCTTTTCTCCTCCTCCTACTCCTCCTCCTACCCTCCTTTTTCTTCTTGTATTCTCCTCCCTTTCTCATGCCTCTCCTCCTCCTCCTCTTCTTCCTCCTCCTCCTCCTCCTCCTCCTCTTCTCACTCCTCACCCATGCTCATTATTAACGGCTGCATCTTCAATGCGCGGCCAATACAAGTGAAGTCTTTCAAGTTGCCTTCAGAAATAACCATACTATGCAAGTGAAGCAAGCGATCTGTGTATAGACAATTATTATTATTATTTTGCACCTGCGTCTTATATATTATTATCTGATCTCTTAGCACCCGGTATCTGTGTCTCTGTCTGTCTACCATCCGTTTGTATATCGGTGAATAATCATACAATGAATATACATGCAAGTACATAGGTTTGATTGCGCAATGCATATTTAATATATGAGCAGACATGTACGAATGTATGTGTTTGTATTTCTTTGTTTGCTTTTATGTCTGTATGCAACTATGTATGCATGCATATGTGTTCATATAGGCCTATGTAGGCCTACATATACCGTACGTACGCAAGTACGCACGTACGTGTATGTATGTATGTATGTATGTATGTATGCATGCAAAAACAAAAAACACCACCACAACCACCAACACCAACACCAATATCACCAACACCATCAACACCAGCACCACTACCGCCACAACTACCACCACCATCAACGACAACACACCACTCTTATTAACTTCACCAATACCATCGTCTTTAACACCACCCTTGCCATCACCCCAATCCAACTACTCCAAACCCATAACCAACAATTAATTTAACAAGACCTTGTGAATCTACCTTCTGAAACGCATGTGAGATGGCGCTGCTGGTTTGCGATGAACTGCGAACTGCTGAAGCGGTAGTTCCGGTTTGAACCGAGGGTGGTGGAGGTGGTGGAGGTGGAGGAAAGCCGAGTCCAAGTGGTAGAGACTGGTTTCCAGGGAACATTTTGCCTCCAGAACGACGTCCTCTGACTTTACTAAGCAGTCGTCGCCAAAATGACAATGGCTACACAGCAACACGTGTCTGCGGCAAAAACAATATTATTGGTTAAACCAATAATTATTATTGCTTAAAAACAATATTATTGTAAAGTTTATTCCATCATTAATTGCTACATGATTATTAGCAAAAATCGTTTGACTTCAAACTCGTTTATTCAAAGTGATCAATTCGAGAATTTAACAACAAATATTAAAAAATGACACAAAGCGGAGAACAGCAAAACAGTGCAATGTAAACACGAAATAGGCCTAATATTTACGTCACCACCACCATCACCTTTAACACCACCTCTAGCATCACATTTAGTGAAAAGATCCCTTTTAGAAGAGGAGGGGTCCCCGCTAGAGCCTAGACCTGCTCAACAGCATTACAGAAATATTGAACAAGATGGCGGAGTGCGTAGTACAAATAGGCGATAAAGAAAGAAAAGACGAGGGTATAAGGATTAGTTACTCAAATTCGAGCGTGTTCTGTAAGCGCGAAGATTACTTTATCAAATCAAACCTGTTAACTTCACACGAGAAATATCCATCAAAAGCCTAATGTTATAGCAAGCATCATGACATGTAGAAACCTAACAGAAATGCAAAAGACTGTGGAGTCTCAGAACTGTTTGCGAGAGTAAAATAATTAATTGAACGTGCATGAACAGGCTAACAGCAGTGCCTTAAAAGCCTGCGTTTAAAAAATCAAGCCAAAAAACGCACCCGTATCCCAGGCACCTGCAGACACCGACCGTCTTGTGTAACAGGTCCGCATTAATGAGGATTTAGGAAGCCAACGAGGAGAAGCAGGCAATCGAAACGACGTATAATATAAGCAGTATGTATACCTCTGAATGATCCTAAAAGCCGACTGATGAACCACTGACAGCGCAGGACATCAATGAAC
>OX243823.1:10040438-10045438 GCA_945859605.1 Lumbricus rubellus | reverse complement strand
CCTCCTTCTTCTACTCTTCTCCCTCTTCCTCCTCCTCCTCTTCCTCCTCCTCTTTCTCCTCCTTCTTCTCCTCTTACTCTTTCCCCCTACTACTCCTTCCACTCTTCTTCTTCCTCATCTTCCTCCTCCTCCTCCTCCTCCTCCTCCTCCTTCTCTTCCTCAATTAGATCCATTCACACAAGCAGACGATGCACAGCCACATACATCATGCATGCTGCACAAACGACATCGCATACACATATACGCAGACGCACCTGTGTTTTTGCGGACATCCACGTGCGTCAAGCAATAAAATATCGACATATTATTAGATAAAAATTAATATCAACATATCATCAAACGTACATCGGAATATGCCGCAATAAATATCGGCACATTTGCACAAATTACGCTCAAATCACTATCCACAAGCTGACGAACACACAAATAAAATCTGCATATGCATTATGCACCATTGTCAATAATATTAACGTGGTCTAAGCAAGAATTGATTGTTTGCCTTATTTGCATTGATTAAGTGCATATAATTATATAATGCCTTCATCACTATAATATGTATGCATATATATATATATATATATATATATATATATTAAAATTACGAGAGTCCCTACACGATGGCTGCCTCAAGGGTTGCTCGAAGCCGCACTTTTTGCATAGCAGGGCATGTCCTCAAAACAATTCACACCACATGCATTCCCAGATAAATATCAAAATAATGCCAAAATTAATATCAAAGTATGCCCAAATTTATAGCCTATAAGGCAAAATATCCCTATTAACATCCACATATAGACCCACCTCAGTATCAACATAGGAGATATGTCCAATACCTGTGTCCGCATATACATGTATGTATAATGTATACATAATAATATATGCTCAAATGAATAGCAATGCATGCCAGAATATATATATATATGTTAAAATCAATATAAGCAAATGCCGACTAATATCTACAATAAAATTGTGCACAGAGATCAATATAAAAATGATTATAGTCCAATTAATGTCCACACCATGACAACGTACAGCTGTAGTCTATGGCATTGGACCGTGGTTTAAGTACACGTATACATGTAGGTCTTCTGCAGATTGTCTTTTACAGGTGGACATCTGCGCTGGTCTATTATGAGTGCTGCTGCTTAGACGTCTTCGTGTATAGTAAGGCAGGCTTCAATAACAGGCAATTGGTTCAGCAAAACAAAATTTGTTTTGTATTGTTATTTTCCCAATTTAATTGGGAAAATAACAATACATTCTGGAGCTACACGTAATAATCTGACAAACAGACCTATTAGAATAATTAGAGTCTGGTGGAACGTATTATACATTGTGGCCTGATTGCTACAATGAAATGAATGCACAGATCCACATACAAAATACGCAAACGTTCTATTTAGAAACACACACACGCACGCACACACACGCACGCACGCACACGCACACACACGCACACAAGCACGCACACACACTCGCACACAGTCGTATCCTATACATACATGTATATCTGCAAGTATACATGCTAAATAGAAATCGTTCTAACTCTGATTATATAGTGTGGGGCGCCGTGGTGTAGTGGTGGCGTCGTTGCCTGGGAGTCGGAAGGTTCGAGGTTCGAATCCACATCGCCGCGTAAGGACCTTCACTCACAATTGCTCAACGGTTCGGCGTGAAACTCCGATGCAGTGTCCGCTCTGCATTCGGGAGCGCCTCTGATTAGAGAGAGATTGAAGGGGCGCTATACAACAAGTGCACATACAAACAAAATTTAATATAGAAATAGTTCTAACTCTGTTAAACAGTGTGCAGGATACAAGCCATGAATGAAGCAGCGAAGATGCATATATAGTTATATACGTCATTCCAGAAAAGGTGTCAAACAAAAGATAATTAACCTGACAGTATAGTATTAGTAGGCCTATTACATACACACATACATACACAGACCATGATGGATCAACCGTCTCCAATGAAGAGGTCATGACCTTTCCCTGTGCCACCAGCATGGACTGAAGGATTGACATAACTGACATAACATCAGAATCCTTAAGCAACCTTTGCCACCAAACAACCAGCCAACCAAAATAATATCATCCGTTTCCTGATCGCAGTGGGATTTGAACTGCAGACTCTACAGTCGATGGTCATGTGCCTTGCTTACCACTGAGCTGCTATCGACATCAGCTGCTGCTGCAGGACGACCTCCTCTCTCTCTCTCTCTCTCTCTCTCTCTCTCTCTCTCTCTCTCTCTCTCTCTCTCTCTTCTCTCTTCTCTCTTCTCTCTCCTTCTCCTCATCACCGAGAATAATTCCCAACGGAACACGGAAGGGAACGGCAAAAAAAAAACACACGCAGGTAGCCATGGAAATCGAGACACAGACTAACTGAGGCATACTGAGAAGCAGACCGACAGATATATATATACAGATAGAGACATAAATACACAGACAGAAAGGACAGACAGAGACAGACAAACACAGATTGATATGCATACACATACATACATAGAGAGACAGACATACAGACAGACACAGAAAGATATATGCATACACAAACGTGCAGGTACATCCTCTCTGGTAGTGTATCCTCGTCTTTCTTTCGTCTGCAAACTTGCCTTTTTCTCGGGGTTGAACGCACTGGGAGCGCTTCTGAAAGGCTCTTGCTGCAAGAGGCGCTTTATAAATGGTCAGATACAATACAATACAATACATAGATCGAGGCAACAATGTAGATGGACCTGCTTACACAGAAACAGAGGCAGACGTATATACACGCACACGCACACGCACAGACACAAACAAACCGATAATAAGGATGAACAGATATCCAGGCACACAGATGTACACGCATACATCGGCATGCACACAGCCAGACAGACAGACAGACAGACAGACAGACAGACAGAGCGACTAAAAGAGGCACTCACCATGCCAATCAGTCAGTCAGTCGGTCTGTGCGAGCCGCCGATGCTCCTCTGCTTCTACGAACGGCTGCTGCTGCTGATGCTGCTGCTGCTGATGCGTGTATATGAGATGCGGCGGCGACGCAGCCTTCGTCTCTATGAAGAGATGCGATGGCGGTGATGGTGGCGCTGGTGGCGGCCAGAAGCCTTTGCACCACTATCAGATCGGCACTTCTTCTTCTTCCTCTTCTTCCCCTTCTTCTTCCTCTTTCTTTACCGAAACTCTATCATCATCCTTTTCCTACTTCTCTGCTCTCTTTCTTTCCTCTCTGATTCTTTCTCCTCCTACTCCTACTCCTCCTCGGCTGCTGAGCTTAATTCCTGGCGCTACCGGTGCCAACAGCGATGGATGGATGGATGGATGGATGCAGCGAGTGGATGGCTAGCTCGCACGCACACACACGCACACGTAAGCACGCGCACGCATGCGCACAGACGGCGGACGAATTGAATCAATAATGGCGACCAGGTTGAGAGAAGATGGAGGAGGAGGAGGAGCAGAGGAGCTGGGGAGAAGGGGAAGAGGGTTGGGAGGGAGAAGGAGGTGGAGGAGAGGAGTAGAGAAGCTGGGGAGAAGGGGAAGAGGGTTGGGAGGGAGAAGGAGGTGGAGGAGAGGAGTAGAGGAGCTGGGGAGAAGGGGAAGATGGTTGGGAGAGAGAAGGAGGTGGAGGAGAGGAGTAGAGGAGCTGGGGAGAAGGGGAAGAGGGTTGGGAGGGAGAAGGAGGTGGAGGAGGAAGAGCAGAGGAGCTGTGGGAGAAGGGGAAGAGGGTTGAGAGAGAGGAGGAGGTGGAGGACGGTCTGAAGAGGAGGAGTAGGATCGAAGAGGAGAGGTGTTGGGGGAAGAGAGTGGAAAGCGAAGGAAGATGGGAAGAGGATGAGGCTGGGGAAGAAGAGTGAAAAGGGGTGATTGGGAAGTGAAAGATTGGCGAGGGTGGTTAACTTGAATGGGAAAGTTGGAAGAGGAGGACGATTGGGAAGGGAGTAGGGTTTTAAGTGGAGAGTGAAAAAGGAGGAAGGAAGGTTGGACATAGAAGAGAATGTTGAGTTATGAGTAAAGAAGGAAGTGTGAAGAGAAAAATTGAAAAAGAGGAGAAAGAGAGATGTAAGAGGATAAGGGTGGGGTAGGATGGAGGAGGAGGAGGATATGTAAGATGGATGAGGAGAAGGGTGGGACAAGATGGAGGAGGAGGAGGAGGAGGAGGAGGAGGAGGAGGAGGAGGAGGAGGAGGTGAAAGTGGGTGGAAAAGCAGGATGTAAGAAGGAGAGGACGAGTTCGAAGACAAGGGGACGAAGATGGAGTTGGTGGGAAGATGAGGAATGGAGAGGGAGGAGGAGGAGGAGGAGGAGGAGGAGGAGGAGGAAGAGATGAGAGGAAGAGAAAGAGCAGGAAGATTGAGAGTGATGGAGGAGCTGTAGAAGGATGGAAGAAGGTTGGATGAAGAGGGAATGGAAGAAGATGCGGGAAGAAGGATGAGATGAGGGCGGAGTCAAAGGATTGGAAGAGGAGGAGGAGGAGGAGGAGGAGGAGGAGGAGGAGGAGGAGGAGGAGGAGGATAAGAGGATGAGTGCGGGCAGGCGGTAGCAGAGGATAAGAGGGAAGTGATGTTGATGAAGAGATATGAAGAATAGGAGGACGAGGAGAAAGGAGACAAGGAGGACGCAAGGATTAGAAAGATGATAGGAAAAGGGTGGAGGAGGAGAGGTGAGGGAGGAGGAGGAGAATGTAGAGATGTAAAGAAGTGGAGGAGGACGAGGAGGACGAGAGGTGAAGGAAGAGAATGAGTAGATGGAGAAGAAGGAGGAGGAGGAGATGATGGAGGAGGAGGAGGAGGAGGAGGAGGAGGAGGAGGAGGAGGAGATGAAGAATATAGATGTGGTGAATGATGACGAGGATGAGGATGAGGAGGAACAGAAAGGATGCGCGGAGGCTGCAGAGAAAGCAGGAGGAAGAAAAGGAGGAGGAAGAGGAGCAGGAGCAGGAGGAAGAGGAGGAAGGAGAGAAGGAAGAAGAGTCGAATGTAACCGAATGTAACCG
>OX243823.1:9986404-10036404 GCA_945859605.1 Lumbricus rubellus | reverse complement strand
AGATCTGTCTTGCTTGCCGTCCTTCGCTATTGTAAAGGATAATCCTGGGGTGAGTATTGCCGGGAGGGTACGAGTGTTTCCCCCCCTCCCCACAATCTCCACTAGCTCTTCCTAGAAGCCCATAGTAAAGCATTCATTGCACATCCAACACTACATCAATCAACATCTAAGCCACTTTTTTTACAATCAATATTACTCATACTGGATCACATGATCCCTATATATATATATATATATGGATCATATATATATATATATATATATATATATATATATATATATATATATATATATGGAAACTGTAGCGGCCTCTGTTACCTGTTCTTAGACCACAACCGGCTGACGGCCATTATAGTCTTGGCTTCTTTTGCAAGTTTCATATCTTGCCCTCGCCTAGGTCTTAGATTAAAAAATTTCGCCGCCGCCGCTTCGGGGCGGGACTTAAAACCTGATTCTGTCTGGTACGTGTGTACGACAAAAGGTAAACAATCTGTCGATGTTCTCTAGGCTTCAACTGGTACGCGGCTTTTGCCGTTTTACTTCCAAAATTCCATTCACGAACATTTGGTTTATTCGTGGAAAGGTTCTCAGCGAGTTTCAGCTGAAATGATTGAAGAGGGAATATACACTGTGTCCGGATGAAAAGTAGTACCCAACTAAAAGTGTCATAACCCGGTCAAAACTTTTAGGATTTGTCTGAAATTTTTAATACAGTAACAGTGACCATATGTACACGAGATTCCAAAGTCGTTTGCAAATATTCGCGAGTTTGCCAAATTTATGAGCGTTTGCGATGGAGCACTGAAAAATTGAACTTTCCAACATGGAAAACCTGAAAAGAAGTGAAATTCAGCTAAATACGGTGTTCAAATTGTCCACCTTGTTCACGGACACACGACCGTGGACTTAGACGCTACTGTTTGATGGTCCTGTTGATGATCACCTGGTTAAACAACTGCCAATCTTGATGTCATGAATACGCGTGAACGAAAAACGCGCTCCTCAGTACATGTACTCCGGATCAAAGTCTGGTCTGCTGGACGACCACAGCTGCGGGATATGAAGCCGAGTGTCTCCAGGGACAGCTATTAGTCCACTACGTCTACGGTAGTGTGTTCGTGAACAAGGAGAACATTTTCAAGTAGGCCCTATAGCTGAATTTCACCTCCTTTCAGGTTTTCCATGTTGGAAAGTTCAATTTTTCGGTGCTCCAACGCAGACGCTCATAAATTTGACAAACTCACGAATATTTCTAATCGGCTTTAGGATCTCGTGTAAATACGGTCACTGTTGATGTGTCAAAAATTTCAGACAAATCCTAAAAGTTTTGACCGGGTTATGACACTTTTAATTGTGTACTACTTTTCATCCGGACACAGTGTATATATATAATTATATTATAATCTATATATATATATATGTTATATATATAACAATTATATTATATATAGGCCTAATCTATATATATATATATATAATATACCTATATGTATATATGTATACATTGCATAGGGTGCATACGTGTTGGAACTCTACTTCTAGCACTACATCGCTCAAATAGGCCTACCTTTTCTGACCAATGGACCAGGCCTATAATTTCTCTGATCAAGTCCAATTATTATGAATTTTTCACTCAAAGAATCATAGAATCGTACAACCCGGGTATCAGAGAGTGTGACTTTGAAAACCCGCATTCAATTAAAATTCTGAATAATAAATACACAAACACAATTTGCAAAAAAAACAACCCAATTCACACAAAACATTACATAGAATTCTTCTTTGTTGCTAAAACAAACCATCATAGACTAAACAGCTGTTATGATAATTGACTGATTAAAACGACCTTCGAAAAGTGCTAAAGAAAAATTGGATAAAGCAAATCTGTCTTCACATCTGCAGAAATCGGAGTTCGACACACAAGTAATTAAACATATTGATAAAAAAAATTCATTTACAGTCACAACGGCAATCAACATCCATTAGGTTAACAAGTCGATAATCGCGATTTACCATTTACACTGTCTTAAAAATCCACAGTTCAGGACTGTTTTTAAGGAATTTTTAGAACTGCACAACTCCTTCTTTTTCTTCCCATCCTCCACAGTAAATTACTTCCAATCGGAGGACAATGACCATTTCTTGCTAGTTTTAACTGTGCAGAAGTGCTTCTGCAACTGCACAAATCCATTTAGAACTGCACATTTTGTGTACAACTGCACGCTAAAAAAAGCCCTGCCACAGTTCACCTCTGCTGCCAGCTCAACTCTTTCACTGTTTTAATGATCTCGTTAAAGATATGGAACGAAAAACTCAATAAACAATATGCCACTCAATGTTTATCCGATATTACCACAAAAAAGATGTAACCATTCAGAGACACCTCTAAACTATGAAAGTAAGATAGGCACGTACACAGAAAACACATATCATCGTTCAGACACAAGCCCTTATAAAAGCTACCAACTATTCTCGCGTTCTTAACCAGTAGAACAATTGTAACAGTAGTAGCCTCTTTCTTGCACCAGTTTCTCAAAGCACCCCAACCATGCACACAGCACTCGAAAGAAAAAGGAGCCTCAATATACTTTTAACCCTTTAACAACCAGCTACATATGTTTTCAATGCACTTTAGTACACGCTGGTCGTTAAAGGGTTAATAGACAAGAAACTGACGACTTAAGCTTATGTCAACAATCAACATACAAAATCTGCCATAACTACACTCTCTTCAATAATTCCCAGCAATTCTGATGCTAACCCTTGATGAACCACATACTCTTATACAAATAAATAAGCACACAAAATAGAGTCAGCAATGTCCTCCGTTGCTAGCGACGACCGTAACCGTAGTAGTCCGAGTCTTCGTGGCTGCTGTACGTCCGCCCGTAAGGTCCGGACGGGCGTCCATAATCCGTTACTGGATGACCATCCATGACGTAACCAGCGGAAGATGGCGGACGTTCGTATGGATCGTAATCAACGTACCTTTAATCAACATAATCATACCATAATCAACATACCTTTAATCAACATAATCATACCATAATCAACATACTTTAATCAACATAATCATACCTTAATCAACATACTTTTAATCAACATAATCATACCATAATCAACATTATCTTAATCAACATAATCATACCATAATCAACATACCTTTAATCAACATAATCATACTATAATCAACATCATCTTAATCAACATAATCATATCATAATCAACATTATCTTAATCAACATAATCATACTATAATCAACATTATCTTAATCAACATAATCATACTATAATCAACATTATCTTAATCAACATAATCATACCATAATCAACATACCTTTAATCAACATAATCATACTATAATCAACATACTTTTAATCAACATAATCATACCCTAATCAACATAATCATACCATAATCAACATCATCTTAATCAACATAATCATACCTTAATCAACATACCTTTAATCAACATAATCATACCATAATCAACATACCTTAATCAAGATAATTACACCATTACCATAATCAACATACTCTAGTCAACTTAATCATACCAGCCAACATACTGTCAAATGCATTCATCAACTTTTACACCACAGTCAAGTAAACTGGATTTCACATTTCTTATTGAAACGAATAAACAAAACGGCTTTGAGAAATGCAATAGGATACAAAAATTAGAATCAATCTGAGATATGTATGAATGTTCCAGGTTAAATGTTGATCCAGAAAGATAGAATAGTATAACATTATAACATGGATCAAGTACTTTTATACGTATAAAAATCACACATACATAATGAGAAACATGAAGGCTCAAACATACAGGGACAGACAGAGACAGACATGTATGCTTGCTTGTTTAATAAAATTCACATTGAATCACAATGCTACGAACATGCATATGCGTGATGATCCTGAAGACAGAAATAACAGATGGTAGCATAATAAAATAATTAAATTATTACAAATAATATTAAATCAGTATTATAGTAGTATTCTATCTGTCTAATTAACTATTTCCTCATTAAACATGCAAAATCAGTAGCATAATCTGAAGTGCAAAGAAATGTCCTAATGAAATAGTAGGAGAGATAGGCAGCTTGACATCACCCAAAAAAACATAAGCGACTAAGAAATTTCAAAGAAACACTTCATAAATATAAACAAAAACTTTAAAGAAAGTCGTAAATCACAAAGGATAATCAAGTGATAATCATGCCTGGCATAAAAAATAGAAAAGTCTGTGAACATTTGCTTAAGTGTGAGAACATTGCACAAGTGTAATGAACTGTGACAAACTGACAGACATACAGACAGAGACAGACAGACAGAGACAGACAGACACACACACACACACATACAGACACACACACAGACAGACACACAGACAGACACATATAGACAGACACACAGACAGACACACAAACAGACATACAGACAGACACAAACAGACATAGACAGACAGACACACAGAAAGACAGAGACAGACACACAGACAGACACACACACAGACACACATACAGACACACACAGACAGACATAAACAGACATACAGAAAGACAGACAGACAAGGAGTGCAATTTAAATGACTTGGGACTTGAATTCAGTGCGTCGTGCAACACACAGACACATCTAACGTTTACTAAGACATATTATCATCGTTCACTTACTCCTGTCTGGCAGTTGGACTGCACAACAAATAAAAAATAAATAAAAATAAATAAAAAACCACTGCAACTGTTGCACATTTACGCACTTCTCAGTAGAAATGGCAAAGGGGGTTTGAGGACAATAACCTTTACATGCTTCTCAAGACTACCCAATACATCAGTGGAGCAAATGATACAGAGACAATAATATTACTATTCGCTTTTTAAATGGTCAGATAAGATATTTGTTTATTACTAATTTAAGCTGACAAGTAATACCCAGTAAGATTACATGATGCAGTAGTAACAGATGATAATAACTTAAACAGGAGTAGAATTTAATTTATGGCAGCCTGCAAGGTACCCATCTGCCCTACTGCTCATCTAAGTAACCTCATAAGGAGTGGAAGGCAGAATCAACCGTCTCGGGCTAGCAGAGATCAAACCCACATCTAATCAGATGTACCCCGGACTACAACGCGGGCACTGAATTGGAGTTTCGCGCCGAAGCGCATTCAGCAATAATTTGCGAGTGAAGGACTTGCTCAGTGTCCTCCGGTGGTGGCTTGAGGTGGACTTGAACCCGCAACCTTCCAGTTCCAAGGCACTGAACATATCCCCCACACCATTGCTGCGCCTCACAATGGGGTTAAACCATCCACACCCCTGTGCCTGTGTTCAACTACGAAACTAAAATTCACAGACTATGATTTGACTTGGAAGCTTAAGAAAGAGTGCACATTCACTAATTTTTACCTGGCTTTGTCCTTCCTAAAGAAAACATAATATATCAAAGTCATCACTACTTTCAGTAATAATTCAAAATGTAAGGCAACAACAGACCACTGCAGAGTTCACGCTAAAATGGTTGAAAAGCAAAGGTACGCATGCACCTACAACTCAAGACTTTCCTTTGTGGCCGTGCCTAGGTCGGAGTGACTCTGAATAGTTATCCTGAAGGGGCGCTATATACATAGATAGATAGACAGACAGATACGTAGATAGTTGAATACAACCTCAAAAGCAATAGCTTACGGCATATCGCATCTGCGGGATCACGAGAGGCAACCATCTGCTTTTCTACTGCTTTTCACAAGCAAAATGTTTTGGGTGATGCCTGAAATATATTGATATCGATGCCATGGAAGTCACTATATCAAATTTTTCAAGTGGTAAGCCCCACCTAACACATAAACTATCTAGAGCAACTTCAAAAGATAACTTCAAGTTAGCAAAAAACAAATGGTTGCATGTGATTTTATTTCTACGGAACAAATGACACCTGTAAGCGTCACTGGCAGATAGATCTATCCACGGATAGTTTAGAACGAGTGACGTACCGTGCAGCTGCATATGCAGAGGTCATGAACTCCGGGTTGAGACCGTTGTACATTGACCGGTCATCCAAATAGTCTGGCGATCCATCCAACATCATCGCTGAACCGTAAGTATCTGCAAAGAAATCAATTGATCACATATCTCAATGCAATCAGCTTGCAAATCATTTTATTATTATTATTATTATTATCACATGAACTTGTAATGATCAGGTGGCAAATAATTTTAACACAATGATCATTCAGAAAGCTTACAATCAGAGCATTTACTTTTAAAAAGTACACTGCTCATCAATGGTGTGCCGTATTGTATTGTATTGCATTGTAACTGATCATTTAAAAAGCACTTCTCGCAGCAAGAGCCTTTCAGAAGTGCTCCCAGTGCGTTCAACCCCGAGAGGAAAGGCAGTTTTGAGACGAGAGAAAAATGACGAAACACTACTAGAAAGGATGACAGAGCGAACTGATGGGGGGGGAAGTAAATTCCATAGGGAAGGACCAATGCAGGCAAAATGATCTGGATTGAGCCATGGCGGTTCTGACACAGGGAATGAAAAGGTCAAGTCGATCAGAGGACTTAAGAGGACACAGCAACGTGCTTAGCTTTCTAACGATGCTTTAGAAATTTGGATTGACCAATTATGATCAAACATGCTACAAAATCACACTCCTCACCCTCTGTAACTGGAAGGTATTTAACTATATTATTTATTCATAAATCTGATTAATCAAATATATCTTCCTGAATGTCTGATAATTAATTCGCCCATCCATTAGTCATCCATCCATTAATCTACCCACCCAATCTATGCACCACCACCATACATATTTTTGATCCATTCACACATCCATCTATCCATCCTGCAGTGATTCATCTATCCACACACAAAAAATAGGAAATGGGAGACAAAAGAAATGGAGGACAAAAAGAGGAGGACAGAGAGAAGGACAAACAAAGCAGGACAGCCAGCTCTACAGATAATCAATCTGATGGAAAAAAATAAAGCATTAGGAGGAAGAGGTTGATGATGATGAAGAGGAGGAGAAGAGAGGAGGAGGAGGAGGAGAAAGCTGCAAGAGGAGGAGACGGATGTGGAGCATCCCTATTAAATAGCAGCAGATCATGCAAAGCAGAAGGCCGACAATTCATATCACAAGTTTTGACCCAAGGGACGCATAAGTCACTGGCTTCACATGCATAACGCATGAGCTCTGCATGTTTTTTCACGAGAGAAAAAAACCATCACTCTCCGGCCAAATTATTATCTAACTAAACACTGCTTCACGACGACATATTCCAGCCACGTGCAAAGCAATCGGCCATTAAGACACGCCGCCACCAGACAAATATTACACGATCCGCTGTGTTACAACATGTGACAACATGAGTAACACAACAGATCGGACATTGGTTGTTCGTGGTCCATGCAACCAAAGTAGAGACTACGATCATGCACAACAAAAGGCTTTGTACGACAAATCCACTGATAAATATTATGAGAAGAGAGCAGCTCCTGAAGCCATCTGTTTGCTTTACGAAATCGATGGCAAATATATAATCCGAAAAGAATCCCCTCTTTGTCATACCACTCCGATACCTCGGAAATGAAAAATACGAGAAAAAAACATGCGCAGCAACTTTGTTTGAAAACCACTTGAACTGACAAAGGATGGACAAGAAAAAAACTGTCGAACTAGACAAAGCAAAACATTCCGAGTTCTCAGCAAAAGGTTCAAGTCCTCATGCAGTCTGCAGAGCAGGAAAAACAAACGGCTATCATCGGGTTCCATGCAAGGCAACTAATTCCCCCCAGTCCCCTGTCAGCACCTACCACCCCTTCTAACCCAGTCCCAGCAAAATAAGAAGACAAAAAATTTCAGATCTAAAGAAACCTTCAAGAAAATCATCCATGCTCAACTCAACAGGTCGCCATGCAAAGCCTACAATCCCCATCCAACTAAGAACTTGTGATGATAACCATGAAAACAATAAACAATGATGACGGTATGATGATTACAATGATGATGGTGACATTGTTTAATTTTCATAGCACCTTTACAGCTCACAAAGCAGGTAAGATGTTCAGAAAAGGAAATTGTGAAGACAATTATGATAACAACAGGGAGAATGGTGACAATATGAATTAAATGAGATTAAAACAACACCATGATGGTGGCAATAGCAAAGTTGGTAGAACTTTGTGTTTGTGGCTGTAGAGTGTAGACAATGTCTAGATGATATGTTGATGAAAGTGAGAGTAACAATGTACAGCCAAGATGATTAAGCTGAAAGAATGACAGACAGTGACATCAAACAGGACACACACACAGACATGGACACACACAGACATACACACACACACACACACACACAACTGAACGCACACACATACACACAACGTGAAGATGATAACAATGATCAATGAACAATAGGGGTCAATGCCAGAAGCACAACTGCATCCAACAGGGGTCGATGCCAGAAGTAGAGTAGCGTAAACACACATCGGAAGGAATGCATTCCACAGCAAACCATGCAGCTGAAGCTTCACATCGTCAGCAGCCTTGCAACAATGAGCTCTACTCACAAGGCCAGTCAAAGCCTTCCGGTTCATATAACTCTGAAATTAACGTTCAATCGTACATGCCTTCATTTCACATATCCAACACGCCCTGCATCTAATTCCACCTTCAAAGACTACATTATATAATTTAATATAATGTAATGTCAACATAAACAGTACACAGATTCGCCATAGCAGAGAGTTTCTGAGATGTTTGTAATGCGTATGCCATAATATAGGACTACACGTCAATACGAGCCAGCCAGAGTTTTTAAAGCTGTTTCCGCATTGTGATGACAGAGATAATGTATTTTAAGAATTGTGTATTGTACAATGAAATGTAAGAGAAAGATGCCTGTCCTCTTTGATCAAAATATCAAAAGGGTAGATGGTAATAAATTTATGTTTGTGTTCCTGTTAGCATTTTCTTAAAAATAACACAAGTACATGAAATTTGAGACCAGGGAAATTGATTTTCGATTTCAGGTCTTAACTTAGAAAATCGTCCACATTTCACGCAAAATGGCAGATAATGTCAAGATTACATAACTGATTTTCTACACAAACTTAAGCGATTGTATCGACTAGAAACTTAGGATAAAACAGCCTTCATGTCTTTTGTTAAAGTTCTCTTAAATACTGAACATTTACTCAGAGTGACTGAAAAGTCATTGCAGCTCATCATTAAAGACCCTGTCATACCATGTTAAATAAATAAGTCAGGCATGCCTGACACGATATTTCAGTCATCACTGTTTGCCAGATGGTCAAAAAGATCAGCATGTACCAGTGTGATCCGCAGAACATTCTGGTTTCCAGTCAAGAACAACTGCAACCTTTTGAACCCCAAAAACCTCTGAGAAATATCTTTAGTCTCTGCCTATGGGGGGGGGTCACTCATTTCAAAACTAGATAATTAAAAATATTAAAGATCGAAAAACCTTCCAACAAATTAATTAATACAAGAATAAAATCATAAGTTCAAGCATCCCGAGAAAAGGATGCAGTCAATCACGTTGCATTAATCGCAAGGTTCATAACACTGAGAGTTCGCTCAGCGGATTAAAACCCACAATCGTTGGATCAGAGATTACCAAACAGGCAGCTGAGCAAGCATGCTGTATATATATATATATATACACATTATATATATATATATATATATATAATATTATATAATTTATATATATATATAATATTTACATATAATATATATATATATATATATACGTAGATTGATTTACATTACAACGAGATTACCGGCAGCGTTGTAGAAGAGATCTGGATGGTCGAGAATGTCCGCATCCTGTATGTACGCTCCGAGAACGTCGTCGCTGTACATGAGACCTTCGTCCTCCATCTGACGACTTTCCACCATGTCCAGCCACTGCGAGTTGTGCCACCGGAACTTCTCCATCTGAATCTTCTTCGCCCAAGTCTCGTCGAACTCCTGGAAATTCAAGATTTCATGAAAATTCGAACAATAATTCACGTACCCGATATTAACAAGGAAAATTTTGTTCTGAATTTACGTGTAAGCAGCTCAAGCAGAATAAGTGAGCACAGATAAAAGCAATAAAATAATGCATTCCTAGAACATGCGGCGGCTTGTGGTGGATTCGAACCTGCAATCCTCCCACTGCAAGGCAACGAACATACCCACTAACTACACCACCGTGCCCCACAAATGTGTTATGTATTGCATAAATATATACACCGTGGTTCAAAAAAAACTAAGCCAAATTGTTTTTCATATATCTCTGATGCCTGATAACATATCACGCTAAAATTTTCCAATTATTTAGAGAAGTGGACCAAGAATATTATTCCAAAATTTCAAGAGATAGAATTGAACGGATAAAAAGATATGAATCTTTCAACTTCATATGCCAAAATTGCAGTTTACAAGCAATTTTCTGCCAGATTCAGTAAAAAGCAAGCTAAACTGGTTTTCTTATATCTCCAATGCCTGATAATTAATCATACCAAAATTTTCCAGATATTTAGAGGATTGAACCAAGAATAGGATTCCAAAATATCATGTCATAAATTTGAACGTATAGAAAGATATGAATATTTAAACTTGATCTCCAGAAATGTCTGTTTTCAGCAAGTCTGTTATGGTGTTCGTTGCGGTTTCGATGCTTGATAGTTCCAAATTTTGGTCTCCAGGGATGATGAATTAAAATAATTAATTGTAAAGTGTGGAGCATGATGTAAGACCGAATCTACCAAACAACAATCCATGATATGAACGATCTGAAGTAACCAGCGCTTGTTGGAAGTGTGGGAAGGCCTGGACCAGAGGATAATCGACGATGCTGCTGCGTAATGCATGGCGCCAGCGCTTCCAGGCCTGCGTGCAAGCAGGAGGACATTTTGAGCATCTTAATTAATTAAATAATAAAACCATACTGTTGGAATCATATTGTTAGTTCAATTCTCTACATATCTGGAAAATTTTAGAATGATTAATCATCAGGCATTAGAGATATAAGAAAACATTTAATTAAATCTGACAGAAAATTGCTTGTAAACTGAAATTTCGGCATATGAAGTTTAAAAATTCATATCTTTTTAACCGTTCAACTTTGTCTCATGAAATTTTGGAATCATATTCTTGGTCCACTTCTCTAAATATTTGGAAAATATTAGCTTGATATGTCATCAGGTATTTGAGATATATGCAAAACAATTTGGCTTAGTTTTTTTTTAACCACGGTGTACAATTATACATGAAATGTGAAATGAAGGCATGTACGATTGAACGTTAATTTCAGAGTTATTGCCAGCATCATGGTGTTGTTTTAATCTCATTTAATTATATATTTGAGGAACTCAAAATATAAGGCCTACATTGCTAAATCAGTAACTTCTATAGCTCTGATTTGTAATGAACAAAGCATCCGGTAATAGCTCACCATAACCAAGTTGTGGTAATGATTCAACCATCGAATGAAGGAGCGCTATATAAATTCCCGCTAAAGTAGGCAACACGGCCAAGCAATAATCTGAACATGCTCAGACGCAAGTTGAAAATCTACTGACAACAGAACAAATAATTGTAATTGTAATCGAACATTTATACAGCGCCACTTCAAGAGAACTCCTCAGAGGCGCTCCCGACCTGACACCAAACCGTAATCAAAGAGAATGGTTCATACCGAGATGATGTCGAGCGTGTTGCCGCAGACTTTGCGGATCTCGGCGTTCTTGTCGTGCATGAGATCGATGAGATAAGCTGGAGCCTGCGTCAACTTGATGATGACCTCACGAGTCGACTGGTGGAAAATCATCTGGTAGAAAACGTAAACAATCTGCAGAACCATCTCGTCATCCTCCTGCTTTGCTGCAATACGTTGAAAAACAGGCAGGTAAAGAATAAAACTTTATTGGTAAACATAGAACTTTAAAAATGATGATGCTGATATTGCCTGTGATGAAAACGACAAATCTAATGAAAATGATGATGACACTGAAAGTGTCAGTGATATTGCTACAGGTCTACAAAATGGAGATTAGGGGATGGCAATGATAACGGCTACAAGAATGTTATTGATAACGATAGCGGATTAGTGGATTACTTTTTCAATTGACTCAAGTTTTTTTTCTGTAAGAGGTGCAACCAAAAGAGCTCAACATTGTGGAAATGATGATGATGATGATAACGATGAACATATGGCTAAGACAATAAAAACAGATGATACGTCATGATAAAGAAACTCTTATGGTTATGATAATAATGCATGATGATAAGCCATGATAAAGAACAATATATGGAGTCATACGGTAATGATGGTTGATGACAACAATAACATTAAAAGAATAAAAAATATATATAAGAGAACTTCAAATGTGTCTTCAACACAGACACACCAGCTTAAAGCCTTAAAACTTCAAGTGGAGGAGTATCAACATGGCCTCCTACCATTAAGCAGTTCGATGAGGTTGGGAATGATGTCTGACTGAGCGAGCATCTTAGCACAAGCATCGTCCTTGCACACGGTGCCAACAAGAATGACGACCTCCAAGACAAGGTCATCCTCCGCTTTCCCTGTAACATCAAACCACCAGTAGAACTTTAGAATCTAAGAATGGCATCACGTTACAAACAGGGACAAGACTGCATTGCTTGTGTATAATAAATAGTATAAAGTATTAAATGTGAATAAAATTGCAGAAGATGCTTAGCATGTGCACAGAAGATTTAGGCATCAAGTGTCATACAGGTATAAAAATCTGCCCTATGTTTGTGCCATGTAGGAATACAAAACTTGGATACCATTCCAAACCTGCTCAAGCACGCATTCCATAAAGCGGAACTGTATGAACTTTTACGAATACTGAATCTATTTATTATTATTATTATTATTATTGAGTTTTTATATAGCACACTTTCAAAGTAATTTACTAAGATGCGCTCGCAGTCCAAGCCACAGCCAAATATGGTGGTTTTTAAGTTAGAAAGAAACATCTAGTGCTGTGAATTCTAGGCACCAGGGAGTGCAACAGGGAGTCTAGGCTCAGCCACCAAGAAAAGCGCCACTAGATATGTAAGTGAGAAGACTAGCCTGGCAGCAGATTCTGTTTGATCCAAGGCACCAAGTTGAATTCAGTGAGGATGAGTTCGTAGTTCAAGTCTGGGCTCGTCAAGTTGGCGAGGATACCAACGCATTCGAGTACAAACTCCTCGGACTCGGATTTCTGGATACGCTCGGCGATGTCGCTGATGTAGTCCTGTGAATCAAAAGCGCGTTTAACAAATCCTTTGAAAAACTGAAGTTAGTTCAAATTACTGTTCTAATTCTCCACAAACTTAGCTGGAAGTAGGTATCTTGGAAGTGTTATGCATATGAATAAATGAGGCGAATTCTGGAAATTGCATCGCATAATTCTGCATGTCAATCGGAGAATATGGGATTATATACACATCTTTACATATGCAGAAAGTGAGACTAAATTCCTACATAACTTACAAAGAACATAACTTTAGTTGGTCCGTCGTGCTGCGACATGTTTCGAATCAGCTTCAGCATCAACGGATCTTCGTTCTTGAAGGCTCGTTTCATCAGCAGCTGAAGTCCTTTGCCATCGCAGATGATCTGTGCACAGCGGACATTCGCCGCTAGGTTGATGGCGAGAGAGATGACTTCCGGTTCCGGCTGCGGTGACTCCAGCAGCATCTTCATTACCTGTCAACAATACATCAAGTACAATAGACTTAACTACTATGATAATAAAACAACTCCCATTCTTGTTTGTTATTTTATCTGTAATTCACAACTCCACTGACTATTTATCTATCTATCTATCTATCTATCTATCTATCTATCTATCTATCTATCTATCTATCTATCTATCTATCTATCTATCTATCTATCTATCTATCTATCTATCTATCTATCTATCTATCTATCTATCTATCTATCTATGTATCTATCTATCTATGTATCTATCTATCTATCTATCTATCTATCTATCTATCTATCTATCTATCTATCTAACTGAGGAATTCATATAGTGCCCTTCAAGATAACTCTATAGAGGAGATCCCGACCTTGCCATGGCCGAAGAGGAAAGACTCGAGTAGTTAATAAAGGAGTCACAACGTCAAAGCAACTTACAGTGCTTCATAAATCGTGACTTTTCTTATGATGAAAATATTTACAATGTTCAGTAAAAATCTTTCGTCATCATCATTCTTTTGTCTAACAATGGCGAATAGTTTCACACATCAACAGAAAGATTAGTGAAACTGAAGTAGAATTCTCCCATGCAGACTCTTCTGTCTCAATTGGAATTGTCTCTCTCTCTCTGCCTGTCATTCAGTCCAGCCTCTGGTTGTCGTATCTTGGCTTACTGTCTCAGTATGGTTTTTTTTATCATGCAAGCAACTATGAATAAGACTGAATAAATATACTTCATTACATAATTAACCTGTTATTAGAAAACTTGATACTTAGCAAGACTTACAGTTGGAATGCAATCAGTGAAAGCAAACTGCGACTTTGCCTTATCATTCATGCTGAGATGATAAAGAATGCAGAGCACGATAAGCGAATGGTTTTCATTCTCTGTCAAGAGGAAAGAACAAAACAGAAACGATTCAGACCACGATCATAAAAACTTTCCACGTTTTACACATGTTCAAAGATTTTTAAAACAGTACAAATAAGTAAGATGTTAAGTTTTCTGTATCCAAGTAGAAAATATTCCTGAACATTTTAGTCTTTGCAAAGACAGTAAATTACACAAGGGCAATGCCATCAAACTAAAATAAGGAAATGCTAAGTTATTAAAATTTGCAGACAATCATTACTGAACATAGAAATAAATTCTGCGCATTTAAAGTATGAGTTGGGAGATGGAGATAAGTTATGAAGACCATATCAATCATCTTAGGACTTAGGACAAGCAAACGTTTAAAAATTCTCACATAATTATTTTAAAACGAAAAAAACAATTTTCTGTCCAGAAACTTACTAAGCAGAGAAACAAGCTTTGGAATGAACTTGGCCGTAACTACTTTCGTCCGCAGTTCCGTGTCGAACGTGAGGTTGAGAAGGAGTCGCAGCGTGATGTTCATCAGGTGATCCTCGCATGGGATCAGTCTGTACAACTTCTCGGCAATGCCACACTCCTTCTGCGCAACCATCAAACACAGAACACAGTGAACATTGTTCAAAAAAGATCCTACCAAAAGAAGAGCAGTCCCTTAACTCTTTGAACCCGATGGGCCGGTTTTCCGGCCCGTTATCCATAGAGTTACGGGGGCTCCTGGCTCAAAGGGTTAAGCAAGTCCTGAAACAGCCATGGGTATGAAGTGTTAGCGTCTGCATTTTCTTAGCGTCAACATATGAGGACGGGTAACCACAGTCCCCTTCCTAGCTGAGTTGACTCTTAAGGGTGTCAGATGGTGCATAAGTCACGACACAAATTTCCAACATGGCAGGATCTGAACCCCAACCTCTTGCTCGCTCGAAAGTCCTGCACGTTAACCACTAGACTACCATGCAACCCAAACCATTCATTCAACTGTGTGCCCAAAAGCTGAATAAAAAGACGGCTAGTTTTTACTAATTGCTCTTTAACAAATGGCCTCATCACTAAAAAATACCATAACTTAGTCTAGAAATGACCCATATGCCTGATGTGAGTCAGATGATAAAGTAAAATGAATCTAAAGTAGTCAACAGTAGTCCCTTTTGGGGTTCTCCCCTTTGCTCTTTTTTTAGATTCTATATCTATATTGTGTAAAAAGATGTTCTCTTAATTACTGTCACTTGAAGTAATAAAAAAAACTATGGTTATGGTTAAGGCTAAGTGAAAAAATTGGTATAAAAACAAACAACATTGGAAGGATAAAGAAGAACTGACCATGATGCCTATAATCTATATCTAATATTATCTCTATTACGTAAAAAGATGTTCTGTTAATAACTGTCACTTCAAGAAATAAAAACAAAAAACTGTGGTTAAGGATATGGTTAAGTGAAAAAATTGGTATTAAAACAAACAATGGAGAAGAGGATAAAGATGAAGAACTGACCATGATGCCTATATTCTCGACGAAGATGCTGAGCTTCTTGAGAAACGAAACGACAAGAATGAGTAGATCCGGGTTATTGCGATCTAACATCTTCACCAGCATACGTGTGATGTTCTTGTTCTTCATCTTCAGCTCCACCTTCAAATCCTCAGCAAGATTCAGCAGCAGGTAGCAGGACACTGATGGAAAAATAACCACATGAGAATGACGGTTATATCCACAAACATCCATGTTACAGATGTCTGATAATAATTATAATAATAATAATATAAATTATAAAAACATAATAATAATAATTATAGGAACAATCATAAACATAATTTTAAAATAATAATAATTACACTAAAAACAATAGTAATTATAATAAAAATAATAATTATAATAAAAATAATAATTATAATAAAAACAATAATAATTTTATTTAAAAAACAATAATAAATATAATTTAGAAAATAATAATTATAATAATTATAATAATCATAAAAAACAATAATTATAATAAAAAATAATTATTATAATAAAAACTGTCACTGGAATCCAGTGCGACCTTCCATAAACACTGCTTCCATCGTTACCCGTATCCCAATCATCTTCCTATTCACCATCAATACGCTCATTGCAACACAGTGAATTGTCAAATCATGTTTTGACAGACTAACATAACTATTAACTAATTTAAACTAATTTTAACTACGATCATAATTAATTAATTATCATATTACAAACCTTGCAGGAGCTCTTCCTGACTCTTTGTAAGGGTCTGCAGAAGTTTGCAGGCCTTCTCGTAAGCACGTAAATCATGCTCGTCTTTCTTAGACTCAGCTGATCAGCGGTTAAGGATGGCTCTGAGTCACAAGCTTTGTTACAATAAATATCATGCAAACAGCTTGCAATCTATTATACAATTTAAACATACACTTTCTAGATTGGTGATGTAGTCAATAGCAGTGCTTCTGCGAACTACCTACATGCACTATATGTTTTTAAACGTGCAAATACACAAACACCAATATTTCCTCAATCTTAAAGCACTGTATTCATACAATTTCAAATGCAAATCAAAAAAAGACTTTTCTAGATTGGTAATATAGTCAAACACGGTGCTTCTGTGCGCTACCCGTGCACTACCTGCATGCACCTGAAGGGGTGCTATATAAGTTTTCTGAATGAATGAATGAACTATATTGTTTTTAAAAATGAATACGCACACACGTCAATATTTCCCAATCTCAAAGCACTGTATTCATACAATTTCAATGGTTGTAACAGTCTACACAGATTCTAAACAACTTTACAGATATGACACATGGGACAGTATTTAAAACGAAACAGGACTTTTTCAGCATGCAGTTCTACACAAAACATAAAGTTCTAAATGGATTTGTGCAGTTGTAAAAGCACTTCTGTGCAGTTAAAAATAGCAAAAAGGGTCACCGCCACTCGATAGGGAGTAATTTACCATCGAGGATGGTAAGGGAAAGAAGGGATTGTGCAGTTCTAAAAATTCCCTAAAAGAATCCCTGAAACGAAACAGCACAACGCAATACACAAACAGCTGTTGAACTTATTTTTATTACGACTAGTATAATCTTGTGCGATCTCGCAGCAAAGGTGTTTAACTTACTTTTTATAAGGACTAATATAATCTTGTGCAATCACAGCCAACAAGCTCAACTTATTTTTATTACGACTAATATAATCTTGTCGAATCTCCTAGCAAAGGATACCTCGAGCTTTCTTCACCTTAATCTCGTCCTGCCACAGATCGTACTGCTTCAGCGCATGCTCAATGATCGTCATGCACTGTGATCCGATCTTGAACTCCGCTGTTCGCGGGTGAAACTGCGAGTAGCTCGACAGGCAGAAGAAGATGTAGACGATGTTCGTCGCCAGATCCATGTGCTTCTTCCATTCATCGGACAAGACTCGAGCGAGCGCCGTCAACGTCACGCCTGCAAATCAACAACACGTGTCTTACGCTCAGTGGATCTAATAATGTTTGAAGGTAACAGAGTAGAGAAATACCAAGATCACATTAGGTGAGTGGAATCTCGCATAATTCGCTGGTTGGATTTATGTGCTAGTACATTGTACAGTTGTACCCCAACAACTTTAAAGCTATATAAAAAAAATTGTCAATAGAAAATTCATTTTGAGAATTTAAATAGCGTTTCTTCAAGAGACTCCTCAGAGGTGCTACCAGCCCAGCAACCGCTAAAAAGTAAGATTTGAGCGACTTGTTTGAGTAAGATTTGAGCATCTTGTGTGAGTTGCCCTAAACTGCACTGTGGGGGGGTCTACAGTGCAAGACCTGATAGACGAAAATTTAAATAAATGTCATGGACAGCTCCAGTCCAGTGTTAATTCAGTAACAATTTCAGTTAATAGAATTTAACACTGTTCCAGTTTCAAGTTATCTTCAAAACACTAACACTAAAACTGATAAGTTTTAAATTGCGATATGCCCACTCATTTGCATAGATTTAAGGTTCGAAAGAATTCAGCTCTGACCGTCTTCAGCCAGTTCTTCAAGGTTGTCAGGATTACGAGCGAGCTGGAGGATGAGTTTTGATCCACGAAGTTTCCGTGCATGGTCATCCTCGTACAACTCGTTTCGGTAATCTTCGAGCAGGTTGATATTTGCCGTCTCGCCGATCTCCGTTCCTTTAAATCTCGGTTCCTGCAACTCATTCAAGCTGTCCTTCTTCTTGGCTGCAGTCAACAGAAGAAACACAGTCAAACTTCAAACTGACCCAATGCTTTCCAAACACGACAGCACTTTCATGTTTTTTGCTGGTAGCAGCTTACTTTCTGATTACTACAATTTTTTTAATTCACCAAATTTTTAGCAGTTTATATGTTTTTCCATTTATTATGCATGCTTGTCCTAAATATGCAACAGGCTGATGCTTTACTCAAGTCATAAACAGTTTTACTTAACCATTTAGTGCCGAGATGGTAGTAAATGGTATGGGAAATCCTATACCCTCCGGCATTAAAGGGTTAATACATCGTACCCAAAATTGCGCTGGTTCCAGAGCAATCAGATTCAAAATCTCAATTCAGAGGCAGGCTTAACTGGCACAGCAATGCCATGCAGCAGCTAAAATCTTGAGCTTATAAACCCTCTCATTAATTAACCTACACAAGATTTTAAAAAACTAGCATAGTCAGAAAGTCAAATTTTACCAAAAACAGAAAATCAAAATTGCAATAAAAGCAAAATACAAAAATCATCACTTTCTTAAAATTGCCTCTTCCAGTATTCAAACCCATAAATTTAAAGGCCTGAAAACAGAAGAATTGCCACAGGTGTCAATTATCACCAACATTTATTGCCAGCAACTTCTTTGCGGTTCTGTAGAAAATACAAGAGTTGTTCAACTTCCAGTATTTTGCTTTGATGTATTAACGAGCACTTATCGATGATCTCTTGCGCAAGTGCCTTCAAATCGGACTTCTCGTTAAGCGACTTCACACGAATTCTGGACGAAATAACAAATGCAAACAATTTTTTTTACAACCATGATCACCGGCATCACAGAAATTATTTCAAAAAGGTCTCTTTTTGGAACACGTAAATACGGTTGTAAGGTATCCACATCTCCTTCTAGAATTTGATATGCCCTACTTTGCAGCTAACCTTTACATTTCTCGATAACAAGGTTAAGATTTCTTCCGAATGATATCCAATATTGCTTCAGTTGCACGAAACCTTTATAAGATTTAACAGAAAATACCAGTGCCAAAGAAATTTTCGACAAATCATGTAGATGGTGCATTAACACACAGAGAAAAATATGACTCACATCTTTTGACATTCCTTCCTCTCGCCTAGCATTGGATTTCCCGTTTCTGCAAGTATCGTCGCTTCAACTTCATAGTTGACAACTAGAGCTTTTTCTGTGGGATGAACATCTATCGTTCCAGCCTTAACTTTCCTAGAAATAGTTAAACGTAATAAAGCATGATAATAATTCAGTAACTTTGTTAGCACATTACAGTAGAATTCTCAGACACATTCCACACCTTCGGCAGTACGTTAAATAGTCCAGAAACTTGATATGATCTGGTCAACAGAGCCTCTGAATAGTTTCTTGAAGGGGCGCTATATAAATTCTAATAATGAATGAATGAATCAATGAATCAATGAATGAACCTCTATTCTGAGCATTTCTGATGGTTGCTATAATTATCACAGGAGATTGGCACCATGGAAGCAACAATTCAATACTTCCACAAAAGATTCAGACAGGTAACTATCAACTGCTTCAGAAGATCAGAGCATCAGCATATTGATGATACAACAATGACAAGTATCAAATGCACATAACACTAGTGACTTTGGTCTTGGCTCCTCAGATTCTGTTGACATTCTCAGATGTTCTTTTCAAACCATATTTGAAGTCATCATTGTTATAAAAGAGACTAAAAAACCCTACTGTTCGTTCCATTCAAAGCAAAATAAAGGCCTACACGAGCGCATCTGCCAGACAACGTCGAGCTTTCAAGGTGTAGGGCCATCCATCAAGACCTGTCCAACTGCATTTATTACATCTGACCCATCAAACTTTGTCATAAATCTCTTGTCTTTCTTCTTTCGACATGGCTGGGCTGGGAGCATCTCTGAGTGGATTTCTTGAAGGGGCGCTATATAAATCTATAGAATGGATCCATTAATTTTGTCTGTGGCAGTGCCAGCTATACAATTTTAGCAGGTGGCATCAGGTCATGGAAATCATGCAGCAGGTCAAAGAAATTAAATGTAAAGAAGATATTAAAAATTCCATAGAATTTTTGGCACATCATAAGGCAGGCCACGAGTAAAATAAGCAGGGCAAATGACCTGCCACACCTATAGTAGCACTGCCATTGAATTTGGATCAATGCTTACATGCTTTGCAGCTATCAAATCAAGGGGAAATTGTTCAGTACGCTACATGCCATAATGTTATGTTAATCTTCAATTAGCGTTTAGCAAACATTCAACACAGTCCGACGAGTTTCAGTCCTGTCTGTCTTCCATGACGCCCTTGCTGGGTATCCTTGAAATTTAGGTTTCACAGAAAAACATCTACGGCGAATTAGAAGTCATTACACGAGATTACAATACAATAATATATTTGATCATAACAAATTATGTGCCGAATACGTACCGCTTTAGGTACCGCGCATCCTCAGCCATCATTTTCTCGGCTCACACGGGATCTATAAAACGCGCAAATAATAAATGCAAAACGCTTTCAGCCAGCACTATATTATCAGTAGCATGCAAAAATCTTATGAATTCATCAATTAAATTGCATAATTATCTTTAAATGTGCCATAAACATAAACAAGCTCGCACATCTTCAGTTCATCTCGTAAACACGAGCGAAGGAATTCAGCGAATGACGTCACCTTTTAACGATTAATAAACATCACTACGAATATTATTTTAAATAAGGCATCAACTGCATAAATATGTATTTCATTTTAAAATGTATTTTTTGAAATTATTCTGACCAAAATAAGAAAATTATTAGAAAATAAACTAATTTTGTCATGGTTACTGTTAGTCTGCGCACATGACTAGTCTAATTCATTGCCTATGTAAATATGCACCATTGAAACAACATGTTGTAGCGCCATACTAAATCGTCTTAAAAGAAACGTTCAAAGTGCCAAAATACTTCTGTTGCCGAAAAGTTAAAAACTTTTTTAAAAGAGTCTAGCGAAATTTTAACTTTAAGATGGCTTTTGATTTCTTTGCTTACTTGACAGGCGTTGACATTTAGAATTTGAACCAAACTAGATCCATTTTACACTTTTACTTCACTAATCGAAGGCAGCTGCAAATGACGTTTCTACTGCAGGAAGTGTGAAGCGTCCGATTACCACAATTCGATTATTTATGAAATTATGCTTATGGATGATTTGAGGCACGATCATGATTTTGAGGTTATCGCACGACAAGTGACTGTGTAATTCCCTAGATGGCGCAACCAATCGCCTTCTATTACCGACAGGCAACGAACGATAGTTCTGCTGACGAAGGTTTTCTAGTGGCCAATTTTAATGTAATGTAATGTATTGTAATTAGTAATTTCTAGGGTTGACTCGTCAGTATTCTACAAGCTTCTTAACTTTTTGTTTCACTGGGAGCGCTTCTGAGTGGATTTCTTGAAGAGGCGCTATATAAATTCTTGAAATGAATGAATTATGCATAATAGACAATCACATGCCTGTATATCTTATCTTATCTTATCTGACCATTTATAAAGCGCTTCTTGCAGCAAGAGCCTTTCAGAAGCGCTCCCAGTGCGTTCATCTCCGAGAAAAAGGTAAGTTTTTAGACGAGAGAAAGATGAGGATACACTACCAGAGAGGATGGCAGAGCGAACTGATGGGGGAAGCCCATTCCATAGGGAGGGACCAATGCAGGCAAATGATCTGGATTGCGCCATGGCGGTCCTGACTCGGGGGACAAAGAGGTATATGCAATTATGCATGAATCCAAGTATGCATGCATATTCAGACACGCATAATGTTATAAGAATTGCAACTTTCACATGTACACACACACACACACACACACACACACACACACACACACACACACACACCACACACACACCACACACACACACACACACACACACACACACACACACACACACACACACACACACACACACACACACACACACACACACACACACAGGAGCATATAGTCATATGCATACATGTAACTTACGTATAGGCCTACGTAGACCGTACACGTCTACAGGACTCGAAAGCCATGAAGAACCTATAATAGACCCAGTGGCGGATCAAGCACTGTTCGAAGGGTCGGGGCAAAATCTTTGGTCTTGGGACAGGGAAAAATTTCGTCATTGGTCGCCAAAAAAGTTTATGACCTTTTTTAGCTGAGGGAAAAGTACCTTTTCATTCGCCAAAAAAGTCTATGACATTTTTTGGTCCTCCGGCCGAAACCGAATGGGGGCCACGTCCCATGCAACTTTTTTAAGGGGGGGGGGGGGGCAGTATGCCATCACACTCCTATTCATATTGCTAATTTCAAACCGAGTGGGGGCCACGTCCCATGGCATTTTTAAATGGGTGGGGGCCATGGCCGGATTGGCCTCCCTGAATCCGCCCCTGAATAGGCCCCTATATCCATATCATTAGGTGACGAAGTTCATTAGATGATTAGATGCTGTCGCATGAAATAATTAATTCGCTGACTTTCATCATTAAAAATTGGAGTTCGAAAGGAACCCAGAGAGAGGCTCGTCGATAACGGCGCATGCGCATTGTTTGCTTGTCCGGCATGCACAGCGTCAGGCCACGTCATTAAAACTACCTCTGGGGACAGCATGCATAGAAGTCATGTATACCCGGACCAGATCCCAGTACTCATGACCCAATGGGAGTTCACCATAGACAGATCACAGGGAGGTGGTCACACCGGCGTGTCTTCTTCCTAGCATTTCCTCCTCTGTAGTTTAGACCCATCGATGATAAGACTAGGTAGGCTATATTAGTCGACTGCAGTATGTCAGTAGCAGGGAATACGGCTAATAAGGTCTAATTTCTCTGGCACTTTCCTGGCGCGAGAGACGGAGAGATAATATCTCTGCCTAGCGCCTCCGTTAACACGCGGAGTCGGAGTGCAGCGACGCCCAGCGGGAAGGACCGTAATTACTCGCCACGCCGTTGTCTAATGTCTAACCTATTGCGATAACGGAGCAGCTGATTGGCTGCCGACGAAGCAGGGAAGTCCAACGCTCCTCCAGCTCTTCCTCCTTCTTCCATCTCTTCTTCCTCTCCTCCTTCTCCTCCCTTCCAGTTTTTCCCATCTCCCGCCGTTGCGCGTTGTAAATTAGCGGTCTACTATGGCGACTGAGGCGCACGCGGTCTTCAAAAACAGTGAATAGAGCCAGACGGGCGGGCGTCCCTACGCAAACACCACATGTTCCCAAGGAAACACGTGGAAAAGAGGAAGGAAGGGAAAGAGGGAAGGAAAGAAGCAACGTATACGAACAAGAGCCCCTATAGCTAGCTGGAAAAATTGGTAAAAATCAAAAGGTGGGCCTATATTAGCTGAAGTGTGGCGCGGTGGTGTAGTGGGTATGTTCGTTACTTGCAGCCGCAGGGTTGCAGATTCGAATCCACCTCAATGCGCCGTGTATACGGACGGACCATGGGAAAGTCCTTCACTCGATCGAATTGCTCATTGCTTCGGCGTGAAACTCTGATGCAGTGTCCGCGCTGTAGTCGTGAGCGCATCTGAGTAAGAGGTGAAGGATACTATAGAACTGGACAAATAAATAAATAAATATCCCATATTTCCCTCTAAAGATTCAGCCTATAAAATGACATTCGTGCGCAATATATGTTTATACACATATCCCTCTCTCATAGTGCTACTGCGACGCTTGTGCAAGCATGCCTTTGTCACCAGTACACCGTGGTTCAAAAAAAGTAAGCCAAGTTGTTTTGCATATATCTCTAACACCTGATGACATATCAAGCTAAAATTTTCTAAATATTTAGAGAAGTGGGCCAAGAATGTGATTCCAAAATTTCATGAAATAAAGTTGAACGGATAAAAAGATATGAAAATTTAAACTTCATATACCGAAATTGCAGTTTACAAGCAATTTTCTGTCAGATTCGATAGAATGTTTCCATATTATCTTCAATGCCTGATGATTAATCATTCTAAAATTTTACAGATATGTAGAGAATTGAACTAACAATATGACCCCAACAGTATGGTTTGATAATTTATTTAAATAAGATGCTCAAAATGTCCTCCTCTTGCTTGCAAGCACGCCTGGAGGCGCTGGCGCCATTGCAATGGCAACAGCAACGTCGATTATCCTCTGGTCCAGGCCATCTCACACTTCCAACAAGCGTTGTTTCAGATCGTTTATATCATGGATTGCTGTCTGGTAGGCTCGGTCTTGCATCAAGTTCCACATTTTTATAGTCGACAGGATTCAAATCTGGGCTGTTCGGAGGTCATAATGTGGGAGAAATGAAGCCTGGCGTCTCTCTTGTCAGCATTTCGATGGTTTCCCTGGTTGGCGCTGTTCTGTTGAAAAACAAAGCTGTCTGGGTGCGCGGACTATTGACCACCGGACGGTTGACCACCGGACGGTTGACCACCGGACGATTGACCACTGCGGACGTTTGACCATCGACCTATTGACCACCGGACGATTGACCACCGGACGATTGACCATCGGTCTAGTGGTGACTTAAATTTATTAACTAATGATGAAAGAAAATGTATACATAGTATTTACCACTAGTAAAGATAAACATCAACGGCTTCTTTTAATTCTTATATGTAGACCTGCATACATGTAGGCCTATAGCTACATGAAATAGCATATCACAATTATTAAGTAGCCTACGCATTCCAAATAAACCTCCTTTTGTTCTTCACCAAGGTCCAGTGCAGTCCATCAAAATTTCAAACAAACCGGTATTGCTTTTCTCTTAGCTTTTAGCTAAGCTTGAAAGTGAAATTTCGTATTTACCGCCAGTAGGCTAAAGATAAACATCGTCGGCTTCTTTTAATTCTTAATAGCTTCGTCGCTTCATCTTATGGACAAACAGACGTTTTTAATTTTCAGTGTGGCACATTTATCTAATATCTTATTTAACAGTGGTTTAACACATTTTTAATAACGCTTTACAGTCGCTTGAGTATATTTTCTCATTTCACTTCGTATTATTATTCGATTAGGTTACATATTAAATAGAGTAGCCTATGTGGCACATTGAGTCTGTGTCGTAAAGTTTTATAAAAATCAAGCGATGGTCAATCGTCCGGTGGTCAATCGTCCGGTGGTCAATCGGTCGATGGTCAAACGTCCGCAGTGGTCAATCGTCCGGTGGTCAACCGTCCGGTGGTCAATCGTCCGGTGGTCAAACCCCCTAGAATCGTCTTCTTGGACTAGATTTCTGATTACAGATAGAAGATGTTGTGACAGCAGAACATCGTGATAATAGGCTCCTTTAATTTTTACTCCAGGATCAATGAAGACTAAATGGGAACGACCAAGCGTCGAAACCGCAACAGACACCATAACAGACTTGCTGAAAACTGAAATTTCGGGTGATGAAGTTGAAATATCCATATCTTTTTATCCCTTCAAATTTATGACATGATATTTTGGAATACTATTCTTGGTTCAATTCCCTAAATATTGGTAAAAGGTTTTTATGATTACTTATCAGACATCAGAGATGCAAGAAAAACAGTTTGGCTTACTTTTTATTGAATCTGACAGAAAAATTGCTTGTATATAAACTGATATTTCGGTATACGAAGATTAAATATTCATATCTTTTTATTCGTTCAACTTTATCTCATGAAATTTTGGAATCATATTCTTGGTCCACTTCTCTAAATATTTAGAAAATTTTAGCTTGATATGTCATCAGGTATTAGAGATATGCGCAAAACAATTTGGCTTACTTTTTTTTGAACCACGTTGTAGAATTGATCACTGCAGGCAGTTCGGTACTTGTGGGTCTGCCGCTTGAACTAGCCTACTTGGACGCCTTGAACGAGTTCTTCGTTCGGCTGCTCGCCTCATTGGCCATAATCCTAAATATGCCCCATGCTTACGCGTGACGTTCTTCACTGGCTCCCTGTTTCACAGCGCATCTCCTACCTAGCTGCTGCACTTGTTTGGCGATGCCTTCTTGGTTGTGCTCCATCGTATACCTGTCTATCCTTTGTCCGACCTTGGCGACCTGTCTCCGATCTTGCAGCCCGTCGAGCTCTTCGCTCTGCATGCGGCAATGGGTTTCTCGAGCTTGCACTTCTACCAAACAGCGCCGAGTCTTTTCTATAGATTGTGGATCCTGCTATCTGGAATGACCTTGCGACTTATGCCTAGGCTAAACTCACCTGCTTTTTATAAGTTGCTCAAATCTTACTTTTTTAGCTGTGGCTGGGCTGGGAGCGCCTTTGAGTATATATATATATATATATAAATTATAATTATATACAGGCTATAATACAGCGTATGGTCCCTATACTTAGGCTACCTCACAAAGACCAAAGTTTAAAAGTTGGTATAGAAATAAAATGTCGAGCAGAAAATGGTAGAAAAATCATGAAACTGGATCGTTTTATCATCACAGTCCAAATTTACCACATCCACGCACCGACCAACCGCGGACTACACCTAAGAAACCGTAGTCTATATATAGCCTAATGGACGAGACGATTCATGGTATAGATTAAGCGGGGGAGGGACGGATGGAATGATTAGGGAGCGAATGGTCTCCGGTTATAGGCTGCCAGACTTCTATGTGGATGTCGTCGTCGTCGTCGTCGTCGTCGTCGTCGTCGTCGTCGTCGTCGTCGTCGTCGTCGTCGTCGTCGTCGTCGTCGTCGTCGTCGTCGTCGTAGTCGTCATCATCATCACTGTCTGTGGCTGAGTTATAATACGTAATTTCACTCAATTTCACCGACTATTTGTTTATTTCTGTTCGATAAAGCGTGCAACGTGATACGGATGACGGCTTCTGCGCCTGCTCGACTGACTTGCGGCTCTCTGTCTGTCTGTCTGTCTGTCTGTCTGTCTGTCTGTCTGTCTGTCTGTCTGTCTGTCTGTCTGTCTGTCTCCGTCTGCCTCTTTGACTCGCTCTTATTGCCGCTCGCTGTCTCAGTCTCTGTCTCTATCTTGTTTTTGTCTCTGCCTCTGTCTGTCTGTCTGTCTGGCTGTCTCTGTCTGTCCTTGCTTCTCTGTCTCTCTGTCTTTGTCTTTATGTCGCTGTCTCTGTCTCTGTTTCTGCCTCTGTCTCTGTCTGTATGTCGCTGTCTCTGTCTCTGTTTCTGTCTCTGCCTCAGTTTCTATCTGTATGTCTGTCTGGCTGTCTCTGTCTCTGCCTTTGCCGCTGTCTCTGTCTCTCTGTGTCTCTGTCTCTGCCTCAGTCTCCGCTTCTGCCTTTGCCTCTGTTTCTGTCTCTCTATGTCTCTCTCTCAGTCTCTGTCTCTGCCTCAGTCTTCGCTTCTGCCTTTGCCTCTGTCTCTGTCTCTCTATGTCTCTCTCTCTCTCAGTCTCTGTCTCTGCCTCTGCCTCTGTCTCTCTGTCTGTCTGTCTGTCTCTGTCTCTCTCTCTCTCTCACACACACACACACACACTCCACTTTCTCTCTAATTGCCTCTTTCCATCTAATTTCAATCTGTCTATATTTTATGTCTCTGTTCTCTTTTAGTCTCTCGCTGTCTCACTGTCTGTCTGTCTCACTTTCTGTCTGTGCAGCTCACTCCCCATAGTTTGATCTATCTGTCTGTATACCTGCATGTGTCTCTTTCCCCTGCAGGTCAAGCATTCATCCGCATGCATCTGACTTCACCAGCCCCTTTTAAATAAATCATCGATCGACTCGGACTTCCATCTACAGCATATATAAGCTTACAGCAGCAGCCCTCCTCTTCTTCTCCTCCCTCTCCATCTTCTCTTTTCATTCATGCTGCTGCTGCAGCCGTTGCTGACTTCATCGATGATTTGCATCATGATCTTGCAGCACTGATGAGGTGGAGCGACGATCAGCGACCTGCAGCAGCAGCAGCAGTCTGCATAATGACTATATACATGGCATAGAAGGATGGAAGGATGGAAGGAGGTTGGACTGCATCGTCCTCTTCCATGTAAACAATGCGGTGCCGAACAACGCCCCTTCTTCCTCAATCCTCATGATGCGGGATTCCATGGCATGCCGCATGCGTGATGGTATATAGAGAAGCTTAGGCCTATAGGCCCTACGGGTTGTTGCGCCAATGTATTCGTCACATAACATATACACATCAGTAGACAAGATATATATATATATATATATATATGTATGTATATGTATGTATATAAAATATATATACATTATAGCCTACAGGAGGCAGCTTGAATAGATACCAATTAAGGATGTCGGAAAAAAGGCTGTTGGCTGTCACGAACGGGACCACCCAACTCTTCTTCCACAGTGATATATGGATGTGGATAAATGCATGGAGACGTTGTGACTTACGCAAAATATGTATAAAGGTCATAATTCCTAAATATATGTTTGTATGCAGTCTATAATATATTTGCACTTGTTATAGCGCCCCTTCTAACTCTCTACTCAGAGGCGCTTCCGAATGCAGAGCGGACACAGCATCGGAGTTTCACGCCGAAGCGCTGAGCAATTGTGAGTGAAGGACTTGCCCAAGGTCCTGTGTATATACGCGGCGATGTGGATTCGAACCTCGAACCTTCCGGTTTTATGTATACCTCCATACCTGCACCTGCCATGGATGCAAGGGTCTCCTCTGACAATAATGTATCGCAATCTTAAACTCTGTTCTCTTTATGGCCGAGGTTGGGTCGGACGACCTATATTGCGGCCCTATACGTAATAGTCATCTTGAAGGGACGCTATAATTATAAGTATTGTATTGTGTTAAAGCATTTAAACATATTTAAGTCCCTGTGATGAATGAATGAAGGAATGAATGAATGAATGAATGAATGAATGAATGAAGGAAGGAAGGAATGCGATAGGCCTGTATTATAGGCCTACTATAATTAGTTGTCAACGGTATGAATTAATAGGCCTTAACGCCTATAATATACCGGTATATAATGATCAGCGGAAATAAAAAACGGTAATCAGATAATTAATTAGGCCTATTAATATCTAATGAGAACGATCAAAATAGCTATGAGTGGATTGAATTTACGTAGCTCCATAATCTGCTGTAGATATGTGGAAGAATGCTGAGTGATCGACTTGAACCACCCGTGGTCATAATTACTCTGTCCCCTCCTATATATCCCGTGATGCATTGCACGAATGTCTGCAGGCTTGAAACACGTAGTCGACGGTCAAATTCCTACAGCTGTTCACAGATGGCGTTAGTATATCATCAGCATATAAATCCCACTTCTCCTTTCCCTCGCCTCCCTCCTCCTTCTTCTTCTCCGATTCCCTCTGGCCCTTCCTTCAGCACCGGCCCCTCTCTCTCTCCCCCTCCCCCGCCCCAATTGGACCCGATTACACCGTTAATCACTTCTGATTTTTCACTCTCCGCAAAAAATTATTATTCCTCCGCCGCGTGCCGCCGCCGGTAATTTATGGCGCGCTGAATATTTTCGGTCTGCATGTAGGGTGGTTGGGTCTGTTCGTCGGCTCCCCCCTCTCACTCACTCCCACCCTGCATCCCTCTGCCGCCGCCGCAACGGTGGGCGACTTGAAGGACGGGAGGAGGGCGGGTGGGGCCAGCGAGGGCGTCGTACGAGGGGGCGCCGGCGCGACCCGTTCCCCGAAGCCGTTTCTCAGTTGCTATCGAGCACGAAGTGAAAGATTTGTGGCGCGGTCGATCTTCGGCGATCGGCGCAATTAGAGACTTTCATCGACGTTGCAGCGGAGGGAGGGAGGGAGGGAGGGGAGGGAGGGAGACCCTCCTCACCCACCCACCCACACCCACCCACCACCCGCCCATTAGCGAGAGAAGAACGAGTCCGGTGCCAGTCTCCCGCATCCTCCTAGTCCGCGCCACCACCAGCAGCCAGGCCTTCCGGCGTCGGTCCCTGCCCGGCAGCAAGGCGGTGCTTCGGCCGCGGAAGGGGAGGTGCCTCGGATGCCATTCGCCTGCCCGTCGCTCCATCAAGGGCCTCCTCCTCCCATCCGTCCGCTCTCAGCCTCCGCAGCCGCAGCAGCAGCAGCCGCGGTTTCGAGCGATGCGATAAACGAAGCCAGGCGATAACAAACAGTTGATAGGATGCTGCGATTGTTCGAGCTGTTAAGATGAACTACGGACTAATCTGCATCAGCAGCAGCCGCATCTCTAAGTAGCCTAGCCTCTGCCTCCGATCGCCGCTACAACGACAAATCACCACAGAACGAAGAGCGCCGCCTACTCGGATTTTTGCGCCAGAAAAGGACAGAAAAAAATCGGGCGCCATATTAAGCGATTGTCTAGTGTTCTACTCAGTTGCGACTTAAATGGTTAGTAAAGAATAATTTCGTCTATAATTACCGAATGATAAATTAAAGAAGAGAGACCGGACGCAATCGCGTGCAACTTAATTGTCGCGACTTCCACAGAGTCGTAAACAGATAAGTAAATAAAAATCTTTAGAATCAAAACAGGAATCAGATAATGTTGTCAGATCATGTATAAGTCTATAACAGTCGAATGGTCGCCTATGTAGACAGATTAACGCATCGGACTTTTGTCAACTTCTAAACAGATTACAGTCAAATCTGTAGTGTATTTTTCCCGCGGTCGAATCTCTCCAGACGCTGCTGCCGCTCAATCGGAATATTTTACATAACGACAATTAATTGCTGAACGTCAACGAAACTGAAAAATGGAGAACTCGTTGAACTTATATCAGAATCCACTGATGGCGACCCCATCCTACCTGTCGGCAGGACAGTGTCCTCCTCTGCCTCATCATCTTCCTCATCACCACCATCCTCACAATCCTCCTCATCATCCTCCGCAGTCTGCCCTTCCTCAGCTCAACCTCTTCAGTCGCGGTGACTCTAAACCGCCCGACTACTGCTCACCGATCGGGAGCTTCTTCTCGTCGCCTGGTTTCGCTCTGATGAATGCTCATCCGGAAAGGGTTCCGCAGTACGGAGGACACAAGCTGGAAAGCGCGACACGGATGACTGGGAAAGAAGCGGTGGAAGACGATGGAGAGGAGGAGGAGGATGGAGAAGAGGAGCAGGATGAGGAGGAGGTGGAGGAGGGGGTCCTGCAGCAGCAGCAGCAGCGACAGAAGCCGATGCTGGAAGCGACGACAAGAGATGGAGGTCGTCATCATCAAGTGACGACGGTGAAGGAAGAGCGTGGGAGGAAGCGAGGTCCTGACGAGGAAGGCAGCGTCGGGGGAGCTCAGAGGGAAGAGGAGAGCGAGGAGGTGGCCGCCGCGGACAACAATCCATCTGGTGACCCGAAGAAGAACGGAGGAGGGGCAGCGACGACAGGTCCATCATCAGCCGCGGCGGCTGCAGCGGTGAGAAAGAACGAGAAGCCGCCGTACTCCTACATCGCTCTTATCGTCATGGCCATCCAGTCGTCGCCGACGAAGCGATGCACGCTCAGCGACATCTACCAGTTCCTTCAGCAGAAGTTCCCCTTCTTCCGCGGCTCCTATCACGGCTGGAAGAACTCCGTCCGGCACAACCTCTCCCTCAACGAGTGCTTCATCAAACTCCCTAAGGGTCTCGGTCGACCGGGGAAGGGCCACTACTGGACGATCGACCCGTCGGCAGAGTTCATGTTCGAGGAGGGATCCTTCCGGAGACGACCGAGGGGCTTTCGCCGGAAGTGCCAGGCGATGAAACCCTTCGGAATGCTCAGCTCCATGTCGGCTGCTGCGGCTGCTGCGGCGGCTGCTGCTCAGTCGTCATCGATGTTCGGAGGTCAGCATCATTACGACATCTTCCAAAACCGGTCTGCGACGGGTGGAGCCGGACTCGGATCTGGAGTGGCGATGCCCGGTGGATACGGAGCGTCCAACCACCACCACCATCATCACCACCACCATCCGGTGTATGGAACGGAGCTACCAGGAGACGGATTCGGATCTCAGCTGTACGAGTCCGGTGGAGGTGGAGGGGGAGGAGGGGGAGGCGGCGGAATGCTGAGCTCCATGGCAGCAGCTGCAGCAGCAGCTGTCGCCTCCAAGAACCCATCCTTCTACCAGAACGGTCTCGGCTCCTCTGGGTTCCACCAACAGTTCTTCGGGGGTGGGATGTCATGCGGAGGCGGTGGTGGTGGGGGCGTTGACGGCAGCTCGTACGCCTCCCAACTCGTCTCATACAACCCCAGTTGCTCGCTCTCGGCTGCCCTGACGGGGACAGGCACCCCAATCTCGTCGCTCTCATCTTACGACCCCTACAGTCTGCAGGCGTTGAGCTCCCCGCCGGCCGCCCAGACACCCACCAACTCCTCCACGTCCGCCTACTGCAGTCCCCCGCTGGCGCCGGGAAACGACAGATACCCCTACAGCTACCCGGTGGTCGGCAGCGGCGGTGGCCAAGGAGGAGGGTCGCTTGGCTGGCATCATCTCCCACCCGCCGTACCATTCCCCGTCGCTACCCCATCCGCCGGCTCATCCTCCTCCTCCTCCTCGTCGTCGTCCTCCTCATCCGCGCTTCATGCAGTCGTCGTTAAACAGCAACCTGTGAGTCCCAACGGAAGTGCAAGGTCAAGGTCGGTGAACAGTCAGTCTCCATCCGTACGACAGTCGCCCTACGACCATCACCAGCATCTCCATTCTCATCCCCATCCCCATCAGAATCCGCATCACCACCACCATCAGCAGCAGCTCCAGCAGCAGCCGCATGTGGTCGTCGGTGGACACGCCATGGCATCGTCGTCGTCGTCGGGTGATGCTTCTGCTGCGACGGTGCCAGATGCGTCGCACGGCAGCAGCTGCAGGATCCTTGGTTCCATCGACGGTGCCACGTCTTCGAGAGGTAAGAGCATAGTTTATAGAGTATCGTCATAATTATAAATATATAATATATATGTAAATATATAATTATATAACACGTATATAAATATATTTCGGTGCATGTGTTGTCAAACTTTCATGTATTTAAATACTAGAGTTGTATGTTCTCTGTTGTATTGGGGCTTTACGACACTGTTTCATATCGAAGATGATTAGTGTCGGAGGCAGAGTACAACCTCTCACTCCACGTTTATATTGCGACCGAGCCACCCGCAGTAAAGAGCCGAGAAAATATTCTCTGATAAACCGACCGACCGGGAATCGAACCCGGGCCGCCGGCGTGGCGAGCGGGCTACAAACCCACTCGGCCACTCAGGATCTCTGACAGTGTCTCGGTCACGAGACAGATTTTTATTTTTTATATCTCGGACTCGGTCTCGAAACCTATTGTTTGTCGTGGTCTCGGTCTCTTGGTCACTTTCTCGACTTTTAGAAACTATCACGAAGCGAGATTCTATATTGTTTGTCTCGGTCTCGAATTTATAATCTCGCCCGAATTTGCACGTAATTGATACATTTTTATTCATAGGTGCACAATAATTGTGGTCGTCATTAAATCTCCTCCATCCATGGGTCGGTGTCACCCAATATACATGTAGAGTAAGCTTATCCTCGTAATAGTCGCATATATCGCTCCATGCAGATGAAAAGAAGTTAAAAGAAGCCATTTCCGCGTGTATTTATTTTTGCAAGTTAACTTCCGTTTGTTTTGAACATTGAAACTAACAGGTTTTTTATATTCATATACTACATGTAGATAATCTTGCTTGCTTTCGTTTTACAGCAATTTTAGAACATCTATAGTAGGCCTACACTTAAGAACGTTTAGAGCCACTAACTAAATTCGAGTTGCCTTGCTCTGAAGATTGCATGCATTAGCCTATGTATATAGGCCACTTAAAACAATTAAAATCACTTTAATTTTGATTACAGCATAATTTTTCAATTATTCGCATTTTTCAATAATTGGGATAGGATGGTTTATTCCAAGTCAATGACTAAAAAAGGTCATCAACGTTTTTGTCTGGGAAAAAATTAATAGTATAGAAGTGCACAAAGTCATTTATTCCGGATTTATTTTTTCAGGCAGAAGTAAAATCTTGGCTCCTATACCCACTGTTGAAATCTCCCCTACGCCTATGTGCACCACTATATATAAACTACATCGCCAAGTCAATATAAATGATTAAAACCTTTGTTTTCTTTCATAATGCAAATCTACACTTTGGAGTTTATAATTCTTTCTTTGATATAATTAATAAAAGGAATCGAGAGAGAGATACATGCATGTGCAATCAATTATATACGCAAGGCTGCGTTGACCATCACTGATATTGGGCTATTAATTAATGGAAGGATTCCATAATGGATCATTATTAAGCATTTAAGCGTATTATAGGCCTAATCGACTACAGATGCAGGAAAAGCTATATATACTTATACGCCTACCCTATATAGTCATCGTCGTCGTCGTCATCATCACCAGCGTCATCATCATTATCGTCGTCATCATCATCATCATCATCATCATCATCATCATCATCATCATCATCTTCGTCTTCATCATTATCGTCATCATCGTCATCATCGTCATCATCGTCATCATCATCATCATCATCATCGTCATCATCATGCATCATCATCATCATCATCGTTGTCATCATCATAATCATCATCGTCGTCGTCGTCATTATCGTCATCATCGTCATCATCATCATCATCATGCATCATCATGCATCATCATCGTTGTCATCATCATAATCATCATCGTCGTCGTCGTCATTATCGTCATCATCGTCATCATCATTGTCATAATCATCATCGTCATCATCAATTTATGACGACCTTTTTTAGTTATCAGATCAAAAATTCATCTTATTTTGCTTAAATTCATTTTGTTTCGTTATGTGCTAGTGAATGAATTCTATTATTTAATTTTGTCGGGGGTGTTTTCATGGTTTTATTTCATGGTTTTTTGCATCACTAGCTATAGTAAATGCAATAGATTTTTTCTGAATTTTTCATTTCAAAACAAACCTCTGTCTATGGCCTTGTGTGATTCCTTCACAGCGAGGAACTTCCATACATGCATGATGCATAATTCATCACGAAAGCTAACTTTATTGTGTGATGATGAAATCCAATCAAGTCTTCCATGCATAACCAGAAAATTCTCGTCCGTATATAGCAAATTTTGGCTACAGCATGACTATCCGAGATAGGTATATGATCATATTATAGTCATGATATAGCTGCTATATAAATTACAGCAGTGAAAGTTGCATGGTAGCCTATATAGCTTGTATATACACAGAGCAATATACACTGTGTCCCAATAAATTGGGCACCCTTTTTATAATGTGAATAAAACAGGAAAAACTTAATCGATTTTCAAAATTTCTAAACTGTTTTTATCCTGAGATAATTATCTTACACTGATTCAAATATGAAGTTTCTGGCATGAATATTGTCGTCACAATTGCGTCATTTGCATCAGAGAATTCAAATGTTAAGTACCGAACACAACGATTTTTGTTGACATTTGGTTTCGATATGTAAATTAACGACGTCATTATGACGTCTATTTTTAGTGAGGGCCGTTCATAAATTACCAATTTGTAGATAATTATCTCAGGATAAAAACGGTTTTGAAATTTTGACAATCGATGAATATTTACCAGTTTTATTCACATTATAAAAAGGGTGCTCGATTTATTGGGACACAGTGTATAAAGCATAATAGATAATTATAGGCTAGCCTATACAGAAAAATAAATACACATAACAATAGATATGTATATATACAATAGATATAGAGTACACTAGATATACAAAACAATAGATATGCACAACAATAGTTATACAGAACAATATAGATATACAAGATAAAAGACACACAGAACAATAGATTTACAATAGACATAGAGAACAATAGATATAGGCCTACGCAGCAATAGATTTACAGTACAATAGACATGCAAAACAATAGAATGCAGCACAATACAACTTATGACAGTATATATAAAGTGATACTGCCTGAAGCTCACATGTATACAGAACACCGATTGTCTTGGAAATCTTGAGAATAATTTTACTGTTGAATGGAAGTCCAATCCTTGCTCTTAACGAATTAGTCAGTATGTATAACAAGCACTTTAAAAGCATGTCAACGGAATTCAGACGTCTATAGGTTTCCCGAGCTACACAAGCTTCAGGTTCTTTTAACGAACAAACTGCAGGTTCCGAATCCTTCTTTCCTTAGACCACACATGAAGCCCTTTCCGGTCGAAGAGTTTAGCGTTCTTTGTACGTCGAATGGAAACCTTTGATCGACCTCTATTATGTACGGAATGCCAGCGGTGCTTCGAAACTACGCATTCAATCAAACGCAAGGATTAAAACTATATATAATAAGCTCACTCAAAGACTGACTTTACAGAGCACGTATATATATATATATATATATCACTTATACTATATATAATATACATATTATATATATAATTACATATATATAATATATAATATATAATATATATATATATAATAGGCTCTTTCAACTGTTGAGTGAACACAGACTCCTGCAGCAGCTCTCGACTCTCTCTCTCTCTCTCTCGAGATCTCTCACAATTACAACGTTGAACGCATCGAAAGAAAGCTAGCCATTACGTATAGTATACAGTACGCCTCATGTAAACAAATCGACGACCATAATATTGCATGATATTTCTTTTTCAATTCTAAATAATAATTCAAGTCCGATAGACGAATTGTTTCAGCGAAGTATACGAGAACTGTAGAAAAAAGTGGCCTATATATACTCGGGGTCAGGCCTGATTAAAGCATGCCTGTCAATTAATCAATTCCTTTGCTTGAAAATAACATATAATATATGTTAACTATACAGGGCGGGTCAAAAAAATACCTGGCCTATAAGTTTTTGTCAACATCTTGATCAGAAGAATTTAAAAATCAATTTTTACAGGCCCAAAGGTAATTCACATCCACTTAAAATGGACAAATTTCACCAACATAATTTATTTCAAACAGAGCAAACGTTACATGCTCCTTCAACTGTTGAGTTATTGAGCGCCCCTGAGTAGTTTCTTTAAGAGGCGCTAAATAAATTCTAATAATGAATGAATGAATGAATTGTTAAATCAGTTTTAGTGAGTCCACTCACTGTTTTTGACGATTCAAAAACATATCGCAACAAAAAAGTAAATAAGCAATTTCATTAAGTCACATATCTCAAATAATTGTTATCAAATGCCAGATAATGATTATTATTATTACTTTAAAAAAGAAAAGGGGTTCCATGCTGCGTATAGCTGCACGTCACTTGGCAAGATGATGATCACATTGGTAAATTAATAACATATAAAATATGAAGTAATTAATCATTCCGTTATTAAATCACTAAGATTGAAATTTCTATACAAAAGTTAAAATGCCCAAAAATTAGCGGGTCACAGAGGATTAGAGGTCCTTCTTTTCTCTGCCCTTGGTATTTCGCAGTGCTGGTGGCCTGATTGGTGCGAGCTGAATTCATGTGAGAGGCGCTTTATAAATTTATATAGATGCAATATAGATGCAATACAATGCATAAAGATGTTTAAAAACAATACAATACAATACAATAAGATCGAGTATGCATTTTACATGAATTCTATTCTTTCTGCCTGTCTATATCTCTGTCTGCCGGTCGGCCGTCCTGACTGCCTTGCTGTCTACCTGAAAAAATAAGCTTAGTGAATGAATGAATGAATGAATGAAGAAATGAAAGAACAACGAACTTCTCTTTTGCATAACTAAATGAATGAAGGAATGACTTAATTAGTTCATAGCACATTCACCGGTTCACCGAGTAAGTTAGCTTGCCCCGTTCAGTCAAGACCCAATTAGTCCTTCTAAGAAAACAGACCAAAGCCTATTGATATAGATCAGCCTAATTACGTCTTTCTTGGTCGATGGACGAAGATTGGCGACGATTCTTAGGGGACAGCATCACGATGTGAAACGATGAATCGGCATCGTCAACCGCAGCAGCATCAACAGCAGCAGCAGCAGCAGCAGCAGCAGCAGAGGAAATGCTGCCATATCTGATGATGATGAAGAGGTCGTCATCTGATAAAGACATCTCGACTGAAGTGGTGCGAAATTCACGGGTCGACGGTGTCTGAGGATCACCAAGTGTAAATAACATTAGTCCCACATTTCCACGTCTGGTCATTCTCAACGCCAAACCTTCCTCCTCCTCCTCCACCACCAGAAGGTCCCCCCGGTCTGGACGACATCATCCCCAGAGACCTCAACCAGCCCCACCACCTTCTCTTTCCCTCCTGACTCGTTGACCCTCGTGGCAAAGGTCGCCGACTCGGTTCAAAGAAATCATATCTCGACGGCTTCTCCTCACTTAATTGTTTCACCAGATCCCAGAAGTGCAGCTGCCCTCCGCCGCACATACCCCATCACCCTACCCCGATATCATCTATAGCGCTGTAACTCTGCCGTCGTTATAATGGACCCACTGTGGCGCGAATCGAACGACCGACCGAACTGCTGCTGCTGCTGCTGCTGCTGCTGCTGCTGCTGCTGCTGCTGCTGAAGCAAAGGGACTCTTCCATCGGGATGGACGGATGGATAGATGAACCGATGGAGGATCCGTTTGCACTTCGGGGAACCGCGTGTTGCCGCAACTCGACTGCTCTTCACAAGGCATTCGATATCCCTTATGGACCCGCCGAAGAAACGACTTAGAGGGGGCTCCCGTCCGTCAGGCCTCTCCTGCCCTGCCCTGCTCTGCCCTGCCCTTCCCGCCCTGCCTCCCTCGCGCTATTAGTAGGTCGGCGGACGCGTTAAACGCCCCGTAGCTAATTGCACGACATTAATGTCGCGTCTTTGATCGGGCGTTAGATTAGATAATCGGGCGTTAGGGAGGCATTAAGTCGGCCCTGAAATCGTTCCGGATTGCCGGCCGATCGTCCGCCCCCCACCCACTACCCCTCCCCCTGGTCCGAACCGAACGAAAACACGCACTTGTTGACATAAACCACATGGCAAATGCATCTGCTTTTACAGAAACGGTTGATGGGGGGGGGGGGGGGTGAGGAAGGGAGAGGGAGGGTATAGCGAGCAGCAACAGTTGCCTACGAGGAGGAGGATGAAGAAGAAGAGGAGGAGGATGGAGAAGAGGAGGAGGAGGATGAAGAAGAAGAGGAGGAGGATGAAGAAGAGGAGGAGGAGGATGAAGAAGAGGAGGAGGAGGATGAAGAAGAGGAGGAGGAGGATGAAGAAGAAGAGGAGGAGGATGAAGAAGAAGAGGAGGAGGATGAAGAAGAGGAGGAGGAGGATGAAGAGGAGGAGGATGAAGAAGAGGTGGAGGAGGAGGTCCCTTTATAGCTAGCCTACTCTTCGTCCCGGTCTTGAGCTGTAGCCCGAGATGCATCAGCAGTAGTCATTCTAGAATTTCCCCATATTATATATCCGAAGCTAATAAGTGCGTGATGTGCAGACGTGTACCGCGCATGATATCACGTATACGTGCATGTGGATACATGATATGTACCAACACAGTCATACATCTATTCTACAATGTACATATATTATATGCATTTAGGTTTATAAGACATTATACAAGTATATTCATGTATGACGTATGCCAACTGTGCACAATGCATATGTTGATATATATAACAAGCACATAGGCAGCATGGTATATTATTAGCCAAAGTCTGTTAACCGACCATGTTGTGTATTTTATAGTTTCTTGAACTCTAATGACCGTCATGACCATTTGCATACATACATACATACATACATACATACATACATACATACATACATACATACATACATACACACATACATACATACATACATACACACACACACACACACACACATACAAACATACATACATACATACATACATACACACACACACACACACACACAGACATACATACATACATACATACATACATACATACACACGCACACACACACACACACACACATACATACATACATACATACATACATACATACATACATACATACATACATACATACATACATACATACATACATACATACATACATACATACATACATACATACATACATACATACATACATAGAACGAAAATGAACAAGAAAGAAAACGGAAAAGAAAAAGCATGACTAAGAACAAACATGAAAAGAAAAGAACACAGCTAAGAATAAAACGAACAAGAAACAACATAACTGAGAACAAAAAGAGCAATAAAGAAAACAACTAAGAAAGAAAACGAAAACAGAGCATAACAAAGAACGAAAACGAGCACAAATGAAAATAACTAGGAGCGAAAACGAAATAGAAAGAACATAACTAAGAGAAAATCGGAAAAGAAAGAACATAACTAAGAAACATAAACAAGTAAAACATAACTAAAAACAAAATGAAAATGAATTTCTAAAAAAAGAACGAAATGAACACGAAAGAACATAACTAAGAACGAAAAAGAGAGAGCAAAGCTAATAAAGTAAACAAAGAAAGAACATATCTAGGAACGAAAACGAAAAAGAAAAACATAGCTAAGAACAAAAACGAAAAAGGTTCACAACTAAGAACAAAAACGAACAGAAAAGAACTTAAGAACATAACTAAGAACGAAAACGAACAAGAAAGAAAATAACTGAAAACGAAAAAGAAAATAAAGACCATGACAAAATAGGAAAACGAACAAGAATTAAAAAGACTAACAGCGAAAACGAAAGGAAACAACTTAGCTAAGAAAGAAAACAAACACGAAAGAAAATAAATATGAGCGACGACCAGAAAGGAAGAACATGACCAAGAACGAAAACGAACAAGAAATAAATGACTATGAACGAAAAATGAAAAAGAAAGAACATGAAATAAGAACGAAAACGAAAAGCAACAAAAATAACTAAGAACAAAAGCGAAAACGAAACAAAAGAAATTAGAGCCAAAACGAAAAAAAATGAAAGCGAATAAGAAAGAACATGTCTATGAACGAAACGAAAAACTACCTAACTTGGAACGAATGCGAACAAGAAAGAAAATAGCAAAGAACGAAAGTGAACAATAAAGAAAATAACTATGAGCGAAAACGAGAAAGAAAGAGCAATGAAGAAGAAACTATGAATGAAAACAAAAAAATAACATAGCTATGAACGAAACTCAACAAGAAATAAAGAAATGAGAAAAAAGGGAATAAAAGAACATAGTTAAGAACGAAAACTAAAAGAAAGAACATAACTACGAACGAAGACCAACAAGAAAGAGAATAACTAGGAACGAAACAGAAAACGAAAGAACACGACAAAGTGTGAAAATAAACAATAAACTACCAAACTAAGAATGAAAACAAAAAGAAGCAACCTACCTAAGAACGAAAACGAACAAGAAGAAAATTAACGAAGAACGAAAACGAAAGAGAGAAGACCATAACTACGAACGAAAACCAACAAGAAATGAAATAACTAAGAACAAAAACGAAAAATAGGGATCATAAATGGGAAATAAAATGAACAATAAAGAAAATGCCTATGCACGAAAAACGAAAAGGAAAGAACATAACTAAGAGCGAAAACTAAAAGAAAGAACATAACTAAGAACAAAAATAAAATAAAAAGAACATGACTAAGAATTTAAACAAAAACAATGGACATAAATAAGAGAACCAGTAAAAATGAGCATAGCTATGAATGAAAAGAAAAGACGACATTGTAGCCTACTATAGTAACGAAAGCGAACACGAAAGAAAACAACTAATAACGATAACGAAAAAGAAACAACATAGCTAAAGAGGAAAACGAACAAGAAAGAAAATAGCTAATAATAATTTATAATCCATCCATAATGCATCCATCTACTTCTCATCAATCAATCCATTTAACTAACTATCCATAATGATACTGACATCAATCCATCAATCTTTACACCAAAAATCTATCCATGCAGTATCCACCTGTGGCACCTAATATATCATCAATTCGCCCAATCCATTATTCCACCTATATATAATATATATATATATATATATAAATCCGACTTCGACACGAATCGACCAAGACACATGGTGAGTGTTAAGGGGAAAAAAGGAGTCACGTGCAGTGCCGTGCACCTTAAATATACACAGTGCCAATTTGGAAATAGGCACTGGATAGCCTATTTCTGAGGACTATTGTTGGAATAGCTTTGATTACTCGGTTGGCTGTTGGGAATGGCTCAAAAACGAGCATGCAGGGCCGATGTCGTGATTATGTTATTGCAGCTACATGTATACTACAGTGTATATATACGCGGCTAGGCCTATTTATAATTATTATTATTTAATGGTCGAGTAAGCTTATACAATGTCATTTACAACTTAAGATAATTTCAGCTATAATGCGTTGCCATTGGCGACCGTCACATGGTCTATACGGCTATCAACGAAAATTTCGTTAACAATTTAATTGCTAAAGAACGCTGAGAAAAAAGGAGAAAATCTATAATTACTGTGTTTCCTGGATGGGTCGTCATTACCAAATACAATTTTCAAAGTCACAAACTGTTTATTTCGGGAAATATGCATAAAATCGAACGCTGACGGTTACGGAAACAACTCAAATTTCCGCAATATTATGAACTTTGGACGATTACGTTTTCCAGCAACGATATCAATTGATGACGTCAATATCTTAATTGTGTTATTTATAGCTGGATTAATGGTTGGCATTTTTGTAGCGCTATTTGAGAAGACGTAAAAATGCGGTGGCAATGTCCACGAAAAGCAGATTAATAATAATAGTTTGTTATTATAGATTTTATTATTCTCTGCCGTTCGAAGAAGATAAGATCACTCAGTCTCTGCATGGAAGAGACCAAAACTGGGTTAATTTGTTATTATTATTAAGCTTATTATCATTTTTCTCACTTTGAAGAATCTTCAGAAACCAGTGAAGAAACTGTAACAGCGACGCAAGTGTTTGTAGGCTATGTGCAAGTGTGTGTAAGTCTGTTTCTTTATTCCCATGCAGAGTTTGTTTATGGACATTATATGAAGTGCATGCATACTTGTATAGCCTATACACAGCATATAGGTCGCATGCATTGCAAGGGCACATTCATTCATTCATTCTATTGATTTATATAGCGCCCACTCAAGAAACCTTCCCATGCAGCCCAACCCCAGCAAAAAAAAGGCTTGAAAGATCTATTTAAAAAAAGTTTAATTGCTCAGATGTAATAAAAGTAGCTTTGATGGGAGGTCATTTCAGATGGACCGCCGTATCTATAGATGACAACGACGACTACGATGACAATGCTGCTGCAGCTGATGATGATGATGATGACGACGACGACGATGATGATGACGATGATGATAACGACGCTGATGGTGATGATGACGATGATGACAGTGACGACGGTGACGATGACGACGACGATGATGATGAACATTAGGAAGAATAGAACGAATAGCCTACGCTGAAAAAGCATTATATATAGGCAGACTTTTTTATACTCTATATACGCGGTAAGCTTATACAGGCTATAGGATATACGGCATAAGATTTGGATATGGAAGATCGCAAGCGCCATTCCAATGAAGTTCTTCTTCTTCTTCGTTTTCTTCTTCTTCGTTTTCTTCATCTTCTTCTTCTTCATCTTCTTCTTCTCCTTCTTCTTCTTCTTCTTCTTCATCATCTTCTTCATCATCTTCTTCTTCTTCATCATCTTCTTCTTCTTCTTCTTCTTCTTCTTCTTCGTCTTCATCATCTTCATCATCTTCTTCTTCTTCATCATCATCTTCATCATCTTCATCATCTGCTTCTTCTTCTTCTTCATCATCATCTTCATCATCTTCATCATCTGCTTCTTCTTCTTCTTCATCATCATCTTCATCATCTTCATCATCTTCATCATCATCATCATCTTCTTCTTCTTCTTCTTCGTCTTCTTCATCATCATCATCTTCCTCTTCCTCCTCCTCTTCTTCTTCTTCCTCCTCTTCTTCTTCTTCCTCCTTCTTCTTCCTCCTCTTCCTCCTCCTCCTCTTCTTCTTGTTCTTCTTCTTCTTCCTCTTCCTCTTCTTCTTCCTCTTCCTCTTCTTCTTCCTCTTCTTCTTCCTCTTCCTCTTCTTCTTCCTCTTCCTCTTCTTCTTCCTCTTCTTCTTCCTCTTCCTCTTCCTCTTCCTCCTTCTCCTCCTCTTCTTCCTCTTCCTCTTCCTCTTCCTCCTCCTCTTCTTCTTCTTCATCTTCCTCCTCCTCCTCCTCCTCCTCCTCTTCTTCTCCTTCTTCCTCTTCTTCTTCCGCATTCATATAATGATCATTCTCTGCTGGATGTAATTTGTTTCGTCTGTCGATCGACCGCCGTCGTCGTCGTCTTCTTCAGATGGCGCCACTGTGGCCTAAAGCAGACGATCCTCATGAGAACTGCAGCATGAGCTTATCTTACATTATTATATAGAACGGTGCATGATGACGTAATGCAATACAATACAATGCAATGCAATACAATGCAATGCAAGACAATGCAATGCAATGCAATACAATGCAATACAACCAGAGATGAATACCGCAATATTCGCTTGCGATTGCATTTCATCAGGTTTATCATCGTCGTCGTCGTCGTCATCATCATCAGAGTTGTCATCACCCTCATCATCATCCTTCTACATGTCAACATCATCGTCGTCGTCGTCATCTTCATCAATATCAATATCATCATCATATCACTGTCAGCAGCATCGTGTAGGCCTATGTGACACCAACATTAACTTTATTGACATTATCTTAGAAGTGTTATCATCATCTTCGTCGTCGTCATCATCATCGTCGTCGTCGTCATTATCATCAGAGTTGTTAATATCACCCTCATCATCATGCTTCTACACTTACAATGCTTCTCAATTTTTAGTTCTTTCTATAGTATAGATGATTTCAATATCTTCGACGATTGCTGCATCCCATGTTTTATCTTCAACATCAGCACCTTCCATCCTCCATGTTATTTGTGGCTGTCTCACCATCTTTCTACCGTGCAGTGCTTCTCTGTATACGCCTTAATAACGTTTCGTATTTACTCAAATTTCTCCTGTCTGTCTGCCTGTCTGACTGACTGTCTGTGTATGTCTGTTTTTCTGTCTGTGTCTGCCCGTCTGTCTGTCTGTGTATGTATGTCTGTCTGTGTCTGTCTGTGTCTGTGTCTGTCTGTCTCTGTCTGTGTCTGTCTGTGTCTGCCTGTCTGTCTGCCTGTCTGTCTGTCTGTCAGAACCTAAGAGGGGATGGAGCGATTAGTCGATCTGGAGGAATTTTGACAGGTGGACCATTTGAGAGTTCAACATCCCCCACACCACCAATCCCCCTCTTCTCATGCCCCATATCCCCCTTCCCTTCGTCGGCCGAGGAACGAAGTGAAATGGGTGAAGGGGAATGACGAGGGTGAGAAAGATTTGGGGTGATTGCAGGGTGCAGGGGAGGGTACGAAGTGCGTGGCGACCGGACGATCAAACAGACAGACAGATAGACAGAGACACACAGAGAGAGACAGAGACAGGAACACACAGAGACAAAGACACACAGAGACACACAGAGAGAGACACAGAGAGAGACAGAGAGAGACACAGAGACACAAAGAGGGACACAGAGATACACAGAGAGAGAGAGAGAGAGAGAGAGAGAGAGAGAGAGAGAGAGAGAGAGAGAGAGAGAGAGAGAGAGAGAGAGAGCAATGTGTCACTATTGGGTGATTAACGATGTATAAATGAATTGCGGGTCAACGGAGAGGGTGACAAGACATCCCCAGCCACCAGTGCTCCAACTGACAAACTGCAACCAGCGATAAATATTCTCAATACCCCTCCCTTTCATTCCTCTCTACTCTCATTCTCCATTCCTTCATTCTCCCCTTCTCCTCCGCCTCTGTCATTGTCGACATGGTTCTGATGCGAAACATTTGGTCTATCTCCGTCGCTGCATGTGCGTATGTCTCTCTCTGTCTCTCTGTCCCATATCTTTCACCCACTGCTAATCGGCCAGTGGGGGCGAGATGGAGAAGGAGGAGGTGGAGGAAGAGGAGGCGGAGGAAGAGGAAGAAGAAGAGGAAGAAGAAGAAGAAGAAGAAGAAGAAGAAGAAGAAGAAGAAGAAGAAGAAGAAGAAGAAGAAGAAGAGGAAGAAGAAGAAGAAGAAGAAGAGGAGGAAGAAGAAGAAGAGGAGGAAGAAGAAGAAGAAGAAGAAGAAGAAGAAGAATAAGAAGAAGACGAAGAAGAAGAAGAAGAAGAAGAAGAAGAAGAAGAAGAAGAAGAAGAAGAAGAAAAGAAGACGAAAAGAAGACGAAACAGCGATGTATTGAGTAGAAGAGGAAGAAACCTGACATAGCGGAGGAGAAGAGAGAGGACGAGGAGGATAAAAAGGTGAAACGACGAGAAATATACATGTAGAGGGAGTCGGAGGAGTAAGAGAGTGAGAGAGGAAGAAGACGAAGATGATGGAAGAGTGTAGGAGTGGAAGGAATTTACAATAAGTGTATAGGAGGATTATAGGGGAGGATGCGAAGCAAAAGGAGGAGGAAACGGTGAGACGACGAGATGCAGAGGGAGAGGGGAGGAAGGCGAGGAGAGATTATCTGGACGAGGAAGAGAGAAAAGGGTAAAACAAAGAGTAGGAGGAGGTGGTGGAGAAGGAGAAGAAGGAGGAGAGTGTAGGTGCACGAATCGGAGGAGGAGATAAAGAGTAAGTGCACGAAGAGGAGGAAGAGAGTAAGTGCACGAAGAGGAGGAGAGAAATTAAGTGCACGAAGAAGAGGAGAAACTCCGAGAAACAGAGAGTAAGTGCGCGAAGTGGAGGAAATAAAATGGAAAAGAGGAGCCGAGGAGGAAGAATCAGGCGGTAAAAGAGAGAGTAGAAGGAATAGAAAGGGGGGGATGGCCCTTGATGGGCGGATAATATAATCGAAGAGAATGGATGAAGAGATTAAGAGCGTGGAGACTGAACGATTACAGTTAGACTGAACGATAAAAAGAAGAGAACGTAGAATGAACGTGAGGAAGAGAAGGGAGAGGAAGAGGATGAGGGAGAGGAAGAGGAAGAGTAAGAGGAAGAAGGAGAGGAAGGGGAAGAGGGAGAGGGAGAGGAAGAGTAAGAAGAAGAAGAGGAGGAGGAGGAAGAGGAAGAGAATGAAGAAGAAGAAGAAGAAGAAGAAGAGGAGGAGGAGGAGGAAGAGGAGGAGGAAGAGGAAGAGAAAGAGGACGAGTAAGAGGAAGAGAAAGAGAAAGAGGAGCAAGAGTAAGATGAGGAGGTTGTGGAAGATGAAGAGGAAGAGGAATGGGAAGAGTAAGAGTAAGAGAAAGAGAAAGAAGAAGAGGAAGAGGAAGAGAAAGAGGAAGAGGAAGAAGAAAAGGAAGAGTAAGAGAAAGAGGAAGAGTAAGAGAAAGAGGAAGAGGAGGGAGAAGAGGAAAAGAAAGAGGAAGAGGAAGAATAAGAGGAAGAGAAAGAGGAAGAAGAAAAGGAAGAGGAAGAATAAGAGTAAGAGGAAGAGGAAGAAGATGAGGAAGAGGAAGAGAAAGAGGAAGAGGGAGAGGAAGAGGAAGGGAAAGATGATGTGGAAGAAGGAAGCAAGGTAGGTGAGCGGGAAGCGGATGGGTTACCTGAAGCGTCGGCGGAGGCGGCGGCGGCCAATCTGTTGGCGTTTAGCGCCATGGTCTATAGAGATGCATGATGGAGGGAGATGCAACTGGATGTCTGATGATGGCCTCTGGTTTAGTGGTCTCCCTCTCTCAACTGTCGACACCCTGGCGGCCGCCTCCTGAGTGCTGCTGAGCATTCGGAAGGAGGACGAGGAGAAAAAAGATGAGGAGAAAGGTAGGGAAAAAGAGGAGGAGGAGGAGATGGAGGAAGATAAAGAAGACGAGGAGGAGAAGGAGGATAACGTGGATGAAGAGGACGAAGAGGATAAGGAGGAAGAGAACCAGGAGAAGGAAAAAATAAGAGGAGGAGATGGTGGGGGTGTGAAAACAGACTTTAATATGGGGATCTAAGAAAGACTGGGGGTTGAAACACCCCAACACCCCCGGAAATTCTCACCTTGTATAATTTATGGGGAAAAGGATTAATGGAAAGTGAAGAACGTGGATGCAAAGGAGGAGATGGAGGAAGAGGAAAAGGAAAAGAAGGAAAATAGCCAATGAGTCGCGGTGAGAGAAATATACAGACAGTCAAATAAGCAGAGGCAGAGACAGACAGACAGAAAAAAGATAAAGAGAGACAGAGACAGACAGAAGACAGACAGTCAGACAGAAAAGAGAAAGAAAGAGAAAGACAGAGACAGAAATAGAGAAAAAAAGAGAAAGAGGCAGACAGATAGAGAAACAGACAGGGGAGAGAGAGACAAATAGAGACAGGCAGACACAGAGAGAGAGACAGAGACAGATACATAGAGACAGAGACACAGACAGAGAAAGAGAGACATAGAGAAAGTGGCAGGAATCTGATGATGATATATTCACTCGGATCCGTCAATAATTTCAGATGTGAGAGTACATGTGAAGTTTTGGCAGAGATTAATGGCCACCGAATGGTGCTGACAAACACAGACCATTCAAGACTCATACCACCACCACCACCACACCACCACCACCACCACACCACCACCACCACCACACCACCACCACCACCACCACTACTACCACCACGAGCAGCGAATGCAGCCTGTGTCTGTCAGAACTGCAGAAAGGCCAAGATTACACGAATAGACACAGTTGCCTTCTGCATCATTGCATTGCTTGCCACTGTGTCCTATCAAGGATGATTACTAGCGCCCTCCTCCTTTCTCCAGGCTTGGGACTGGCACTGCCAAAGTACGGGCGGTTTGGCTATAGTGTTACAGCCTACATGCTGAGGCTATTATACGTAGGCTATGCACTGATGCTGGAGGGCAAAAGTCAGGCTACTAACGACTACGAGGAAATCGGTTTAATTGGACATGACGTTTACGACTCATTTACACGAATCTTATCTGATCATGCAGAACAGCAGATGTAATAATATATATATATATATAAATTATATATACATACATAATTTGATTCTGACGTGTACACTATATTTTGTGAATAAGAATATGTGCTTACAGAACTACAGTAATGTAACATGCAAATATATGTATATGTGTTCATATATATTATACAGTGTGGCGCAAAATAAACTGGACTATTAGTTTTTGCAATTGCATCGCTTGAATAAACAAAGTAATTATCGCCTTAAAACTATCATTAGACAGAAACGACACAGAAAATGGCATTGGTACCGGTATGGCATTTAATATAACGTTGAATGAACTGTAAAATTTCAGAATTTTCTGAATGCGTAAGAAATTTCAGTC
>OX243823.1:9971404-9981404 GCA_945859605.1 Lumbricus rubellus | reverse complement strand
TCACATTTTTTCATTTTTATTTCAATTTCATTGTTTTAATAGCCAACTTATTAATCTAAAAAATTCTTTGGTTACCAACTTTATACAGGGTGGTCCAAAAAAAACTGCACAGTGACAGTTTTCTTGATATAATGTATAACAATTCAATGTTTAATGCCATTTTTCTTACTTATTTATATATTTTCTCTTGGTGAGGGTCTTTTACCTGACATCCGTGCAATATATTATGCCAACACCACACTTGGACCCTACAGCAGGACGGCGCTCCATCACACACCGCCAAGAACACTATGGAGTATCTGCGACGTGACAACATTTCTTTCATTGAGCCTAACATGTGGCCCCCAAACAGCCCGGACTTTAATCCAGTTGACTGCGCTGTTTGGGGCGCCCTTCAAGGCTTCAACAGATGGTATACCGTCGTAAAAGTTTCCCCACAGTGGATCAGCTGAAAGAAACAATCGTCACAGAGTGGACCAAGCTGTCACAGCGTTTCTATGACCGCGCAATTGATCAATGGCGTCGTCGGCTTCAATGCGTGGTTGAGCAGCAAGGAGGACAAATTGAGCATGTTATGTAATGAAATCCATCCATATAATGTTACAGTAAAAATAATTGCTGTGTTTTTGGTGAATTTTCACGGTTATATTTGAATTGGTCTGAATATAGTACTATCAATTTATCATTGTGCAGTTTATTTTGGACCACCCTGTAGTCATCTTGTTCAGTGGCTTCACAATGACGTGCAGCCACTGCTACGCGCTATGGCGCACGTTTATTTTCAAAACAAGCTAAGTTATAATAATGATTTTCTGGCAATATCAAGTTTATTTTAAAACAATTATTTGAGATATGAGTTAAAGAAATCGTTGTTGTTACTATTTGTTGCATTCTGTTTTCGGATCATCAAACAATAGTGGGTGGACTCACTAAAAGTAATTAGGCTAAACGTGTTCTGTTTATAACTTTGTGATGAAATTTGGCTGAATGCAGTGCGTAAATATACGTATCACCTGCAAACATGTAAAACTCGATTAAATCATTCTTACATGTACGTTTGACCAAGATATTGTCATAGGGATCACTTTTTTGGCCCACCCTGTATACGGCATATTCATATACTTTCATTCAATGCGCTTATAGGTATATATGTACGTTTGGTTCATTGCACTTAAAATTTTTGTCGTGTTCGTTGTAGGTCCGATGACATCGATTCCTCCGCAGGCTATTATTCCGGAAACCGTCGTCCCCCGTCATCCGCTCTCCGTCCATCTCTCGTCCAACTGTCCATCCTCCATCTCCTCCGCATCTGCAGCCGCATCCTCCTCTTCCGCCTACGACCATCTCTCCGCCAGACTCCAGCCTCCTCCTCAGCAACCGTACTACTACTACCATCCCTCGAGACCCACTCCACGGCCCCTGTCCGGACCAGCATCGGACGCGTCCTCCTCCGCAGCCTCCGCCTCCATCGCCGCGTACGCACCCGACATCCAGGCATCTGGCGTGGTCGGCTACCCCCAGGGCGATTACGGCGGTGGTGGCGGCGGCGGCGGCGGCTCCCGACACGGACTCGCCTCGACGGGGCCGCTCTACTACGAGAAATGCCCCATTTAGCAGCGACGTTTGTTTACGCGTCACGCAATTAGCCGACCTTTCAACCGGCCTTAAATTAGTGATGTCATAACAACCGACTGGAAACGAGGCTACAAGAAAGAAATGGCCACCGATATCTCTTCGCCGATTGGATGGAGATACGGAGGAACGGCTGCGTCACTGGCCACGCCCTTCTAGGCTTCATCAGAGCAGCGCGACCACGCCTTGCAAATTGCAATGCCACAAAAAACTGGTCGACAACGCCTGAAACGCCGTTTACGAAGCGGTTGGCCACGCCCTTGTAGCCGTTTGTGAACCATGTGGCCACGCCTTCTGAGGCTGTCAGTTGTACTCTTTGATCACGCCTCATCTTTAAAAAATGCGCTTCGTGAATTAGGTCAAATTCTTTGTATATGTAGGATCTTGCTAACATCGCCCGACTAAAGTTCTGTCGCGACCTGAAGACTTGAAAAAAACCCAAACAGTGACGAACTTAACCTCTTCTGGGATTAGTCAAAGCGCATTCCTATAGTCTATCTGTGTAATAGATCGCAGCAGAGTTCAAGAATTCACGTACTGCAGCTGTCAGGTTCATATACCGCTTATAAGGGGATGGGCTTCAATCCAGCGATAGGGGCTTGTGATAAATTTTACGGAGATGGATACACTATATAAGAGTGCTACACGCATAGAGGAGTCATAGTTAAATACATTTAAGAAAAAGAGTATAATTATATATAATATGCAGAACATGACTTTTTACTGAGCACGTGACGACTCCTTGAGATTTAAAATCGACTGTAGGGCACATCATTTTAGTTGTTTAATAAAAAAACTAATGCTCTAACCGAACGTTCTTTGTCTTAAATACGACTATACGACTAAAGAGGAAAGATTTAATTTTATGTAATGTAATGCAGTGACGATGGTCTCATCGCAAGAAGAGTTATGTATTTCTGAAACCATCAATGAGATAAGATGATTTTTTAAGAAACCATAACTTTACTTGGCTTTTATCCTCATTCAAACAGGAACGTAATGCATAATTATACATTTTATAATAAAAAAGTATGGTTGTGTAGAGTAGACAATCAGCTCCGTTATAACATGCTTTCTGTATAAAGCCCATCAGAGTTCATCATCATCATCATAATCATCATCGCCGTCATCATCGCCATCATCATCGCGATCATCATGCACCGTCATCATCACCATCATCATCATCATCGTCGTCGTCGTCGTCATCATCAGCATCCCCATCATCATCAGCATCATCATCATCACCATCGACGCCAGCCTTGGCCTTTGAATGCAATAGAAGCGAATGAATAATCTCCATTCTTTTCCACGGTTATTCGTGTCAAATGCCTGTATACCATCAAGTCTCAGTGCGTCTCACTTCATGTCCGTATACGTCGCTACATATACAGTGCTGAATTTCGTAATGCATATATTATGTTTCTCTCTGCAACCATTCAAATCTGCGTGAATTCATGCAGAAAACCTCTGAATATGCCGCGGTATACATAGGCATTTCTGCTTCTAATTCTTCCTCATCCTCCTTCCCTCCTCCGTATCCTCCTCTTCCTTTACTTCGTCGTCATTGTCATCATCTTCTTCACGTATACATTACCGCCATATTCATCTTCTTATTCATCATCTTCATCATATTCATCATCGTCATCGTTGTCATCATCATCATCGTTGTCGTTGTCGTTATCAATATCAATGATAACGCGCGACACTTTAGCGCTATTCAGGAGCGCTCTCAGCGTGCAGACAGATCTGTGAAAATAAAAAGATCTTCAAGCGGCGAAAAGATGCTGATGAATTCCCCGCTGCATGCATGCCATGGAATCCGGCAACGAATTCCAGATCGATGGACCATGCACTATAGCAAACAACCTGTAAGCAAGGCCGTAGCTAGGGGGTGTTTTGGGTGTTTGAAAACCCCCCTCCCCAAATGGAAAATGTAAAAATAATATAATGCATTTACTAGCACTTGATGTAAAAACCATGAAATAAAACCATGAAACACCCCCCGAAATTAAAAATGTGCAAAATAATAGAATGCATTCACTAGCACATAACGAAAAAAACATGGACTATTTAGGCGAAAAATGATAAGAAAGCCGTTTCCGATAACTAAAAATTCTCCGCCGACGAAACAACCCCCCCCCGGAAATCAAATCCTGGCTACGGCCTTGCCTGTAAGTGCGGTTTGTGACCGCGTTGTACAAATATATGCTATAGTGCTACATCAAAGAGGTCAACAGAACGAAGCCGGTGTCACGTGACAGAGTCTCCCCCTAAAAGTTTCCCCCGGAGACTTTATTTCGAAACAGATTCTCCCCTCCCCGGCGGATCTGTTCCAGATAAATTCGCCACGGAGAGTATATTCTGAAATAAAGTCACTGTGCATGATGGGGAAGAGAGTACATGCAGTCCACGAAAATAAAGTCTCACCCGTTCAGCGTGAAATCTGCTACAGCCTATAGAGTCGTATAAAATTTATAGATGAGCATACTCATTACTCAACCGTTAGTTTACGTTGCTACATTATATTTAACACGAACATATGATATACTTTTATATCAGAAAATGACTTCCAATTAATACAGATTTTCAGCTGGGGAAGACATTTTATAGGGGAGACTTTATTTCGTGACACCGGCGTACAGAGAATCGTGTATAATCGTCTATAGAACTTATGTGCCTATATATAATACAAAACGGTGATGTCAATGTGCATGTGCCTCTCAAAAGCACTTATATACATTCGGATATATATATAACTATATATATTTACGATTGGGAAATAGGATGTATCTTGGACTGGGAGGCAGTGCAATGGGAGCGCCTCTGAGTGTATTTCTTGAAGGGCGCTAATTCTTCATGCAATGGCGCATTGTTCATGTTGTAAATTGTAATATACAATTGTACTTTTACTTGTATTTGAATCGCTCGAGACTCGAGAGGCGATTCTTTCCTCCATAACAACAGCATCCGAGATACGAGGTATACCGTATACGAGCCAAATCTAAAAGACTTTTCAATCAGAGTTATTATTATCTGTAAATTCAATGGTGGATCGTACCGTTCTTTTTTGTTAGTTTATTATAATGTCATGCAAATTCTTGCAATTTCTGTATAGGCCTACGCATATAGATATACCGGTATGCATTATGTCTGTGATCCGAGTGAATTATGTACATGTGTGTGCGTGTGAGTGTGTGCGTACGCGCGTGTGTGTGTGTATATATGTGTGTGCGTGCGTACGTGTAGGTGTATGTATGTATACTGCGTGTGCACGCGTGCGTGTGTGTTTGTGGATACGTACACACACACACATATATATGTGTGTGTGTGTGTGTGTGTGTGTGTGTGTGTGTGTGTGTGTGTGTGTGTGTGTGTGTGTGTGTGTGTGTGTGTGTGTGTGTGTGTGTGTGTGTGTGTGTGTGTGTGTGTGTGTGTGTGTGTGTGTGTGTGTGTGTACGTATCCACAAACACACACGCACGCGTGCACACGCAGTATACATACATACACCTACACGTACGCACGCACACACATATATAAATTATTATATATATATATATATATATATATATATATATACGCACACGGCACGCATGGACTATAATTGAGTGAACAGAAGGTGTCGCCATGATCTCTTCGTGTATAAATATACACATGACAAGAGAGGTGTCACGAAGATAGGTCACTCAAATGGGCAATGCATACATCAGACGTCTTCTACAGATGTATATTATATGTATACATATGTATACATACATATATATATATACATATACATACAGATATAATTATATATATACGTGCAGCTGCAGCAGAGGGGTCATTCTCTGGGTCGGGTCAAGTTCAGCGATAAGGTCAGCTGAGGTCAACGATATTTCTCGCTGTCTTATATTAGGCCTATACCTGCCATCGCATCTATATGTCAACACATGCATTGGGGTAAATGTTGAGCTGTTACCCCACCCCACCCCACCCCACCCCACCCCACCTGTCGCATTACTCGACACCCTGCCAATCGAACCCACCCCGCAGTGTTGAAACTATCACGCTGAGTTTCACACGACCACCATGCACCTCGGCACTCATCAGTGTTCAAGCACGCACATGTTCACGCGAACATACACGCACGCACACGCCCACCCACACACACTCAAACACACACAGACATATACGCATGCATGCACCCATGCACACGCATACGCACGCGCACACACATGCGCACGCGCGAGCGCATGCACACACACAAACACACACACAAACACACATGCATGCACCCACACGCATACGTACGCACGCACACACACACACACACACATGCGCACGCATGCACACACATACACAAACAGTGTTTACCCCCTTAATTCTTGCTATAATTATATTATTATTTCAATGCAGAGATTCAGAACATGAAGGCACATGTGACATGTGAACTATATAATATATTATCATAATAATAATGAATGGTGCACGAATATACAGCTTTATTTGTATACGCACTTGTTATAGCGCCCCTTCAAGCTCTCTACTCAGAAGCGCTCCCGACTACAGCGCGAACACTGAATCAGAGTTTCACGCCGAAGCGCTGAGCAATTGCAAGTAAGGAGCTTGTCCAAGATCCCTATATAATATATTATATACGAGGCGACTTGAGATGGATTTGAACCTGCAACACTCCGGCTGCAAGGCAATGAACATATACATTAGGCCTACACCACTGCGCCCCACAACAAAGACACAACAGCATGCAGACAGAGAACGCCTCAGAAAGTCTCAAGTGAACTCATCGCAAAACCTTCGTTTAACTCTTTCACGCATGCAGGTATACATGTATATATTCATGGTCAAACAAGCATGCACACGTGGTGAAATTCTATATACCGTTGCGTTGAAATGCGCACGTGCACAAACAACTTTGCTTATTATAGAGTGATACCGAGATTTCCACGACTATATAGCAGTGGCTTATTATACGGTCAAGCGCACTGTGACTCTAAACATGCAGCCATGCACTTCTGTGATTTACAGAAACTTCTAATCTGAATAATTGCAAGAGTAGATCTACATGTATAGGCCTACAATTGGAACTCTATCGACTTGAAACTCTATCGTCTGACGTATACCGGTATATACGGAAGTATGCATGTATGCAATACTATATGCTATATGCATAGACTGAGACTTGGTCTTGAAATTGAGGGTATATATATACGGGCAAGCGATCAGAATAAGGACGATCGCCAAGGCGCGAAGCGCCGAGCAGAGGAGAGGTTTGGAGAGGAATGTGCACCCCCAACTTGAATATTTTTACATTTCCACAGTGCAATGGTATATAGCATTTTATATATAGGGCTATCATTTTAAACAAACTGCCCTTCATTTCAGTGCTGAGAGTTAAGATTTAAGGCTTCAAAAAGTGCCCCCTCCAATTGTTTGCAATTGTTTTAAAAGAAAATTATAGCGACTTGCAAGGTACTGAACTGAATCATCTTGAAACTGTGCGGACTTGGAACTTTATCGACTTCTCCCAACTTCGATCTCTATCTCAATATTGCACTTTACCGATTAGGAACTCTTTCCACTTGGGGTATATATACTCTACTTTACTTGTTACTCTGTTGGTTAGAAACTGTATAGGCCTACAACTTGGAACTTTATCGATTGGAATTCTATTGACTTGGAATTCTATCGGCCTGGAATTAGACATATATATATATCGGCTTGCAATTCTATCGGCTTGGAATCCTTTCGTTCCGGAAATTTCTAAACTCAAAATTCTATCCACTTTGAATTCCATCGACTTGAAACTCTATCGGTTTGGAATTTTATTGACTTGGTACTCTATCAACTTTTTACTTAAATGACTCGGCACTCTAACGACTTTTTACTCAATCGACTTGTTTCTTTATCGATTTGGAATTCTATCGACCCATGCAGGAATACATCAGCTTGAAACTTCAACTTGGAACTCTGTCAACATGGAATTCTACCGACTAATTTTTTTATCGACTTAGAACTCTTTGAATCGGACCTCTGTCGATTTGGAACTCTATCGACTTGGAAATCGATTGACTATCGATTTGGAGCGCTATCGACTTGAAAATCTATCGACTTAATTGGAGCTCTATCGATTTGAAATTTTATCGACTTCAAACACTATCGACTTATAAATTCCATAGACTTGGAGCTCTATTAAGTATAGGAGCGCTTTCGATTTCGTGCTTCCATGCATGACTTGTATGAGAACGATTCTCATAATTATATAGAATTTGTCGTGTATACACTTTGTCAAAGGTCTTTGTTATGGCGGTTTATTGTGCTACATAAATGCACCCGTAATTTGCATTACATTGTGTGTGTTAGTGTGTGTGTGCGTGTGTGTGTGTGTGTGGTTGTGGGTGTGTGTGTTTGTGTGTGTGTGGGTGTGTGTGTGGGTGTGTGCGCGCGATTGCATGTGTGTCTGTTTGCATGTGCGATTGTGTGTGCATACGTGTGTTTTGTGCCTCGGCATAAGTACATGTATGTAGGATATATGTATACGACTTTGTGTGTAGGTATTTATGTATGTATGAATAATTAGAGAAGCTAACACAACAGTTCATCAGCGGAAATTCGAGCCGTGCTTTCCTACCTAACACCCTGACAAGACATCATCGGAGCCTGGCACCTCGTTCGACCTCTAACCCCTATCCAAGCATTTAGGGTCGAAACCCGCGTTTAAGCCCTCGGGCGCACAGAACGCAGAGTATACGAATGAGTCTGTAAAGCTGGTGCCCTTTTGTGCGAGAGATAAGGGGTACAGATCGGGCCACACCCAAATATAGCTGGCAACATCAGATCCCATCCCCGCGATGCACGGAGGCTAATATATATATATATCGCCGACAGCTAAAAAACGACGCAAATTAAAACATTTGAGCGCAGCAGACTTGGCGACTTTTACGACACAGCTGTGTGTGTGTGGGAGAAAGGATGCAAAAGATTGAGAAGAATAAAGACGATGATGATGATGATGATGATGATGATGATGATGATGATGATGATGATGATGATGATGATGATGATGATGATGATGATGATGATGATGATGATGATGATGATGATGATGATGATGATGATGATGATGATGATGATGATGATGATGATGAGGATGATGATGATGATGATGATGATGATGATGATGATGATGATGATGATGATGATGATGATGATGATGATGATGATGATGATGATGATGATGATGATGATGATGATGATGATGATGATGATGATGATGATGATGATGATGATGATGATGATGATGATGATGATGATGATGATGATGATGATGATGATGATGATGATGATGATGATGATGATGATGATGATGATGATGATGATGATGATGATGATGATGATGATGATGATGATGATGATGATGATGATGATGATGATGATGATGATGATGATGATGATGATGATGATGATGATGATGATGATGATGATGATGATGATGATGATGATGATGATGATGATGATGATGATGATGATGATGATGATGATGATGATGATGATGATGATGATGATGATGATGATGATGATGATGATGATGATGATGATGATGATGATGATGATGATGATGATGATGATGATGATGATGATGATGATGATGATGATGATGATGATGATGATGATGATGATGATGATGATGATGATGATGATGATGATGATGATGATGATGATGATGATGATGATGATGATGATGATGATGATGATGATGATGATGATGATGATGATGATGATGATGATGATGATGATGATGATGATGATGATGATGATGATGATGATGATGATGATGATGATGATGATGATGATGATGATGATGATGATGATGATGATGATGATGATGATGATGATGATGATGATGATGATGATGATGATGATGATGATGATGATGATGATGATGATGATGATGATGATGATGATGATGATGATGATGATGATGATGATGATGATGATGATGATGATGATGATGATGATGATGATGATGATGATGATGATGATGATGATGATGATGATGATGATGATGATGATGATGATGATGATGATGATGATGATGATGATGATGATGATGATGATGATGATGATGATGATGATGATGATGATGATGATGATGATGATGATGATGATGATGATGATGATGATGATGATGATGATGATGATGATGATGATGATGATGATGATGATGATGATGATGATGATGATGATGATGATGATGATGATGATGATGATGATGATGATGATGGTGGTGGTGGTGGTGGTGGTGGCTGGGGTTGTGGTGATGATGATGGTGGTGGTGGTGGTGGTGGTGGTGGTGGTGGCGGTGGCGGTGGC
>OX243823.1:9903204-9971204 GCA_945859605.1 Lumbricus rubellus | reverse complement strand
CTACCAATTTATCCCGGTTCTGAATATTCCCCCCTCTACTCTGACTCTGACTTTTTGTCCCATATACAGATTCCGAATAAGTCTTCTATCTCTCCAGTCAACCCCCATTCTTCTCAATGCACCCATCAATTTCCTCCAATTTACTCTATCAAACGCCTTCTAATAATCTACAAAGCATATGCATATTTCCCTTCCATGTTCGAGACTTCTTTCTGTTAACATTCTTAGGGCACCAATGGCATCCTTAGTGCCTCTGCCTTTTCTAACTGGTTTCTCTAAGGCATCCAGCTGCTTCTGCTTTAGCTAGCAATCTTTTTGTGATCACCTTTAACATCACCTTTGAAGCATGTGTTAATAAGCTGATGGTACGATGCTCCTCACATTTTGTTGCATTTTGCTATTTATTGGGATCGTGGTGGTGTCTAAAAAATCCTCCGGCCCAATTTCCTGATGTGTATATGTCTTGGCTTAGTGTAACAAGTTCCTTCATTTCCTTTTCTCCTAGACATTTGATTATTTTCGCCGGTATATTATCACTTCCCTATGTTTTACTATCTTTCATTTCTTTGATGAAAATTCTTTGACAAAATTATATAATCCTTAAATTGATTACACAATGGCATTTGTCATCTGAAGTAATCACACTCTGTTGTTAGCTGTATTCTCCAACCTTTTCTATTTCCTTTCCTTTTATAAAATTTATGTATTCTAACTATACTTTGCTATCATTTACTTATCTTCAACACCTTTGTCTTTTTAAGGTTTATTTTCAATCCACATTCAGATGGTTCCCATATTCAGTTGGTGTTGCAATCAGTCTATCCACTATAAACTTCAGACCGCTGTGAATTGTTGCCGCCGTCGCTTATAGTCATCTGCAGGACTCAATGTTTTGAATATTCTCCCAACAACCTAGCATACAGGGTGGCCCAATAATTAATGCCTCATTGACATAAATGCTATTTCACCGCGATCAATTCAGATTTTACTCTGAAGCTCAGGTTTAGCTTCTTGCACTCTGTGATATCTCAGCAGCTGTCGACATGGATGACTACATAAATTGTTCCAACGACTTGAATCCTCCTGTGGTATCAAGGGGCTCCCTCTCCTCAGTTAAAATCTCACGTGTCTGGTCACACCAAAATGGTTACAGCTGGTGATTTTTGGATCTAACTAACTGCGGTCTATATAGGTGTTCCATATGGATGTGTCCTTGGAAGTTAGACCCATACTTTTCGTTTAGTCCATGGCTGGGGTTACTATTCTGTTTCCAAGTCACTCTGCTAATGATCACCTCTTTGCGGATGGCGTTCAGGTCTATGTCCATTAGGGTTGTCCAGAAATACAAAAAGTTGTAGAAAGCACTCATACTCAAGTTTTTCCAATGATATTGTTCATGTGAGACCTACAGATATTTTTTTACAGATTTTTAAAATGTCATCCTGATATTATGCATGGCCCCTGAACTTAGGGATTGATTTTGGTCTGAGCAATATAAGGGGCCATCCATAAATGATGTCACGTAATTTAGTACAATTTTTTTACCCCGAATCCTCGTTATTATGTCGCCACAAAATTCATACGATATCTAGTAAGACACTGTCACAAATAGTTTCAGACGTTTGGCCCGGCCCCTTCCCGAGGTGCATGACGTCATTTATGGACGGTCCCTAATGAAGTACCAATACGCACCCGCCGCAGGCGTTGCATCATATTGTTCACATCCCTATTTGTTTACACTTTTCTTTTTATGGACGGCCCCTTATATTGCTCAGATAGTACATTTCAATTTGTTTTATTGTTGATTAGTCAAGAGTAATGAAATTTTATATCAGCTTGGTGTCTAATAGTGCAACTGTGAGTCCTATCTGCTTAGCAATTAGTTCAGTGGTTCCCAACCTTTTTTGACTGTAGGGCCACTTTTTCTAAGTTGGAGGACACGAGGGCCACTTTTTCTTATTTAAAGGACATTAGGGCATTTAGGGGTCCGCAATGCTAAAATTTAATTAACTAGAAGCATATAAAAAAATCGTTATAATCAGTTCAAAGTAGAATGTTTGATGTTTCTAGACTTCAAAATAAAATAATTTGTAATAGAAAATGATTAGGCTATATCTTCTATCCTGTCCAAATTGTCAATTTTTACATATATTTTTGTTAATTCTTTGAGAGATAAGGGCCATTGTTGAGGCCTGGCGGGCCATTTTGTGAGACCTCGCGGGCCACTTTTGGCCCGCGGGCCACGGGTTGGGAACCGCTGAATTAGTTGTTCGTATTGAAAATACAGTGCAATTTCGACCAAAATCGTCCCATAAGTTCAGGGGCCATGAGGAATATCAGAATGACATTTTAAAAATCTGTAAAAATTATTTGTAGGCCACACATAAACACAATCATGGTAAAAAACTTGAGTATGGATGTTTTCTTCAACTTTTTAGTTTTCTGGACAACCCTAATGTCCATGGTCCTCCGTCTGCTCAACTCACATTAGATGGCCTCTCTGAAACCATTTTTCATGATTTGCATTTGATGTATTCCAATCGCTTTTAACTAAACTCTTTCGAAACTCAACTCATCTGGCTTGTCAAAAAACGTACGACTGTCGAAAAGCGATAATATAACGATGTATTAGTTGACCGTCAAGACCACTGAACTGTTGAAGGGGAAAGATGGCCAGTAAACAATAATAATGTTGATCGGGGATGCTTGTAAAATTACATGTAAAAGCAATCGAACAAGATTTTACTGGACATGTAGGCCTACCAAGTTCTATGTCTAGTTGATGAACAAATTGGGCAATTGAGCTTAAATACACTAAAATGTCTGCTTTGCCGTAGGTGGTGACTGCACATCTAAACCGCTCGTTTTGCTTTAGTTATTTCTTCTTGCTCCTTTGAAACATTTCGGTCAAATTTCCCCAAAAAGGAATTTTTGCATTTGAATGTCTTTCCTTAGACGTGCCAAAATGTTTCGTACAGTGGGATGATATTAGCCTGACATCAGTCTGTTTGTTTTCTTCCAAATGCTCATTATTTCAGTGTGTAGTTACAGTTTCACCTTTAGTACAACATCCGTACATATGCTCCCGCGGTTCTCATACATTATTTTTTGTGTATTGTAAGAGTCGAATATATGGAACAAAATTTAAAATATATGTCATCATCATCATCATCAACATCCTTAGGCTCAAAGCCCGTAGGAGACCGACGCCACTCTCTGTCTGAGTCTGTTTCGCATCATGCCTCCCAGCTTCAACCGGTCCGGTCAGCAGGTCTGCTCCATACCATTAACATCTTGGAGCAGCTAGACCACCTTGTCTGATTGAAGAGAATATTGGGAGAGAGGCATGGAGGACAACCTGGGACAATGCCCGCATGTGTCCCACGCTCTCCCTCCGACTCTCTCCACCGGTCTGTACTGACCGGCCTGTGCATGTATGCATCACTTCATGACACCTTGAAGCATTTGGGTCGCTTTGTCACTTGTGTCTTGGTTGCTGCGGATTTCAATCGTCTTGGTCTTTTCCTGCCAGTGTATCGCCACCCATCTGGCAAACCTTCCTCCTTTGTCCGGGGTTAGGACCGGCACAGGGACATTGTTGGTTCCCTGTGGCGGATGATGGATGCAGTTTAACGTCGTGCCCAGGACCATATTTAATGAGCACAGTTTTAATCATGTAATCATATCAGCAGAAAAGAAAAATTGCTCTTTAGCCCCTGTAGGAAAGGGCTAGCTTATAGCGTTATTATGCTGTCGGCATGTTTTGACTAACATATTATATTTAAAACAGCTCGTTTAATATTTCTCAATGTCAAACGCAAATTTAGGTCATATTTGTTTTCAATTGCAAATTAAAAAAAATACAGTTTCACACAGATAATTAAGACGAGCTGAAAGGAACTGCAGATTTTAAGAGCGCGACCACAAGTCAATCCTCAGGCCAATTCAGCTCACCCCTATTTGAGCTCTATAGCCTATAAGCTGAGGATGTCTGGCTTTAGTCCTTTCAACCATGTATACATTATTTGTTTCGAAATTATAATAGCCTAAGCTAAAATATGAATGTGTTGCATGCACTACAATTAAAGTAAGCTTATGTGACGGAATTATAGTAGCATGCCTAAGCATACATGTGTTGCGTGCACTATATTGTATTGAGTCTAAATTCTAATTACACGTGAAAGAAAGAAATGGCGATGCTGTTAATATTGCAGCGTTAAAAATAATTGCTAATAAAAAAAAAGACGGGCACAAAGTCCATATACTCAAAGAAAATTTATATCTTAGGAGTCTTGTTTCGCGTACCCCTACTGGCGCCTGTTTGAGTTTATGGATGATTAACCAAAACTCTTAGTCGGGTTCATACTATGTACTTCCCTCTCCCTACTTAGTTAAGGTTTTATGTTTTTTTACTTAAGGTTTTCTTACTTTTTTCAGTCTAGTATTGATTTTGTGATGAGAACTCATACAACATGTTTAAATATGCATATTATGTAACATCGTGATATTAAAATTTGGAACGTTTAGTTTTCTTAGTTAAGTTTTCATTTATATTGATTTATTACATGTATGATGAAAAATAGAATATAATTTTATTGTGCTGAATCTGTTAACGCCCAGAACCAGAAACTGTGCATAGGTGGCCCTAACCAGTGGGACTCTGCAGTCCCTTCTGGGTTTCCTGTTGTGACCATTAGCGTTCATGTTTTATTTTCATATGTTGATTTACATCTTGTGTGCTCTTTTGGCTCAATAAAAAAATTGATTGATTGATTGATTGTATATGAGCATTTATATAGCGCCTTACAATAACCTCACGAAGCCGCTTAAACTTAGACTGCTCCGTTCTCTTAAAAATTCTGACTTGTTTGTCTTCACGAGCTGGATACGATATTGCTCAAACTCGATCCCCTACTGTCATTGGACCCTATCTAGTAGGAACAGAATTCAATAAGACGGGTCCAATGACCCTCCTTATTGACTTATTTTTCATTTCCTCCACTTTCACTGGGATTCTTCTTTCTGGATCGTTTTCGCTCTCCAATATCTGGCTCTCTTCTTAACCCGTTCCCGCCGGATCGGGTCGCGGGTGACCCGAAATGAGAGGCATTGAAACAGACTATATTGCATCTATAAATAGGCATTGGGGAAAAAATAAAAATAGCATCAGCGTTTTCAGCGAGAAATGTAGTATTTTCCCAATTTTTTTTGTTGATAAAAAGTTATATATTGTGGTCAAAAAACAAGTTTGAAGTTAGGCATAAACTTGTCCGGAGTTCCGAAAATTTTAGGTGCGTAATGACGGGTTTTGACGATGAATTTTCATCTTCTGACGACGAATTCATCCGAAATTTTAAGATCGCCGGCGGAACACAGTGTTTGGGTCGCAAATAGTTTCGATTTTAGGCCAGTCTGATAACCGAGTCTTGTTGTTCGGACTCCGCATTGCTAAATAATGCCGAAGTCGGAGAGGTAAGCAAATGCCAATATTTCTTATTTGTGTTTCTTTTTTTGTAATTTCTTGATAGTTTAGATGTAAGAAGAATATGAATATGCTGATTGAAAGCAAATTTATGTTTACTGAAAATCAATTCCAGCCAAAATTTTATATTGAAGATGGTTTCATGGAATAACTTTGTGTCCATTGATTGACAATGAATTATTCTGTTTTCCATTGATCCTATGTAATTCATTGTTATTTTTCCATTTCTATGCAGCATCTGCAACTGTTGATGATGCTACCACACAACCAGTATCACATGAGGAAGAATCAGTTGTGGTCAATGGGGTGGTCATGGTCCAGGTCGTGGCTGTGGTCAAGGTCGAAGTCATGTTCGCAAAGGTCAAAGTCCAAGTAATGAAGTCCGTGGAATTACTAAACGAACCGACAGCAACTTTTTGACATTGAGCAATGAAACTGGCAACAGGCTTTTTGAAATGAGGATATTGCCTTTACTGAGACAGTAGGACATTCAGACAGTTGTGTAGCCGACATGACTTGACAGCCCACTTCACTGCAAAGCGTGCTAGGCTCCGCATGATGATGTTGTACCATGCAAGTCCGTATAGGTGGCACCCTAGTCTTTTTGGTCCTTTGTTAGAATGGAACTTTTGTCCACAATGAAATTTGAATTTCTTAGCCAGAAGACTGGTGATTCAGAAAATATGTGCTTTGTTATGCTTATTTGTGACCATTACTGGACCATTGTCTTCAAATGCAGTGCCGATATGTTTATCGGTGACTGTTTTGCCCTTTGGAATTCTAAAGCCACTATATAAATGAATATTTCTTCAAGGTAAAACATAGATTTATAGCCAGAAGTTTGCTGATTCAGGAAATATATACTTTATTATGACTTCTTGTAAAGTATTGTTGAATTGCTGTCCTTCTGATTCATTGTCGATATGTCTATTGGTGACTGTTTTACCTTTTGGGATTATAATGCCGCTAAATAAATTAACCATTGTTCACGATATGAAATCTGGATTATATAGACAGGAGACTACTGGTTCAGAAAATATACGGTTTAGCATGCTTATTTGTTACCAATATTGGACTGTTGGCCTTCAAATGCTGTGTAAAATGTTTATCGGTGACTGTTTTGCGCTTTGGCATTATAAGGGCGCTATATAAATGAAAAATTCTTCACAGTGAAATATGCCATTTTATTCCCTTAAGTTTGCTGATTCAGAAAATATATACTTTATTATGCTTAAGTGTGACCACTGATGCAGTATTGTTATTCTAGCATAGGTACCATTAATTTTATAGATATTCCCAAAAACAATTCAGGCGGGATTGTGTTAACAGCTGTTTCTGTCTGGGTTCTCGCAATAGAAGCACCACTGAATGGCCATGGCCGTGAGCGGCACTATAGAAATTACTAATTGCATTACATTACATTATCAGCATTCAGCAAAGTAAAAGTTTATTTAAATTTTAATTTATTATGTAAGCTGCCATCATTGTGATGCTGTGTTGTTCTATAATTTATATATAGAGCCAATAATTTTATTAAAGTTTAGTATTCTTACGGACACTATTAGTCCATTAGTCTTTAGCCACATTTGAAGTGGTGGATTTTGTGAAAGCGTTATAAAGCTATGATATTACTGACTTGTGGTGTTGGTTTGTCTTCTGCAGGACATGTCAACACGTGAGAAAAAACTCCAAATCACAGGGTCGGAATTCTCTATCAACTGTTCCAAGTCTCTCTTCAAAGTTACAGACAATATCCATATCGTTCCGTAGCATGAACTATTAAAACCACTATGATTGTGCAGTCTCTCAGTTGGAATATTATTCAAAGCTGATAATAAGACGCTTCTTTTTCATCTCGTTTACCTCTTTCCAGATTTCTGAATGACATTTATTGCTGTTTTATGACAATATAAAAGTCTTTGGATTGAATGGCCTTACAGTATGCTAAATTGTTCAATGATATGGACCGTCAGTATTGACTTCGCTCTAAAAAACCAGTTTCATAGTTGATATTACCTATTTACAAAATTGTATTTTCATTTCCTCACTAGTCTATTTTCAAATAAAGACCGTAATGGAGTAGTATGTGATGTATTTCTAAAATTACTTATACTGCGCATGATGTACAAATATTTTGTATATGTGAAAAATTTCTTATTTTCTCGTGGACAAAATATTTGTTTATAATTATGCCGAAAAGTTCTGTTGTTTCTTTACTGATAACTGATATAATGCATGGCACCATTTCAGCATCATATATAATTTTTCATCGAGATTCATATAACTATGTAGGTCTTGTAGTACTTATTATCCACTGAGTACCTGATAAAATGTAAGTGTATGATATTATATCAATAATTGTGAAGTAATAGTTTGCTTGAATACGTTTTAAAATAGATGCTGATTTTGTATGATGACTGCAGGATTATTCCTTAGAACACTTTAATTTGTTACAGTATTTTCATGACTAGGATTTTGCGTGGTTTTTCCATTGTGCATGCAGTCTCATTTTCATATCGATTTTTTGAACCTAAACAGCTAGAATCGTTTTTTGTCAATAAATATTGTGAATATGATTTCTCGTGCATACTTTACATGCAGGTCAAGAATATTTTTATGGTTTCATACCCAAATGAGTGGAAAATACCAACAATGAGCTTTTAGGTGGAGATTTCCAAAGGAAGGGGTGGCATATTTCATAATTGAGTCAACGTAGAAGTTTCCAAAGATTGAGTGGCATTTTAAACCATTGAGCCAAAGTGGAAATTACTAAGGAAGGAGTGGCAATTTCCACCACTGAGCCAAGATGGAAATTTCCAAAGAATTAGTGGCTTTCTCAATCACTGGGGAAAGATGAAAATTTCCAAAGAATTAGTGGCTGTCTCCACCACTGGGCAAAGATGGAAATTTCCAAATAATTAGTGGCTTTCTCCACCATCGATCCAAGATGGAAAATTCCAAAGATTTAGTGGCTTTCTCCTCCATTGAGCCAAAGTGTAAATTTCCAAAGAATTAGTGGCTATCTCCACCACTGGGCAAAGATGGAAATTTCCAAATAATTAGTGGCTTTCTCCACCATCGATCCAAGATGGAAAATTCCAAAGATTTAGTGGCTTTCTCCTCTATTGAGCCAAAGTGTAAATTTCCAAAGAATTAGTGGCTATCTCCACCACTGGGCAAAGATGGAAATTTCCAAAGAATTAGCGGATTTCTCCACCATTGAACCAAGATGGAAAATTCCAAAGAATTATTGGAATTCTCCACCATTGGGCAAAGATGGAATTTTCCAAGGAGGTGCGGCATTTTCCACCTTTCAGATACGGTGGAGACTTCCCAGTTCTGATGGAATTTTCCACCAAAAGTCAAGGGTGGAACTGGACCACCCTTGTCTAAGGGTGGAAATATTTCCACCCAAGGGTGTTGTTTGTGGACCACCAACTTTAGTGGAAATTTCCACGATTTTTTTTAACAGTGTACATGTATTATAGCAGTGCATGGCTTATTATACCGTAATACGGTCAAGCGCACTGCGACTCTAAACAACCACTTCTGTGATTTACAAAAACTCCTAACCTGAATTGCACAAGTAGATCTATAGGCCTACACTATCAACTTTTTACTTAATCGACTCGGCATGCGCTCTATTGACTTTTTACTCAATCGACTTGTTTCTTTATCGATTTGGAATTATATCGACCCGGGAATCCATCAACTTGAAACTTCAACTTGGAACTCTGTCAACATGGAATTCTATACCGACTAATTTTTTTATCGACTTCGAACTCTTTGAATTGGAACTCTGTCGATTTGGAAATCGATTGACTAGGCTATAGCTATCGAATTGGAATGCTATCGACTTGAAAATCTATCGATTTAATTGGAGCTCTATCGACTTGAAATTTTATCGTCTTCAAACTCTATCGACTTATAGATTCCATAGACTTGGAGCTCTATGAAGTATAGGAGCGCTTTCCATTTCGTGCTTTCATTACTTTTATAAGAACGCTTCTCATAATAGATTTTGACGTTATACTTCGTCAAAGGTCTTTGTTATGGCGCATTATTGCGCTACATAATTGCACCCGTTATTTGCATTACATTGTGTGTGTGTTAGTGTGGGTGTTAGTGTGTTAGTGTGTGTATGTGGGTGTGGGTGTGTGTGCGCGCGTGCGATTGTATGTGCGTCTGTTTGCATGTGTGATTGTGTGTGCACATGTGTGTATTTGTACATCGGCATAAGTACATGTATGTAGGTACGACTTTGTGTGTAGGTATTTATGTATGTATGAATAATTAGAGACGCTAACACAACAGTTCATCAGCGGAAATTCGAGCCTTGCTTTCCTACCTAACACCCTGACAAGACATCATCGCAGCCTGGCACCTCGTTCAACCTCTAACCCCTATCCAAGCATTTAGGGTCGAAACCCGCGTTTCAGCCCTCGGGCGCACAGCACGCAGAGTATACGAATGAGTGTGTAAAGCTGGTGGCCTCTTGTGCGAGAGATAAGGGGTATACAGATCGGGCCACACCCAAATATAGCTGGCAACATCAGATCCCATCTCCAAGATGCACGGAGGCTAATGTATTATATCGCCGACAGGGGAAAAAACGACGCAAATTAAAACATTTGAGCGCTGCAGCAAACTTGGCGACTTTTACGACACAGCTGTGTGTGAGAAAGAAATTAAGGATGCCGAAGATTGGGAAGAATAAAGATGCTGATGATGATCATCATCATCATGGTGGTGGTGGTGGTGGTGGTGATGGTGATGGGGATGACGACGACGACGACGACGATGATGATGACGACGATGACGATGATGATGATGATGATGATGATGATGTTGATGATGATGATGAGTTCTATATTTGTATCTAGAAAATGACGACGATGTCACGATGATGAAGATATCGAAAAAGAAAAAGATGTATGACAGTGAAGAGAAAGAGAAAGAGTACGATGATGACGAAAATAAAGTAGAAGAGAAAAAGAAGATGATCATGATGATCATGATCGTGATCATGATCAGTGACGATGAGGAGGAGGAGGAGAATGAGGAGGAGGAGGGCGATGATGATGATGATGATGATGATGATGATGATGATGATGATGATGATGATGATGATGATGATGATGGTGATGGTGATGGTGATGGTGATGGTGATGGTGGTGGTGGTGGTGGTGGTGGTGGCGGCGGTGGTGGTGGCGGCGGTGGCAGTGGCAGTGGCAGTGGCGGTGACGGTGACGACGTAGCAGATTGTGAAGGAAAGAAAAACGAAGATCACAAGAAGACTCTATGGTGAACAAACTGAAAAAAGAACACATTGGAATGAAGAGCATAATATGATAAAAGTTGCGCAAATAAAAATAAGAAAACAGAGAAAGATAAGAGTGCCTCTTATGCGAGGGATAGGCCTAATGGGTTCAGATTGGACCACACCAAAAGTTGTCTTAGTGAAGAGACTCAGAGAGTGTTCTAATGTTATTAGTCACTCTTACCGAAAAGTCTTAGAGACAAGACAGCTAATGATCTATCTGATCGGTTAGTCTAATAGAATGCCTTATTGAATGATCTTATAGATATTATCATAGTTAATATTCTTACAGCTACAGCACTATATGGATACACTGTAGTCTAAGATATAATGTTAACAATTACTCTTTCAGATAATATCTGAAAGATATATATATTATAGTCTTATAATCTTAGTGATAAGCCATGCACAGATAATCTTTGATATAATCTTAGTGATTTAGTTTTACACATAATTATATTGTCTTACAAGACTTACATGTACAGACAACTCCATGATTTTGTCATATACTGTGCGTTTGCTGGTGGTCAAATAAGGAACATTCTTACTTACTTTTTTAGATAATAATCTTCGAGATAATCTTAGTGGTTATAGTTATACAGAAGATCTTAGAGATTATATCATTATTTTATATCCTTAGTGATTAGCCTTGCAGATTGTCTTGCAGATAATCTTAGTTAATAGCCTTACAGATTGTCTTTAAGATAACCTTAATGATTAACCTTACACGATAATATCTTCCAGATAAATTCAGTGATTAGTCTTGCTTATAAGTCTTAGTGAATAGCTTCATTTAGCTGCTGTCCCATTAGTGAATAGTCTAATTGAATAGCGACATGCCTTAGCGATGCAGTCTTGTGGGTTATAAGTCTTATTCGTGAGGCACAGCTAGCGAGGGAGGGAATTACGGAGGGTGGAGGAGGAGCAGGGAGGGTGGCATTATATCATAAGGCATCGAAAGGAGGAAATGACCTGTAAACGATTGGGGCGAGGGCTTGTAATTACTTAACCCGCGACGGATGATGATAAACGGGGCTCGAACAGAAGTCGACGATGCTGCGGCTTCTGCTGCTGCTGCGGATGCGGCGGCCCACCAGCCTCTGCAACCCATCATCACCCGTCGACACCACCAGCAGACTCCCAAGTAGCAGCAGCAGCAGCAGCGGCCGAGGGAAGATGGCCGACTGACAGCCAGGCCGCCTCTACTCCCCCCCTCTCCTCCGCTGCCTCCCCATCTACCGGCGCAATCTGTCTGCATGGACGCATTATATTTAATGCATACGTGAATACTGTATAGTATACGTATCTAACAGATGGCCATATGTATATATAAATATATGCAGAAGATATATATATATATATATATATATATATATATATATATATATATATATATATATATATATATATATATGCAGAAGACGTATAAAGACAGGCGCATAAACACAGCCAGACACACGGACAATAATGAGTTCGTATATACCGTAGAAAAGTATATTCTCTGTGTGCTTGCCTGTGGCTGTGGTTACGCGTGTGTGTGTGTGCGTGTATGTCTATGTGTGTGTGTCTGTGTCCCATGGTGGCCTGGGGTGGTCCTCCACCTCCTTCCCCTCCCCCTCCCCTTCGGTCTCCTCCTCCATGCGGGTGGTCTGGTCCCGCTGAACAACGTCGTCGCCGAAGGAACCGTCCGTCCGTGCGTTTTTCTCACATTTACCCACTTGAGGACAGAGAATTAGCAGACCCAGGGAAGCCTCTCAACACTCTTCCCCTCCAGCACCAGCAGCAGCAGCCGCATCAGCAGCAGCAGGCAGCAGGAGGATGAGGAGGATGAGAAGGAGCAGGTAGGCCACCCAGCCACCCATTCACCCAGCCACCCACCACCCGCAGCTCAACGGGTCTCCGATGTCTGTCCGCGCCTACCCACATCTCTACCATTCATTCATATGCGAACATACATATGCACATACACACACACACACATATATATATATATATATATGAATATATGATTATATGAATATACGAATATATACTTATATAGGGCATCTAATGGTATGTCTGTATTAATTATATTAATAGGTGTTTACAAATTCCAAGATGTGCGCCATACATGTATGTATATGTATGTATATATTATATATGAGAGCAGGCCATATATATATATATAAATATATATATATATATGATACTGCTTAATACAGTGGATCTGTGTATATATATTACTGTATAATATATATATATATAGTGTGTATGTATATATCTATGCATGTAGGTATATATAATGTATTGTATAATGTAGATGGTTGCGTGAGCGTTTATGGCATCGTTGAAGCGACCACCATCTTAGAACAAGCGATTGGTCATGGAAGGAAGGCACACACATGCACACATGCACACATGCACACATGCACACAACACAACGCAGGAGACACGCGAGGGGGTCACCGCCGCAAGAGGCGCGAGAGGAAGACACAGAGACAGAGACAAAGAGAGACAGACAGACAGAGGTAGACAGACAGAGACAAAGAGAGACAGAGACAAAGAGAGACAGAGACAGAGACAAAGAGAGACAGAGACAGAGAAAGACAGACGGAGACAGAGAGAGACATACAGAGACAGACCTGGAGAATGGAGGAGGAGGATGCGAGCGAAGAGGGGTAGGGGAAGGGGTCACGAAGAGCATGCGGGACAACCGAAGATCGTTACCACAGTGGCTGATGCTGATGCTGATGCTGATGCTGATGCTGTGGCTGCTGATGCTGATGCTGCTGATGCTGCTAATGCTGATGCTGCTGCTGATGCTGTGGCTGCTGAAGCTGACACGAGTATTTAGTTTCAGCAAGCGGTTGCAAGTTTCCAGAAGCCAAGGCATCTGGAGATTGTCTCCCTCTTCTTCTTCTTCGTCTTCTTCTTTCGTTTCCATCTCCTCCAACCCTCCTTCCATCCCTCCTTCCATCCCTTCTTCCATCCCTTCCATCCCTCCTTCCTTCCATCCCTCCATCCATCCCTCGCTCCCTTCTTCCATCGCTCCCTTCTTCCTTCCGTTGGTCCGTGCCACCTCGAGCGAATGCAGCAAGGTCTCGGAGTGAAGCGACGGAAGAAAGATCCAGCTGCTGCTGCTGCTGGTGGAAAGGACAACGGAAAAGCGGCGGATGCATGGATAGATGGAAGAGGAGATCATCATGGAGGAGGAATTGTATTGTGGAATGCAAGACGGCTTCTTTCTGCATGAGATCCATCGCTAGTCCTGTGCTTGGAAGGAGGAGGACGTGGAGGTGGAGGAATGGAAGAGGAAGAGTGGAGTGGAGTGGAGGTGGAGGAGGAGGAGACATAACCTTATGCAATCATGTATACACGTTTCTAAACCTCTCTTTTGTTTGTTCGTGTATCTCTGTGTGACTCATTCTCCCTCCCTTCCTGTCTCTCTCTCTCTCTCTCTCTCTCTCTCTCTCTCTCTCTCTCTCTCTCTCTCTCTCTCTCTCTTCTCTCTCTCTCTCTCACTCTCTCTCTCACTCTCTCTTTCTATCTGTCCATTTGTCTCTCTTTGTGTCTCTCACTCTATCTCTGTCTTTGTCTCGCACTCTCGGAGTCTCTCCTCTTTTCGCTTTGTGCATGACTCTCTCCCTCTCTGTGTGTGGGTTTCGTCATTTCCTCTGCAATTCTTTGTCCAAATAAATCAGGAAATTACTACTTTGCACGACGTCAAAAGACATTTCTACATGGCAACGTGTGTGATTGCAAAAATTCTTCTCTGAAGTATCGTTGTGTATATTTGGACATTTTCCCTGCCTTATCGCGTTGCTTTAAGTTTAAGGACTCTATTATAACTGAAACCTTGAGCTCTGTCGTTGCGGCCTGCCCTCGTGTCTATATATAGTCGAATGTATACACTATACACCGATGAAACCGAATTGTTATTTTTTGGAATCACCCCTTCCCCTCCGACAAATACGCAAATAGCCATTGTGTGTACACATTGTAATTGCAGCCTGACATTTATAAAGCGCCACTTCAGGAGAATGTCTCGTCAGTGGCGTTTCCGATTCGAACCATGCAGGGAAACTATATATAGCTGTCAAATACTGCAGCTGGAGACTCATGCGTGGTCTTCCTGACCATGTGAAGCATGCACCATCTCTATATAGATGGATTCAAGTCCAGACTCAAGACTTATTTGTTTAAACAATTAAGGGTGAAACAGATCTGCGAATGGCCCTGCATGAGACGCCTTAATTTCTTTAGCTAGGTTTTTTATAGGTGAACGACTCAGAACGAGAAAGCGCGTGATATGATTCTCTTATAGTAGGCTAATAGCCGCATGCAATTACATGTATAGACCTATAAGGCTATAAGAAAGTCTCCTATAACTACAGTGTTGGACTTGCAATGGACCTAAACCCCCAAACGAAGCTGAAGCTCCAAAATATGCTTTGCTTATGTATGCACAGTCACCATTCAGCCCCACTATTGACTCTGCAATAATAATATTCTCAAGGCTTTTAAACACATGTACTCCCAAAAACGAACAGTCCTTATAGTTAGGCCACTGCTCGCAAGTATAGTTTAAAGAGACCTTCTATACTTATCATCGCCAAAATGGAGATTCCTCAGAGGCGCTTCGAAGCTTGTATAAGAGAGCGTTAAACTGCTTTCACGTGTATATATAGGCCTATGTATATATGTATATATATATATATATGTATAGGCCTATATGTATATATGTACATATGTATATATGTATATATGTATATATGTATATATGTATATATGTATATATGTATATATATATGTATATATATATATGAAGCATACATGCATGCATGATACATCTCTGCTCCAGTTTAAACGTTAGCCAACGTGACGAAACCCAGGTCCACGGCAGGTCCGACTCTAAGTCCGAGTAAATCCTTCGTCTTTTACACCCCCACCCACCTCACCCTGCAGCAGGTGCTTCAGAGTGCAGTTGCTGCAGCTGAACGTCAATGGCATCTTTTTGAACCTGTTTGGCATCAACTGCTGCAGTGTATAGGCTGCAATGTGCAGTGTGATCTGGGTCTCATCCTATGTACATGTATACGTGCGTTTTATGAAAATGCACAGAGATCGGGATCGACCCAAGGATCATGAGATTTACAAACAGAGTAATGGGGTTAGGTCAACGTCAACGACCCTGCATATATATATATATATATGCATATATGTATATATATATGCATATATGTATATATATATATGTATATATATGCATATATGTATATGCGTATACTACAGGGTAACAGCGCAGTCACCAGATGTCGCTAAACAACGGCTGAGTGTCGTCGTTTACTCCAAAAATATATAATAGTATTTACTTATTTATCTATTTATTTATTTGTTTATTCCGAGCATTTATATAGCGCCTCTTCAAGAAATCTACTCAGAGGGAGGCGCTCTCTGCGCTTAACTAGCCGAAGTGATGTTAAGTGTCACAACAAGAAGAAAATTTCATCAATTAGCAAAATAAGTCACAGTGAGAAAGAAACGGTCATCAGTGGCAATCCCTCGCAGACACGTATAGAATCATCCAACGGTATATATATACATATTATAGTGATTCTATAATTATATTGTAGTGCCATAATAATTATAGTGTATGACGACATCTAACGACTGCCAAGGCGTTGAAGTCGCCCTCCTCCTTTATTCAGGTTTGGAACTGGCACTCACTGGCTACAAACAGGGTACTGAAGGTATACGGACAGTGGCGTAGTTTAAGCCGAGAATCTTTATATACCCCCCAATTCAGAGAAAAACAACGAGGTTCTTCCGAATGCCTCTTATAAGTATTTATAAAGCATTCCAAATAGTCAGAGCTTTTAGCTGTTGAATGCATCGTTATTATGTAAAATCAAAAGAAAGATATTTTCGATTCAGAAAGAAATTCTCAAAACTGTGATAATTAATTATAATTATAAATAGTGCCAGACTGCCAGTTGAAAAGCTCGCAATTCGCAAAGGTTTTTCAATCTATCACACTTTTTCTGAAATTTCTGTCTGAACTCAAAAATGTATATCACCAAAATGCAGACTGTCACGATAAGGCTATAAGAGTATGTTTGATGAGCCTGAAGTGGACAAGGACGTGCACTGGTCAGCTCTGGGCGGATGCGTGTAGTTAATTCACCGGTTCAGAGAGGTCAAGCAGGGTCAGTATTTGAACGAGTACTCGGTTCTACGTTCTTATAGAGTCGGTGAAGGAAAGCAGAGGCACAAGCCATAGTTTAAACTTTAAACAGATATAATACGTTTAGTGCATATACAGGGTGGGCCCAAAAAAGCCCCCCCCCCCTAGGGTCAGAAGTAAGAATTTTGAAATGACATTTTGCAGTCTTAAAGCCAATTCATATTTACATCATTTTCATCTAAATATATCAAACAGAACAAAAGTTATATCAGTTTTAGTGAGGCCACCCCCCCGTTTTTTGACGATTCATAAACGAAACGCCAAAAATTAGGTTTTTTGCAAATATCTTCACCAAAAGTAAGACTTTCGACATGAAATTTTACATGCGTAAAGACAATTCATATTTACACATTGAGACCGAATTTCATCAACATATTTCAAACACAACACACGTTATACCACTTTTAACGGGACCACCCACCGTTTTTGACAATTCAAAAACGAAACGCAGCAAAAAGTAGCAAAAACACGATTTTGTTAAGTCTGGTCTCAAATAACTGTTGTCAAATGAACTTGGTAGTGTTTCTCAACTTGTGTTCAATGTGCCCATGCATCACCAGTGTCAAAACTTCTTTTGAGTCTCTTTGCAAAGTTTTTGATGGACCTGTTGATTAATCACCAATTTGATGTCATTTTGCTAAGTGACTTCTCAGTGAAGCGCAGCTACGCTGGTACCCTGTTTCTTTTTTAAATAGTAATAATAATGATCACCTGGCAATATCAAGGCTATTTGATAGCAATTATTTGAAATGAGACTTAATAAAATTGTGTTTTTGCTACTTTTTGCTGCGTTACGTCTTTGAAACGTCAAAAATGGGGGTGGCCTCACTAAAAGTGATATAACTTTTGTTCTCTTTGAAATATTTTGATTAAATCTGGCCATCATGTGTGGATATGAATTGTCTTTAAGCGTGTAAAATTTCATTTTGATATTCTTACTTCCGGCCAAGATATTGGCCAGAATAATTGAGTTGATGTTTTGTTACTTTTTGTTGCGTCGGGTTTTTGAATCGTCAAAAAACGGTGGGTGGCTTCACTAAAAGTGGTATAACCTTTGTTGTGTTTGAAATATTTTAATGAAATCTGGCCATCTGGTGTAGATATGAATTGTCTTTAAGGCTGTAAAATTTCATTTCGAAATTCTTAATTTTGGTGAAGATATTGGCAAATATCTTAGGGGGGGGTCTTTTGGCCCACCCTGTAGAGCCAATGAGACCACGTTCTACTGTGTATATATATATATACTCAATGTTGTTCTCTTTAGCCGGAGTCGGGTCGGGAGCGCTTCTGAGTAGTTGTCTTAATGGGGCGCTATATAAATCTCTGAAATGAATGAGTGGTAAATCGAAACAGATGTCATTTCGTTGGATTGCTGCATTTAAATGTACATGTAGTCGCCCATCTGAGCTTCGGTCGAAAGATCTTTAGCCCCCGGGAAACAGCAGATCTCGTGAACAGCTTCACGTAATTATAGGTTTAGAGGTTTGTAGTAAACAGTTGTATTACCTCATCGCTCTTTAAACCTTTTATCTTATCTGCATGTGTAATTGTGTATGTACGATTGAACTGGTGATGAGAGGGTCTCTAGGACTCATGCTCTCCCTCTGTCTGTCTGTCTCTCTCTCTGTCCGCATGTGTTTCTTTTTATCTGTTTATCTGTCTGTCTGTTTGTCTCTGTCTCTGTCTCTGTCCGTATGTGTTTCTTTTATATGTCTATCTGCCTATCTGTCTGTATGCCTGTCTGTCTGTCTGTCTGTATGTCTGTCTGTCTGTTGGTCTATCTGTTTTATTTTATTTATTTCTCCATTTTCATAACGATCCTTCAATATCTCTGCTCAAAGGCGCTCCAAATTAAAGCGCGACACTGCATCAGAGTTTCACGCCGAAGCGCACTGTCTGTCTGTCTGTCTGTCTGCCTATCCGTCTATCTATCTGTCTATCTATGTGTCTATCTAACTATCTAACCACCCATTCAGCCATAGATTGAATATTCGTGACTTTAGGTTTTAATATTCGTAAATATTCGTGAATATTAAGATTTTTTAATATTCGTAAATATTCGTAAATATTCGTTAACGAATTAAGGTGAACGATCGAAACCGCAATGTTACTCGGTATTAAGCAGTTTAAGCTTCTGTATGTCTCTATGACATTCACTCGCATCCAGAGCACGGTTGAATTAAAATATGCATTGCGCTTAATATGCTGAGATCAGGATACATTTTGCTTGTAATCTGGCACTATTATTTTCTGCGTTGGCATTTATATTTACTCATCCTGCTACACTGATATAAAACTACTTTATCAATATACAGTTACTATTAAGCTTATAGGCATAATAGGCAGTTAAAGTTTATTTATAATTTAGCCTACTATTGCTGCTACTAGTCTTTCCAACTGCCATCGGTGAGGCAGTTCGGGGGGCAGAAGTCAGACAAAGTGACTTACATTAAGTATTGAATGTGATATGAATGCCGCATGGCCACATTGACCAGACTCAGCAGAGACCTTGAAGGTTTTTTACAATAAAATCTATTAGGCCTAAAGTTATTGTCACTTACTGGTATCGGTCTATGCGTAGACTAACTCAATTTTGTACAATTCATTAAGTAAAAGTTAAATGTTTTCATAAATAACAAAATAAGAATTAAGAATTAAGAATTTCTTGAAAGAACAAGAATAAATAATTTTTTGAATATTATGAATATTAAGTTGGCAGTTTTAATATTCGTTAATATTCGTGAATATTTGAAAATCTTAATATTCATAATATTCGAATACTCAATCTATGCATTCAGCCATCCAGCTATCCAGCCAGTCATCTATCTATCGATCTATCTATCTATATATCTATCTATCTATTCATAGATTGAACAACTGTGATCCGTTCGACTGCCGCTCATTTTGCCACCATGGACCCCTGCCCGCTGCAGGGAGTGGACGACGGAGACAATTCCATGCATCATGGGATTCGAGGGTTAGATATTCGCGTCAGTCTGTTCCTCCATTACCCATGTCCAGCACACACACACACCGACACACTGTCACACACATATACAATTATACGTATACGGATTTGATAATGATGATGACGACGACGACGAGGATGATGTTGTTGATGATGATGATGATGATGATGATGATGATGATGATGATGATGATGATGATGATGATGACGATGACGATGACGATGACGATGACGATGACGATGCTGTTGATGATGATGGTGATGGTGATGATGATGATGATGATGATGAGGATGATGATGATGATGATGATGATGTTGATGACGATGACGATGCTGATGATGACGATGACGATGCTGATGATGACGATGACGATGACGATGCTGATGATGATGATGATGATGATGATGATGATGACGATGCTGATGATGACGATGACGATGACGATGCTGATGATGATGATGATGGTGGTGGTGGTGGTGACGACGATGACTGATGCTGATTTTGCTTATTATGCTGCGGCTGATGATGATAGTGACGAGGACGACGAAGACGACAATGATGTTGGCGATAATTGTGACGCTGATTATGATGATGACGACCATGATGATGACGATGATTATGACGCTGATGATGATCGTTATGATGATGAAGATGAAGATGATAATGATGATGAAGATGATAATGATGATGAATGATGATGTTGACGATATCGATGATGAAAATGATAGTGATGATTATGGTGATAGTAACAGCGATGATGATGAAGACAACGACGACAATAATAATAATCACATTAATTATCTTGGACAAAGGATTGTCTTTGATAAATCGTGATTGTTCTTAATGCGATTAATCTTCTGTCGTCTGCGTTTAAATTATATTTGTCGATTTCAAGTTTGACAAAGTACTGCTGGAGTCTGCAATGATAATTGATGTTGCCGAATTAAGATGCCACATAAACCATTAAATTAATAGTTTCTGTCGTCGATTCTGTAAAAATCTGTCCTATGTGCAGACTCAACGAATGTTCCAATCGGCGAAACCTCCTAATGCAGCTTCAGTTGTTGAGTGGATTTGCTATTAAGAATGACAGATCCAAAGTTGGAAACTACAGGGGCATGCAAAGAGAACGGACCGAGCAGACAGCAAAGCAGAAAGACGGGGCTATGGAGAAAGACAGACAGGCAGACAAGACAGACAGATATGCATACAGCCAAATAGAGACACAGAAGAGAGAGGCAGAGACAGAGATGGAGGCAGGGACAGAGACAAGGACAGAGACAGTGACAGATCAGAGACATAGAGACAGACAGAGACAGACAGACAGAGAAAGAGATATAATAGGAACAGAGAGAAAGAAAGACATAGGCCTAGAGAGGCAGAGATAAATACAAAGACTGAGACAGAGACGTCGATCTAGAGATATTTTTAAGAAGAAAGACGCAGAGAGAGAAAAAGAGAGAGACACTGAGACAGACAGATAGAGTCTGAGACAGAGACGGAGACAGACTGCAGAGACGGTCACGCAGACGGACAGAGAGGAAGACTCGCAGGGACAGGTGGCGACGGTTAAGTGGGTACGTAAGCCGCCAACTGATAAGGAACGGTGTAGAGGAACTGAAGAAGATTGTCTTGTAGTTCGTTCCAAACTGCTGGAGCAATGCTGCAGCGAGAATTGCTGTAGACTAAACGACTGTGTAGTCTCTCGGCGGCGCGCATCCGCATGGCGGCGGCTCCTGGACGATGAGATGAGAGCAGATGTGCCCGCAGGGATCGAAAAGATTCGTCCTTTATTATTCATCCTCTTTCTCGATCGTGGGATCACGATTATTGTAAAACGTGTGAAGCAGAGTTTGCATAAAAGTCCATAGGCCTAGACCTACATTGTACAAAAGTTGATTTAAGTTAACGACTGCCTGCGTTAGCCTACCTGCCATAGCAGCCATATAACCTGAGTTCCGTCAGTTGGAATAGCCTAGGTCTACAAATTTAGGACCCCCACATCAAATTAACAGAAAATGATGGGTTCTGAATTCTAAAGAATAGTGCGAAATGGACCGATGGAATTTTTCGGGGAGATCATAAGCCTATAGTTAACGGGAAGGCTGTCAAGATAATAGCCTACCTGTGACCATGCAGTTAGGTCTAGTTAAGCTATTCATTATTTAGCTTAAAATCATGCACACTCTCTGCTGATGGCGACCCATTTTAGCTTCCACCCAAGTTTGGGGAGAATTGTTAAAGCAGATCATACTAAGGGCCTACAGTTTTCGGATATTTTTTTTTGAACAGACAAGTAGGCCTAGCCTAGGCCTAATTCGAATCTCTCCTTTTTAAAAATGAACCCAAAATATAGCATTCGATCGCTACCTGCTCTGTCAACACTGCTAAGCAATGCAAACAACGTCCTCGTAACGTACCGTAACTTGGTCACTTTCCGAACTCAAGAAAGCGATCACATCTTGTTATATTTTCACAGCTTTTCAATCAAAATTGAATTCAGGGTAAAATTCCTCTTTCCCCTATTAGGTCCATCACAATTTCAGCTTCAAGCGCGTGTGTTTGTCTACTTCCTTGATCCATTTGGACGTTGACCCTGAACCGATTTTAACCATATAGCTGCCTATAGTAATGCCTATCGACTTTGTTTTGACTGAACGCTCGTGATTAAGCCTCGAAGCTCCACTCTTTTGAAACTGTAGAAGTCGTGACATTCGATAATAATTGCGGTGGTGCCCAAGGACCGCTGGGTGGCGCTCTTTGGAAATTAATTAATGACGTCAGTAACTGAAGTATCGCCTCAATTTGTAGTCTGCAGTGAGCCGGTGCGCCAGGGCGCCATGGTAACGACGCGCTTGTTGTCAGGGATAGGCCATAGGCGTTAAAGACTCGACTGTGTCTGATGTTGATGCTTAACAAGTATTTTTGTGATTTATATTATTAATCATAGCGAAATAGAGACGTAAGTCCTTGTTTTGGAATGGCAACTTGCACGCACAGACCAGTCATGTACACGAAAAAGGAGAAGACAGCCGGAAAGAGAGGATCTTTTGGCGTTAAGAGCGAGAAAACGGACGTAAGTATTTTTTATATGTTGATCGAATAAGTAGGTATAAGGGCAGTTAGAATCCTAAAAGGACGGTCTACCGTGTAGCGTACACGAAAATCGCTGTGTTAAATTTGGACGGTTCATCATAGGCAGAAAATTATGCGCTATATAAATGCCAGATCGCCTCACCTGCCTGCGGTAGACCTATAATGTCAACACAACATTTTCAAATTTTCAACAGGACACGTCAACATTTCTTTGTTGCCTCTGTGGAGTTTTTCAGGTGCGCAGTATTATTGCTCAGGTTTACAATTTACAGCAGTGTGTAAATTAATATAGCATGAAACCGTGCAATTAATACTACCCATCGGTGTTCTGTTGCAGATCGGAGGGCCCCGGAGTGCTGGGGCATTCAGGGAGAGACCAACAGCACCGACAAATTTCCGTAAATTCTACGAAAGGGGAGACTTTCCAATAGCACTGGAACATGATACGAAAGGAAACAAGATTGCCTGGAAGGTAAATCCTAAAGCACACAATGGCTGAGATTTCGCGCACGGCGTAGGCCTATTCGGTGGCTTATTGCGAATTTCTGCCGACGACGCATACAAATACTTTCTCGTACTTCAGTTTATTTACCTTACTTTAGAGCACTCGTGAATGAGCCGGTGCCTGTGCTTCACTTTAGAGTGGCACTTTCGAAATTTGGAGTCTGCGATTTTTCTCTCTTATAGCCTATCATAATCTTGACTGACATTTCAGGAGCACCTTTGGTGATATGTTCGTTTGCAGTGGTGACATGTAGGCTAATTAAGGTCTAATTATAATTGAATTATGTTATGCTGATTTCTCTTGCCTTGCGTGAATGTGCAGGTAGAAATAGAAAAGCTGGACTACCACCACTACCTTCCGCTCTTCTTCGATGGATTGTGTGAGTCGGAATTTCCATACGAGTTCTTTGCCAGGCAGGGAATTCACGATATGCTGGAACACGGAGGTTCCAAGATTCTTCCAGTAATTCCGCAGTTGATCATACCAATTAAAAGTGAGCTCCTTCTAATTGTACAACTTCGGTAATGGTAATTGGTAATCAAGAATTTGTGTAGCACCACTTAAGAGAGAGAATTATCAGAGGTGCACTCCAATATATATATAACCCAAAAGCCAATTGAACGTAATGGTCTTCAAGAGGCAAAGAGAGACAGAGGCAAAGACAGACAGAGACAGAGAGAGACACACAAAGAGAGACAGAGGCAAAGAGAGAGACAAAGACAGTCGCAAAGAGAGACAGAGGCAAAGAGAGACAGAGACAGTGAGAGACAGGCAAAGAGAGACAGGCAAAGAGAGGCAGAGGCAAAGAGAGACAGAGGCAAAGAGTGACAGACAGAGAGAGACTCAACGAGAGACAGAGGCAAAGAGAGACAGAGACAGAGAGGGACAGAGGCAAAGAGAGAGACATAGGCAAATAGAGATAGAGGCAAAGAGAGACATAATGATGATAATAATAACAATAATAGGCTAATAATAATGATTATAATATAAAATAATAATAATTTAATAATCATAATAATAATAATAACAATTTGCAATCCCAATGGCTCATATGTACCTTGGAGAAAAAATACAATAATAATAGCATGACAATAATATAATTTTTAAAAATTTATTTCTCTCATTTACTATAGCACCTCTTAATATGCCATAGCACATACATGCCATTAAAAGGGCACCAGCACAGCAAACCAGTAATAAATAGAGGTTGATAGGGGTTAGCACAATTTACACTGTGCCAGTCGAATTTGGTCTTGTGGGATAGAAACCGTAAAAAAGTAGATATTGTTTACGTTAAATAAAAACCTTTGAAATTTTTGTTTGGTACAGATGCACTGAGCACGAGAAATCACCAGGTTATGTGTGTTACGCTCAAAGTTCTTCAGCATTTGGTCGTGTCTGGTGACATGATTGGTGAGGCGCTGGTTCCCTACTACAGACAGATCCTTCCAGTGCTGAACATTTTTAAAGGCAAAAACCGTGAGTGATCTCTTCTCTTCAAGGGCTCTTTCATCCTTGTCGGCACAGCCATCTAAGAGTAAACAAAGACTTCAAAAGGGTGAGGTCACCACTTGGGGTCACCGAGGTTTTGATCACCATCCTGTGGATTGTGTGGCCGAAGCCGTTTTTCCAGTGAACCTGCTACAGCGCGCTGCCTCGCGGCTATGTCAGCCACTCAAAACTTGAAAAAGATCTTATCAGTTTATTTATTTGCAATAGTAATTCAAGCAAAACACGTTGGAATTCGGCTTGCTCTCTTTTTCTTTTCTGCAGAAAACCTTTGGCAAAAATTAATAACCGTAGCCCACGCTGCATTCAAGTTCTGCACTTAATTTTAAGTTCTGTCTCAGCGTTTAAAATCAGAGCCAGAAATGTTGTGGCATGATTTCACATCTTGACATTCGTGATGTCAATGAAGTCATTTTAATTGCTTATTGTGCTAAAATTCTTTCTCAGAAATGGAAAGGAAAACAATGTAGAGGATTGATTGCAGCCATGACCATTGTGTCTCAACCTGCTGCAAACATTTCTGCTTGTTTATAAGATATCTGTAAACCAAAGAGTGTGACTAGCAATTGGCTAATTAAAAATGTACTTACTTACTTACAATTCTATTCACCAAGCACTGCAAATAGGTTAGGAATGTTGTCTGCCTATTCCATTTACGCATTGCAATAAATTATTACTGGGTAATTTAAGGAATTTTTAGAACTGCACAACTTCTTTTCCTTCCCATGGTCCATGGTAAATTACTTCCAATCGGAGGACAATGACCTTTTTTGCTAATTTTAACTGTACATAAGTGCTTTTACAACTACACAAATCCATTTAGAACTGCACATTTTGTGTACAACTGCACATTAAAAAAGCCCTGAGCCATGTTTTTACAAATAATGCACACTGTTCAGTGTTCAATTGCATGTTTGATTCAAATGCTGTAGAAATTAATGTGTTCCTCTTGCAGTGAACTCTGGCGATGGAATTGACTACAGCCAAAGAAAACGTGAAAACCTTGGCGATCTCATAAACGAATCGCTGGAGGCTTTCGAAAGACACGGAGGGGAGGATGCTTTCATCAACATCAAGTACATGGTTCCAACCTACGAATCCTGCCTCCTCAACTGAAACCCTTTTCGATGCTAGGTTGACTCATACGGGGCCCACGGACATCTGTAGGATTCTGCTGTTAATGTGATTCTGCTGCACTGAGCAGTTCTGGGGCTTTTTTCAAAACAAACTACGAGGATTAGTTCAAGAAATTACTTTGTGGGTTCTTTTGACGCCAACAGATTGGCTTACACTGTTTTTGTTTACTATATACACAAAACACATATTTTATATATATATATATACATATATATATATACCAGGTATATACTATATATATTTTTTATGTCATATATACATGTATACATATATATAGGTATATAGATGATATGATATGATGTACCATAGATACAGAGATACAAAGAACGCGAGAGAGCATCGACTTCAGTGGCGACATACAGATATGGTGCAGTGGGTGATTTGCACTTTCGATATTATGATTAACTTGAATTTGATTATGCTTTTATCCTTTTTGATTAGCTTTTAAATGGATGCCCTTCAGCAGTGCATCTGTTGAATTACATCTGGACTATGTAGATTGAAAGGACATCTTTTATAGTATTACAGTATCTGATCATAAATGTGATAATTATTATAATATGCTTTGTGCCTGTATTTTAGTTACATCCTTCATTTCTCAGGTATTTCCTGTTTTATCTAGAATTCCAACTCATCAGGAAACCTTTTCCTAATTGAGCAGGCTTCTCATTTTCTCAATAGAAACACAGCCCAGCACAATTGGTTGCTTAAATGTAAATCTGTTGTCTTCCTCGTTTGCAACCCATTTGATTTCAGAAATACTTGAATTGTTATCATGATTATAATTATGTATAAGATTACATCTAAGTTTTTCTTTCAAATGTCACACACGGTTCACAATGCTACAATCAAGACTCTCTGCTCTTTACAAATTTTTTAATGATTGTAGCAACAACAATAATTTGACTGAAGTTATAATAAACAGTTGGAACTGATTGATTTTCTTTCGTATCACTTTGTCCAATGCCATTTTCACAACCAACGGCGGTGGTGGTGGTGGTGGTGGTGGTGGTGGTGGTGGTGGTGGTGGTGGTGGTGGTGGTGGTGGTGGTGGTGGTGGTGGTGGTGGTGGTGGTGAGGGTGGTTGGATGGTGGTGGTGGTGGCAATGATGATGTTGTTGCAGCACTCGTGAATAAGCTTGTTCCCCACGCTTGGCTTTTGAGTAGCGCTTTAGAAATTTGGAGATTATACGATTACTGATTAGTCATTTTCACAACAGTTTCGCGACATTTGCCATCTAGCGAGTAACTGAAATCAAATCTAGTTGACTCTGATTACTCGCTAGATGGGTCATATGTGGCCATAGCAAATTCGTGTACCAAAATGGCCAACTATTACTTTGGTAGACCTGCAACCAAGTTACAGAATCAACTCTCAAATTATTTTCAATTATTTTATAACATTTAAAATAGGCCTACGGTAAAGCATTGAAATAAATAAATCAATGCTCTTTGAGTCAATCAGTCGTAACTAAAATACCAGTAAGGCCTATTGAAAACATTTTAGTTAGGATCGACGTTATGCCTACTTACATGACCTAGCCTATTGTCTTCGTTCTTTGGATCGGCCTATATCACTGGGATTGCTGCAGCCTAATTTCTTGAATTGCTACGAACCCTATGGACTACTCTTATAAATACAGACACAGTGCTCTTGAATAAGCTAAATTAAGCTGCATGGTGCCTGCAGTTTGTATGTGCACTTGATATAGCGCCCCTTCAAGCTCTTTCTACTCAGAGGCGCTTCCGATGCAGAGCGGACACTGCATCGGAGTTTCACGCCGAAGCGCTGAGCAATTGTAAGTGAAGGACTTGCCCAAGGGCCAAGGTGCAGTGTAAGCCTACTTGACTTTCGAATGGCGCTTTAGAAATTTCGATAGCACAAACCAGCAGAAATGAATCCACTCAAAATATTGGTATTGGTTGGCATAAGACATAAGTAGAAGCTCGACCATAAAACTCAATATAATAGGCCTAAGTTTAAAAAAAACTCAGACAGCTTTGAGCGTTATAACCAGACTTACGCATAACATATGTTTGACGTTCATATTTTACCATCGGAAGTCTGTTGACCTAATGCGGTTAAGGTTACGGATATATTTTTGTTATTTTCATTAAAGCGATGCTGTTTATATTAGGGTGAAAGTTTGTTATAAATTCTCGCATTACCGTGAGTTTCATGACCTTTCGAATTCGTGTTATTATGTGTTTAGTCAGTTCAACCTATAATGTTTGTTACTGAAATAGTTCATACGCACAGGTTGTTCGAGTGGGTGGATTATGATAATTAGTTTATGTGGCGCTTGTTTAATGTAATATGTTCATTCAAGAGACATGTTTTTGATTGTATGCAGACGCTGTTTTACGCGGCAGTGTGACATTCATTTTTTTACTATTGGAAGAGAACTGATAAAAAGAACTATAATACATCAAGTGTTTTTTTGGCAATCCTGGGAACGGCGGTCATTAATTCCGAAACACTGTTTTTCATATTGTGTATAGTCCGTGTTTTCAGCTCTGTGTTTTACGCGTCTCGCCGTTTAAAATTTATAAATTCGATTAAAAATATTTGCTGACGAAATAGAAGCGGGATTTAGCGCGTGAGGGTCGGTTAGGGTTCAGGTTAGGCGTCGTGAGGGTCGGTTAGGGCTCAGGTTAGGCGTCGTGTGGGTCGGTTAGGGGGTAATCTTCTCGTTTAGCGTCGGAAATTATTTCAATGTAGCATCCTATAATACATACTCCGTCTTTTCAGCTCCGTATTTTACGCGTCTCGCCGTTTAAAATTTATAAATTCGATGACTAATATTTCCTGACGAAATAGAAGCGGGATTTAGCGCGTGAGGGTCGGTTAGGGCTCAGGTTAGGCGTCATGAGGGTCGGTTAGGGCTCAGGTTAGGCGTCGTGAGGGTCGGTTAGGTTTAGTTTTAGGGTTAGTGCAGTCATTCTGCAGAAATTGAAGCTGGATTAATGAAAATGTTCTTGCCTAGGCTAACTGGAGCTGGATTGACGAAAAATAATTGTTATCTAAACAGAAGTTGGATAGCAACTATTGAATGCGGTTGATTGATTGAGGTGAAACGATCATTTAAATCCAGAGTATATATTATCGGATGCTACCATTGAAACCATTGAAATAATTTCCGACGCTAAACGAGAAGATTACCGATTAGGGTTAGTTTTAGGGTTAGTGCAGTCATTCTGCTGAAATAGAAGCTGGATTGATGAAAATGTTCTTGCCTAACTGGAGCTGGATTGACGAAAAAAGCTGTATGAAGGTATTTTTAGATCAAAAATAGAAGCTGGATTCATGAGTTCAACGGTTGAGAAATATGTATTACGGTGAAATAGAAGCTGGATTGCCGTTTATCCAGCTTCTATTTCACCACACATCACGTTTAAAGCCTTCTCAGGAGATAGCCTATCGATTTCTGTAATTTTATAATTTATGACCGCCGTTTCCAGGATTGCGGTTTTTTTAATTAGATAGAGGTTTACATCAGTCCGGTAGCGATCTATCAACAAAATAAATGGTTTGGTTACCCAGACTGAGATAGAAAGGAGCATAGCGACCATCTACAGTTCACTACTTTCGCTCACAAACTTGAGAAACTTAAAAGTGGGGGATGAAATGCTCATTTTATTGTTACTATTGTGAGCATATATGCTACAGTTGCCTAGGCCTGTCTGCAGGTCCTTTCCCCCATATAACTACACACAAATATTTGTGAGTTGAGTACACGCTGTATACTGTCGATTACAGCCCTGCATGCATACCTTTATTATGATGGGTTACAGATTGCTTTTATTGGTCAACGCACAATTTCTAACAATGTTGATGATCCACTACTGTGTTGTCTGGTTGATTGTGTTGCTTCTGGCTTTCTTTATTGATTTTTTGTGTGATTATTATGTGGATGGATGGATCCAGATTTGACGAGGGCCTAAGACAACAACAGAGGCCGTTGCCCTCAAAAAAATTTGTTTTGCATAATATGTGCTGTGACTGATTGTATAAATACGAGAGATTGCTTTGTGTTTCAGCTGATGGGGAATTCGACTGTTCGTGAGAAGTCCCGACGTGCTGAGACTGATGACTCTGGACCTTCTATGGTTGCGAAGGGGTATGGGTCGACAGTTCAGCCAAACGACTCTTTGGGAGAAGGTTCAGAGTTCTACCATGCGCCAGGACAGGTAGAATAAGAAGCTTATCCAGAATTAAACACGCAGAGTAACCTGTGAATGATTCAAGAGGAGCAGTTGGATGATTAAATGATTAGATGAGTAGTTGATCAGTTGGATGTGTACATGTAGATGATTAAATGATTAGATGAGTAGTTGATCAGTTGGATGTATAGATGATTAAATGATTAGATGAGTATTTGATCAGCTGGATGGATAGATGATTAGATGAATGATTGATCAGTTGGATAAATGATTGAATGGAAGAATGAATGGGTGAATGGTAGGCAGATGAATGAGAAGCTGATAAAAGGGTGAATGGATTATTGAATCATTATATGGACAAGTGGTTTTATATTTGGAAGTTGGTGACAATTAATTTGGTTAGATAATATGATACATGTGGTGAATGATTATTATATAGAATAATAGTTTGCTGCGCATTTTGTTGCGTTACCTTTGTGATTTAAAAATTAGCTTACAAGTGGCAATATTAATAATAAATGTACGACTGAATTAATCAACCAAACATGGTTTAACCCTCTACCTACCGAGGGCATAGGACTTCCCATACCAACTACTACACTTTGGTTGGTAAAGTGTTAACATGTAGTAAGTGCTAAGTGAGTCGGTAGGTACATTCCAGATGCTTTTTGGTAACTAGTTCTTAAAATAAATCTGTTGAACGCTGTCTCAATGGGACTTATTTTTGTTGTGGCGTATATTTATTACACTTTATTCTGATAATTAATATTTGTATTAAATTGCTTGTACATTCAGACTGAGCTGGTCGTCCCAGGACTTGGAATACGAACAAGTAGTATTGCTGTTGGTATCGACATTAATGCACGCAAACTGCCGACTGTATTTCGATGGGATGGCCCTGGGAAGACCATTTATATAGCAGGAAGCTATGACAACTGGAAGTCGAGAATACCACTCGTTAGAAGGTGAGGTGGCAGAAATATATATATATATATATATATATACAATGTATATATATATAAATAATTTCCTAATTGTTCGTATGCTAATAATGATGTTCAGGATTCACTGATTCATGCTGCAAAGGTAGGCAATTTGCATTGCTGCGGTACCTAGCTAAGCTGCATACTCTTTATGCATGATTCTGATGTCACGCATTGGCCGTGTGTTAATGGTGTTTCACTGTATGTTTCATTTCAAGGATGCTCTTTACTGGGTGTAACTTCATGTTTAAGAAGATTAGGCCTCAGCAAGGTTTCATAAATTCTAGTTAAATGGGTTGATAGCATAACTATTAATGATTTAACTGTGAAATGGCCATGTTTCAGCATGACCTCACAAATGTTGTTCACATGAATACGTAATTTTCATGTAAAATTGTTTGGACAGAACTTCATACAGTCGATGCGAAAGAATAGATTCTTTTGAAAATAATCGGTCTCGAGAGATGTCTTGGTGTATTACCACTGGCAGGCAGTTAGTTTTTTATATTTTCCTGCCACTGTCAGTACTCAGCAGTATACGAATTTTGTTGATTTTTTAATGTTTCAGTCGCAGCGACTTCTACACAATTGTCGACCTTCCAGAAGGCACGCATCAGTACAAGTACTTCATAGATGGTCAGTGGGTCTGTGACAATAACCAGGTAGGCCATTGTTTGCATTGTCATTCTATCAGCCAATCAATTCATCAATGTTAGTCAAGAAGACAGGATTGACACAGGTGCAACTAGTTAGTTACATGTATGCTTTGTCTGTGCTTTGCTTTGTTTCGTTTGCATTTTGTATTCCCTAAAGAGAAGATTCAAGGGTCCAGGAACTGCGGCTATAAGTTTCTGGATATACATTATCACAAGTTATATTGGCATGGGCAATTAGGTATGTTTGCGGGACCTGATGTTTTCTTTGATAAGGCTATTAATTGAAGTGTTAGTCATAGTGCTGAACCAATTAAATATCATGATGTGTGCACACAAAGAATTATAGATAAGAAGACCCATATATTGTATTGTATTGTATTGTATTGTATACAAGCATTTATAAAGCGCCTCTTACAGACTAGCTATTCAGAGGCACTCTCAGCGTGACAGCCCCGAGGAAATAAGAAAGACTTCAAGTAGCGAAGGGCTGAAGATGACACCCCCAATAAGATCTTACTACGAATAGTGGGAGGGAGGTCATTTCACATAGAAGGGCCTACAAATATATATGTGTGCAATACGTGTCATTTACATACTTGTTTAACAAGTAGCATTTGCATACTCATTGAATTCGATGTTTTTCACAGGTTAATTATCGTTCTTGTTATATAACGATCATAGTTGCAAAAAACGTTTTTCCCATTTTTTATTCTCTCCCAAAAAACGTAGTTTTTTTGGTTTTTTATTTTTTCCATGGTTTTTTTTTCGTTTTTTATCTTTTCTTTAACTTTATTTATTCATTTACTTTCTGCTAATATTTTCCTTAATTTTAATTTTTTTTATATTCCTTATGTTTTCCGCCAACTCTCAAGGATTCAGCTAACTAAAGTCATTATTTCATCGTTTAACATCATCATTTAAGAGATAGCCTGCGTGTAGTAGGTTCCTAATCAAGGTTTTCAAGGTTAAAATGCGGTTTTAGATGTAGCAAAGTCAAATTATTTTCCGTTTCGGTTTGTTATCGTTTTTTTGTCGTTTTTTTTTAAGACGAATTTTCCGTTTTTTATTCTGTCTCCATCGTTTTTTACATCTATGATAACGATGATCCGGATGTCTTGCTATTTTCTAGGACAAAACTCCAAATACATTTGGAACTGAGAACAACGTAATTAGCGTTAAGTCGTCCGACTTTGAAGTCTTTGAAGCGCTGGGAATCGACAACGCTGCGACGGGTCATGTCGACGATAGCCTCATAAAAAACAGTCAGTTCTTCGTTCTTCTGGCAATTCCTTTGTTATTTCTACTGCATAGTATCATGGATGTCAGAGTTCTTTTGTTAATTACTAATAATAAGTAGTATTATGAAACACAACACAAGTTGGGCACAGTACAGTGGTGTTGGAGAGTGTCGTGGTTGGTAGGTTGGACTGCCATTTGATAATTCAGAGGTTCAAATCTCCACTGCATTAATTTTTGGGGGAGATTTCTGCTCCCATGTGTCAGTGAGAAGACGATATGGTGAGGGAGAGGACTGGCCACCCGCCCTCGTATGCCAAGGCAAAGAAAATGAAGTCGCTAACACTTCATACCAAGAGCTGCCGCCCAGGCATGCTCAAGGGATGACTCTGCTGCTTGTTGCTGTTTAACAACATTGTGTCATATATCAAGGATGATTAGTGTTGCCCCTCCTCCTTTGTCCAGACTTGGAACTTACACTTCCAAAGAACAACCAGTGGCAGAGTAAAGGGACAGCTCTTCTATGTACAGTAGACTTCATAAATGTTGGATTGTTTTTTGCTTAGACTACCAAGCTGCTAATCTCATATGCAATTGAATGAGGCTTATAAATATAAAATTGTGGGTAAGCAAGGACAGGGTGATCTGAAGTGTGTGTGATTACAAGGACAGGGTGATCTGAAGTGCGTGTGATTACAAGGACAGGGTGATCTGAAGTGCGTGTGATTACAAGGACAGGGTGATCTGAAGTGCGTGTGATTACAAGGACAGGGTGATCTGAAGTGTGTGTGATTACAAGGACAGGGTGATCTGAAGTGCATGTTATTTTTTGTTGCAGAACGTCCAGGCTCCCCGCCCGGTGACTACGGCCAAGTGGTTCCCGTGAAGGATTCGAACTACGGCATACGACACAGCACGCCTCCGATCTTACCGGCTCACCTCTTGCAGGTCATCCTGAACAAGGAGATTCCACAGCATGTGAGTCATTTCAACAGTTTGTTCATTCAATCGATCAGAATTTATATAGCACCCATTCAAGATCCCTCCCAACATTTGGTGAAACTCAAAACAGTTTGGGAGGTGTCGTATAATCAAGGGAAGCCCATTCCAGGTTGTTAGACCAACCACATTGTTACAGAGCAGGCGAAAGTGTATTGTATTGTATTAAAACATTTATAAAGCGCCTCTACTAGGGTGAACCGTTCAGAGGCGCTCCCAGTACGCAAGGCGACGAGAGAAAAAATAAGTTTTGAGGAAAGAAAATGAGGAGGAGGGATTACCAGTTAGAAATGGATCATATGTGTTTTATCTTGGTTTGTGGCTATTTGTAGTGTGCCTTTTAAGGACCTAGCAGGGACACTTTAATGGAAATATAACAGCTCTGAAAGGCATATGTTTTAAAATGGTTAAAAATGTTTCTTGAGCTGTCTGTGTGTTTATTGTCATTTCGTCTAATGTAAATTACCTTTTTCTCAGGATTTCCTGTGTTTTCTCTTTTCAGTGTGAACCTTCGTTATTACCCGAACCGAATCATGTGATGCTTAATCATCTATACGCTCTTTCCATTAAGGTATGGTATATATATAAATGTAGGTTTAAAAAAATATATAAGTATTAAGTACTAACTAATATAACTTTATTATTATTTTCTTAGACTGAATTAAGTAATGATGAGCAATGTGTTTTTAATTCAGGGGTGGGTTTTTTGGGGGGGGGAGTCCGGTAGAGTAATGGTTAACACGCTGGCCAAGAGTGCGAGAGGTAGCAGGTTCGAGCCCCCATTGGGCGGATTTGATTTGTAGGCTGCTATTAGCGCCATTGTAATTGCAAAGCTGTCTGCTCGGTTGGTAGTTAAGTTTAATTAAGATTACTGCATAACTTGTAAATGTAAAGCGCAGTGCGTCTTGCAGGCGTTTCAATAAAGAAAATATATTATTATTATTATTCAACCAATTCAATTCAGTTCAATTCCAAGGTTGAGAAGTTGAAGTTCTGAATTGTAGTTTTAATTCATTAGATTTTGATTATTTAAAGTCATAATTGCAGTGCAGTGGTGCAATTTTATTGCCGTGTAATCTTGAGTTACTGTTGTAACAGTATCGAAAGAAACCACTAATTGAATTAGTTGCTTCCATAACACTAGACACCAGTTCCAGTAAACTATAGTTGCTGGTGCAGCTGCCAACAAAAGTGTTGCAGTTAATACGCTTCTTTCAAAGCTGAATTCTGAAAAGGAAATTTAGTTATTCCTATCTTTTGTGCCACTTCAGATATACAGTTAAAATGTGGCCATTAAGAAATTCCATAGTTGTAAAAAACGTTTTTTTCGTTTCTTATTCTCCAAAAAATCGTCGTTTTTTCGTTCTTTATTTTTCCCATCGTTTTTTATCGTTTTTTATTTTTTATTTAACTTTATTTATTCATTTACTTTCTGTTATTGTTTTCCTTAATTTTAATTTTTTCTGATATTCCTTATGTTTTCCGCCAACTCTCAAGGATTCAGCTAACTAAAGTCATTATTTCATCCTTTAGCATGACAATTTAAGAGATAGCCTGCGTGTAGTAGGTTCATAATCAAGGTTTTCAATGTTAAAATGCGGTTTTAGATGTAAAAAAGGCAAATTTTTTCCGTTTCCGTTTTTTATCGTTTTTTGTCGTTTTTTTTATTATTTCGAAAAAACGACGTTTTTTTCCGTTTTTTATTTTGTTTCCATCGTTTTTTGCATCTATGAGAAATACAGAAACGTTCAGAATAAATAATAAATCGAATTATCGTAACAATTTGTTTTTGTTGCTTGATTGTAGGATGGTGTCATGGTACTCAGCTCGACCCACAGATACCGGAAAAAGTATATAACGACAATAATGTATAAACCGATTTGATAGAAATGCGGAGAGTGCGGCAGGGCTGTCCTGTTGTTGGTTTTTCCACCTCATCACCAGTTTTATAAATCATTTGTGACAGTGGTCGTTTCCGATTGTTCGATCCTTTGTTCATGAAAGCACAAAAGTAATCATTTTTAGCGTTAGGTTCCGATAGTGTAAAACTGCGTGTATTGTGGAATTATTACTCAATGCCCCTGAAAGAGATTTATGTTTCGACTCGTCTGAAATACTGGAAGTTGAGTGATTTATTTATCGATTCTTTTAATAAAACCGCAGTTGGATATCGCCCTTTTTACGAAGTTCAGAAATGCACAAATGTCTCGATGGTGCAGATGTAATTACATTGTAGTGCAATTGTGAGTGCAGAACTTGCTCAAGGTCTCTACGCAGTAACTGCCTCGAGCCTGGACTCTACTTTACAGGCCGATCGCTCTAACCCAGCGGTTCCCAACTTTAAAAAAGTGGCCCTACGGTCCAAAAAGGCTGGGAACCACAGCTCTAACCAATGAACCACCGTGTCCCTTTTATTGGAGAGACGTGCCAAGTAGATATATGTATGAAATCGAATGGGATACCGTATTTGGGTCTACATTACTGCTTCACGCATCTGGTGCCCTTCTTCCGCAGTGTTTACGCAGAGTTGTTGTAATATTTTCAGATCCCAGACAGGCAACATGTTTTTTGAGAGCTGAATGCCTGGGCTTGCGGCTTATTTCGTAATCTGTCTGGTTTGGCTGTGTTTACGGCTAGCTGTCTGTCGTTCTCAGTTTCCACCCAAATGACTCGATGTTTTTCGGAATTAGCTAAATGTTTTCCCCTGTGCTTTTCTCGATCTTTGATTGTGTTATGTTTCCTGGGCCTTCTCTTGAATATGCAGGATAAGCTGTTGGGTAAGATGGTGATGTTAGGTCTCGTGTGACTTTGGCGTTGCCAGGTAATGACTGAATATGGAAAAGGAACCCTTTCTCGTTGCTATTTCTATCCACTTAATGCTGTGAAGGTTAACAGAGAAATCAAAGTAAATGTGTTGTAGCCCAGGCACAGTTGCAATTCATAATATTTATGGAATAGATGTGGGCATTTCACATTTGAAACTTCTAATGGTTCTCTGTACGAAAGGAATAAAGTTTCAATAATACAGTGCATCACGTTATAATGACTTCTGTTTGACAATATAATAGTTAAAATCGAGGGTCTGGAAGTGAATTATAGTAATAATCAGTTCTCAATGTTTTAACTTTTAAGTTATTTTCTGTTTTGGTTGCCGACTATTTGGGTTATGCAAAGGTGTTCAATATTATTAGTGCAGTTGGTCATCCAGACAAGAAATTCTACTGACCCATCCTGCAGAAGTTGTAAATTTTCTCGAAATGCTGCCAACTGTCGAGAGGTTTTCTTGGCTTTCGGCATCTGTTTGCACAAACTTCTCGAATGCTACTCGACTTTCTGAGTAGGATGAGTAGACAATGAATGAACTGGGCAGTATACACTAAGATCATGTAGCATGCTTTCATATGGCACGTTTTAATGATGCTGTAGAAATGTTGGGTACTATCAGGATACTATCTAGACCAGCGGTTCTCAACCTTTTCAGACTCACGGACCCCTTTTAAATTTTGGGCCACGGTCACGAACCCCCAATAACATTTTTCGCCTTTGGCGCATTATCGCGACTGTGCGACTCTATTATCCTATCTATTATCTAGAGACTGAAACAAACCGACCCATCTAAAACAGATGAATTTGTCATTACCAGCGTATTATTATTTTCATGTCGCCATTGAAATGAGGAAATATCGAAAAATTGACCAAATATTTATCTGTTTGACTGTTTCTACGTTTGTAACTAAGAAATATATAATTTTCAGGACTTGCTCGGGGACCCCCAAGGACGTCGCCGCAAACCCCCAGGGGTCCGCGGACCCCCGGTTGAGAACCGCTGATCTAGACTGGTACTCGATGAAGTGATTACAGAACACAGCACAGTTATTATGGTGTAGTTTTTTGCAATTGTCTTTTGTCTCAGTTGATTTTCTTTGTAGGATTCTTTTGTCATTGAATGTAAGTGGCTATCTAGAGTGTATATCCCTGACAGCTGTGTTTTTAGTGGGTCTGCTCTGCCACTATTGGCAATTTGAAACCAACTGTGGGTCCAATGCTCTGGCTGTGACAGGTATTGAAGGAACAAGAAGCAGACTATAAATGTGATTAATGAAGCAGAGAATGTTTAGACTATGAACTGAAAACTCTATAGGAATTGAGACATTGATAAACAACTGGGCTGTGTGCTGTACCGTACATTGAGTTGTGATATGAAAGATATGGTTATGACCAGGGCTTTTTTAGCGTGCAGTTGTAAGCAAAATGTGCAGTTGTAGAAGCACTTCTGTACAGTTAAAACTAGCAAAAAGGTCATTGTCCTCCGATTGGAAGTAATTTACCACGGATGATGGGAAAGGAAAGAAGGAGTTGTGCAGTTCTAAAAATTTCTTTAAAACAGCCCTAGTTATGACTTGTGAAAGATGTCATGTAAATGTTGCAGTTTCTCAGCTGCATGCTAAACCTGTCGCTGGCATGATCATGTTCACAGAGTAACTAAGTCCAAAGTAAGTGTTTTGATATTTGGTGAATGTTCATTAAGGCCTGCAAATAAAACCATTCTGATGCTAATATAAATCCTTCTCTGACTTGTCACAGCTGATTTAGTACTCGTGAATAAACTGGTACGCGTGAATAAACTGGTACTCGTGAATAAACTGGTACTCGTGAATAAACTGGTACTCCTGAATAAACTGGTACTCCTGAATAAACTGGTACTCGTGAATAAGCTGGCACTCGTGAATAAACTGGTACTCCTGAATAAACTGGTACTCCTGAATAAACTGGTACTCGTGAATAAGCTGGCACTCTGCACGTACCCGGTAGCTTTTATGTAGGAGCACTTTGAAACGTTGAGATTACGATGCTAAACTGATGTGAACTTGACTAGGCAAGCGAGGATGAAAATCCTGAGTACCAGTTCTAAGAAAGTTTCTATATATATAATGGAAATGCTAATTGTTAACATCAGATGTAAGACGTGCTACAGCTTGATATTAGAAGTGGTTGTAGCCTACAATGAGATTTGTTGTTGGCAGCAGTGATGGTATAAAAGGGTAATTCGCTCTTTTAGGACAGATTAATTATTATAATTATGACCATGTGATTGTTATTTATGTTACAAAACGTGAATACAATAAATTATTGCAAGTCCATCACTTGTTTAGGTTTAGAAGTATATGGCAATTAAAAATTATGTCTAAATTTTCACTTTGAATGAAAATGTGACATTGTGAAAAGCACATTTGTTTTTTGAGTAAATGGGCGGCTATCCTCGGTAATGCTGACCCATGATGGTAAAGACTGGCTTAAGATTTGTCTGTACTGTTAATGTTTAAAAATCTTAACAACGTGCTGCATTGGTTTCACGGTTGTGTTAAAGTGTTAAAAGTATGAAAAAGACTTGTCATTGTTATAAGAATTGCAGCTGACCTATACCTGTCCTGGTTTTGCTTAATTCTCAACATTTTATAACCATAGTTGTACACTTTATTATTAAAATGATTGAAAACCAAGCAAGTTCGTGTGCCTGTACTCTTATCAACTAAAGTAGAAATGGCAGCAACTCATCTAACAGGCTAGTAGTCGCTTCGTGTTTTGGTACGACTGTTGCAATTGCAGTTAAGCACCATAATTGAGGAATGTGCACAATGAGTTATTTGTAACAGTTCAAATGTGTTTAACAGATTTTCAATTAGTGATTCAAGTTGTCTTGGTTTGCCTAAAAATATTAATCTAAGATCAGACAATATTTTGCAGACAATAGAGGGTGGAAAACAAGCTGTAGAAAAAGCTGCAGAACATTGCTTCATTGAAATTGGGCATTTAATTAATAAGAGACTCTGTGGAAAATTTTCTAATACAGCAAACCAACAGGGAAATGCACAGCTGTCATGAAGAAATTATGTTTTACATTTTTTTTCTTATGCTCCTTATGTTGTCTTATAATGTAATGATAAACGCAAGTGTCACGAAGCACATAGTATCAATTTATGTTCCAGAAAGTTTACAAAATGTGATCTAATTACAGTGAAATTAAATGAAATGATGAGGGAAAAATGACCTCTAGCGTGATAAGTGCAGAAAATAGACGTCCGTTTAGTCGACTTTTTAGTCGTCCATTTAGTCGGAGATTTAGTCGTCCGTTTAGACGACTTTTTAGTCGTCCATTTAGTCGGAGATTTAGTCGTCGATTTAGTCGACTTTTTAGTCGTGCATTTAGTCGAAGATTTAGTCGGAGATTTAGTCGTACATTTAGTCGTCCATTTAGTCGACTTTTTAGTCGTCCATTTAGTCGTCCGTTTAGTCGACTTTTTAGTCGTCCATTTAGTCGAAGATTTAGTCGCCCATTTAGTCGACTTTTTAGTCGTCCATTTAGTCGATTTTTTAGTCGTGAATTTAGTCGGAGATTTAGTCGGAGATTTAGTCGTCCATTTAGTCGACTTTTTAGTCGTCCATTTAGTCGACTTTTTAGTCGTGCATTTAGTCGTCGATTTAGTCATAGATTTAGTCGTCCATTTAGTCTTCCATTTAGTCGACTTTTTAGTCGTCCATTTAGTCGACTTTTTAGTCGTGCATTTAGTCGTCGATTTAGTCGAAGATTTAGTCGGAGATTTAGTCGTCCATTTAGTCGTCCATTTAGTCGACTTTTTAGTCGTGCGTTTAGTCGAAGATTTAGTCGGAGATTTAGTCGTCCATTAAGTCGTCCATTTAGTGGACTTTTTAGTCGTGCATTTAGTAGACTTTTTAGTCGTGCATTTAGTCGTCGATTTAGTCGAAGATTTAGTCAGAGATTTAGTCGTCCATTTAGTCGACTGTTTAGTCGTCCATTTAGTCGACTTTTTAGTCGTGCATTTAGTCGGAGATTTAGTCGAAGATTTAGTCGGAGATTTAGTCGTCCATTTAGTCGACTTTTTAGTCGTCCATTTAGTCGACTTTTTAGTCGTGAATTTATTCGTCGATTTAGTCGGAGATTTAGTCGTCCATTTAGTCGACTTTTTAGTCGTCCATATAGTCGACTTTTAGTCGTGCATTAAGTCGTCGATTTAGTCATAGATTTAGTCGGAGATTTAGTCGTCCATTTACTCGACTTTTTAGTCGTCCATTTAGTCGACTTTTTAGTCGTGCATTTAGTCGTCGATTTAGTCGAAGATTTAGTCGGAGATTTAGTCGTCCATTTAGTCATCCATTTACTCGACTTTTTGGTCGTCCATTTAGTCGACTTTTAAGTCGTGCATTTAGTCGGAGATTTAGTCGTCCATATAGTCGACCTTTTAGTCGTCCATTTAATCCACTTTTTAGTCGTGAATTTAGTCGTCGATTTAGTCAAAGATTTAGTCGGAGATTTAGTCGTCCATTTAGTCGACTTTTTAGTCGTGCATTTAGTCGTCGATTTAGTCGAAGATTTAGTCGGAGATTTAGTCGTCCATTTAGTCAACTTTTTAGTCGTCCCTTTTGTCGACTCTTTAGTCGTGCATTTAATCGTCGATTTAGTCGGAGATTTAGTCGTCCATTTAGTCGTCATTTAGTCGACTTTTTAGTCGTCCCTTTTGTCGACTTTTTAGTCGTGCATTTAATCGTAGATTTAGTCGGAAATTTAGTCGTCCATTTAGTCGTCCATTTAATCGACTTTTTAGTCGTCCATTTAGTCGACTTTTTAGTCGTGCATTTAGTCGTCGATTTAGTCGAAGATTTAGTCGGAGATTTAGTCATCCATTTAGTCGTCCATTTAGTTGACTCTTTAGTCGTGCATTTAGTCGACTTTTTAGTCGTGCATTTAGTCGTCGATTTAGTCGAAGATTTAGTCGGGAATTTAGTCGTCCATTTAGTCGACTTTTTAGTCGTCGATTTAATCGACTTTTTAGTCGTGCATTTAGTCGTCGATTTAGTCGAAGATTTAATCGGAGATTTAGTCATCCATTTAGTCGTCCATTTAGTTGACTCTTTAGTCGTGCATTTAGTCGACTTTTTAGTCGTGCATTTAGTCGTCGATTTAGTCGAAAATTTAGTCGGAAATTTAGTCGTCCATTTAGTCGTCCATTTAGTCGACTTTTAGTCGTCCATTTAGTCGACTTTTTAGTCGTCCATTTAGTCGTCCATTTAGTCGATATTTTAGTCGTCCATTTAGTCGTCCATTTAGTCGAAAATTTAGTCGGAGATTTAGTCGTCCATTTAGTCGACTTTTTAGTCGTCCATTTAATCGACTTTTTAGTCTTGCATTTAGTCGTCGATTTAGTCGAAGATTTAGTCGGAGATTTAGTTGTCCATTTAGTCGACTTTTTAGTTGTCCATTTAGTCGACTTTTTAGTCGTGCATTTAGTCGTCGATTTAGTCGAAGATTTAGTAGGAGATTTAGTCGTCCATTTAGTCGACTTTTCAGTCGTCCATTTAGTCGACTTTTTAGTCGTGCATTTAGTCGTCGATTTAGTCGAAGATTTAGTCGGAGATTTAGTCGTCCATTTAGTCGACTTTTTAGTCGTCCATTTAATCGACTTTTTAGTCTTGCATTTAGTCGTCGATTTAGTCGAAGATTTAGTCGGAGATTTAGTCGTCCATTTAGTCGACTTTTTAGTTGTCCATTTAGTCGACTTTTTAGTCGTGCATTTAGTCGTCGATTTAGTCGAAGATTTAGTCGGAGATTTAGTCGTCCATTTAGTCGACTTTTCAGTCGTCCATTTAGTCGACTTTTTAGTCGTGCATTTAGTCGTCGATTTAGTCGAAGTTTTAGTCGGAGATTTAGTCGTCCATTTAGTCATCCATTTACTCGACTTTTTGGTCGTCCATTTAGTCGACTTTTAAGTCGTGCATTTAATCGTCGATTTAGTCGTCCATATAGTCGACTTTTTAGTCGTCCATTTAATCGACTTTTTAGTCGTGCATTTAGTCGTCAATTTAGTCGAAGATTTAGTCGGAGATTTAGTCGTCCATTTAGTCGACTTTTTAGTCGTCCATTTAGTCGACTTTTTAGTCGTGCATTTAGTCGTCGATTTAGTCGAAGATTTAGTCGGAGATTTAGTCGTCCATTTAGTCAACTTTTTAGTCGTTCCTTTTGTCGACTTTTTAGTCGTGCATTTAATCGTCGATTAAGTCGGAGATTTAGTCGTCCATTTAGTCGTCATTTAGTCGACTTTTTAGTCGTCCCTTTTGTCGACTTTTTAGTCGTGCATTTAATCGTAGATTTAGTCGGAAATTTAGTCGTCCATTTAGTCGTCCATTTAGTCGACTTTTTAGTCGTCCATTTAGTCGACTTTTTGGTCGTGCATTTAGTCGTCGATTTAGTCGAAGATTTAGTCGGAGATTTAGTCATCCATTTAGTCGTCCATTTAGTTGACTCTTTAGTCGTGCATTTAGTCGACTTTTTAGTCGTGCATTTAGTCGTCGATTTAGTCGAAGATTTAGTCGGGAATTTAGTCGTCCATTTAGTCGACTTTTTAGTCGTCGATTTAATCGACTTTTTAGTCGTGCATTTAGTCGTCGATTTAGTCGAAGATTTAGTCGGAGATTTAGTCATCCATTTAGTCGTCCATTTAGTTGACTCTTTAGTCGTGCATTTAGTCGACTTTTTAGTCGTGCATTTAGTCGACTTTTTAGTCGTGCATTTAGTCGTCGATTTAGTCGAAGATTTAGTCGGAAATTTAGTCGTCCATTTAGTCGACATTTTAGTCGTCCATTTAGTCGACTTTTTAGTCGTCCATTTAGTCGTCCTATTAGTCGACTTTTTATTCGTCCATTTAGTCGTCCATTTAGTCGAAAATTTAGTCGGAAATTTAGTCGTCCATTTAGTCGACTTTTTAGTCGTGCATTTAGTCATCGATTTAGTCGAAGATTTAGTCGGAGATTTAGTCGTCCATTTAGTCGTCCATTTAGTCGACTTTTTAGTCGTCCATTTAGTCGACTTTTTAGTCGTGCATTTAGTCGTCGATTTAGTCGAAGATTTAGTCGGAGATTTAGTCGTCCATTTAGTCGACTTTTTAGTCGTGCATTTAGTCGTCGATTTAGTCGAAGATTTAGTCGGAGATTTAGTCGTCCATTTAGTCGACTTTTTAGTCGTCCATTTAGTCGACTTTTTAGTCGTGCATTTAGTCGTCCATTTAGTCGAAGATTTAGTCGGAAATTTAGTCGTCCATTTAGTCGTCCATTTAGTCGACTTTTTAGTCGTCCATTTAGTCGACTCCTTAGTCATGCATTTAGTCGTCCATTCAGTCGAAGATTTAGTCGTCCATTTAGTCGTTCATTTAGTCGACTTTATAGTCGTCCATTTAGTCCTCCATTTAATCGACTTTTTTCGTCGTCCATTTAGTCGACTTTTTAGTCGTGCATTTAGTCGTCGATTTAGTGGGAGATTTAGTCGTCCATTTAGTCGTCCATTTAGTCGACTTTTTAGTCGTCCATTTAGTCGACTTTTTAGTCGTGCATTTAGTCGTCGATTTAGTCGAAGATTTAGTCGGAGATTTAGTCGTCCTTTTAGTCGTCCATTTAGTCGACTTTTAAGTCGTGCATTTAGTCGACTCTTTAGTCGTGCATTTAGTCGTCGATTTAGTTGAAGATTTAGTCGGAGACCTAGTCGTCCATTTAGCCGTGTATTTAGTCGACTTTTTAGTTGTCCATTTAGTCGACTTTTTAGTCGTGCATTTAGTCTTCGATTTGGTCGGAGATTTAGTCGGAGATTTAGTCGTCCATTTAGTCGTCCATTTAGTCGACTGTTTAGTCGTCCATTCAGTCGACTTTTTAGTCGTGCATTTAGTCGGAGATTTAGTCGAACATTTAGTCGGAGATTTAGTCGTCCATTTAGTCGTCCATTTAGTCGACTTTTTAGTCGTCCATTTGGTCGACTTTTTAGTCGTGCATTTAGTCGTCGATTTAGTCGAAGATTTAGTCGGAGATTTAGTCGTCCATTTAGTCGACTTTTTGGTCGTCCATTTAGTCGACTTTTTAGTTGTGCATTTAGTCGTCGATTTAGTCGTCCATTTAGTCGACCTTTTAGTCGTCCATTTAGTCGACTTTTTAGTCGTACATTTAGTCGTCGATTTAGTCGAAGAATTAGTCGGAGATTTAGTCGTCCATTTAGTCGACTTTTTAGCCGTCCATTTAGTCGACTTTTTAGTCGTGCATTTAGTTGTCGATTTAGTCGAAGATTTAGTCGGAGATTTACTCGTCCATTTAGTCGTCCATTTAGTCGACTTTTTGGTCGGCCATTTAGTCGACTTTTTAGTCGTGCATTTAGTCGTCGATTTAGTCGACCTTTTAGTCGTCCATTTAGTCGACTTTTTAGTCGTCCATTTAATTGGTTTTTTTAGTCGTGCATTTAGTCGTCGATTTAGTCGAAGATTTAGTAGGAGATTTAGTCGTCCATTTAGTCGACTTTTTAGTCGTCCATTTAATCGACTTTTTAGTCTTGCATTTAGTCGTCGATTTAGTCGAAGATTTAGTCGGAGATTTAGTCGTCCATTTAGTCGACTTTTTAGTTGTCCATTTAGTCGACTTTTTAGTCGTGCATTTAGTCGTCGATTTAGTCGAATATTTAGTCGGAGATTTAGTCGTCCATTTAGTCGACTTTTCAGTCGTCCATTTAGTCGACTTTTTAGTCGTGCATTTAGTCGTCGATTTAGTCGAAGTTTTAGTCGGAGATTTAGTCGTCCATTTAGTCATCCATTTACTCGACTTTTTGGTCGTCCATTTAGTCGACTTTTAAGTCGTGCATTTAATCGTCGATTTAGTCGTCCATATAGTCGACTTTTTAGTCGTCCATTTAATCGACTTTTTAGTCGTGCATTTAGTCGTCAATTTAGTCGAAGATTTAGTCGGAGATTTAGTCGTCCATTTAGTCGACTTTTTAGTCGTCCATTTAGTCGACTTTTTAGTCGTGCATTTAGTCGTCGATTTAGTCGAAGATTTATTCGGAGATTTAGTCGTCCATTTAGTCAACTTTTTAGTCGTTCCTTTTGTCGACTTTTTAGTCGTGCATTTAATCGTCGATTAAGTCGGAGATTTAGTCGTCCATTTAGTCGTCATTTAGTCGACTTTTTAGTCGTCCCTTTTGTCGACTTTTTAGTCGTGCATTTAATCGTAGATTTAGTCGGAAATTTAGTCGTCCATTTAGTCGTCCATTTAGTCGACTTTTTAGTCGTCCATTTAGTAGACTTTTTGGTCGTGCATTTAGTCGTCGATTTAGTCGAAGATTTAGTCGGAGATTTAGTCATCCATTTAGTCGTCCATTTAGTTGACTCTTTAGTCGTGCATTTAGTCGACTTTTTAGTCGTGCATTTAGTCGTCGATTTAGTCGAAGATTTAGTCGGGAATTTAGTCGTCCATTTAGTCGACTTTTTAGTCGTCGATTTAATCGACTTTTTAGTCGTGCATTTAGTCGTCGATTTAGTCGAAGATTTAGTCGGAGATTTAGTCATCCATTTAGTCGTCCATTTAGTTGACTCTTTAGTCGTGCATTTAGTCGACTTTTTAGTCGTGCATTTAGTCGACTTTTTAGTCGTGCATTTAGTCGTCGATTTAGTCGAAGATTTAGTCGGAAATTTAGTCGTCCATTTAGTCGACATTTTAGTCGTCCATTTAGTCGACTTTTTAGTCGTCCATTTAGTCGTCCTATTAGTCGACTTTTTATTCGTCCATTTAGTCGTCCATTTAGTCGAAAATTTAGTCGGAAATTTAGTCGTCCATTTAGTCGACTTTTTAGTCGTGCATTTAGTCATCGATTTAGTCGAAGATTTAGTCGGAGATTTAGTCGTCCATTTAGTCGTCCATTTAGTCGACTTTTTAGTCGTCCATTTAGTCGACTTTTTAGTCGTGCATTTAGTCGTCGATTTAGTCGAAGATTTAGTCGGAGATTTAGTCGTCCATTTAGTCGACTTTTTAGTCGTGCATTTAGTCGTCGATTTAGTCGAAGATTTAGTCGGAGATTTAGTCGTCCATTTAGTCGACTTTTTAGTCGTCCATTTAGTCGACTTTTTAGTCGTGCATTTAGTCGTCCATTTAGTCGAAGATTTAGTCGGAAATTTAGTCGTCCATTTAGTCGTCCATTTAGTCGACTTTTTAGTCGTCCATTTAGTCGACTCCTTAGTCATGCATTTAGTCGTCCATTCAGTCGAAGATTTAGTCGTCCATTTAGTCGTTCATTTAGTCGACTTTATAGTCGTCCATTTAGTCCTCCATTTAATCGACTTTTTTCGTCGTCCATTTAGTCGACTTTTTAGTCGTGCATTTAGTCGTCGATTTAGTGGGAGATTTAGTCGTCCATTTAGTCGTCCATTTAGTCGACTTTTTAGTCGTCCATTTAGTCGACTTTTTAGTCGTGCATTTAGTCGTCGATTTAGTCGAAGATTTAGTCGGAGATTTAGTCGTCCTTTTAGTCGTCCATTTAGTCGACTTTTAAGTCGTGCATTTAGTCGACTCTTTAGTCGTGCATTTAGTGGTCGATTTAGTTGAAGATTTAGTCGGAGACCTAGTCGTCCATTTAGCCGTGTATTTAGTGGACTTTTTAGTTGTCCATTTAGTCGACTTTTTAGTCGTGCATTTAGTCTTCGATTTGGTCGGAGATTTAGTCGGAGATTTAGTCGTCCATTTAGTCGTCCATTTAGTCGACTGTTTAGTCGTCCATTCAGTCGACTTTTTAGTCGTGCATTTAGTCGGAGATTTAGTCGAACATTTAGTCGGAGATTTAGTCGTCCATTTAGTCGTCCATTTAGTCGACTTTTTAGTCGTCCATTTGGTCGACTTTTTAGTCGTGCATTTAGTCGTCGATTTAGTCGAAGATTTAGTCGGAGATTTAGTCGTCCATTTAGTCGTCCATTTAGTCGACTTTTTGGTCGTCCATTTAGTCGACTTTTTAGTTGTGCATTTAGTCGTCGATTTAGTCGTCCATTTAGTCGACCTTTTAGTCGTCCATTTAGTCGACTTTTTAGTCGTACATTTAGTCGTCGATTTAGTCGAAGAATTAGTCGGAGATTTAGTCGTCCATTTAGTCGACTTTTTAGCCGTCCATTTAGTCGACTTTTTAGTCGTGCATTTAGTTGTCGATTTAGTCGAAGATTTAGTCGGAGATTTACTCGTCCATTTAGTCGTCCATTTAGTCGACTTTTTGGTCGGCCATTTAGTCGACTTTTTAGTCGTGCATTTAGTCGTCGATTTAGTCGACCTTTTAGTCGTCCATTTAGTCGACTTTTTAGTCGTCCATTTAATTGGTTTTTTTAGTCGTGCATTTAGTCGTCGATTTAGTCGAAGATTTAGTCAGAGATTTAGTCGTCCATTTTGTCGTCCATTTAGTCGACTTTTAAGTCGTCCATTTAGACGACTTTTTTGCCCTCAATTAGTCGACTTTTTAGTCGTGCATTTAGTCGTCGATTTAGTCGAAGATTTAGTCGGAGATTTAGTCGTCCATTTAGTCGACTTTTTAGTCGACTTTTTAGTCGTGCATTTAGTCGTCAATTTAGTCGAAGATTTAGTCGGAGATTTAGTCGTCCTTTTAGTCGTCCATTTAGTCGACTTTTAAGTCGTGCATTTAGTCGACTTTTTAGTCGTGCATTTAGTCGTCGATTTAGTTGAAGACTTAGTCGGAGACCTAGTCGTCCATTTAGCCGTGTATTTAGTCGACTTTTTAGTTGTCCATTTAGTCGACTTTTTAGTCGTGCATTTAGTCGTCGATTTGGTCGGAGATTTAGTCGGAGATTTAGTCGTCCATTTAGTCGACTTTTTAGTCGTCCATTTAGTCGACTTCTTAGTCGTGCAATTAGTCGTCGATTTAGTCGAAAATTTAGTCAGAGATTTTTTCGTCCATTTTGTCGTCCATTTAGTCGACTTTTTAGTCGTGCATTTAGTCGTCGATTTAGTCGAAGATTTAGTCGGAGATTTAGTCGTCCATTTAGTCGTCCATTTAGTCGACTTTTTAGTCGTGCATTTAGTCGAAGATTTAGTCGGAGATTTAGTCGTCCATTTAGTCGTCCATTTAGTGGACTTTTTAGTCGTGCATTTAGTCGACTTTTAGTCGTGCATTTAGTCGTTGATTTAGTCGAAGATTTAGTCGGAGATTTAGTCGTCCATTTAGTCGACTTTTTAGTCGTCCATTTAGTCGACTTTTTAGTCGTGCATTTAGTCGTCGATTTAGTCGAAGATTTAGTCGGAGATTTAGTCGTCCATTTAGTCAACTTTTTAGTGGTTCCTTTTGTCGACTTTTTAGTCGTGCATTTAATCGTCGATTTAGTCGGAAATTTAGTCGTCCATTTAGTCAAGCCGTTGTATGCTTACGGCTAATTTAAATAGACTACGGACGACCGGTGTGGTATGAAATCATGTCCGCCCATGAAATATTGTCCGAGACATACTGTCATTGGTTAACGTGACCGCTGACGTCAGGTAGCAACTGTCAAACATAAGTATTAATAGAACCGTGAGATCTTGTCCGGGCAAAGACTTAAAATACCAAAGATAATAATTCCAACACAGCCTGTTCATCTAATAATAGACATCGACATCTATATTAAGAACTTGTTATTAATAGTAACCACAGAGCGTTTCCGATAAAGACCTACAATACAAAAGATAATTCCAACGTTCCATAAAAATTGGGAGCTATAATTACGAGAAATAGGGCAAAGAAACACGGACTATTTATTTACGTTTAATTAACTAAGACTCTTCCATAATAATCACTCAATTATCTAGCCACGTGCTTCTCCGCATACTTGCTTTCAGAATTGAATATTCTATTGAAACGCTAGGCCTATATTCGGACAACATTGGCGTTAAAACTCGGGGTCAAATAACTGTTTCAAACTGCTACACGCAGCCTACACATACTAAAATATTTGTAGCAATAATTTATATGTACTGGAGGGTGTCACGACAACTGGTCTACAGACAACTCGTCTAACGCCAAGTGGTCTACAGACATCCAGCGCTTTAAGAAATGGAAGCTGTATGCAAGTTTTTTATAGGTGAAATGGACGCTGGATTGATGAAAAAACGCAAGATAGATCGAATCTGGATGACGGTTCTTTTACATGTGAAATAGAAGCTGGATTGACGAAAATGACGCATGAGAAATAAAAGCTGGATACAGGCTTTTCTAGTTCTGAAATAGACGCTGAATTGATGAAAAAACGCTTAAGTAATGGAAGCTGGATGAGGGCATTTTTATATCTGAAATGGAAGCTGGAATGACAAAAATAGCGAGCGAGAAATAGAAGGTATTTTTAGATCTGAAATAGAAACTGGATGGATGTTGAAATACATGAATGAAATCATCAATCCCGCTTCCATTAAAGCTAGAAAACCATTCAGTTTTTTTCTCTCATAAATCTAGCTTCTATTTCATCAATACTAGTCGTCTGTAGACCAGTACTGTTGTCGTAATACCAAGTGTCTGAAGACGAGTTGCCGTTAGACGAGTTGTCTGTTGACCAATTGTCGTGGAACCGTATTGGAGAGTTCTAACCCAGGTGCACAGTAGGCTTACAATGGCTATCATTAAGTAGGCTGCTAGTAAGCAAGTAAGTCAGTCAGTCAGTCGAAGTAAGAATATTGTTCATTAGACCACCAGCAAGCGCATAGTTGTTTGTACAATAATAAATTATAGAAACATTTAAGCAAAGTCATACAATATTCTCATAACAAATCGTTGGGCATAAAATTCAACTCTATTTTGTACACTAGGTGGCCTGGCTCGGGCATTATATGAAGCACCTTATGGGAAGGGAGGAGGTAGTGAAGAATGTGAAAAGGATTTAATAGGATATAGCGGAAAATAGCAGAGTAAGCCCCTAGAACAGAGTGCGTCAATACTTGGAAAATCAGTAGAGATGAAGCCTGAACGGGTGAGTTCTTCTTGAAACACCGTGAAGACGTCTACGCCCCATGGCATTTGCAAATACCCACCACACAGGGAAGGCATACAGTTTAATCTAATCTGGGCATGGCAGTAGCTCTAACCACATCAAAAGCCATGATGTTTTGGGTATTTGCTTAAATTATCGAAATAGAAACCATACTAAATAATTATGTTCTCTGAAAACCTTAAAACCCCTCATAATTATTATGTTTATTATGTTGTAATAAAGTACGCTAAAATATGTTAATAATAAAGCGCTACAAAATATGCGAGTAGCATGAGCCAATTTGATATAAAAAAGATTAGCCTAATGCTGCATGTGGCTAATAATTTGGAAAACCGAATCGATGGATTACTTCAAATAAACACAACTATGGAACAGTTAAATTAGATGAGGCATTTATGAAGGCCGCAAATCTTTTAAAGATTTAGCCCATATTTACAAACGCCTTTACTCATAACCACTTGGCCTGTTCTACGATGGGAAATTCTATCTAAAAAGAGAAATAGGGTCATCGCAATGGCAACTACACACATGGTGCTTTCAACAATAATTCCACTGTTCAGATCCTTGTTTTCTCAACTCTTATGACAAAAATATTTTTGGCAAGTGTTATTGATAATATTGCTTTTTAAGCGGACAATATCTAGTGAAGTACTGCTTCGACAAGCGGGATACATATAACGGCGGAGTCGGACACGATTTCATGCCGGACAATATCTCATGCGTAGACCGCATGAAATACTGTCTTGACAACGGAAGTGGGCGGAGTCGGACAACATTTCATGCCGGACATATTATCACGCCACACCGGCCATGACTGCCTAAAAGTTACAATTTTCGCAACTTTTCCGTTCACAAATAGCTGGCACACAAGAGCCTTAAAATGGCTCCATTTGAGGTCGACACAGCCAAAAATGCGCTGGTCGCTGGGGCTCCGCCCCAGACCCCGATGCGGAGCTTACAGTAAAGACAAAACCTTTCTCTTTTACAGTAGCAGTTTTATTTTTATTGTTATCCTGGTAGCTTGAGCCTTGCGACACTGAAAAACGACTTATTCTTACAATTTTCGCAACTTTTCCGTTCACAAATAGCTGGCACACAAGAGCCTTAAAATGGCTCCATTTGAGGTCGACACAGCCAAAAATGCGCTGGTCGCTGGGGCTCCGCCCCAGACCCCGCTGGGGGAGCTTACGACGCTCCCCCAGACCCCCTAATCGGGACGGGCTTCGTGCCTTCGGCACTCGCAACTTCGCGTCTAAGGCGCCGCCACTCACGACCAATTACAATACAGCGTCCTGGCACTTCTTCTTTTACACTTTAAGCATTGGCCATACTTAAGGCTTAAGCCCCCCCAAACGAAAAATCCTAGTTACGTCCCTGTCTATTAGGCCTATAGGTCCTACGCAAGTAACGCAACCCCGGTCGAATAGGACAGTCTTAAGAACAGTGAGTGTTATTGAAACTTAGAGAACAATAGTCATTATAATTATTGACGAAGAGTACCGAAGTAGAGAAGCTATTCCAGATCGCAGGGCCAGCCACGAAGAAGGCGCGGCGCTGCTTGATTGCAGCAAAGTAGGCTACATTCTGCTGTGCTCAGAGCCTTGTGGCAGAGTCTATGCGCAGGCCTACCCAGGGGCTATTTGGCGTCAGCTATGCGCAGGCCAGTAGGCCTATTTAGGGATCCTGTCCGACAGCCGGAAGTCCACCGTATAAGCTTATAGTAAATTATTTCTTCTAAAAGTTAGATCAACCTAAATTATATATTGACATGTAATGAGGTTTTGACAGCCCCGTTAAAATGATGTTTTCCAAAGTAAATACAGGGTGGGCCAAAAAAGTGAGAACATCACGTAAAAAGTAGTAGGCTATAATTGCATCAAAACTTGTTCCACTGTATCCATAATAGCTTAAATTGTTTACTCAGTCACTTACATACCTATTTGGCTATATGATGTCTTTATTTCGACGTATTGTTAAGCAAAATTTACAACTCAAAACGTACAAGAGTGTGATCGGGCAGAAGCTCAATGAAAATGTCACTTTGAAACGCTTGCAACGCAGTCGGCAGCTACTTGAGCAGTTTCCTAATGAGAGAAGTGTACGAAGCATCTGGTTTACAGACGAAAAGACATTCACCGATGCCACTCCAGTTAATTGTTTATTCCGTTCAAACAAAGAAAAATGTAAGTTCAGGAAAGTCGACTCATACGAGAACGTGACCATTTCAGCCGCGCGGTATCATGGTATCAGTTGGTGTGTCTCGAATGGGGAAACTAATATTATGTTCGTTGAACCAGGCGCCAAAGTAAACAGTGAATAATATTGTGAACATGTTCTGAGACAAGGTTTGCTGCCTGTAATTCAAACGATATGTGATCGCCATAACTGGACATTACAGCAGCAAGACGGAGCTTCATCTCACACAGCCAGAAATACAATCCACTTTCTTCGTCGGGAGAATGTTAACCTCATCGAGCCAGACATGTGGCCACCGAACAGTCCTGATTTAAACCCAGTAGATTATGCCATATGGGGTGCTTTGCAAGAAAAAGTCTACCTTCGGCGAAAATTTACCACAGATGAGCAGCTCAAGTTGGCAATAATCGAAGAATGGAGAAATCTGGGGCAGCGCTTTATTGACATGCAGTAGCATAAACGAGTGGCGTCGACGCTTAGAAAAACTCGTTGAGAAGCAAGGAGGACACATTGAACATGATTTCCGATTAGCTAAATACTTGGCAAACAAAACTACATGAAAACAATCTAATTAATTGAATTATATTTGTAAATAACTCGTATTCTACAAGATGTTCTCACTTTTTTGGCCCACCCTGCACATGTATATAAACATAAAGTAACGTTTTACAGCAGGAATAAAATTACGGTGTGCAACTTTATAAAAGGCAGACTCGCTGTGGATTACATGCCAGTTAAAAGACATCTTTTCATTGTCAACCGGGTCGCTGCCTCGCACGACCGATCGATAAAATATTTATTGCATAATTTTGAAATGTTGAACCGCTGCAGTCAGTCGGGAAGATGAGTCACAGACTCACAAATGTATCGTATGTATACCGGACCGTGTTGAAATCAATGGACAGTTAGGTCTATAATAAATTAAGATTTTTATTGCGTGGTCATTTGCAAATTTTTTGAGATAATGGAGTGGTTCACCGTTCACACACCACCAGGATAAAAAAATCTCGTTCGCACAGAACACAGGAGACTGTTGAGTTACTGAATCACCTGATTTCATCCCATCTACTTTGTGGGCCTTGTGGCAGCCCTGATTCAAATTAGACTATTGAGTGCTATTGCTAACCATTACTCTAAAGTAAACCCCTCCACAAACTGCAAATTAGGTCTACTGTCAATTCGGCCTACTTATGATATCGACGCGGCGTCTCTTTTCTAGTCAAACAAGCTATCGCTTAGTCCTTGTCCTTGTCCTTGTCCTTGTCCTTGTCCTTGTCCTTGTATACCGGACCGTGTTGAAATCAATGGACAGTTAGGTCTATAATAAATTAAGATTTTTATTGCGTGGTCATTTGCAAATTTTTTGAGATAATGGAGTGGTTCACCGTTCACACACCACCAGGATAAAAAAATCTCGTTCGCACAGAACACAGGAGACTGTTGAGTTACTGAATCACCTGATTTCATCCCATCTACTTTGTGGGCCTTGTGGCAGCCCTGATTCAAATTAGACTATTGAGTGCTATTGCTAACCATTACTCTAAAGTAAACCCCTCCACAAACTGCAAATTAGGTCTACTGTCAATTCGGCCTACTTATGATATCGACGCGGCGTCTCTTTTCTAGTCAAACAAGCTATCGCTTAGTCACGGAACAACAAAGTCGGCCTACATGCACATAGGGCTACTGATATTACAATAGCCAACAGGCCAACAGACCAGCAGTTCCTCCATCATCATTACTGATCACACACAATCACCTTCCTCAGGCTCCTCTATCCATCACACCTTGGGCTTTTCGTTATAAAACTAGTCACACCTTTCAAGAGCTCTTATAGTATACCCTGCCTCATCTGATCCTCCACCTTCCAATTCCCATACCAGACGACACCCGCCTTAGTAGTTGTCATAGATGTAGGGGACATTTCAGGAGTGGAGTGGGGGGGGGCAAAGTTTACCTTTCGCTTAAAAAATCGACCTTTTTTAGTCGTCCGGTCGAAATTGTCCGTACACAATGCATTTAATTTTAATTTTAATTTTAATTTTAATTTTAATTTTTTCTCCTTGTACCTGGTTCGATCCTGGGTCCTCTTCGTCTGCGCGCCTGTTCATTATCCAATTTGCTACCATTGCTTTCCCGTTTTTGTGTCCTTAATGATAATATTTATTCGATATGATCGCCTCGTATGGTGACGTGGCGCCGCCTAGCGACTACAAAAGAAGCTTTGTGTCAGTGATAATATCGTTCGCGTACGGTACATTGGCGTTTACAGGCTCCACATGTAAGATAGTAGTAATCATATCGAGGCAAAGGAACCAGAGGAAAAACACAATAAGCATCTTGGTAACTATATATTTGAAAAATACTGAGCAGACCTATTACTAGTCGAAAAAAACCAGCATCGTTGAAGCTGCATTGATAAACAATAAATTTTAGATGAATAGAAGTTGTATTGATGAAAAATAATTGTTGCCAAAATAAAAGCAGGAATGATGACACGAACTTATTCCTGCCTAACTAGAAGTTGGATTGATGAAAAAAATACTGGAACGAGCGAATAATTTACGACGCTTAGAAGATTGTTATTGTTGCTGTTGTTGCTGTTGCTGTTGTTGTTGTTTCCTCAGTTTGGTCGTATAAAATTAGCGCCTTCATTTTCTCGGTTTCGGCGTATAAAATTAGCGCCCTCAAGTTCTCTGTTTCGGCGTGAAAAATTAGCGCCCTCATTTTCTAGGATTCTGCGTGTAAAACTTGCTCTTGCTCCTCGCTTAATTTTATTCACCGCCTTCCTTTCATATAATCTTTCAATTTCATTTTTTGATTATTTAAATTTTTGCATTTTTACTTTTTACAATATTACTTTTTTTAAAATTTTTTACGTTGCTCTTGCTCCTCGCTCTTGCTCCTCCCCTCGGCGAGAGCGGGTGCAAGAGCAACTTGCTCTTGCTCCTCGCTCTTGCTCCTCCCCTCGGCGAGAGCGGGTGCAAGAGCAACTTGCTCTTGCTCCTCGCTCTTGCTCCTCTCCTCGGCGAGAGCGGGTGCAAGAGCAACTTGCTCTTGCTCCTCGCTCTTGCTCCTCCCCTCGGCGAGAGCGGGTGCAAGAGCAACTTGCTCTTGCTCCTCGCTCTTGCTCCTCCCCTCGGCGAGAGCGGGTGCAAGAGCAACTTGCTCTTGCTCCTCGCTCTTGCTCCTCCCCTCGGCGAGAGCGGGTGCAAGAGCAACTTGCTCTTGCTCCTCGCTCTTGCTCCTCCCCTCGGCGAGAGCGGGTGCAAGAGCAACTTGCTCTTGCTCCTCGCTCTTGCTCCTCCCCTCGGCGAGAGCGGGTGCAAGAGCAACTTGCTCTTGCTCCTCGCTCTTGCTCCTCCCCTCGGCGAGAGCGGGTGCAAGAGCAACTTGCTCTTGCTCCTCGCTCTTGCTCCTCCCCTCGGCGAGAGTCCTTGTCCTTGTCCTTGTCCTTGTCCTTGTCCTTGTCCTTGTCCTTGTCCTTGTCCTTGTCCTTGTCCTTGTCCTTGTCCTTGTCCTTGTCCTTGTCCTTGTCCTTGTCCTTGTCCTTGTCCTTGTCCTTGTCCTTGTCCTTGTCCTTGTCCTTGTCCTTGTCCTTGTCCTTGTCCTTGTCCTTGTCCTTGTCCTTGTCCTTGTCCTTGTCCTTGTCCTTGTCCTTGTCCTTGTCCTTGTCCTTGTCCTTGTCCTTGTCCTTGTCCTTGTCCTTGTCCTTGTCCTTGTCCTTGTCCTTGTCCTTGTCCTTGTCCTTGTCCTTGTCCTTGTCCTTGTCCTTGTCCTTGTCCTTGTCCTTGTCCTTGTCCTTGTCCTTGTCCTTATCCTTGTCCTTGTCCTTGTCCTTGTCCTTGTCCGTACCCTTGTCCTTGTCCGTACCCTTGTCCTTGTCCTTGTCCTTGTCCTTGTCCTTGTCCTTGTCCTTGTCCTTGTCCTTGTCCTTGTCCTTGTCCTTGTCCTTGTCCTTGTCCTTGTCGTCCTTGTCGTCCTTGTCGTCCTTGTCCTTGTCTTTGTCGTCCTTGTCCTTGTCGTCCTTGTCCTTGTCGTCCTTGTCCTTGTCGTCCTTGTCCTTGTCGTCCTTGTCCTTGTCGTCCTTGTCCTTGTCGTCCTTGTCCTTGTCGTCCTTGTCCTTGTCGTCCTTGTCCTTGTCGTCCTTGTCCTTGTCGTCCTTGTCCTTGTCGTCCTTGTCCTTGTCGTCCTTGTCCTTGTCGTCCTTGTCCTTGTCGTCCTTGTCCTTGTCGTCCTTGTCCTTGTCGTCCTTGTCCTTGTCGTCCTTGTCCTTGTCGTCCTTGTCCTTGTCGTCCTTGTCCTTGTCGTCCTTGTCCTTGTCGTCCTTGTCCTTGTCGTCCTTGTCCTTGTCGTCCTTGTCCTTGTCGTCCTTGTCCTTGTCGTCCTTGTCCTTGTCGTCCTTGTCCTTGTCCTTGTCGTCCTTGTCCATGTCGTCCTTGTCCTTGTCGTCTTTGTCTCTGTCGTCCTTGTCCTTGTCGTCCTTGTCCTTGTCGTCCTTGTCCTTGTCGTCCTTGTCCTTGTCGTCCTTGTCCTTGTCGTCCTTGTCCTTGTCGTCCTTGTCCTTGTCGTCCTTGTCCTTGTCGTCCTTGTCCTTGTCGTCCTTGTCCTTGTCGTCCTTGTCCTTGTCGTCCTTGTCGTCCTTGTCCTTGTCGTCCTTGTCCTTGTCCTTGTCCTTGTCCTTGTCCTTGTCCTTGTCCTTGTCCTTGTCCTTGTCGTCCTTGTCCTTGTCGTCCTTGTCCTTGTCGTCCTTGTCCTTGTCGTCCTTGTCCTTGTCGTCCTTGTCCTTGTCGTCCTTGTCCTTGTCGTCCTTGTCCTTGTCCTTGTCCTAACACAATGCATTTAATTTTAATTTTAATTTTAATTTTAATTTTAATTTTAATTTTGCTCAACTTGCTCTTGCTCCTCGCTCTTGCTCCTCCCCTCGGCGAGAGCGGGTGCAAGAGCAACTTGCTCTTGCTCCTCGCTCTTGCTCCTCCCCTCGGCGAGAGCGGGTGCAAGAGCAACTTGCTCTTGCTCCTCGCTCTTGCTCCTCCCCTCGGCGAGAGCGGGTGCAAGAGCAACTTGCTCTTGCTCCTCGCTCTTGCTCCTCCCCTCGGCGAGAGCGGGTGCAAGAGCAACTTGCTCTTGCTCCTCGCTCTTGCTCCTCCCCTCGGCGAGAGCGGGTGCAAGAGCAACTTGCTCTTGCTCCTCGCTCTTGCTCCTCCCCTCGGCGTGAGCGGGTGCAAGAGCAACTTGCTCTTGCTCCTCGCTCTTGCTCCTCCCCTCGGCGAGAGCGGGTGCAAGAGCAACTTGCTCTTGCTCCTCGCTCTTGCTCCTCCCCTCGGCGAGAGCGGGTGCAAGAGCAACTTGCTCTTGCTCCTCGCTCTTGCTCCTTCCCTCGGCGAGAGCGGGTGCAAGAGCAACTTGCTCTTGCTCCTCGCTCTTGCTCCTCCCCTCGGCGAGAGCGGGTTGATGATGACGATGACGATGACGATGACGATGACGATGACGATGACGATGACGATGACGATGACGATGACGATGACGATGACGATGACGATGACGATGACGATGACGATGACGATGACGATGACGATGACGATGACGATGACGATGACGATGACGATGACGATGACGATGACGATGACGATGACGATGACGATGACGATGACGATGACGATGATGATGATGACGCGCGACGACGACGACGACGATGATGATGATCCTACTCAGAATTTCCATTAGGTCCCCCAACTTTTAGGACGTTGTTGCAAGATTCAGCTGTGCATTGTTAATAAAGACTAGCAGTATAGTCTATACTTACTCTTAATTAGGCCTAGGCCTATAGCCTACTTAATTACGATTGGTGTAGGATGGATGTCTACTTGAGATGGCGCTCGTGGTTGTTCCCTAATGATGTGAATCATGTGATATACTTAACAGTTACTGTGTATACTTTCTAAAGGAAAATTTCTATGGAGAATCGTTTTACTTCTGTCGCTCGTGCCGCTCTGTCTGCTGATGCTCTACGCTGGACGGAGTAGCAACATGCAATGCCAAGATGCACAAGCAGACGGCAAACAGGTAGACGAAAGCAGCGGGAAACGGACATTGTCCCTCTGGCGGCGTCTGGCCCCTGGGCATTATTCCCCGGACATTAGGCTATACAAAACCTCTCTGAACATTTACTTCCTGGGTAGGACATATTATATCCCCCCGACTCCCCGAGGACGGTCCGAGGTAGAACATTATAGGTCAAAGCAAAATTTATTGTAGGTTATAGTATTTACACAGCAAGTCATCAAGTAGCCTATACTAGGCTAGAGTTATAATAGACCATACAATAGTTGTTAGCGAAAGAGAAATTCCACACTTTTCAGCAACAATGCATGCAGAAACACAGGAAAAATAAACAGGCAAATGAACTTCCGCCCTCATTTTCTCGTCCTCTGGACATGAAGCCCAGTCTCCTTCATTTCCTCGGTCTCGGCGTATAAACCACAGCCCTCATTTTCTCGGCTTCTGCATATAAATTTCCGCCGCCCTCATTTTTTCGGCCTCGTCATGCAAACCGCTGCCGCCCTCATATGCTTGGTTTCGGGAATAGGAACTGCAACAAAGGAAGATAGGGTCGAGGGGAGAGGAAGATATTTAGAAGGTGGTGGGCAGAAGAAAAGAAAATTAAGGTCCAGCAGTGTTTTTGGTTCAAAACACGTGGCCTGCGAACCAATAGTGGCCCGCCAGACTCCGTGAATGGCTCTCAACTTCATAAAGAATTAAAAACAGTATTATGTAAAAATTGACAATTAAACTATTTTCTGCAACATCAATTTTGGTTTAAATTTAAAATTAATTTTAATCTTGTGGCCCTCTTGGGGATGCTCGTAGGAACCAAACTGCTCTTTAGTCTTTGGGGCACAGTGGTGTAATGGCCCTCGAGGGTAATATGTTCGTCGACTTGCAGCCGGAGGGTTGCAGGTTCGAATCCACCTCGAGTCTTCACATAGGAATCTTGGCCAAGTCTTTCACTCGCAATTGCTAAGCGTTTCGGCATGAAACTTCGATGGAGTGTCCGCGCTGCAGTCGGGAGCGCCTACGAGTACAGAGTTTCAATGGGCGTTAGAAACAAACAATAAAAGTTAAGAATTACACGTCTACTAACAACAGTTCTTCAGATTTGCTTATTTATCAAATCAAATCTCGTTTATTCATAGCGATCAACAAAATTAATAAAAACAGCAAAAAATATAAATGCATAAATATATTATATAATGTAATATGTTTAATGTAAAATATTTACAGAATGTTCTTTGATGTTGTAGTCTACGCAATTATTCAAAACCGAAATAAATAATAAAAGTTCAGAGATACACATCTATCAACAACAACAGTTCTTCAAATTTGCTTAAATTTACAGAATGTCTTTTAATTTTCTTCATCAAGTGTACGCAAATATTCAGAGCAGATGAGCACGTCCATAAAACATGTGGATAAAAGTTCTTCACGATTGCAACGCATCTTTTCTTCTCTTGCACTTCTTGTTCTTCGTCACCGTTTTCTTTCGCCTGCAATAATCATAAATTAAACAAAGTTAACAAGAGAGTCAAATTGTTCGAATGCACCTCAAGCTGCTCAATTCGTAAGGACCTTGGGCAAGTCCTTCACGCACAATAATTACTGTGTTTCGGAGTGATAATTATTCCGATTCACTGTGTCCACTATGTAATCGGGAGTGCTTCTGAAAGGGCGCTATGACAAGTGCACGTACAAGTTAAAGTTGACTTTAAAAGTTGAAATTCTTAATGAAGATTGCCTGCTCGTTATCGCGTCAAGAATTTTAGACGTTTCAGATTATTTCAGCAGCGCCAAAGAAATGCTCAAAGGAATAATTCAAAAAGGTTTACTTCACGCACGGAACTCAACAAAAGAGGCAAAAGTATGTTTGAAAGCGAACAGGCTGTAGCGAAGATGGATACAGATGGACAGACGTTGAAAAATAAAGCTTGGCTCACGTCTGTCCCCACTAGAAGATGTGCAGCTGCCAATATTTCAGGGCCGTTTTAAAGGAATTTTTAGAAAGTTCTGCACAACGCATTCTTTCTTTTTCCCATCCTCCATGGTAAATTACTAAAAAACGGAGGACTATTACCCTTTAAAACTAGTTTTAGCGGCACAGAAGTGCTTCTGAACTGCACGAGTCCATTTAGAACAGCACATTTTGTGTAGAACTGCACGTTAAAAAAGCCCTGCAATATTTTCATTTTATAATCTATCCGCCGATCTCCACCTACCTGTGAGGAAGATTCCAGGAAAAATGAGGATCTACAAGATCATGGCTGGCGGCTGAACGACCATCTCGACATCTCCTCCCCGAGCAACTCCAGTTTCCAGAACGACCCGAGTGCGAGAGAGCATCCCACGTCGTGTCCACTGGAATCGTCTTGACTTTCTTTCGGGGGCCGATCCAACCCCGATCGCTCGATTGGTTCTGCGAACCTTCTTCTTCGGGTTGGCGTCCATCGTCCGCGCTGGCATACGTCTTGGTGTCGTCTCTGCTTGGTGTCGTCTCTGCTTGGTGTCGTCTCTGCTTGGTGTCGTCTCTGCTTGGTGTCGTCTCTGCTTGGTGTCGTCTCTGCTTGGTGTCGTCTCTGCTTGGTGTCGTCTCTGCTTGGTGTCGTCTCTGCTTGGTGTCGTCTCTGCTTATTGAGCTGCTGATCAACCATTGACTTCTAACATCCTCAGTGTGTTATCTGAAAAGACACAGGCAAACACATCAGTTACATTAAGACTACTTTGCATACACAATCGTCATTATTTTTACTGCCAGGGGGTCGACACCCAGCTGGCAAACCTTCCTCCTTTATCCGGGCTTAGGACCGGCGCAGAGGGCTGCAAATACGCAGCAGGCTGCAAATAAGCAGCAGGCTGCAAATAAGCAGCCCTCTGTGGCGGAGTTACCTACAAAAGAAAACCACAAACACATTCGAAGTTAGCAAAAGTTAACAACAAGAACCCAATCCAAAAGAACCTAAAACAACAAAAAAACACAGTTACGTTAACAATAAAGAAACCTAATGCAATCTACGTAAACAATAGAATAAACTGAAACAATAAGAATGCAATAATTATTTACAATAAAAGAACCTGAAACAACAAAGAACACAGCTATGCTAACAGCAAAAGAACCTAAAGAACACAATACATGCAAGCAATAAAATAATCAGAAACAATAAGAATGCAGTAATTATTTACAATAAAAGAACCTGAAACAACAAGAACACAATTACGTTAACAATAAAAGAACCAAAAATTATGCAATCTACGTAAAACAATTAAATAATCAGAAACAATAAGAATGCAATCATTATTTACAATAAAAGAACCTAAAAAATAAGAACACAAAAGAGCACAAGTTAACAGTAAAGGAACCAAAAACGCAATATATGTCAACAATAACATATTTAGAAACAATAAGAAAGCAAGGGAGGGAGAGAGGGAGGGAGGGTAAAAGAACCTAAAACAATAAACGAACCAAAAATTATGCAATCTACGTAACCAATAGAATAATCAGAAACCATAAGAACGCTATCAATATTTACAATAAAAGAACCTAAAAAAACAAGACCACAAAAGAGCATATATGTTAAAAGTAAAGGAACCTAAAACGCAATATATGTCAACAACAACATATTTAGAAACAATAAGAAAGCGAGGGAGGGAGGGAGGGAGGGAGAAAGAACCTAAAACACAGTTACGTTAACAATAAAGGAACCTAAAATTATGCAATCTACGTAAAACAATTAAATAATCAGAAACAATAAGAATGCAATCATTATTTACAATAAAAGAACCAAAAACAACACAGTTACCAAAATAGCAAAAGAACATAAAACACAATCCATGTAAGCAATAGACAAATCAGAAACAATAAGAATGCAAGCATACAATCAACACTGAAAATAAAAGAACCTGAAAAACAAGAACCTGAAAAACAAGAATGGGGTAAAAAATGAATGGGAGGTCAAAAAGTGAACGAACGATTTTTGTTTTTTCATTTTAACATTTTGTGTTAATCATTTTTACATTAGTTTTTAATTTTACTTTTCACATTTTTTAACATTTTAGTTTATTTACATTTTGCTTTTTTACTTTTCACATTTTTACTTTTGTTTTAATTTTTAACGTTCATAGAGACTTTGGGAGGGTGGGGAGGGCGGGTGGGAAGAGGGCGGGAGGGGGTTGGGAAGCGCGGGAGGGGGTTGGGAAGGCGAAGGGGGGGCCAGTAAGATGATCAGCAGGTCCGGTGTGCTCCAGACTTTTCTTGCTTCATGCTTTGGATCACTACAAAAACACCTGAAAGAGAAATAACATGGGAAATGCTAGCTAGCATTGGTGGCTAATCCTATGGCCACCATTTCTACCACTAGAAGATGGTGACAACAAAAGGGCACACAACAAACCATGACTCGTCCAACCTCGCGACCTACAATGTCGAGACACTCGACATGTCTTCGGGATCCAGCGGTCGTGCTCCGGATGCTGTTTGCTGGAGGATCTGGATCGCTAGAATCTGAAAGAACAACAATGTACTGCATGCTAGTGTAGCTAATCAATACTAACAAGAGCAATAGAGGTTCGATACATCATTGCCCAAGACCCATCAAACCTTGACCCATCACCCGCTGTTGTCCGAGACCCATCAGACCACGAATCCAGACGATCGTTGTTGGAGATTCCACGCGTCTTGCACTGTCTCCCAGTCCGTCGTCAGGTCCTCCAGAGATCTGAAACAACAAGAACTTAGGGGCAGTACCTGCTGCAAGAACCCAACTTAGGCATTGCCAAATCTCCTTACTGTCAATGCATTATAATATGATATGCGATTAATTATATTGCATTTTCAATTATTTAATTATAATAACTGAATAATTTAATTATATTGCATTTTTATTGATTTAATTATAATGATTTAATTATAATAATTTAATTATAATGCATTTTTAATAATTTAATTTTAATGGTTGAATTACAATTATATTAAGAAATTACCATCTACAAAAATTGCTACATCTAGGAATACAAGTATTTAGATAAGAAATAGGAAAATATACAAAAAGCACCCTAAATAATATGCAATTACCTACAATACTTTTCTAAAATCCTACCTATCAGGCCTCCATCAGCGTTAATTAATTCGATTTTTATTCGCCCAGACAACCTACTGTTTTACTTCTGTAGGATTGCATTCTCATTCGACCCTGGCATCGTGCAGCGATGAAATATCGTCATTTTATCATCAAGACGTGTATGAAGTAACTTGTCCTACTGCCAAACCCTATCAGAATCTCGTCGACAAATAGATCAGTCTCCAAAGAGTTCACCGTGCAATGGACAATACATCGTCCCACTAAGAGTCCATACATTATCATCGACTCAAAACAACAATTAGGATTGGACTATAATCAATTTCATGGACGGACAATAGTCGTAATATTTACTGACTGCATTGCTTCATTTCGTGTACAGTACTTAGTTACATTACTGACCATAGCTCAGTCAAACCATGGATTGCTCTGCGATGCTATCTGGCGTTGAATTCCGAATAATTATTTGAGCTGGAGCCGACCCACTCCATTGACCAACAAAATTCATCTGGTCTTATAAGACAATGATTCTGCCAAAGTTTTATATCAATTATCGGCCACATTACATCTACAGAACTTAATATTATTAAAGAATTATTATAAGCAGACTCTGGCTCCCTGTTTTTCGTCAATACAACAACAACAACAGCATGCATACAAAGTACGATTTACATACAGATATTACAGTCGACATTCAATAACTATAATAATTATTATGCTCTATTTTGTTTAATGCAATCTGCAATTTTCTAATTTTTAGTTGATAATTAATATTTTTTTAAATTTTCTAATTATCAATTATTTTCTAATTATCAATTATTTGCTAATTATCAATTATTTTCTAATTATTAATTATTTTCTAATCTTTTTTATTCCTATATATTTACTAATCTTATATTGCTATCTAGTTTGAAATACCCCTTTCATTTTTGCCCCTTTCATTTTTGCCCCTTTCATTTTTGCCCCTTTCATTTTTGCCCCTTATATTTTTGCCCCTTATATTTTTACCCCTTATATTTTTACCCCTTATATTTTTACCCCTTATATTTTTACCCCTTTCATTTTTACCCCTTTCATTTTTACCCCTTTCATTTTTACCCCTTTCATTTTTACCCCTTCCAATTTCACCCCTTCCAATTTCACCCCTTCCAATTTCACCCCTTCCAATTTTCCAGTCACTATCCTACCCATTATAATTTTCCCCATTGCAATATTAATTTCATTCCCCCACTTCCTTTCATATAATTTTTCAATTTCATTTTCCCCATAAAAAGTTGCATGGGCTACTATCTACCTAATGAATGCACTAACTGTTTAAATACTTTTATTTACGTGCAATACTTTTAAACAATCAATAGGCCTACGCTACCCGCATTACTTAAATAATGCATAATATTAATTTTTTATACAATCACACTCTAGAACGAATACAGACAAAAACATAGAAGGGAAACAGGGAGTCATTAACTGCAATGTGAATTTAGAATATACAATAATTATTATACCCCTTAAGCAATGTGCCTTATTTCTGGCCGACAAATAATATAAAAGTTTGGGGGAAAATCATTGCCTATATAGGCCTACGACCAGATGAACGTTGGTAGCGAATGCAGGAGGTCGTATCCAACTGAAATATTTTCGGAATTCAACTATCGATAGCATCGGAGAGAAATCTATCATTTAACTGTGCGATGAGCAGCAATATGACCAAAGACTGTACATGCAACAATGCAATGCACTCAGAGTTAATTACGACTATGGACCGTGCATGAAGCAAGTATAGTGCAGTCGTAATTGTAATTTCGGGTCGATGATAGTCTAGGAACTGTTGGTGGGACGATAATATTGTCCATTGCACATTGAACTATTTAGAGACTGAGCGATTGGTCGATGAGATTATGATAGAGTTTATTCGGGCAAGTGACTTCGGGTCTTGACAAGGAAATGAAAATAGTTCACCTCCACACGGTGTCAAGGTCGAATGGGCGCACAAGCCTTGCAGAACTACAAAGGTCGGCTGTCTGGACTAATTAAAATAGAATTAGCTTTAACGCGAATGCCAATTATTATTTAGCCTACAAACAAATCGCAGGAATGAACAAAACGGCATAGGCTGCCACTGAATACATTATATCAATTCAATAATTACTTCTACGCAATAAATTACGATAGGCGTTATTATGGACTTACAGCTTAACTTAAAACATAATTATAAAATTCATATTCTAGCATAATAACAATAAACGAATTTCGCATTCACCGTGTCGGTACTATCGGCAGAAGGTGTAGGTTGAATTTCGTTGTCTTTTTGCTGCGTTGGCGAACATCTTTCACGAAAAAAGTGACTTTAATCTTCGGCGTCCGAACTGCGACTGAATTGAAATTCAATTCTCTTGTTGTTCGTCCACTCTTTTCTTTTTGCGCCAATCCCACGTGCGACCAGACAGACGCAGCTGATTGGCCAGCGTATGTCACGTGCCATGTCTGGCTAAGAATGATGTCTGGAGCCACACCTATCTTCAATTTTTTTTAGCGCAGTCTTAAGAACGGCGACAAACGGACCTGTAAAATATCATAGAAGTCACTTCAACATATCGGTCACCTGGCGAATGCCGTTCTACGCCTTCCAGGACTCGTTCGAGAAGCTGTAGTGCGTTCTGTTAAAGCAGGGGTGCGCAACCTTTTCGTCAGTGTCGGCCGCACCAAAGGATCACATTCTTACCACGGCCGCCTATGTTTAATTTAGTCCCCTCCTCTGAGGGCGGGGGTAAAATCGAGGTTTCTGGGAGGGGCAAAGGAGCGTCCGGCAGACGATCGCTGTGGCGCGTGACGCCGAGAAGGAAATTGAAGGGTTTGAACTTTTCGAATTTGAGCAGTGAGTGGGTGATCTATTCATGAAGTCAGATAAACGCATGATCAAGGTCTGAGCCCCACGCAGCTTTCTACGCCACCTGTTTTCCATTCTGCCCTACACAGATACTTTGTACATTGTAACCTAATATACTTGAAAATTATCTGTGGTGTAAGTTTCATTGGTCACTCTCTCCCGTCAGCAGCGGTCATGGCTGACGGTCGACCCTGCTTGTACAATATCCACTCATTAGTGGAGGAATTTTAGTCCGTATCGCATGATTCACTTCCGGGGCTGGCCCGGCTGGGTATGAAATATTAGTACTCTGACGGGTTCTTTGAGCTATATCTGGAGGACACATAGGCCTACGCAGCTGATACCTCTAAGATACGTGCGCACATACGACGGACAAATGGTGGGTGCGCCCGCGCGTTCATGTAGCCTACGTAGGTGGGTGCGTACGCGTGTGCTTCATAGCCTACACTAAAAAGCACAAATGCAACTATCTGCTTCACATAACCTTAGTTTCAAAACAAAGAAATAAAAATATTCATGAATTTATCTACACACGGCCGCCAGTTACTGTATGTTATAGTTGGATTTGCGTCCACGGCCGCCAATGATTCCTCTCACGGCCGCATGCGGCCGTACGGTCGCAGGTTGCGCACCGCTGAGTTCTAGCCACACGTTATTTCTCTTCTCAAGTACATAAAAATTATACA
>OX243823.1:9508017-9900517 GCA_945859605.1 Lumbricus rubellus | reverse complement strand
TTGATCTCAGGAAAAAGGTAAAAGTCTGAGTTTACACTCGGACCTGTATGTTAAAATAGTTGACTACCATGCTCAGTTAATTTTCACATCAAACCAAGATCCGTCATTGTATCATATATCGACAAACTATTCTTTTGTCAAATTCTGCTGTTGCAAATTGCTCAGTCCCTACAAGGAATAGAGGATTATTGCATCCCACAAAACAACGTAACATGTTATTTGAGTGTTCCCAGTGCCAGCCTTGATATATCAATCTTTTATTGACCAAATAACGGTAGCACATAAGAAGACAAAAGAAATGCAAATAAACTAAAATAAATGCAGTATTCACAGGACAGAACACCTGCCTGTATAATGCTAATGACAGAAAATATATGTACCGAGCGGTAAAATTTGTATCAATATAGAACCTCAGGAAAACTGATGACAAGCCACATTGTAATTTTTCATGTACATATTTGTACATAGCTGCTGCAAAAACTAGATGCCCAGTTCACAATCAATTTGCATCTTTTTAGGAAGCAATTTAGTAGAGAACTTATTTTTTAATAGTCTAATTTTCCTTAATACATATATTTATTTCAATTAAACTTACAAATTGGGAGGGTGAGATGGAGATATATAACCAAAATTCTTTAAATTATGCTTATAGACACTCTAATATGTATGCATAGATTATGCACACATAGTTATACGTATACATAATTACATATTTATATAAAATCATCTGCACATAATTATTTCTATGTCAGATCGTTTTGATTCACCATTTTCAATTGTTCATTCCCAGACAGTGGTTAAACACGATCTAAGAATGTATACATAAAAGTGCTGAAGCACTTAAAATGTGTAAGAAAATCACAATACAAATCTGACAACAACATTGTTGTGTGAAAAGCATTTCTCAATAAATAGTAATCCTCTGGATAACCAACAGTCTGTACCGTAATATTATTTTTCCTGCATGAAGTGCAGTACAGATGCAACACTACTATAAAGGACTTTAAAAAATTTACATACTGCAGAGCTGTAAGTGTACTCTGTTCAGAGTTAAGCTCACTTTTGATAGGGCTGACAGCTTCCATTCCACAAAGCAGAAACAGTTTACAATGGGCAGCAACTAAAAGCAACAGAACTGGATTAATAAATATGACTACTAATAATACCCATCATATTTAAATAATTCTTCTCCATTGTGTTAACTCCAGTGTATAATGATATTTTCTGGTGTTTTAGATAAAGAAAGTACTATGCCGTTGGAACCATACGACACTGCAGAAGCGAGCAAAGAAATCTGTAGTCGAACTGTTACACACGACCACTGCTATGCAGCAACCCAAGTAGAAAGTCTACCTTTTAGGAACACACCGGATGCCGCATCTATGGCATCTTCTGACCATATTAAAACACTAGAAAAATCATGTCCAGGATGTCAGAGTAGTGCAGTGGACATTCAGCAATTGCATGTGGAAATGCAAACATTAAAAGAATTGCTTTTGGCTTTACAGACTAAAAAATCATCATTGCTTTCGAAATGTACTTTGTTTATTTGTAACGATAAACAAGTTAAGCTTAATACAGGTCTGCCCAACAAAGCAGCTTTAAACTCATTGTTCAATTTGCTCAAAGCACGGGCTTTTCGATGAGCATGTCTTCACGGGTTGAACATTGCTCAGTGTAGGTGAAAGCCATCGATTTTTCCATTGATGTGCATGGCTTGGAGCATCCTTGTGTCTCTGCAACATGGTTACATGTTGATCCAAGCCTAAATTTAAGCAAAAAAAGTGGTGTTATAATCTCATGTTACCAACCAGACTCATCTAAATTTACAAAAGCCAAAGTAATCAAAATGCATAATATGAAAATGAAGAAGAACCAAGTCGCATTATGGCAAAGTCTGTAACAAGCTGAAGTAAGTCTCATGTTGTCATGAGACAACATGAGTTTCATTTGGTGTCCCTCGGCTCAACTTCTGGACCAAATAACATAAATACACGAACATTTATTTACTTATTACATACTGCATTTTTAATTGAACATTATAAAGATCCATTGAATTCTCTGTTGTCACTATAGGGATCTGCTGAACCACGCGTGAGTGGCTTCGCTAATATTTCTGTTATCGCTGCATGATGCTCTTCAACGGTGTCCTTTCATCTATCCATTCTCTCATCTGTGGCGTCCGTCAGGATTCTGTGCTTAGCCCTTGCTGTTTCTGCTGTACACCGTTTTCGTGAGTGAGCTTGCTGCTAGTCTATGCCAACGACTCCAAGCTCTACACGTGAGAACATCAGTCAACTGCCGCACAGCAGCAGTGAAGAATGAAAATTGTCGTAATTATTATTATTGTTCAGAAATGGGAAGCGGAAGGCAGAGAAGTTAATGCAGCAATATAGTTCCAGCTCGAGGGTCAGTATAAACTAGCAAATAGAGGGCTCCTTGTGGCTGGACGAAGCAACCAGGGAACACAAAACTTAGGGAAATGAGCATTTAACATGCATACGTTAACTTTGCTGATCATAGATTAGCTCAAATGCTTTGGGGATGTTTAACAAGCCAATCTAATTTGGCTAATATAAGTTTGTAAGATAATTGCAAAAGGTAAAGATTTAAATATATTTCCTTGGCTTACCCAACAAGACATGTACAGTAGGCCTTGACTACTGAGCCGGTTTTGAGACTGAAGCAAACCCAAAGCTTGTGTGGTATTTGCTGAATTCACTGTGAAGGCGTGCACGCACTCTTCAGGAAGCAGAAATCACTGTCAGGCGAAATCTTATGGAAGAATATTTCCTTAATCCAGAATTCCTGTGATGCAAAGTAGCTGAAAGCTTTGCCTGAATAAACATAATACATGAGTTGTACAATATCTGAATAAAGTAACCATTTCTAATGCATACTTAATAAAAATTAACTCTTAAAGTACATTGTAAAAGTCAGTATGTGAAGGCACATTTTGTACAGTAGGCCTGTATTTAACATTTGTTAAGTACACACATACAATATCCTCAAATTTAACACTATGTAAAGGTAAATCATGCCCACGTTTATGACTATCACAAGTAATTATTGCAAATACGGCAATTACAATTGAAAACACAGCTAAAAATACATGAATTCTAGAAATTACTTGTTACTGTGATAATAATGGCAGTTGTACAGCAGTGGTCCCATATGCTGATCAAAATGCTTAGTAATAGAGAACTGACAAAAAACAAAAAAAATGCTAACATATGCATTATTTCTAGAAAACAGTTTCCAACGGGAAACCATGAAAAGTACACCTAAAATACAAGAATTCCATAAATTAACTTCAGTAAGCGGCTGAACTCCCGAAAACTATTTAGATTTAAATTAAATACATGACATAATAATCATGTCAATGTTTTTGATTACAGATTTTAGTGTCTAACATTCATTAATAAATATGAAAATGAATCTCTGGGATAATTATAAGGGCGATATTCACTCAGCGATTCAGGCTTCACCCATATGGAGCAGAGGAGCTAGTATCAACTATATTACTTGGTTCATAGACTGCGGGGAATGATCGTTCTAAGTCTCTAAGACATACAGACGTTTAGTTTTTTTAAAGAGTGTTACAGCTATTCGTTATCAAAGGCTAGGATAAGACCGCAAGACCCATCAAAATGAGGACGCATATAGTAGCCTAGTAAGTACTTCAGGAATGCCCAAATAACAATTCATAATACAAGACTGCAAATAATTTACAACAGTGGAAAAGATTATTAAAATATGCCACTTTTAAGTTATAGACATATACCTTCCCTGTAGTCATTAGGCCTACGAAGACGAGTGCGACGGGATAGTTCTGGCTATAAGCGGCACACGCAAAAGCGACTAACTCCTCTTTCTTTCTACATTGCGTGATTTACAACCCACGGTTACGACAAAATTTTCTTAAAGCATCGATATTCCATCGCTTGAAGTCTTCCAAACCATCAACAATCTCCATTTTTAATGCACCAACGACGCTTCCGGCAGTCACCTTAGAGATCATAGAGGTCACTTCCGCCCCGAATTGACCTGACCTATACTGAGATGTCGAAACCGCTTATATTCAAGAATCAAGACTCGTTAGGCTACTCATGTGACAGGTTACGTGACTGGCGGTCCGCTAGTAATTGAAATTGGACGGCCGCCTGGCGGTCCGCTAGTCACTTCGTTTTTTATATAGCGCACCTTCAAGATAAACTACCCAGATGCACTCTCCAGTCCAACCACAACTAAATATAAAGGCAGTATTTAAGTGCAAAGTTGTGTGTGGTCAAATCACAAAATAATGACAACAGGTTTCACTGTATATTCTGTACGACAAACTTCCAAATATGGCATATATTTCTTGTGTCATTATTATTAGAATCAGTACTTGTCAAGCAGGGCCGTAGCAAGAATGAACGTGGCCCCCTCCGAGCATAATGTCCGAAATTTCTGACGCCTTTTTTTAGTCATCCGGCCAAAATGTCGGAAAAATTTCATCAATTTCATCAATTCGTCGTCCGAAAAAGTTGATGATTTTTTTGGCCAAAATCTCGAGAAAATTTTACATTCGCCGTCTAAAAAAGTTGATGACCTTTTTGGGCCAAAATCTCGGGAAAATTTCATATTCGCCGTCCAAAATATTTGATGACTTATTTTTTGACACTTTTAGGGGCCCCTTCCTTGCCGGGGGCCCCCTTCGGGTGGAGGGTACGGAGGGCGGTCGCTACGCCTCTGTTGTCAAGGTCTGACGACTAACAATCTGTGTCACTTTGTAATTTGCACTCTATCTATTTTGATTTTTTCCAGATTTTATTATCTCAGCCAGCCTTTAGATCAACAATGAAAACTTAAGACTGTGCAGAGCATGTTTGTCAACAAATCCTGCTGACAGAAAGCAATGCTGCTTCTTAGGGCAAACAACCTTATCAGAAATGTTGATGATGTACAAAGACCAGGACCTGTTAAAAGTTGGATCAATTTCAAGGTTCAGTTCTAGCCACACGTTATTTCTCTCCTCAAGTGCATATACAGATGAAAGCTATATTTCATCAAGCTCCTCAGGTTTGGTCAGTATTTGAGACACGTCTCTTTCCGCAAGCTTATCCACCACAAGCCGCTGTCTTGGTGCACTCATCAGGAATTATCAGGGATGTGTCAGCAGTCCACATGTGCCATGAGTTGACCAACATCACTTGACGATAAATTAAACTTTATTAATGCCACATGTTGCTGTGCCTGTTAGTATAATTATTAAACCCATTGTGTTACTACTAAGTCTTAGAATGAGACTAAAGCTAGATAGCATAGGCCTACCACACAGGGCTTAAAGTGTGGCCGTCCTGTCACTTATTTCATCAGCACAGACTTGACAGTTAAGGAGCATCCAGGCACTTCTTTTTTTACACTCTAAGCACTGATACCACACATATGCAATCGTAGTTTTCATTCAAAATTAACTCAACTAACCTAAGGAAGCCAACACACAGTCATCATCAAGAGATTTCTGCTAATTATTAGTAAACAGGCTTGAAATGGAAAAATAAAGCTATACAAAGTCGAATGCCATTTTTCCCGACCGAAGAAGAAACTAATTCGGATATAAGAGAATAAATCAGAGAATAAAGAATTTACACGAATGACACTAATGATGTCTCTCACAGCATTCCATTACAACATTTTTGAAGTCCTCTTTTGACACTCCACACGATAAACGTATCCTGTGAAACAAGTTTTTAACGACCGCAAACAGTTCTGTCTTGACTACGAGGAACTGGTGACGGCCAATTTTTTCAGATGCTCCATAAACACCTGAAGACTGACGTCGTCTGTGAGAACGTGACCTCCACCCTCCTGGAACACATCCACAGAACGATCAAATGTTAAAAACATTGGCCACATTATGAAAACACAAAATCCCTAGGTATTACATGTTTGATTAATAAAAAAAATTCACTTTCACCAAACTAAAAGTAGGTTAACCAATAGTATCCTTGTAATATCTCAAATATGAATCATAAGTTTAATATCAAATATAAATATTGGTTCATATTTTGTTTAAAAAAACTTGTACTTTCACCACAAGTTTAAACATTAGTTCTGTTAAACAATTAAAGAAACATTTAATTTTAAAAGTGATTCCGTATTAGACCATTAAATAAATACTTTAAATGTTTTTTCGTCAAATATATTTGATTTAAGTATGAAACCTATGAAATCCATCACCAGCTTCAAAAAGAGTTTATCTGAAGCCCATCAACCGTTTTAACCATAACCAAAACGAGTTCTAAACAATCATTCAAACAATAATACTATTTAATAGATAGGTTTCTTACGCTGTTGGTTATTTCATTATTTATATTACGCCTACCTTAAACAGGCACTTCATCAAACTTCCTTAACAACAATACTAATAAAAATTTAGTAATAGCAACAATAATGATAATTAAATAGCATACCTCTGACTAATTAGCAATTATAGCTACGATTAAATAGTGGCCCTTGTTAATTCATCTTCTCTCTTTGTCCATTGTGTTCAGTGTGCCTTGACTCAGAGCCAATGGATTGCTGCAACAAGTCCCTCCACATGGAATGGCCTTTCCCCTCTTCTATGTGCTAACCTCATGCCTTGGCTCTTCTCTGAATCCTCTCGCTCTCTCAAAACATTTCGTTTTACTCGAGCTTCTGCGCTGAAAGCGCTTCTGAATAGTCTATACTTTCAGAGGAGCTCTATAAATTGTTCTATATGATACGATGAAACACACAGCTGCAACAGCGTATGATGTGCACACATTCATGTTGCCATTGAACATGCTCCGACTACAATCTGCCTCGTCTGAGTTTGGCAAATTTTTTAGTTCACAGAATCCTGCCACCACCTAAACAACCACCACCACCAACCATCTCCTGGCCACACTGGCTTTATAAATTGACCATCTCAAACAAAACAGAACTAGGGAAGCAAGAAAGTGTAGTGAAATTGGCACAAATAAGAAAAATCCCTTAAGTTTTCCATATCCTGTTTCGGGTTTAGATTCCACACTTCCAACCGAGGCCTAAATTTCAGTGATATGTAAAACCTAAGTAATGTATCCTTGTATCTGGTGACTGTCGTCCTTATCATGCCAGAAGCTGAGTTTGTTCTTTTGATGCTTCACCACATTGCCATGAAGACTTCAATGCACTCTTGTTCATAGACAATCCCAAGTCCCTTTCCTCCTTACTTTCAAAACCTAACCCCCATAATCATACGGAAATTCATCATTTCTCTTCTCAATATGCATCACCAAGCACTTTACCAAATTAAAACAGAGATCGCAGAATGTGAACACATAATAGCCACAAAACAAGTACTAATATGAAGCAGAAAATCGTAGGATGTGAAGTCAGCAATTGAAAAGCAGTAAGGGAGTTGAAGGGAAAGGCTTAGCCTTTAATAGACACAACACTGAAAAAGAAGAACTCTGAAACAATTTATATGCCAACATCTGACCAGCCACCAGAGAGGAACAGAAATCATTTAAAACAAACCGAATTGTCAGAGGTAGAACCCATGGAATCAAATGAGATGGACTGTCAATAAAGCATGATTTCAGCCATCTGTACTTCTACATCATTATTAATGATGTCTATCTCTCTATCTGTCTTTATGTCTATGTCATATATTTTATAAAAGTTTCAAGAAATTACTCAATCTCAATTAACAAGATCCAAATCACACAAGTGCACTTGTCATGTACATGCAAATTTATATAAACTTGTGTATTATAAAATCTTCTGAAAATAATGATGATTGAATCACTGTTATTACGTACAAATCTGTACATCAAAACACAACTGAAAGTCCAGCAATAAACACAGCAATCCAAATCCCTTTGTCGAGAACACAATAAATGTGTAATGAATCCGTTTATACAATATTACTTATCGAAGTCGAGGAAGTAGACGGACTGCGAATTATTGCATTGTAATGTATTAATACATTTGTATAGACCATTCAGAGGCGCTCTCAGCACGAAAATATTATTATCATTATCTGTTACTTGCAGGCATTGTCATCATTTCACTCTATTCAAATCAGATATTGTTGTTTTGCTGTGTTGAAACTGACTCTGACATGGTCTGGCAATAACATCAGTTGATCCCTGGTCATTAGACATTTGTGTTATAAATATTGCAGAAATTGCTACTTAATAATAATTTGCATGGTAGACTCTCTCACCTGTCCCCACGAGTACATGTTGTTGTGCGTCTGTGATGGGTTCACTTTCGACAAGAGAAATCTTGCCTGCAAAAAGTCAAAGACACGTAGAAACAAATGCTTAAACAACGTACAATCCATGAAATCTTAAGACTTCATTCATGAGCATTAATGTTGCCTTTCAAAGTTTATAATCAACTGAATAATAATTCTTTTGGCAACATAAATGCAAACATGTCTTAACCAGTTTTGTGTCACTGAAATTTTTTACAAATTCCATGCAAGACACAGAATTTCACACTGATCTAGTCCAAGGGCGGATACAGAAACTTTGGACGGGGGGGGGGGGGCAAAAATCTTGGTGTTGGGTCCGGGAAAAATTTTAGGCCTTGGGTCTGGAAAATTTTTCTTTCGTATCCGCCAAAAAAGTTGACGACCTTTTTTTTTTAGTCATCTGCTAAATTTTTCCGGAAAATCATACCATTTCATCCGCCAAATTTCATCCGCCAAAAAAGTTGACGACCTTTTTTTTTTTTAGTCATCTGTTAAATTTTCCGGAAAATCATGTTATTTCATCCGCCAAAAAGTTGACGACCTTTTTTTTTAGTCATCTGCCAAATTTTTCCGGAAAATCATATCATTTCATCCGCCAAAACAGTTGACGACCTTTTTTTTTTTTTTAGTCATCTGGCCTAATTTTCGGGAAAATCATACCATTTCAGCAGCCACTGAAACCAAATGGGGGGGGGGGGCCCACGATACATGGGATTTCTAAATGGAGGGCCATGGCCGGATTGGCCCCCCCTGGATCCGCCCCTGATCTAGTCTTTCCATTTAAAAACGTGAAATGGAACAATCAGGAGTAAGTAATTGTCCCCGATTTCTATATTCATATCATCAAACCACTATTGCCATTACATTGTTTAACCCTTTAAAGATAAAGAGGTATTAAAAGATGCTAAAAAGACAATGCAGCTCATTGTTAAACTGCTCATTAGTCAGCCTATTGGATATCAAATCAGATAATTCAAGAAATTCCTTGGAAAAGAAAACCCAAAGCATATCTACAAAAAGTACCTGAGAGCCGCCTGCTTCCGTATCAATATAGCGAGGCATTGGAAAACGTGTCTGAAGGATTTCTTGAGCGTCATCCACGGGCGCCTGGAGAAGCTGCTTGAAATTCTCGTATTCTGGCTGCTCCTGGTATTTCAGTTTGCGCCACTGGGCGATCGTCTTTTGTTTTCAAAAAGAAAACAACAACATTGTCTCATTTTCGTACCATGCTAGAGCAACATCTACTAAGTTCATGTATTAATGGAAAAGACTGGGAATAAACCATTAAATTCTGGCTTTGTGAAAGAGGAAAAGAATAATTTAACAGAAGTGAAACAAGTTCAGTAAAAACAGTAAAAAACAGAAAAAATTCTGCAATTGCATGGGCGACTGAAGCAACAATTTATTTATTCATTCAAGTATTTATTGTAGCACCTCTTCAAGGAAACTACTCAGAGATGTTCCCAACGCCAGCACAATCAAAAGAACAGTTCTCAAGCGCTTATAGAACGCGTCAGAGAGTGACAAGGAACAATGAAAATGCACTACTAATTAAGGATCTCTAATTTCTGAATTGCAAAGCCTGAGCAACAATAAGTTTATGGCAGAGACAATTAGGACAAGAAAAATCAATTGAATGAAATCCCTTTGCGGACGTCATCCTCACCTCTCCATGGCAGATGAGAATTTGGAAAAATGTGTCCATGAGGAGAATTCGATCTGGTTGTATGCTACTCGTGTCCAACAAGACCGGCTGAAACCAAATCAACCATAAACATCTTATTCAAAGAATGACTAAATCTATTAAACAATCAATAAATACAGTTATGCCTCTTCAGCTGTTGGACCATCTACCTAGACAAACCTTTGTCTATGTTTTGCATCTCCCATCATGCTGAATTCACCAATTATCAATGCACGGAAACTCTTTTCTGGACAAGTTCTTTTCCAATGTTATGCGCAACGAGTGCTATATTCACTGAATCAAAGAATCAATGAAAGCAGAAAGACATGTTTATTTGCACAGATCTGGCATGTCCATGTTCTTCAAATGACACAATTTTAAAACTGTACAGAATTCACTTAACAATAGATTTTAACTATATACACGGTGAACGGAAAAAAACCGAACCTCTCCTATTGCTACGATAATTTGTGTAATAATTCGAATATTTTAATAAAATTTGGAGAAAAGTCAGCTTAAAGGACAAGAATCAGTTAACTATCATTTGTTAGTTACAATGTGTTCTCAAAATTTCCTCCTTCGGCCTCAAAACACGCACATAGACGTGCTCGGCATTGGCTAGTTGCTGAATCAATTACAGCTTGATCAGATTCGTCCAGTGCCTATCATACGCTGACGCAGTTCGCTGACATCAAGTACCTTTTCTTGTAAACTTTTTGCATCACAGACCAGATTTTATAGTCCACGGGTCTAGGCTATTTGAAATGAATCAAGCTTGCAGGATAGCGCATCAACAACTGCATTGATCGCCCAACCCATGCCTGCTTGTTGACCTTCGTTACTTCAGTCGCTGTATACGCTGTTTTAAATATTTTAAATGACTTCAAGTTTTAGCTGGAATAGCGTATAATTATATATAAACTAGTTAAGTTTATAGTTGGGAATAAAATAGTTCTATTCTCAATAATAATTTTACATGTTTGGTGTTAATTTCTTTATTGATTGTAGAGGTTCGGTTTTTTTCCGTTCACCGTGTACACTATACAGATTTCACTCACCAATACATTTCAACAATACATTTTAAACAGCACACCCCAAAAACAACAATTATCTATTATCTTGTGCAAACTAGTCCTGCATTGTGATTTTACTTACTTACCTACTACACCAGAAAAATCAATGACAGAGCAATGAATTGCACAACTTACCATATGAGATCATCATCATCAGCAGCAGCAAATAATCAATAGAAGCTTTGCATAAGTTAAAGAGACCCTTACCTCGGGAGGTCCATTGAAACTGTAGGCGTATAATATCGGCTGGATCATGATCAGGCTCTGCGTCAAGTCCTCCACAAACAGCATATGTCTGGTAATATGAAATAAAACTGAATCAACTGCGGTTTATCAATGGTTCTTTTGCATCGATCAGATGATAAGGCTTCTAGAACATCTACTATGCAAAAACTGTTTTTAATGATGTTTTAATAGCTTAAAAAATAAGAACACTGGGTTAAATAACTTCAAGCCACATACATGTACTAACAGTCTTGAGGGAAGCACAAAACTTGAACATTTGCAAAACAGTGTGGAAAAGTCCACACTATAGAAAAGAATCTTCATTTATTATTCAAACAATTTTTGAATGATGATAAATTATCATTGATGATGATGATGAGAAGCTATCATTGATGACAACATGCTGCAGTACACCACAAAGACCTCTCATTCAAGACCTATCTGTGGACACCAAACTTCAAGTTTATCTGATGACATGCATTTCAGGCAAAAAGACATAGGAATACATAGCATTTATAGCCAGTGCTATCTGCTCACCTGTAGTAGGATGTTTCATCTGGACTATTGTTGAAAACTTGCAGGAACTGAGATCGACGAAGGTGAAACATGAACTGCGGATAAAGCGTAAACTGTTCGGAAAATCGGAAAGAGCTTGGATCGTCCTTGTTGAATTCGCCAAATTTCTGACACTAAACCAGAACATAAAATTTTAAAGAAATGCTAACAAATAGCACACGTCCTTAAATGTAGAAATAGCAAAAAACATAATGCTATGTCTATAACACTTTCTTTGATTAAGAAATATGATACATTTTCTGTGTTAAATTTGCTTTATAATATTCTCAATGCAGCAGTATGTTTGGCAGTGGCATCTCATGCAGATTGCAGAATACATTGCAACCACTCAAAAACTTACAGATATGTCTCTAACACAGTAGTTTCATTTACAAGTTATAATAAAGCACTGAAATAGCGAGGACGCAGTACAAAAGACTGAACAACAAACTAAGAAGAACAACAGAAGCGGCAAGAGAAAAGTGGTGGGAGGAACAATGTCGGGAGTTAGAAGAGCTACAGGAAAGAGGAAGATATGACATAGTGTATGAAAATGTGAAAAGGCTAAACAAGAAACCAGGCAGAGGAGGAGGAATAGAGATCAAGGACAAGCAGGGGAACATACTGAATGAAATAAATGAGGTTAAAAACAGATGGAAGGAGTATGTGGAAGAACTCTACAGAAACGAAGATCTGGATGGAGGAATCCAAGATATTGAGCGAGAGGAGAGAGAGGAAGACACTGGACCGGAGGTGATGGCAGAGGAGGTACGAGCAGCCATACGGGAAATGAAAAACAACAAGTCGGAGGGAATAGACGACATACCGGCAGAAATGCTCAAAAGTCTGGAGGAAGGAGCCATGAATGAACTAGTACAGATATGCCAGGACATATATACAACGGGAGTATGGCCAGAAGACTTCCTACAAGCAATCATCATACCGATTAAGAAGAAACCGAATACAACATCATGTGAAGAACACAGAACCATCAGCTTGCTCACCCATGCATCCAAAATCATGGTAAGAATACTGGCGAAAAGAGTACTGGGAAAAACAGAGACAATTGGAGGACTAGGAGAGGACCAATTCGGTTTCAGGAAGGGTGTGGGAACAAGAGACGCGATCGGAGCATTGCGGATACTAACAGAGAGGAGTTGTCAGAATGGACAGGACGTATATATATGTTTTGTGGATTATGAGAAGGCATTTGATAGAGTCAACTGGAGAAAGCTGCTACAGGTACTGAGGAGGATGGGAATAGACTGGAGAGACAGAAGATTGATAGGAAATTTATACATGGGGCAGAAGGTACGAATAAGAATCGACGGAGAGTACTCAGAACCAGGAAAGGTGGGCAGAGGAGTGAGACAGGGCTGCCCCCTATCACCTCTTTTATTCAACATCTATATAGAAGAACTGGTCAGAGAAGCATTAGATGATCTAGAAGAAGGCATAAAGGTGGGAGGAAAATGGATTAAGGCTTTGAGGTTTGCGGACGATCAGGCAATGTTAGCGAGAAGTCAGAAGGGGTTGCAAGAAGTGATGGATAGATTGAACACAACGTCAATTGAATATGGCATGAGAATTAACATCAAGAAGACAAAAGTAATGAAGATCAGCAAGGGAGAAGAAACTACAGTCGACATTCAAATAGAAGGCAAAGGGATAGAACAGGTCAAGGAATTTTGCTACCTGGGAAGCTTGATGACAACGGATGCTAAATGTCATAAGGAAATCAGAAGAAGGATTGCAATGGGAAAAGAGGCATTTACGAAAAGAGGAGAACTACTACGAGGAAAGCTAAACAGAAGTCTCAAGAAACGAATGATAAAAACACTGGTGTGGAGTGTGGTGTTGTATGGTTCCGAAACCTGGACCATGAGAAAAGAAGACATAAAGAAAATCGAAGCGTTTGAAATGTGGACGTGGAGAAGAATGGAGAAGATCAGCTGGACGGAACACAGAACAAACGAGGAAGTGCTGGAAAGGGTAGGAGAGGAAAGAACAATGATAAAAACAATCAGAGAAAGGCATAAGAATTGGATAGGGCATATGCTAAGAGGAGACAGTCTTGTGAAAACGGTGTTAGAAGGACAAATGGAGGGGAAACGAACAAGAGGAAGACCCCGACAGATGTTGCTGGACACTCTGATGAAGAAGATCGGATATCAGAAACTAAAGGAGAAGGCCCAGCGGAGGGAAGAGTGGCGACATTGGACAGCCGAACCTGCCTAGGGGCAGAGAACCAGAAGAAGAATAAAACGAATCAACAATTAAATTTTTTAAATCTGAAACGCATCATGCAAACCCAAGAGAAACTCAATTAATCTTATTTATACACTAACTTTGTAAGGCCAATGCAAAAGGAAATAGACACTTCAAGTTAAACTGGAATCAAAAATCCAAGTCTGTTTGGGAGCCATGTTGAATTTCAAGAAGAATGGTAACAGAAAGATATACAAAGTAAAGAGCAGTAAAAATATCACAGACAAATCTGAACAACAGCATAAAAGGATAAAGCATTATAAAAAGAAGAAAAAAAGTAAAATCTAGATGTTAATGCACAAAGCGAACTTTGGAAAAAACGAAATATAAATATATATAATTATATATACATTACATATATATAAAAATTTGGGCAAGAACTCCATAAGCTACAGATACAAGAGCTAGAGTGAAGAACAGTATATGAGACAATTGAGACATATAGACTATCCAAGTATTTTTGTCCTGTATGTACAGTATATGTAATACAACTAACAACAGTGCATTAAAATCAAAATCGAACAACTAGAACTTGAAAAAGAACATTATTATAAAAGATGATTTTACCAAGCGAATAAGCATTCGGTCAAGCCATCTGAGAACATCCGGTCCGTCATCCGTCTCCGCTCGGAAAATAGCCATCCTAGCCATGAGGACAGCAGCAGCCTCTTGATCAAAACACGCAGCGATGTGCTGTATGTTGACAGACGCATCCACCCAACTAAAATGTTCATGAGCACAAAATAAATTGAACCATCAAACAACTGCATCACACATTTGTGGGGTGCGGTGGTGTAGTGGTGGCATCGTTGCCTTGAAGCCGGAAGGTTCGAGGTTCGAATCCACCTTGCCGCTTAAGGACCTTGGGCAAGTCCTTCACTCACAATTGCTCAGCGCTTCGGCGTGAAACTAAGATGCAGTGTCCGCTCTGCATTCGGGAGCGCCTCTGAATAGAGAGCTTGAAGGGGCGCTATGACAAGTGCACATACAAAACGTTATAAACATAACAGATACATTTGAATGATTCAGTATCTTGATGATCAAATGGTGCTACTACAGCCTTTCATCGCTGCATATCGGGTAAAACTGCCAACTGTTGCTGAACCATACAGCCCATTGATTTTGTTGATATGCAGAAATAGATTCAGAGATACTGTCAAATTGCACCACTGCTTTTCATATGGGGTCAGTCCAAAGACTGGATGAAGATAGAGGGCAACACCAACATGAAACAGCATCGTTACAAGAGCATATTGTACCGAAACTTACTTTCGAGCGACTGTTGAGATTCGCATTCTTCTTTGTCCGCTAGAATGCTGATACTGTGTTACGAACTGGATATAACCTCGACCACCTTGAGGTATCGGCGCATTGTGCTAAAAGATAAGATTAACAAAACAACATATATAATAAACTGAAAATTGCTTTAATAACTCCATGCGGCTCCTTCAATTCGAGTTTTGGAATATTAGACAATTGGCAACAGTTCAACCAAGAAATCAAACACCGTAATTTGATTCTCTGCATACACTATTTTTTATTGACCGTCTGTCAATTTAGACACTAAACAAGTTGAAACCACTGTCACATCAGTTAGATATCAAACTCTGAGGCTAACTGTAGAGTTTCAAGTAAAAACCGTAGTTGAATCCTGATCAAACAATAAAGACAATGCATGATCTGGATAATTTACAATTCCACGTCACAAGCATATAAATTTACCAAGCTGACCGGAGCAAGATCTAAATTAGAATATTCTTGAAAGTAAGTGCTCTACCTGATTGACAACTTCAAAATAAAATGCGTAAGTGCTGTTCGGGTAGACGCCGCACATCTTCCACTGACAGGTGCCGCCAATTCCAAGCTCCGATTCAGAGACGCTTGGACTCTTGGCACCGACAGAAATACACGATCCAATGCAGCCTTGGATCTTCAGTTCTTTCGACGTCTTCAAATAGAAAAGCATCCTACTTGCAGTTAACGAAGACTAAATCGTGTATAATAGCACCAACTTGGGCTGGGAGTGCCTCTCAATCATCGAGTGGCATTTCACGTATACTCAATCACACTTACAATTCATACATACTGAAGTATTGATACTACTGTGCCTGCTTTTAGTGGGGCACTAGAGCTTTATATCCTGATTAGTCAGAGTAAATATAGATTCATTAAGCAACATAACCTGTAAGAAAGGGCTCTCTCTCAGAGTGCTCATGAATGCCATGTTTGTGATTCACACATCAGATCACATTTTCACATTTCCCATTAGCACATTTTCAACCATAGACATCTCACCAACAAGGATTCAAGATACATTAACATCAAGCAGCTACCTAAATAATCCAGTCGCTGATTTCAAACATGTCAATGTAATACATTATGTTGATTCAAGTAAACTCAATTATATTTATCGTAATCCATTGAAGCTGAGCTACACTGATGCTGCCAATGAAAAGTGCTTACTTTGATCTCAACATTGGCACCAAATCCCATTTTGAACTCATTCTTAACATCTTTCGAAAAGACGCGTTGAAACGTTTGCTTAAACAGCGACGTGTTGAACGAATCTCCCATGACCAAATGTCCACTGAAAATAATTAAAAGAACTCATCATCATACAATGCACGACATACACGTTTCTGCAAAATCCTCCAAAAATACATTAGAATCTGCTATATTGCATTGTATTATATATCTAGCAATAATAATATATTAAATACATATAAAATGCGAGGGCATGACATTACACATGATGACCTGACATACGAAAATTGTCAAGATAAAACCAAAAATAAGGCAAGTGTTTCCCCAAGAATAAATTTAATTACCGGTACTGATCCCTATAAAGAATTACAATTAAAATCAAATAAATAAACTTCAATTCATGTTCCTAGATTTTAAAATTTTTATCAAAATAATCACCCTGTCAACGAAGGCAGGTATTTCATCTCGTGTAGACCAGTCTGATCGAGAGCACATGAATAGATATCAATCACATGACCGTTGTTCGCTGAACGAGTAGCCAGGCTCTCGTAATGCTGCAGAATTTAAATTAAAAAAACAAAATCAACTTTGCACAACATCAAGCAGGCAACTATATCACACTGTGCTATACTTATGAAATTTTGCATGGAAAACACCTCACTTTGCTTTACATTTTGTATTCAGCTCATACAAACAAAAGCCAACACATATATTTTTAGGTTCTTTGTACGTAAACAAATGTTAAATTCTGTACAATTCTTCCTCCACACAATGATGAGAAAAAATTACGAGAAAAAATGAATTGTGGAGAAATTTCATAATCTCTTAATGCAGCTCCATAATAATAATAATAATAATTACGACGATTTATATGGCGCAGTAACACAGCCATGCCGTTACAAGGGCGCCTCTATAATTGTAGTTTCTACTGAACATTTGATAGTGTCGCTTCCAAAACATCTGACGGTGCTGACCTTCATGGCCTTCTTCATGTACTTGCAGTTGTCCTTCTCGATGTCGTGATGCGAGCGAATCGGAAATTTCAGTTCATCACCGACGACCATTCCCGGTCCCTGCGTGCAGGCGCCTCCAACGAACATCATGATACGAGCTCCAGTGTTTGGATAAGTACACTGGAAATATATCATTACAACATAAGTACACTGGAATCATAGCATTACACGATAAGTACACTGGAATCATACCATTGCAGCATAAGTACACTGGAATCATAGCATTACATGATAAGTACACTGGAATCATACCATTGCAGCATAAGTACACTGGAATCATAGCATTACATGATAAGTACACTGGAATCATACCATTGCAGCATAAGTACACTGGAATCATAGCATTACACGATAAGTACACTGGAATCATACCATTGCAGCATAAGTACACTGGAATCATAGCATTACATGATAAGTACACTGGAATCATACCATTGCAGCATAAGTACACTGGATTCATAGCATTACATGATAAGTACACTGGAATCATACCATTGCAGCATAAGTACACTGGAATCATATCATTACACGATAAGTACACTGGAATCATAGCATTACACGATAAGTACACTGGAATCATAGCATTACAGCATAAGTACACTGGAATCATATAGCATTACATGATAAGTACACTGGAATCATAGCATTACAGCATAAGTACACTGGAATCATAGCATTACACGATAAGTACACTGGAGTCAAATCATTGCAGCATAAGTACACTGGAATCATATCATTACAGCATAAGTACACTGGAATCATATCATTACAGCATAAGTACACTGGAATCATATCATTACAACATAAGTATACTGGACATTACAACATAAGTACACTGAAGTCGAACCATTACAACATAAGTACACTGGAGTCAAACCATTACAACATAAGTACACTGGAATCATAGCATTACACAATAAGTACACTGGAATCGTACAATTACAGCTACTGTCACCATAAAACAGGACCAATTATCACATGACTAAAGCTAAGGTAACGCTCACCATAGAAATACACTGAAATGAAAAGCCAATGTCTCTGCCTACCTCAAGCAGTCCAACGGCAATAGAGATGGCCACTCCTGTCGATCGAAGTGGACGCTTTCCTTGCGCTACTGGCCACGGATCTTTCTGCAGCTCACCCAACAAGTCCGTCAGAGCCATGTCACACTTATGCACAGGCTGCAGAAACCTAAATTCAACAACAAACGCTCACTTCACTTGCAGAACAGGAAAGGAAGGAATGGCAGTTTAACCCTTTACCCGTTTGCCCTGAGAATATCTGCCGAAAACACAGGCTTAACGGGGAAAATGAACAGGTAAAGGGTTAAAGAAAATAATACCCATAGCAGTGAGAGCATCAGCTAAACAAACTGGATGCTGCAGGATTTCCCCAATCAATGCGGGATCACATTGATTGGGGAAATCCAGCCAAACTGGAAGACCTTCAAACTTAATCCTATGAAATTCCATCCCACCAGTACAGTTAAATTAGGCCTTTTTCCGGTAACCCGACCGACCCTCTTTTATTGCCGCGACCCAAATAATTTTGTAAAAAAGATTTTAATAAAAAAACTTTTTTCTAAAAAAATTTAATTCTTTTTAAAATAATTTTTTAAACATTTGTATTGACATAACAGAAAAGACGTCAACAAAATGAAATTAATAGGACTGTTTTCTAGAGCAGTTTTAGGTGCAGACAGTCAGGAAATAGGCAGTTTATACTTGCTTAGAACACATACTTTGTTGCAGCGTGTACCTTTGTGCAAAAAAGACTAGTGGGGTATACTTTTTCGGATAGTCACTGCATAAAAATACATTACGCCAAAAAAAAATTTTCGACCTACCTACCCAATTTTTTTAGCCCTGTTACCGGAAACACAACATTTTTAAGGCCTTATACAGATCAGGCACAAATAGCAGTAGAAAAGAAAAAATTCACAACATTTTGGACCATCATCAATTCATTGCTGAGGTTGCAAAGTCTGCATACCTGTTTGATGGCAGCTGCTGATGCTGCTGAGGTGGCACCACGCCTCCCTGAGGATGAGCACCACGGGCAGGCTGCGCTGGGGCCACACCTCGACCGATTCCAAGCATCTCCTGTAAACAGAAAGATCTCTAACTCACTCTTACATAACATATTCCACTTGGACATATAGCCAACAGATTCATTGAAATTCAACTGATTTTGAAACCAAATTGTGAGAAAAATGGAGACAAGATTACAAGAAATCTATGAGCAATCTGGCTACACATATGAACCTAAAGGAGTCATGTAACCCACTAACTAGGACTAACAGACTAAACAGACATTTCATAGAATGAACTCAAGAGAATACATACAGCTAAATAATAATGCACAATTGCACATGTTACTTCTGGCATTATACAAATGGTTAAAAAGCTAAATATTGACATTCTGCCATAAAGTCAATGTATTCACAGAACACAATTACAAACACAATTAGAAACACAATAACTATTACAATTAGTTTTTACAATTAGGATCACAATTATGATAATATTTAGTTTAATACCAACAAATCTATTTAAAGTTATTAATTATTATTCTTTAACCACAGCTCAATTTTTCCTTTCATAAGAAATAGCTTGTCCTCAGTAATTATCTGAAAATTAAGAAAACATGTAATATATTCTGTACATTTAGTGCACCGATAATTAATTAGTAATAACATCATGATATGGAAATACAAAAAAAATCGATGCAAAGCGACTGAGTTTCGAACCTGAATCTGTTTGGCGGTAAGGTCTTTGGTTCCTCTGAAGACGTAACTCTTAGAGTAACCGTCGCATCCGAGCTCATGGATCTGAACCATCTTACCAAACGTTATCAGACCAATAAGAGCATTCGGTGGCAGCAGACTAAGTGACATCTGCAGTGATTCCTGTGAATAAAAAAACTTCATTAGTACAATTTACAATTCAAATCAAACGGTAAGATAAGAATATTTTTTAATCGGCCAATTGCCTTGTAAAAAATGATTTCCTCGTTAGGTAGTCACAGCTTTTAATGCTCTATAAACCAATATATTATGTCCAAATGTTATAAAACAGTCGGATAGAATACTAATCTAGCAATTAGCTGTAAGGGACTGTATAAACCACACTCAGGGCACTTCTAAAAGTACTTAATGATTATCATTCAAATTTTATTTCAGATCAAAATTTGAAAACAGAGCCTACCTACAACAGAGCCTAGCCACTGCTAAAATGACGCACACTTCGAAACTTTGCTGTTGACTGCAAGAAATCACAATTCATGCTACAAAAGAAGCTGCAGTCATGCATAAATAATGACGTCAAATGCAAACCTTCACTGCTTGCAGATCATCATCATCCATACAGGTATCCAGGACGATGAGAAAAACTGGAGGATGAGACGGTGCTCTCTACAAGTAGAAAGAAATGTGTAACAGCAGAAGCAGAGCATTGAGAGCAGATATTAAGTCTTTAAAGATGAGTGTGTAATAAAAGATACTCGGAAGCCAATACATTGTTAAAGGATTAATCTAAGCCTAATAGGTTATTTGTTCGTTATTGGTAAATAATAATAATAATATAATAATAATAATAATTGTCTGTTTTGCAATAAATGAAGTTGTATTATAATAATTAATAATAAAATCAAATAATAATAATAAAATTGGTAAATAATAATAATAAGTTAATAACAATAAAATATGAGTTGAGTGGTCAGTGCCATGCCATTTAACATGTATACCTATTGGTCATAGGTACTAATATTATACCCATTACCCAGTATCACTATAATATATTATAAGGCACTCATGAAACATAAATCTTGAGAAGTATTTCTGTCCAAGTATGGATTTTAAAAAGCCTTGAACAATCTATGAAACTAGTTTCATACAACAACAACAAAACTGAACATAGAAAAATTGCTGGATAAGATCCAAAGTCCCAAAAATGGTGCAACTATGAAATTCTGGTCAATTCCAAGCTTGGGCCTGGTGGACCATCACCAATAATCTTTACTGGTGATGCTTTACCTATGCCACAAACAGCCTGCCCAAGAACAATAGTCCATAAGCAACAACTCAACAAGGTACATGAACAAACAATATAACGCTACTATGCACAATTCTAATAATCCTGTAAATCAGACATAACACTCTAGTTAGCCTGCGCAAGAATCTAAGAAAACAAAGCCTTAGATATCTGTTTCACAAGAAACTAAACATCTCTTGATAATATTCATAAACTTGAATCATAGAGATTTTAAACAACGTATTACAGATATACGTTTATGAGATCTTCGACACATCAACTTACCGTTAGGGTGTACTCAATCGTGGAGAACTGTGGAATCAGTTCGGCCGGCTGATGCTGTTCCGATATAGCAGCGTACTGAGGTGGGAACTGCACAAAAATTATAAACGAAATTGGAACGTCCAACCAAACAAACCTTCACATTGGAATACATTCTGCTAATTCCAGCAATTTAATTCAATTAAATTGGCATCTCTTAATTTACATTTCACGGTTCAAGGCCTTAATATCAGCGAAGTCTAGCACCTGTTCAGATATCTCTGCAAGGTATGGGATTTCCAATACCATATACTACACCTTGGTTGGTAAAGGGGTTAATATCGCCACATCTCAGAAGTTTTGTTAGATATTACAAAGCAGTTACATGAAGCAGCATCCACACTTTATTCGGATAATGCTTTCATATGCAAGCAACTTCTTTTTCACTAAGCCCATTCTCTAGAAACAATCGTCTTCTTCGCATGCATGCTAGTCTATCATGATTATAATAACTCAAAAGATATTTACAGCTAAATCAATGTCATTCTGCAAGCAAGCCATTTTTTAAGACACTGCTCTGGAGAAGCTTACTGATACCTAATTTTTCTCTGCATGCACATTTTTAGAAGTTCTTAAATAGTTATTTATGCATAGACCTGCGCAACAAGTTTATCTGTGCAGTCAAAAGACATGATAATTGTCATTGTGTTAAAGTCAGAGCTACAGTGAAAAACAAATAAAGCATATAAAACTTACAGAATTTCGTTGGAAACAGAAATTACATGTCCAAACTTTTGCTCTGTAGTCAACTTGGCTAAAACACAAATGAAATCAGTTCTAAAATATTAACAGGCAGGCAATCAAATGGTCTGCTGGCAAATACAAAACACAGGCAGACAGACAGATGAAGACAACACAGCACAATACAGAACATTGTATTTAATATTGTCCTTCTTTCAAATATTCAGAAGTGCCCACATGACCAAGATATGATATCATAGAGCATCATAAGAGCTGAGCAGTTGTGGGTTAAGGAACCGGCATAGTGACCACCACACCAGCATCTCAAACCTATACTATCCTTATTGCATGCTTAGCACTCTATTGATTTGGCAACCATACCGAAACAAAATAAACATCTTCAGACCACACAAATATTTTATGCTTTATACCGCAAGAACATTAATCTGCTTTTGATCTATGTGTCATGCATCACTCATTGATTTTAAGTTTTACTATTTAATACATATAGTAAATGCAAAAATACAAAACTAAGCTAAGTTATATATTTTTCTATATTATAACATAGCCTGACACAATAAAGTACAATGATGAGAATTATAAAATTCTTATGAAAATTAACATTATGGCAAATTCAGATGCTGAAAATATACCATTTTACTGTCATCAAAGACTTTTCTCATGAGGGCAAAATAAATCCAAGTGCAGATATGCAGAATTCAAGTAAGCAGAATCAGAGAAAATTGACAGTACACTGATTTGTGAAGCAGTCTACTAGACAATAAATGTTTTTACATTTGAAGCCTGATGACATTGAACAAGCAGGCTGAAAGGGATGCCTAACTTAGAATCCTGACCCATTTCAGATAAATAGAACTTTTCTACACAAAAACTTAATAAATCCTAATTACCAGAAAGGATTTAGTACTGCCCGGCAGTTAGGTCGACTGCAGTGAATTGGATCATAGTTTATCGGTGGCAGATCGGGACGTTCTTTCAAAGGCGTATATAAACATGCCAGAGGAACCACCATACGCGTTGCCTCGAGTCGGCTTGATGGCCACACATTCCAGCTGAATCGTATTCCATCTCGGTCTTCATTCTGCTGAATGAATTCCTGATAAGTCGCCATGGCAGGATCTAAACCAGACATATTTGAAACAACAATTTACAAAGTCAGTAACCTACGCGTTTCTAGTGACACTGGCCATATTTTAAACAATAAAATTAACTGTGCCTATTTAGTTGAAACAGGAACCTTATTGGAATCTAATGCTGTTAACAAGAAATAGTACGAGTTCTAAAGTGTACGAATTATTATAAAAATTATTTAATGTTGGAGTGAGGGCTTAAACGCAGCCGGCAACGAAACAAATGCCAGTTCACATACACGATACTTACATAATTTACCGACGATATTTCTCAACAACGATATCGACCTGAATCAGTTAGACTCCGCAGATGTTATAAATTATTTAAATTAATTAAATACAGCTTTGAATTGTGACAAGTTTAATATATAACTTGTCGTATCACATAATCCACATCAGTCTCCTCCACATCAGATGCCACGTTAATATCCCACAATGCACCGGTAGAAATACTTTAACACTTGCCTATATTTATGAAGCGCAATCATTTCAATCTAATTTAAAATTAAAAGCGACTCCGTAAATGCGTATAAAAAATGTCCACACGTAAATGCGAAAGTTGGTCTGGCAGGGTTGTAATTAAAATCTTAGCTAAATTTGCAGTTGTATTCGGAATACACACACAAGCACGCACGCACACACAAGAATATCCAGGCATAGTCCTCTGCGTCAAATCAATGCCGACAAAACAATGGAGCGGTGCTATAGCGATTTCATTTTCTTAACCTCAGCATATAATTATGTCAGTCGAAAGACAGATCCCGGGTCCCCGGCCATAACCTATTCCTCCCTCGTCCCGTCTTCTCGCCGATGCGGCATATTAACCCATTTGCAATACTCCCCATGTTAGGCAAATGGATAGAATACTGGACTTTTAACGCCGTGGTAGGCCCTGCCGCCCTAGGGCCTAGGTTGTATTACGAATCTCCATTCAGGCGTTTACTAGGCCTATATCAATTCCATGTTCTGCTATCGTGTGCGCTCTACCGAACTTTAGACGAAGGGAAAATAGCGAATGCAATGTAGTATTATTTTATTATTTTATTATTGCGTTCGCTAGGGGCGCTAGTAATGCAGAACCTTGAAAATGCCTTTCCGTTCTTGTAGAATGTAGAACTTTGGCAACTTGGCAATCACTTCTGGGTTGACCAACTGGACTAACCTAAAAAACATACTCTGAAGCACTGAAGGGCTCTATTTAGGTATGTGTAGGTTACGTTCGATCAGATCATTCCTGCAAAATTTCCTCGATACCGGTATATTCGTAGTAGGCCTATAGGCTATGGCCATGTCGGGCTGTCAGCCTGTCGAATCATTCAATAACTCAGGTCATCGATAGATCGATGGATTGACCTCATCACTGATCGATGGCTGCATGCATTGATCTTCACTGCGCACCATCGTCTACTCAGACACAAAATGAGCTAGATAAATTATTGTTACAGTCGTCGATTGGTCGATCGATCGAGCGAACGGTCGACCAGACTAACACCAAGGCAGTCAGGCAGACAGGCAGGCAGGCAGGCAGGCAGGCAGGCAGGCAGGCAGGCAGGCAGGCAGGCAGGCAGGCAGGCAGGCAGGCAGGCAGGCAGGAAGGCAGGAAGGCTGGCAGGCAGGCAGGCAGGCAGGCAGGCAGGCAGGCAGGCAGGCAGGCAGGCAGGCAGGCAGGCAGGCAGGCAGGCAGGCAGGCAGGCAGGCAGTAGCTGCGCCAGAGGGAGGTTAGGGGGCTAAGCCCCTCCCCAAATAAGGTCATCGGGGTTTTACATGTAAAAATGAAACATTTCCACGTTTAGCTCCCCCTCCCCCCCCCCATAAAAACGTGTCAAATCCATGAGATTTCGAGCAACCGACTAGGAAAAGGTCGTCAGAAATAATTTGGCGGATGAAAATGAAAATTCCTCCGCGAGGATTCAGCCCCCCAAAACTGAAATCCTGGCGCCGACACTGGCAGGCAGGCAGGCAGCCGACAGTCCGTTCGTTCGTCCGTCTATTCATCCATCAGTTCACCCACCCACCCACCCACCCACCCACCGACCCAACCCATCCATCCATCCATCCATCCATCCATCAATTCATCCATCCACCCACCCTTCATTCTGTCTATTCATCCACTTATCCATACATTCCACCGTTGTTCTTCCTCCCTTCCTTCTAATGCACTATTCGCTGAGTTTCCAACCGTATGACATAAATTCATTGACTCCATTGACTATTCAGTATTCAATCCTATCAATCCATCCATCCATCCATCCGTCAATCCATCCAGATAGCACAACAGCCAGCCAGCCAGCCACCCGTCCATCCGTCAGTCCGTCCGTCCATCCGTGCATCCATCCGTCCGTCCATCCGTCCGTCCGTCCATCCGTGCATCCATCCGTCCGTCCATCCGTCCGTTCGTCCATCCGTGCATCCATCCGTCCATCCGTCGGCATGTCCTTCCATCTGTCCATCAATCCATCCAGCTATAGCACAACAGCCAGCCAACCAGCCAGCCCTCCATCCTCCGTCCATCCTTCCGTCCATCCCTCCTTCCGTCCATCCTTCCATCCGTCCATCCGTCCGTCCTTCCGTTCGTCCGTCCATCCGCTCGTCCGTCAGTCCGTCCAGCCATCCAACTATAGCCCGCAGCCATCCCATAATAATTATGGCCCCACAAGGTTTGCAGAATACATTATTATATATACGTATTTATGTACGGTACGTATAACGTCGTATATAATATTAAATAGAGAGACATACAGACAGATAGACAAGCAGAGTCAGAGTTAGAGTCAGAGTCAGAGTCAGAGGCAGAGGCAGAGGCAGAGGCAGAGGCAGAGGCAGAGGCAGAGGCAGAGGCAGAGGCAGAGGCAGAGGCAGAGGCAGAGGCAGAGGCAGAGGCAGAGGCAGAGGCAGAGGCAGAGGCAGAGGCAGAGGCAGAGGCAGAGGCAGAGGCAGAGGCAGATACAGAGAAAAGACAGAGACAAACCATTTATGAGAGGGAGGAGGGAGAAAGATACAGAGGCAAGGAGAGAATGAAGAGGAAGAATAGCATTAAGAGAACGACGAACAGAAGTACGAGAAGAGAGTGTGAGGAAGAGGAGGAAAAATAAGTGGATGAGGAGGACGACGAGGAGGAGAAGGAGAAGGAGAAGGAGAAGGAGAAGGAGAAGGAGAAGGAGAAGGAGAAGGAGAAGGAGAAGGAGAAGGAGAAGGAGAAGGAGAAGGAGAAGGAGAAGGAGAAGGAGAAGGAGAAGGAGAAGGAGAAGGAGAAGGAGAAGGAGAAGGAGAAGGAGAAGGAGAAGGAGAAGGAGAAGGAGAAGGAGAAGGAGAAGGAGAAGGAGAAGGAGAAGGAGAAGGAGAAGGAGAAGGAGAAGGAGAAGGAGAAGGAGAAGGAGAAGGAGAAGGAGAAGGAGAAGGAGAAGGAGAAGGAGAAGGAGAAGGAGAAGGAGAAGGAGAAGGAGAAGGAGAAGGAGAAGGAGAAGGAGAAGGAGAAGGAGAAGGAGAAGGAGAAGGAGAAGGAGAAGGAGAAGGAGAAGGAGAAGGAGAAGGAGAAGGAGAAGGAGAAGGAGAAGGAGAAGGAGAAGGAGAAGGAGAAGGAGAAGGAGAAGGAGAAGGAGAAGGAGAAGGAGAAGGAGAAGGAGAAGGAGAAGGAGAAGGAGAAGGAGAAGGAGAAGGAGAAGGAGAAGGAGAAGGAGAAGGAGAAGGAGAAGGAGAAGGAAGAGAAGGAAGAGGAGGAAGAGGACAAAAGCAGTCTCTTTCGGTGTCGGTCTACAGGCGACGGCATGTGAGGAGGTGAGCAGCCATTGCCTCTTCCTCACCGTCTGATCTTCTCACTAACATTAGGCTACGTGTAGCCTACGGTCATTAATGCTAATGTAAGTGAAGAAAGGTTAATATTAAGCTAAACTATGCTGAACTTAATAATATTATGGTACAGAGAACCTTTACTTGGTCAATGCGTGGTGCATGAACCTGCCTGCCTGCCTGCCTGCCTGCCTGCCTGCCTGCCTGCCTGCCTGCCTGCCTGCCTGCCTGCCTGCCTGCCTGCCTGCCTGCCTGCCTGCCTGCCTGCCTGCCTGCCTGCCTGCCTGCCTGCCTGCCTGCCTGCCTGCCTGCCTGCCCTCTATCATATCCCCATGCGGAAGTAAACATGCAGAAAAGTCTGTCGCGGTTTTCGATGTCCTATACAAAATTCGATAACCATGATAATCCCTGCCAGCATGCCCACGTGTTTCAGCCCAGGTAGCATCCACTTTCCCATTTGGAACCCATTCCGAGCCCATAATATATGGATGCATGCCATCTAATGTCCATCGAAACGCTGGCAGAGTTGACATTCGTCCTGTTACCGTGTTCAAGCAATCAATAATTCTCAGCCACGTAAGGAAACTCAAAGTTTTTCTATCGAAATGTTCCAGGGTGTTCGTACAGTAATAGTACAACTTTTTGTAGGCCTACAGTGCTACACTGTGCCTGTTACATTTTCAACAGCAACCGACTGGTCTGCGCATGTACATGAATGAGTCTGCTAATAAATCTAATAAAACTGTTATAACGCTAGGCCTATTTGATCAGACACATCTGAAATGTAGAGCCTACTCTTTAAAATATATATGCGTGTGTGTATAAATTATATATGCATGCATGCATGCATGCATGCATGCATGTGTGTATGTATGTATGTATGTATGTATGTATGTATGTATGTATGTATGTATGTATGTATGTATGTATGCATGCATGCATGCATGCATGCATGCATGCATGCATGCATGCATGTATGTATGTATGTATGTATGTATGTATGTATGTATGTATGTATGTATGTATGTATGTATGCGTGTATGCGTGTATGCGTGTATGCGTGTATGCGTGTATGCGTGTATGCGTGTATGCGTGTATGCGTGCGTGCGTGTGTGCGTGTGTGCATGTGTGCGTGTATGCGTGTGTGCGTGTGTGCGTGTGTGCGTGTATGCGTGTATGCGTGTATGCGTGTATGTATGTATGTATGTATGTATGTATGTATGTATGTATGTATGTATGTATGTATGTATGTATGTATGTAAGTATGTATGTATGTATGTATGTATGTATGTATGTATGTACGTACGTACGTACGTATGTATGTATGTATGTATGTATGTATGTATGTATGTATGTATGTATGTATGTATGTATGTATGTATGTATGTATGTATGTATGTATGTACGTACGCATCTGTGTATGTATGAAGCCAATTAGGCCTAGTGGGCTAGATACACGTTGTTCATTTCACACAAAGGCAGATTAATTTATATTAGCATACGTTGGTTCCGGTAAACATGTTGGATAATTATACCTCCGTCGCTGCTGCCGTCGCATCATCGCAGGTTACCTCTTCGGTTTTTTCCTTTTCCAAAACTATAAGCTTGGGTCAGAAGATATCTGGTTCCGGAAACTCGAGACAGACATTATATATATAACTTTAGGCAAATATGGACTAAGTGCCTACTGGCCTACTGGTCTTATCTAAGTCAACGGACGCAATACAAATAGGCCTACGAAATATCTGAACAATAAAACTAATAATAATGATGATGATGATGATGATGATGATGATGATGACGACGACGATGATGATGATAATGATGATGACAACGATGATGACAACGATGATGATGATGACAACGATGATGATGATGATGACGATGATGATGACGATGATGATGAAGATGATGATGATGACGACGACGACGATGATGATGATAATGACGATGATGACGATGATGATGACAACGATGATGATGATGATGACAACGATGATGATGATGACGATGATGATGATGATGACGACGGCGACGATGATGATTACTAAGACGACGATGATGATGACGACGACGACGACGATGATTCTGATGAAGACGACGATGATGATGACGACGATGATGATGACGACGACGATGATTCTGATGAAGACGACGACGATGATGATGATGATGACGACGGCGATGATGATGATGATGAAGACGACGACGACGATGATGATACTGATGACTACGAAAACGACAATAATGATAATGATGATGACGATGATGTCGGTGGTAATCACTCTACTAATAATAATAACAACAAGTCAGCCAACAAGTAGGCCTAAGTGAGTCATCAGCATGCAGTAAAGTCAGAGTGCAGGGGCGGAAACCTAGGGGGGGACAGGGGGGGACGGTCCCCCCCAATGAAGACGTTGGGGGGACGGCCCATGCATTTGTCCCCCCCCAATGTTCAAGCGTTAGGACATGTACACAATCTTCAGTAGTGAACTAGAGAGAAAAAAATGTTTAGCAGATGAAGTAAATATTTATAATGATATGAATTCCAGAGCAATCCAGGCTCTAACGAAAAGTTATTAAGTCCAACGTTGGGTAGTTTGCGAACATTATACTGTATAAATAAGACACCTCTTTTAACATGTTACTAATTATTACAAAGGCCTTGCTAACACCCAACGTCACAAATTTACAATGTCATCGGGTTTCTGCTACATTCAATTCAGCTTCTCTTCAAGCTCAAATCAGCGTCATGTTCAACATTAGAAGTAATATGGAAAGTAAATACGTAAGTAAGTAAGTATTTTGTTTATTATTCTTCTTGAAAACGAACAATGGGATACAGAACATCGGTGTGTCCATGGGCGGAGTTTATTACGGGCTAAGGGGGCTCAAGCCCCTCAAGAAGGCCCAGATTCGGGCTGTCACAAAGAAAATGGTATAGTCTCCGGGGTTAGCCCCCAAGAAACTTTCACGAATGAAACTTGAATCCGATGATTAACACTTTTTTCCGGGAAAATAGCATGGTTGTTGTGAGACTTCAATTAAAGTCGTTGACTAAAACGGGTGTGTCCGGAAAGTTAGTCTGGTTTCATGAGATTTCTACTAAACTCGACGTGTGTAAGGAAAAAGAATGGATTTTATGAGATTTCAACCCGATGACTAAGAAAAAGGTCAACACAATTTTTTGCCCGAAAAATAATATGGTTTTTGTGAGATTTAAACTAAACTCGATGTGCAAAAAGTACGTATGGTTTTTATGAGAATATAAAAAATTTCCATGACTAAAAAAGGTGTTTACGAAAACTTTGTGGTTTAATGAGATTTCAATTAAACTAAATGACTAAAAAAGGTGTTTACGCGAAACAGTATGGTTTTATGAGATTTTATTTAAACTCGATGAGTTGATGACTAAGAAAAGGTGTCTACGGAAAATAGTATGGATCTATGATATATCAATTAAACTATATGACTAAAAAAGGTGCTTACGGAATAAATTGGTTTTTTTTATATTATTTTTAGATTAAACTCGGTCACTAAAAAAGGTGTTTACGCAAAATAGGCTGGTTTTATGAGATTTTGATTAAACTCGATGAGTTGATGTTTAAAAAAGGTGTCTACAAAAAATAGTATAGATCTATGTTATTTCAATTAAACTATATGACTTAAAAAGGCGTTTACTGAATAAATTATGTTTTTATTATATTTCGATTAAGCTCGATCACTAAAAAGGTGTTTACGCAAAATAGTGTGGTTTTTATGAAATTTCAATTAAACTCAATGACTAAAAAAGGTGTTTACGGAAAATAGTATGGATCTATGATAATTTAATTAAACTAGATGATTAAAAAAGATTATTACGAAAAACAGTAAGGTTTTATGACATTTCAAATAAACTAGATGACTAAAAAAGGTGTTTACGCAAGATAGTATGGTTTTTGTTAGATTTCAATTAAACTTGATGACTAAAAAGCTCATTAACTTTTGAATCGAGAAAAAAATTCCGGCGCTGCTCAATCTGAACCAAGTCATCTGTTTTTAGCCCCCAAGAATGGAAACCAAACTCCGCCCACGATTTGTTCTCTTGAACGGATTTAGGCTGTACATTGTGAAAGTTGGCAGGGCTTTTAAACGTGCAAGTTCACATAGATGTGTTGATTTTAAAAAAGCAGTTATACTGGTCTTAGAGAGCTGTAAAATAACATCCTGGCAGCTAACAATAGTTTCAAAAATCCATTGTCATCTTATTGGCAGTTATTTACTAGGGAAGATCGAATGGCTGAGAAAGAGTCATACAGTTCTGAAACTTCCGTTGAAATGCTCTTATAGCAGATATAATTTTATAGCCTAGACATGAGTATGTTTTCATTTCTATCAGTGTTTCCTTTCCAGTCTTTCTATTAAACATAAATTGCATATAAAAAATTAACACAAAGATATTAGTCATTAATTTGAGTAAAAATCAGTACATTGCATGTTTTTTATGTACAGTATATACCGTTTATTTAATGCATTACAGAGGTGTCTATGTTAAATTCTTCGAATGTTTTCGAAAAGCAATTGTGCGAAATTTGGCACAATCCATCATTATATAAATTCATAATATAAACTTTTAAAAGGTGTCTAATGCAAGCTGCATTCCGATCGTGTTCAATAACAAATTACAGTTTGAACTACTTCTATCGGGACTGAGAAAATGGATCTTTTTTATGACAGCTAGAATGCTACAATTAGATGTGAATATTAAAAAACAGCCTTCCTACACCCCTCCCAACTCGGAGCTTCGCGCTTCAGCGATCGTCCTTCAGCCGCTCGTTCGTCCCCCCCAAAGTTCGGACCAGGTTTCCGCCCCTGTCAGAGTGAATGAGTGAGTGCGTAAGTCAGTTGTTCGGTCGGATCAGAATGCATGCATGCACGTCGCCTTACAACAATGGGAAGCCGATTAAGCTTTTATTGTCAGTCCATCACAACACTGTCGTGTTCACTCCACATTACAACCACCATCACAACTACCACTGCCCGCTGCCACTACCACCACCACCACCACTACCACCACCACGCCGCCACCGCCGCCACCACCACACGCCCAGCGCCGCACAGCTCTTGCTTGGCAGACTCAACGGAGAGGACGCGTGACGTCACGCGTGAAAGAAGGAAAGACAGAGCGGCGCAGAGGAGGAATGCAACGGCGGCGCTGACCCGCACACACACGCAAACGCACACAAACGGCGCAACGCACAGTAATAGAAGGATATTCGCGCACCGACCCACAGACCGCCCGACCGGATCATAGAGGACGTGGTCCGTGTTAGGAAAAAACTTCTTCAAATCTACCTATTGGATACTAAAATACACATAATACGCGCGGGACGTTGTTCGTAGACTTAAACTGTGTTCCGAAGGCGAGATGGCCTCCAATATGTACAAAGTCGGAGGTTTGTATAATAGATTGTGTTTGTGTATGATCGTGTATACTACGTACGTACGCGTGTATGATCGGTGTGTATGCCGTTGTTGCGATTGGCCGTTTGTATGGTCGCGCATGGATATTACGACGACCACGTTTCGGTTGGAGACAGTTTCTGATAAATCACGCGTTTGGCGAATTTAATTAACGTTTCGGAGCAAATAATCGTAAAGTTTAAACTGCTTTTAGGGAGATTTTCCAAGTTTTTCTGGTGTAGAAGCGAAGTACGTTGGGGCACTTATACACAGCATGTGCTGCGATTCGGTCGCCATGTATTTCGACCGTGTTTGAATTTTTTAGTCGCTTTAATTGGTGAATGTTTGTTGGTTTTACAAGTTTTATGGAGTGGACCGATGCGAAATAAAGTATTTGAGCATTTTTGGGTGGTGTCTTGCCATTTGGACGAATCTGGATTGTGTTTATGGAGGGATTAGTTTCTTCAGCGGAGGACTTCTATTATGGCGCTCGTGTGCGTGACGAAATTTGCAACAAAGAAGTCGTTTCAAATTGTTTTAATTAGACGTGTTTAATTTTTTTAGATTGCGTTTTCTTCGAGACCTCGTCTACGACTCCATATCAAATTCGGCGAATTGAGGAACTATGCAAGGTAAGGCGAAATAAGTCGCGGGGGTAGCGATGGTGCTTTGTGAGTGTGTGGAAGATTTACATCCTTTATTCGTCCGTCGTTCCGTCAATCGTTCAGTCATCGATTGATTCTCGTCATAGGATCTCTTTCATTCATTTGAGTATTTATATAGCGCCGTATTTATATAGCGCCTCTTCAAGGAAACTACTCAGAGGCGCTCCAGACTCCAGTACGGCCAAACAGAAAAGTTTTTTCGATATGAAGCAACTAATTATGGACTACTGTGTTTTTTTATTGTAGGCATCAACTGGGAATGTCGAGGCGAAGGTGATGTGCTTCTACAGGCGGAGAGATCTGCCAAGCTCACTCATACCTCTAGCAGACAAGCAAATCAGTGAGTTTTTTAACTTTTAGACCTTTTGCTGTGTTGTATGTTTGTTTTTATCTGTTGCATACATGTTTATAATTTCGCCACTCGAAAGCCAAGTGCAGGGCTTCAGCGTATTCACGAGCGCTGCATTAAGTCAGAGGGGTTGTGTGTTATAGTAGTTCGGAGTAGTGTTAACTCGTGCATGCATTCTTTGATGACTTTAAACCTGTCACTGAGGTTGACCTTCGGCTAGCTTTTGCAACTGCTAAATTAAACTCATGTGAACTTGATCCACTACCCCCATTTGTTATCAATGACATTTTGGATGACTTTATCCCCTTTTTAGTCTACCTGTTTAATAGATCCCTCTCTGAAGGTTGCATCCCTCCCTCTCAGAAACGGGCCCTTGTCTTTCCTTCACTAAAAAAGCCTAACCTTGACACCAACCTTTGCCAAAATTATCGGCCTATCTCAAATCTATCCTTTCTTTCTAAGACACTTGAACGCCTTGTCTCTCTGCAATTTCTACCTTACCTTGAGCAATCCGGTCTCCTTCCTGCAAATCAATCTGGTTTTAGGGCCCATCATTCCACCGAGACAGCTCTCCTTTCTCTATTATCCGAAATCTATTCTGCTGTTGATAGGTCTGAGGTCTCTCTGTTGGCCCTCTATGATGTCTCTTCAGCTTTTGACATGGTCGATCATGATATTCTACTCAAGCGTCTTGAGACCTCCTATGGTGTTAAAGGCCTCCCACTATCTTGGTTCCAGTCGTACCTTTCTGAAAGAACTCAAATGATTATATCTGGTGACTCTCGAACCCAATGGGTTCATGTTAATCTGGGTGTTCCTCAAGGTTCAGTTCTTGGACCTCTCCTATTTATTCTTTACACGGCCGACATCTCTTCTCTTTTTCCGATTTGTAGTGCTGCTGGCCATCTATTTGCTGATGATGTTCAGGCTTTTGTCCATGGTCCCTCATCTTCCCAACTGCTATTAGTTGCTCTTATTGAATCCCTTACTACTCATCTCCACTCATGGATGTCTTCAAATCGCCTTTCACTTAATACTTCAAAGACTCAATTCATCTGGCTAGGTACTCCCCAGCAGCTCCAGAAGCTTGATTTCATTCTGCTCTCTGAAAGATTTCCGCTGTTTTCTTTCTCTTCAAGTGTGCGGGATCTGGGTGTTGTAATTGATAGTTCACTTACCTTTACTGAGCATATTTCCAATGTTACACGCTCGTCATATTTCCATTTAAGACGTCTCAGAGCCATTCGTCGCTCTGTCTCCTCCTCCATCTTCACTACCTTAATTCATGCTTTTATATGTTCACGAATTGACTATTGCAATGCTCTCCTCATTGGTCTTCCTAAAGTTCGTCTTTCACCGATTCAGTCGGTTCTCAACTCAGCTGCTAGATTGATTGCCCGTCTTCCCAAGTACTCTCACATCTCTACCTTTATGTTTCATGAACTTCACTGGCTTCCTCTCCGTGCTCGCACACAATTTAAGATCCTGACTCTGATCATAAAGGCTCAACGGGGTCTTGCCCCAAAATATCTCACTAATGTTTTACTTCGTCCTCACTCAGCTTCCTCCCACCGTCCACTTCGTTCATCCAACAGATTTGACCTCTTGGTTCCTCGGTCTAGAACTGTTATGGCTCAGTCTCGATCATTTGTCTCAATTGGTCCTTCTCTTTGGAATGCCCTCTCTCCTTCTGTTCGCTCTACACTTCTTTCTGGTAGTCTCTCCTCTGCTTTGTCTCTTCTCAAAACCTGTTTCTTCTCGCTGGGCCTTGCGCACTGGGAGCGCCTCTGAACGGTTCGCCCTACTAGAGGCGCTTTATAAATGTTTAAATACAATACAATAACCATCATAAGTTCACATTAGCCAGTCAGCCGCCACATACTAAATTGCGATTGAACGTTTGAAAACAATTATTGCCCTGTAGAGGGAAATGTTTAGGTTTGAACCTACACTGAGAGGGTGATTTAGGACTAACAGTCATTCGCAAGGAGTCACGGAAATTGTGAATTCTGCGATTTTTCGACATTTGATTGGGTACTGTGAATTTGCCTTAATGCTGTGAATTGTCACAAATTCTTGCAATATGGCATGAACCGGAACTGATTGTTTTACTTTAGCGTAGAAAATCGCAAAAAGTTAAAATAGAGTAACGTTAAAATCATTGACTCGATGTATTTTCAGTTAGTCAGTGACTGACATTTAGCGTGACGTTACACAATGACATGTTGCTGGATTGCGATAGATGTTAATGACATATTTGGTCTTACCAAATACAAGTTTTACGTGATTTGATTCCAGACGTTAACACTTGAAATTTTAAGTGTCATTTTATATAGGATTTCTCATACCATTTACTACCATCTTGGCATTAAAGGGTTAAACAAAAACAGGAAATCCAGTTTTTGGTTTTGAAAACGAAAATCAGTTTTTACTTTTTACAAACATATATTAAAATCAAATTTTAAAAAAAAATGTTGATCTCATCACAACACTGATTCTTACCTGCCTATTAATGACGTTATTTTCCACAGATTTTTGTAAACATGCTGATGCTGTTGCCTTGATGTTTTGGGTGTTGAATTTGTTAACCCTATAACAATAAGCTGCATTCATTCTCATACATTTTAGTACATGTTAGTTGTCGTCTTTAGAATTTATTTGTGCACTTTTCTAATGCAAGTATGATCCACTGTAGTCACTTTTGAATCCTGTTCACTTTATGCTACACGTGCACTCTGTTGTTGTTTAAACAAAATTGGACAAGATGGTGGCCAAACTAGTTAAATTATAAATACTATTGGGTTTGGTGGATTTACTTAGTTTGTGCATCTCCTTAGGTGTGTGTAATGCTATTACATGAGTATAATTATTTTAATGAATTGCTAAAATTAAAGTCAGATTGTTATCGATGAGTCCTGTTGTTCAATTTTGTAAACAGCTCTTAGTCTCTAGCCTGTGCAAGACCTACGGGTTGAAGTACACACTTTGTTTTCGCATTGCCAGCCCATGCTCATTGCCGTTTTGCATGGGGCGCATGGCTTTCTGTTATGTTGAGGTTGACAGTGGACCTATTGGTCTGAGCTATAAAGGAATAGGAAAAAATATTTATATGGGTCAAGTCCATTTTATTTCTAATTATCTTTCTGTATTATGGTGTGTTGTTAAATTGATGCTGAGTAGAGGTTGATATTTTGCTTAAATGTACAGTGAGTGTACACATTATTAAATGGTTTTTAAAGTTAGGGAAGTGTGAAGCTGTAAAAATATGCCTTTTCGGATCTAACATTGCCTATGGGTAACAGATGTATGGCTGTTTGCCAGTTTGATTGCATGCGGTGAGTCTAAAACAGTCACAGTGGTTAACTTTAAGATGGCGGTAACGGCATGTTGCACTAAGGTATGCTTAGTATTTATCTCAGACTTGGTTTACAAGCTACAAAATGTTGTTTTTATTGCACTTAAGCTGTCCTGTAAAAGAGTTATACATATTGATTAATGTGTAATGGCTTATGTAATAAAGCTTATTTATTGTCGTAAGGCTTTGAAGTGTTTTATCTTTGGCTGCTAATTTGGTTCAGCACTCCTCAATAAACTGGCACCCTGCACTAAGGTTTTAAGTTGCACTTTCGAATTGAAATTTACAATTACGAGCTTTGTTTTTAACTAGTGTGAAACTTGGTTTTGTTATGAAATGGCACATCAGATATATAGGCATTCACTAACTTTGTGTCAGAGCAGATCTGTAGGGTCCTTTGGCTGGTCCGAAGTCCACAATAACTTTCCTTAACAGTTTCCTCACTTGACTAATGGTCCTTTCATCCTTGTTTCGAATCCAAGGTAAAGTTGAACAAGCTGGGGCAAAGTCACTTGGCTGTTGTACTACTCACCATATATATAATTATATATATATAATATATATATATATATATATATATATATATATATAAATATATACAAGTGTGTTCCAGAAATATATTTATATGGTGTTGACTCTGTACTCTGTAGACATATTATAAATCCTGTGTTAAAAACCAGAAATAGCATAGTGTCATGCAACTGAGGTTTAAAAAAAATATAATTTCTGTTGCATATAATCTTGTTTTCTCACAATATTAAGTTGAACGTTGTTTCTGTTGCACCAACCACTGACGCATGAATTGCACTTTAAAAGAGTGGCCCATAAGTTAAAGTTTTTTTAATAGAGTGGAGCTCATATAGTGAGTCTAAGCAGAGGTTGCAGGTTCGAATCCACCTCAAGCCACCTCGTAGGGACCTTGGGCAAGTACCTCACTCGCAATTGCTCAGCGCTTCGGCGTGAAACTCCGATTCAGTGTCCGTGCTGTCGTCGGGAGCGCTTCTGAATAGAAATCTTGAAGGGGTGCTATGACAAGTGCACATAAACACACATGTATACATTGCAATGTAAGTGCATTTATGGGTGTGCTTTGTTGTGATTGGAGTACCTAAGCACAGCCCATAGTTGTATGAACATGCTTGACGATTGGTTTTAATGCTCACCTTTAATGCTGAGTGTAATGATTACTGTGTATGGACTTTGAGCAAGTCCTCCATGCACAGCTGCTTGGCACCATCCACTGCTGTTTTGTCATTAGTTTGTGGCACTTGTTAGTGTAGAAACATGCAGAAATTATTGAATTATAAAAGTCGTGAACCTGCAACACACGATTCTGAGGGCTGCTTTTGTAGTTGTGTCACGGCCTATATGCTGTATCCTGTAGGAAGGGTTTTCTGTGTACTGAAGCTGATGTGACCGACCTACTAGGAATAATTTGATTGCAAACTTTGGATTAGTTATGTGTGCATAAGCTGCATGCCCCAATTACCTTATCTTGAAACTGGTTTTTGGTTGCCTTCGAAATTTAGGTCATTTATTACTATTAATAGTCAAATTTAAATGTGCAAAATTAAGTTTTTTAATGCACAACAAATGAGCTAGTGTATTCCATACTTTTGACCCAGATACAGTCAATGTCCCATTGCCCTTACTCTCAACTGCCATGCTATCTCCATCCATAAGTGGATTATAATTCATGGCTAAGCTCAACATAGGCTGTCCTAGAATGGAGGAGGTCTGTATGCAATCATCTGCCAGGTATGGTGGTGGTGGAGAAGTCCATGGAGGCAGTTTGTAAGCCAGTGGGGCCAACTTAAAAAAAACCCATCTTATATGACTAGTCAGTGCTGATGTTGGTGCATCTATAGGTGTAATATGACTGAAGTTCTTTGTCTGTGCTTGAATTTGGCTGCCACGCTCAGAAAGCCAGACTGAGAGCTAGAGCATTAGCCAATCCATCCGTAGCTGGAGTAGCTAATGAAGTCATGTTTCAGACTATCTACCTTTCGAGAGGAAGCGTTGATCAAATTCGTCACTGTCTCCACAGCCGCTAGTGTCACAATTGATATAGAAACTGGATTTAAGTGATGGCCATAAGTAGTAAGAGTAATTTTAACACATTCACCGCCTACACGCCATGTTAAATGACTGGTTTAACTACGAGATATCTCGTAGCTGGCGGTCAATGTGTTAAGTAATTCGAGAATCTGATATAGTGGTAACAGTTGTAATATTAATAAAAAAATAGGAAAGCAGCAGATGGACCGCAATTGTGTTTAAAGTGATATTAGATTTTTTGAATTGCAAGCATCATTGTTGCCTTTTAAATTTTTTTTAATGATATTATGGTAGTAATAACATTAAAGAGAAAAGTCAAAGCTTGAAATGCATTTTCTATGTGAGCTATTGATTTGTGGTTTAGTCGGTGGAGCAGAAGAAGAAGGCGACGAAGTTACGAGCACGGATAAGGAAGATCTCAGCGAAAAACAAAAGCACCAGTTAAAACATCGAGAGCTGTTCCTGTCGCGACAGGTTGAAACGTTGCCCGCTACGCACATCCGTGGCAAATGTAACATCATGCTACACAACGAGACCGAACTCATTTCTTCATATCTTGACAAAGAGGTAGTGTATGAATACATTGGTGTATGAATACAAAGTTTTAAGGAATTGTTGTGTAATGGCGTTCAATTAAATCTTGAAACTATCATGAATAGCATGATGCAGTCTAACTGGAGTTAGAGTAAGTAAATAAATGACTGCGATAATACTTGCTGCATAGTGCAGTACAATGATCCTATAAGTAGCTTGCTTACGACACTGCTGTTGAAATTGTTGTAAATACAAATACAAATGATCTATAAGATCTTTTAAGACTTTTTTCGCTTGACCTCAGCTGGGAGCGCCTCTGAGTAGGTACCTTGAAGAGGCGCTTTATAAATTCTGATTGATTTATTGATAATAGCTGACATAGTGGATTACGTTATTTTTCTGTTTAGCTGGTTGTCAGAACCACTGTAGTAGTTTTGTACTTTCATTCTTCTGATGTTTAAAGCAGTGTCTGGCTATTTGTACAAACCTTTTCTTTGTTTATTCCGACAGGATAGTTTTTTTTACTCGCTCGTCTATGATCCACAAATTAAAACGTTGCTTGCCGACAAAGGGGAAATCAGAGTTGGTCCTCGATTTCAGGCCGAACCAACGCATCTCCTCGCGAAAGGTGAGAGCTCTTGGATATTTATTCATTTGAAATTTAACATTCAGTAAATTATTTAATGAAGTTCGGGTGAAATACTGGTGTTTTCGGTGTTATTTACGAAATGCATAGAATACTTTAAGATAATGGTTTTGAATATTATTTTCTCTGAAGTAAGCAAAGTTTTTTGGTATTAAGAGACATCAACAATTGCTTTTATATAATAATTGCCCTAACCCTAGACTTGATGCAATTAACTCAATATCAACATTTTGAAAAGTGTAACATGGTGCAATTTTAGCATCTAAACTTGTAACTGTAATATGGTGTGGTTGTAATCAACATTTAGACAACTACAATGCATATGGTGCTTGGTGCAGTTGGAATTAACATCTAAACAACTAATATGGTGCAGTTGCAATTAACATGTGTGGGGCTGTAACACAGTGCAGTTGCAATTTATAACATTTAACCCTTTAATGCCGGAGGGTATAGGATTTCCCATACATTTTACTACACTCTCGGCATTAAAGGGTTAGACAAAGTTTTGTAATGTGGGGCACATTGGTGGAGTTGCAGGTTGTGTTAATTTCATTTGAGCAAGATGCATAAGCTTAAGATATTTTATTTACTGGATAATTTTAGGAGAATCTGATGGTCGAGACTTATCCGAACTGGAAGAACTTGTCTGGGATCCAAGTAGTTCCTTAAATGATCAGCAAATCGACAATTTCCTATTGATTGCCAGGTCTGTAGAAAAACTTCTAGTTACGCTAATGTTTGCGATGAGAGTTCGTTTTTTTTCAGTGGTCCGGTAGTCTCTTAAGAGCATTTGAGTTTTGGTTATTCTGCTAGTCGTTTCAGCTCAGTGCATTGAAATTTTGCTGTAACATGAACTAGAATAGTCATTGTGAATCTGCCTTGTGTAATGTATGTTATAGTAAGTTTTCTTGTGAGGATCATGAAGTTTTTGTCTTCTGGTTTCTTTTCTGTGATGAGTTGATCCTTGCTTGCAATATTCATTCATTCATTCATTCAGAAACTTACATAATATGTCTACTTTGCCCTTTATATTTTGTTGCATCTTAGTTTATTACAATGCTGATCATTTTCACGAGTTGTTTGATTCCTTTGGTTATTGTTGAGCAATTGATGAGCATGACTAATTTGTTATGCTTTGCAAAATTGCTCAATGTGGTTTGTATATGAGAAAACATACTTAGTAATCTGTCTACCAAGTTTCTATTTGAATTATTTTTTGTTTTTTTTGCTGAATTGTTAAAATTGCAGTATGGTACTTTAATGTGTCGATGTTATCACAATGTCTGTTTTCGCTTGCGTTGCTGTTTAGGTCGGTTGGTACGTTCGCTCGATCGCTCGACTGTACGAGCACAGTACGGCAACCCAGCCTACATATAAGTGCAGCGGCCGCCTCCAGAGATATCACGTTGGTCAGTTGCCTCGCCTCTTCTGTTCTGACAAAGAAATTGTTCTGCTTATTGCAGATTTGCCTTTCACTATTTGAACAGGCTTTTGAGAATAAGTTACCTTTAATTGTTGAGTATTTTTTGATCAAAGTTTGCAGTATGATTTGTAGCAGAATTTGTGTGCTGTATAAATGAAACTAGTTTTAATTTTTGTGGTGGGAGCAAATTTGTAGTGTATGTTTTTCTCTTTCTGTAGCATGAACTAGTGTTGACTTTATCTCAAGTGGTTAAAAATCATGAGCTAAGTTATAATTTAGTGCTTTGAAGGCCTTTCTGTTTAATATGGGTCTATTGACCCTTTACTGACCTAGGTTATAGGATTTACCATACCATTAACTACACTGTGGTTGGTAAAGTGTTAACTTCTGAATTTATTTTTGCTCTAGTAGTTATTTATATTTTGAGTCTTTGTTTTGTTTTAGTTTCATGCGATGGATTTATTACACAAGCATGGCTACGACATGACAAAGGCCTGTGCGGATCTCGTTCCGAGCAGTGGTCCCGTATTATGTCGCGATGAAATGGAAGAATGGTCAGCGTCGGAGGCCAATCTGTTTCGGGAAGCGCTGGATAAATACGGAAAGGATTTTACCGAAATAAGACAGGACTTCGTAAGTTCAGTGGATATTGCTTGTGTATGTGGCTAATGGATTCATCATATCAAGATCTTGGAAATTAGCAAGTTTGGCTTGCTGATAAATTTTTTTGTCATGTTAAGAACAAAGAGTTTAAAGATTTTAGCATACATGTATTAATTCTTGGTGAGTTGACGTTATCATGCAATTCCATTTAGATGAAGACATTCAACGAAGTTTGGTTCCAGAAAAATGTGACGAACTATGTTTGCTAAGGCCTACTGTATTTAATAGGTTATTTTGGAAAGCAAGAGTTTTCATACTTTAAAATGAAAGCAGATGTAAAATCCTGTAGCTGGTCTGGTTTAGCAGTCGGCTTATGGGATGTCTACTACTAACAGTTTCATTTAGTTTATTGGCTATTTATTTTAATTTAAGATTTGATCTTGTGATGGAAAATTCGAGACTAATTATTAGATATTTATTATTTTTAGCTTCCGTGGAAAAGTATGAGGAGTATGGTTGAATATTATTACATGTGGAAGACAGCGGACAGATACGTCCAGCAGGTTAGTTCCTTACAATTCTTGAAGGTCTCATTACCTGGATGTTTTAATCATTCTACCTGTTTGTGTGCATTTTATGTATTGAAGTTTCAGAATTAATTTTATAGTCTGAATTATTATGTACAATGTACAAAATAGTGAAAATTTTAAAATAATTTTTTGCAGTAAAACCGGTAAAGTGTGGTTTTAGTTTATATGACGTGACTATGATTTTAGTTGCTTAGCTTTATTAATTTGTGATTAATTGGTAATGTAATTATGATTGCCAAGCAGCTATGCAGAAGGTGATGCTTTTTCCATGTGTTGTTTCAGAAACGAATCAAGGCAGCTGAGGCCGAGAATAAACTAAAACAAGTCTACATTCCGCCCTAGTAAGCTGATCTTTTAGATTGTATCACCAATTTGGGCATAACATGCTGTGGCCTGAGTGTTAGTTACTAAGCAGGAATAAGAAGGGCAACAGAAATTGTGGTCGGCTTTCCACTTTTTGGCAATGCGTTTGTAAAAAACTTAAGGATTAGTTGTGTTGTCTGTTTGTGAAGCATTGCAGCTGAAAGCGATCCCTGCACAGATCAGAGGAGTTGGAAGTTCTTCTGATTTATTGGATGTCACCAATGGTAGTCTCAGTGTACCAATGGTAGTCTCAGTGCACCAATGGTAGTCTCAGTGCACCAATGGTAGTCTCAGTGCACCAATGGTAGTCTCAGTGCACCAACGGTAGTCTCAGTGCACCAATGGTAGTCTCAGTGCACCAATGGTAGTCTCATTGCACCAATGGTAGTCTCAGTGCACCAATGGTAGTCTCATTGCACCAATGGTAGTCTCAGTGCACCAATGGTAGTCTCAGTGCACCAATGGTAGTCTCAGTGCACCAATGGTAGTCTCAGTGCACCAATGGTAGTCTCGGTGATGTGTGTAGATGCAGAAGAAGAAATTGCTATCAGACAGCTGTTGTTTTAGACTGAATGAGTTGACAGAACTAGACTAGTGAAGATGGTTTTTGTTATTTTGCAATATACTTTGGTATTGCTTTCACCGTTATTTTAGCGAGGTTTTTTGTTGTTGAAACTTTGCAGCAACAAAGCAAATCCCGCACAGATCAGTGACAAGATGAATGGTTACGACAGCATATCTGCACGACCGTGTGAAAGCTGCTACGGTATGTAGCTAGTGATTTGATTTTACTATTAATTATGTGATTATTATTATTATATTGTATTTATTTGCATTGTCAGTGACTTTGATGAAACTGAGGTAGACAAATAATTGTGAGTGAAAAACTTATTCAATGTCCAGGCACAGTACAGTGACTGATTGATATTTTCAATTATGTTTTGTTGAAACAGTTGCATTCTAGAGATTTATTCCAATTTGTTTTGTAACAATGATTTGTGCAACAAATTTGTTGCAATATTTACATTTAACGTGCCAGTTGTGAATATATGAGATGTTCTAGCTCAGTGGTTCTTAACTTTTTCAAGGGAGCCGAACCCCTAGAGAAATCCATGACCACTCGCCGAACCCCTCAAGTTTGAGCAATAATTTTTCAACTAATGGGAACAAAAGGAAAAAAAAATTGTACCAAAATGTGATTCAATAAATTATTAATACATTCAATACATGAACTACTAACAGTTAACTGTACCAACACTACCAATTGCATCTTAATGTGTCCTTTGTTGTTGCCGTTTGGAAACAATAGCAAATGATTTTTCACTCACGGACCCTGAATATGTATATGGGCCTAATAATTTCAGAGGACCTCTGCCGAACCCCTGGCACTGGCTCATCGAACCCCAGGGGTTCGGTCGAACACAGGTTAAGAAACACTGTTCTAGCTTAAACACTTTTGCCAAGGTTGTCCATGAAAATGCTGTTAAATTAAAATTCATTATTTGTAGTGCATTCATTAACTTGTACACTATCGGTGGAATGAATTGTATTGTTTATGCATTCAATTGTGCTCGTTCTGTTCTGTTTCAGCATCCAATTCATCGCAGTGGTATTCCTGGGGACCAGCTCACATGCAATGCCGTGTATGCGCTTCATGCTGGACCTACTGGAAGAAATACGGTGGCCTTAAAATGCCTACACGGCTTGGTGAGTTTTTTTCAGCGTCTGCATTTTAGTTTGCTAATGATAAATCCACGAATACATAGGAGCATGGAAGTGAAATTGCTTGTTCTTGTGTTTCAACTTTGTTGCTTGTCTGAGCCAGATCCAGCATTATTTCATTCCTAGTTACAGGTGTTAGTGTCTGTGGTTTGAAAACATGTATTTCTAATATCGTTTATTTAGCTTTACTCTGATTGTGTTAGATTTCGTAATGTACATTGACCTCGTAAATTGATTTTGTGTCATAAATTTATTTTGTGTTGATGTTTGCCTGAAAGTAATTTTTCATTGCTCAATTAGTTTTGCTCTTTTAGTTACTTGTGGATTGTTACCTGTGAATTGTTGTTACCTGTGAATTGTTGTTACCTGTGAATTGTTATCTGTGGATTGTAGTTACCTGTGAATTGTTGTTACCTGTTTAGATTGCAATAGCACAAACGATCGCCAGAACCAAACTCCGAGCCAGACTGCCAACCCACGTGTCTTTAAGTGCAACACTGCAGCGTGCAGCAAGGTGAGATGTCTACGACTTTTCAATTCACTTTGATCAACAGCATCTGTGGTTTTTGTGGGTGCTTTTATAGGTCGACACATTATATGCACATGTGTGAATGCAACGAGCAAATACAATACAAAATACAATACAATACAAAGTCTTGTAACAACCGTCAGTCATTCATTCATTCAGAGAATTCGTAAAGCGCCTCTTCAAAAGGCCTACTCAGAGGCGCTCCCAACCGAGCCACAGCTAAAAATTAGGATTTGAGCGACTTATAAAAACAGGGGAGTTTAGCCTAGGCATCAATCACAAGGCTACTAACGGAAGGCCATTCCAGATGGTGCGACCCAAAATCGAATTGTTCCATGAGCACAAAATCAGAATAAACTTTAAAATCTATTGTTCAAGAAATTTGAATCGGTGTCCGCATTGTTTACTTTCTCCAGCTGGAGTTCAAGTCGAAAGCACATTTCGCGCAGCACCTGGTGAACGCGCACGGCGTTGCCGTCCGATCCGGTAGTCCGTGTCCGGTGATGAAAACGAGAGCCGCTTTCTGTCTCGTTACGACGCCACTGACGCGAATCTCACGTCAGATCTGCAAAAGCATTCTTGACATCCGCCGTGCCGCTCGCCAGCCATTCACGCCGATCAACATAGCCAACATCAAGCAAGAGTGTAAGGAGATATTCCGATGTTTGTTTGATTGATTGATTTATTGATTGATTGATTGATTGGTTGGTTGATTGATTGATTGGTTGGTTGATTGATTGATCGATTGATTGATTGATTGATTGATTGATTAATGTCTATTAGCTGTGTCCTAGATTATGTGCCAGCGACAAGAGCAGTAAAATTCATATTCTTCTGTAAATACTCCGAAACCTTATGTACGTTGTTTTATTTTAACAGCAGTTCCTGTATGATGTGACTGTATCAATTCAAAATTTAATTCTGCTGTAGAATATGATTCTGTTGTTATGTATACAGGCTTTCTATTAGGCAGTGTTGTTTTTTTTATACAGCTATCAAATGCTGTGTTGTCAGGTTTCCTATTTTAGCCATCTATAGGCAAGTAGCATGTTTGGCTCAGCTTTGGCACATGACTTTTATTATGTGGCAACTTCATTCTAACAGTTGTAACTTTTATACAATGATTAATTGATGAATTTAGATGATGTCTCCCAAATGTGGCATGTTGTTAGGGCTTCTAGTTTAGCAATCTTATCAGAGAATTACTTTATCACCACTCTCCTCTGAAGCATACATAGTCAGTGGGACTTATTTTCTTGCTGTAAACTATTGCTTTTTGCTCGGCTTCTTCAGCTGCAATTAATTAATTAGTTCCATGTTTTCCTTAGGCAGTTTTACTATGTGTATATTTTTATTATTAGTTTGTTCATTCATTCATTCATTATTAGAATTTATATAGCGCCTCTTCAAGAAACTACTCAGAGGCGCTCTTTTGTTATTGCTGTTATGAAAATTAGTTATGGGTACATTGTTAAACTTGAATATATTTTCCCGTTTAAAGGCCAGCAACGACTTCCAGAACTAATGCACAAGTTGCGACTTTTAAAGACGAAGAGGCGTGGGTCGCTTGACCGGGTCTCTGCGCGTCTCGGCATTGACATTCGAATGGAGAAACCGTCCCTGTTGCACCGGTCTAGAGACGGCTCTCAGGCGAAGAGTGCTGCTCCTCCTGTACCTCGTATGTCATTCTCCTTCTTAACGTAAAAATTATGTCGTTAAATTAGCATTTACTGTGTTTTTATAACTTCGATATATTTTTAAAACTAAGGCATTGGTAGACTTAGGTATTGAATGGTAGGGAATTTCTCTTTTGTTGTTTTATCGCTTTGGTACACTATGGTACAAAATGGCATCAAACACCTATGGGCGTTGAGCTGCTGCTGATGATGATGACGACACTATGTTGTATGCAAGACAAGCTGTTGTGCAGTGTCTAAACGTGTAAACACTAAACATCTGAATGTGTAAAGGCATGATTGACAAACTCCTAAATATATGCCAAAGAGCCGCTAACGTGCTGTGCATGGGACGTCTAAAAATGGCAACATTATGGATTCATTGAGATCAGTCATGAAGTGTGCTATGCAACAGCCGTTTGTTCATTCATTCAGAAATTTTCTTAGCAAAAAGTTTATGACTAAAATTGTTTTGACTTTGCGTTTATTGGTAAATTTATTGTATTTCTTTTATTTGTATGAAATTCTGAAGGTTTTTATAAAAGATTTGTATCCAGTTTAAAGAATTTATGGTGTGTAGAATTTGTAAACACGTTAAGCATTCATGCGCATTTAGGTTTTGTTTGTTTGTTTGATTTTGTGCTGTTAGAAAAAAACGCTCAAGAACCAGCGGTCATTCGCCCAACTACTCCATCTTCCCGGAAACGTGGCAGCGAGCACATTAATGGGAAAGAAGGTAAATGAGCATAGAGTTTTCCTTTCTGTGAATGGTCTTGAGATGCTAGTTACTTTTTCATGTGTTAAGAGATATAGCAATGTTTTCGTAGAAGTTTTCAGTTCTGTTCAGTGTTTGTATATTCAAATTAGAAAAGTTGTCACAGGTGCAGATTGTTTACATGCGTAGTCTCTCTACTTTGCTTGACTTCTTCTGTCCATGGTTTCCCACTGATTTAATAATCTGTGTGTGCTTGTTGTCATTGTTAGTGTTATATGCTGTGTTAGTTTAGTTTGGTTAGCAGTGAACAAGCGGAGTTATGTAAATTTATTTTCATGTTTAGAGCTCGTGATTCATTCCAAGAATTTATATAGCGTCCCTTCAAGAAACCTACCGAGAGGCGTATTTCCCATTTGTTTGCATCAATTAAATTTTGTTCCCTTGTTGTAAGAACTTTTATTTTACTTTTGATGGTACAGTTTTCCTGTCTGTCTCATGCTTACTGTGAAACTGGATGTTTTACTTTATGTAGTGTTCGTGCTGTCAAGTAAAATATAATTGTAAAATGCCTGAAAATGAAGTTTGCTTGTTCTGTAACAGATGGTGTGCCACATAAAATCCAGGCCACAGGTGTCATCCGTCCAACGACTAACGTCAAACAGATGCAGCCCAAGGTACCACAACCTCTCCTAAATATGCACACATTAACTCGTGCAGTTTCTTCTGCTTCACTTTATCAATAGTTCCATATCTTTGCACGGAAATTATGTCAATTACTAACATGATTTCTTTTAATGTATTGCTTTTGCTCTGACTTTGAATTCATTTGCGTTTAAAATGCTGTAAAGTCAGATTACAGACTGCAGCACTTCAGCTAAACAGAACTGGATTCTGTTTAGCACAATATACTAATTCATACTTTTGTACTGATGGTGTCAAAGTTTAGTCCTGGAAAGGAATAGAATTTCCAGCTAGTTTGGCTGATATTTGTACAACAAAATGTAATTGATTGCCACAATGAAACTATTGCAAAAAACCTGAACTTGAAGTGACGCCTGGTGTTGTTTGGTGCTTCTGTATATTTATGTTAACATGCTCTTGTAATAATGAACTTGTCAGAACCCTGCAACTGGAGACATTGAAATTGCAAATTAGGATATGTAAGTCTGAAAAATACAAAGTTTTAGTATAATTAATCAAAAAACCCACCTCGTTTTTGAAGAGAGTTCGGGAGTTTGAAGTTGGTAATCAAAAGGCATACCCTTGAGCAATAAATTCAATAACCAAGGTCATCACAACACATGAAAACAAGATGTAATTGACTTTCAAAGTATTCTGTAACTTAGCATACATGTTTTATGTATAGTTGTGTTTTTTGGATTGTTCTTTGCATTTTCATTCCTAGATTGTTGGTTTCGTGATTGTAGATGCGTGGATCGGTGGTAAACCGTTTGAATGGAAGCAGCGGAGGAAAGCTGCAGGCAGCCAGTCGAGCACGAAAGCATATGTTAAGCTGGATGGAAACTCCCGAGGATTTGCTTTTCTTAGCTACAGAGTCTATAAGGTGGGTGGACATGCTGATTTTTGCATAACTGGGAGCACCTCTAGGTAGATGCCTTGGACGGGTGCTATATAAATGCCTAGAATGAATGAATGCATGAAAGTTGATTTGACAGACTTTTACAGGCGCTTTTGAAGACAAGGCCTGATTTTTCAGGAATTTTTCTCTGTTTTGCTAAAGCATTAATTTTTTAAATCATTAGGTATCGTTGTTGCCTAGAATATAAAAAAATTATTATTGCAACGATAACTTATATAGTTTGTATTGCATATAGTTTGTATACATAAATCTTTGTATTGCTAAGCAGTTACATGTTGAAGAGCTTTGTTTGGTAGGTTCGAATCTGTTTGCTTGACTGACTTTTGCTATAACTTTTGTGCAAATGAATGTTCTTTGGACGTTTATAAATTTATGTGACTTTCATGAACGTCAGCATAACTTGCATAAGTGATATTTTTCTATGAATGATAGAATTTAAAATGAAGTTAACCGGTAAGTGTTAAAATCTGCTTAGTCAGTGGCGGTGACCTGCCTATGTTACTGTCGACCTGCCTTATGACCTGCCAAAAATTCTTTGGAGTTCTCTCCTTTACATTTAATTTCTTCGATCTGCTGAATAACCCGTATGACCCTGACGTGACCTGCTGAAATTGTATACTGCTACAGTGTTTGATGTCTTGTCTTGCAGGAAACTGCGTAGTAAACAGTTGACAGTGGTCGAGATAAAACGAGGCGCTCGCAAACCGTGGGAGAAACTGTCCATGAAGGTTTCAAATGCAACAGACGCTCCTCCTCCTCCTGTCGTCGTACTTGACTAGAACGACGATGTCAAAGCGAAATTAGACAGTAAAATAATCGACTGACAGTTTTGTCCGCAGCTCTGTTGCAGACACGCTCCTCCGACAATTAAACAGTTTTCTCAGAGATTTTCAGCCAGCGGATTGGCTCGGTTCTGAAACTTTCACGGCCCGCGGACAAATACACACACGAGAAGCATTATATTTCTATGATCCACGAGCTGTTGAAATGGTTTACTTCTTTAGACGATGGGATGTATTTCTATATTTCTACGAACTAAGGACGTCGTGATTCTCGAGTGTTACTGTGATCCTTGGATGTTGTTGTGATTAGTCACACCGCGGATAATATTTTTGTGATCCTTGGTCGTTTGTATGACGCTGTTGTATTGATTAATTCTTAAAAGGTTTTGTTTTAACTGAACGATATGCCGATTGCTCATAGATTATCACTTGTTGACTAAGTTCGTACATACAAGATGCATTTTGAAAGTAGAATTGTTTTGTGTGCGAAAACCAATTTTGATAACCAGTATCTGTGGTGGAGCGGGTAAATATAACTACTGCAAGAAACTAACCATTGATCAGCCGTGTATTTTGTGACAGCTAATGAATGAATTACATGAGAGGTGTTGCCTCTCCCTATATTGTCGACCAGTTTAGAAAGAGGCAGCAAATCCACTAGTCTTCCAGAACTGACCAGTGAAAGTTTGATCGGATATAATATGTGGAATTATACGTGGCTTAAATTTGCTCAGAATGCTTGTTGCTTGACAATGGAGTGCTTTGTACACAAGAATGACTTCTTTAAATAAGCACTTTGGACATTGTTAAACATGGAATTCATTTGGGAATATGTTGTCAATAGAAGCAGCCATGCTTGACTAGAAATAACAAAGGCATTTGGTTATTGATACTCCATGAACTTAATGCAGTCTGATGCCTTGAATTACAAAGTAATCTGTTAACATTTAGGGTCATAACACTCCTTTGGCCATTGAACTAGAATTAAAGGGCTTAACTTAAACATAATTTTTTAGTAGATAATAAACTAGTTGAACAAGGCCAAGGTGAGCTTTTTGGAAAGACAATTATAATTATATAATTTGCAGCCTATGCAGAGAACTGTGGTGTCATTTCAGTACTGTATGAGAAATAGGATTTGTTTTTGTGATGCAAAGTGTGTACTTGTTTGCCGATTTCAATGCAGTATCCAAGAATGGTTATTGTGGCTATCTTGCCATTATTTTGGGTGGGTTGGCCAGGGCTTATTCATTTCTTTCAAAACTGATGTGTTATGGTTTTGCATTCTTTGGTTGGGGCATCACTGAATTTCTAGGTTTTTCTGGAGATGTGTTACAAATTACTTGTGTATAATGTATATGGTCAGTTATTAAATGTTTGCTATGTTGGGGCCAGAATGAACATTTCCTAATATTTGTAATCCAGAAGTGCAACTGTGATTCAATTATATGTTGAGAGGAAAATTCGAAGATTTCGAGGAAAAGAAAATTACAGTTCGAGAAATTAGTTACATTTGCTCTGATATTTTATTTAAGAGAATTATTAGCAATAATAAAGCAAGTGCCAATAACAGCAGCGTTGTGGTTTAAAACACTAGTGTTGTTAAATAGTGTTATTAATTTATTCTTTGTTCAGAGATCTTCAACCGTCATAAAATAATTTCCACACTTGCAAAGTCTACACTGTATCCAGTTAGTGAATAAAGAAAATGTACACTTTTTGTGGATACAGTGGGTTGTAGCCAGGTCCACTACGAAGTCCTGAAACATTGTGTCCTACTCAATGTTACTGCGTTGCAATAATAGTTTCGACAGCAGATAATGACCTTAGAACTGTGGATTTCCAAATCCAAGCGCCTCTTGTAGATGATGGATCTCGGCCAACAGTTCATCATCTTGTAAATTCAGCTGCAACATTGAAACAAAACTCGGTCTGCAGCTACATATTTACCTTTGCTATGTCATATATAAAGATAAATTGCAACTGGGATTAGCCCCCCCCCCCCAAGAAGGCCCAGGAACAAAAACCAAACTCCACCCATGTTAGTAAGGGCATAAGTATAGTCATGAAACCATTTGGAGGCTTCCATTTTGGAGGTGCCGATCGAGGGAACGGTGGAAGAACACAGTGGAAATGGCGTCGGACACCTACGGGTGATGAGCCCACGGTTCATGATGATGAGTAAGGGTCATTTTTAAACGTTAAGAATCTTTCAGCAATTATTCATGTTGGGAGTTTGAACCCCAAATATGCCCCCAGTTATAAGTAAAGTTCTGTAAAATTTTAAATGGTGGCTTAAAATTGGTTTGATGCGAAACATTGGTGCTAGTACCCGTAGAATTTTAATTAATCTAGTGGTTCAGAACTTACTGTCAATGTGCTGCATTTAGATAAGAAACAGCAACACTAGTGTCTGTTACTAGTATCTAAAGAGTGTTAAAATAATCATTTAGAGCAGCAGCGCTCAAGGCTTTCCTCTGCCTGCAGTGGTTACCTTGACCGTGTACTTGTAGGCTTGTTCCGCTTCTAGCCGTCTTCCTGTCTGCAGACAGACCAAGCACAGATAAGCCCACACCTCAGGATCCATGTTGTCGAGGATGTTCGCCTCCGTCAGCGCATCCTCCGCATCAGCCAAATCGCCCAGCTACAAAAATTGATTGATATTGATATAGCGTCATCCAGGGTTTTTGTAAAAAAGTGAATTCATAAAATACCTGTGCAATGAAAATGGCAGTCTGGAAAGTTAATCAATCAATCAATCAATAAATCAATCAGAATTTATATAGCGCCCCTTCAAGATACCTACTTGGAGGCGCTCCTGGCCGAGATCAAGCAAAAAACCAGTCTTTAGCAGTTCTTGAAGCTGAGATCAGCTTGGTATGTGGTGTATATCAAGGGAGGGAAGCTTGTTCCAGGTTGTTGTACCAACCACAGAAGGAATGACTGCATTGTTGCAGAGCGAGTGAAAGGAACCATCAAATCACCATGGACAACAAAGCTCAGTGGGTGGTGGCCTATGCAAAGTGTACAGCTAAGATAAACTGAGTCAATATATGAATGTTGACACTTAATCTGCTTTTTAAGAAATTAAAAGGAAATCTGCATTGGTAATAATTACATGTACATACCCGGTAGCAAGCGATGCCAACTCCAAGCCATGATACACACGACGGCGACCGTTTGCAGGCCATCAAGAAAGTGTTTCGTGCACTGTGGAACTGAAAACAAATTACTTAAATGAACACTACAGTTATTTATAGTTAAAGTTATTATAGTTAAAGTTACTGAAAACTGGACAACAACAGCTCACATTGGTTTCCCAGTCACTTTTAGTACACTCTTAAATCAAATCAAATCAAATCAAATACCATTTATTAAGGCAACAACCGTTGCACATTGATCAAGACAAAACAAAACAGAATAATAGCATTAACATTAATGATTAACATAACAGAAAGAATAAACAGCGTATCATAAGAATAAACAGTACATTATAAAGCAAAGGATCGCATACGGTTGAGCACTTAAAGGGGAACCCCAAAGGGACAAGTCCCGCTATCAGAGGAACCCCAGTATCAATCATTGGTGGAATGGCAGGTCAGACATTGTAAACAGATTCAATACATATAGCTTAACTAATTATCTCAGTGCAAACATATGGGTACTGCTAGTCAGTTAAGAAATAAAAAGAAAAACAAGCTTGAGATTTCCAAACTGAAGTGATCATATTAGCTAACAAAGGTCAGAACAGCTGTGGCAAAAGGGAAACACTGTATGATACTCTGCAGGTCAGATCATATACAGTTCAATGATCATTCTTCAGGTAGATATAACTTAAGAGCTCTCTTAAACCTGCTCAAAGTTGGAAGGGAGGTTATATCTAGTGGTAAGGAGTTCCATGTGATTGGGCCCTGGCATTTAATGGAAAATAGCTTCGGATTGATTCTAGCAAAATCAGGTCGGTAATCAGCTGCTTGTCTAGTGTAATGTTGATGCACAGAGGACGCCAATTTAAAATAATTATTAAAACAAGGTGGTAACAAATTATTGTGGTACCGATACATAAAGAGGCCAATTTGGAGCCTATTGATGCCCAATATAGTTAATATACGGTTAATTTTGAAGGTGTCCTTGGTACTAAGTCTCCAATGTATATGGTAGACTGTTCTTATGGCCAATTTCTGAAGTACAACCAAGCATTGGAGAGTTTGAGAATAGTTAACACCCCAAGAGATATTACAGTATGAAAAATACGGATAGACAAGCGTATAATAGAGGTTAGTGAGGATATTCGAAGGCAAGTTATGGCGTATTCTTCGTAGTATACCTATGTTCTTAGCTACTTTTTTGGCAATCTGTGAAATATGTTCTTTCCAATTCAAATGAGAATCAATAATAGTGCCTAAAAACTTGGTTGAGGTCACCTGGTTAATGGATATACCATCAATGGCAATATGTAAATTATCCGGTGGGGGTGTTTTACGCATAGCATAGAAAACAATATAGTTAGTTTTAGTCAGATTAAGGGACAGCTTGTTAGTTCTAAACCAGAGTGATATTAGTTGGAGTTCACTGTTAGCCCTGCAAAATAGATCCGTGATAGATTTATCGTTAAGGAAGGCATTAGTGTCATCAGCAAATAACACTAGTTTGAATAAAGAAGATATATTAGACAAATCATTTACATAAAGCAAGAACAAAAGGGGACCAAGAATAGAACCCTGGGGAACACCACAGGTTATATTACTAGAATAGGAAGAAGAATCGTTAAAATATACAAACTGAGTTCTATTCTTTAGATAATCAGAAAACCATTCATTGGCTACTCCTCTTATTCCATAACCTTTCAGTTTTTTAAGTAGAATACTGTGATATACCGTATCAAAGGCTTTCGATAAATCAAAAAAAATCCCAATGGAATAAGAATTATTATTCATAGCCTCCGATATGTTACTTTGAATATCCATAAGGGCCATAAAGGTAGAGTGGTTCTTTTTAAATCCATATTGATTAGGGGCAAGAAGATTATACTTGTCCAAAAATGCAAGAAGTCTGTTATACATTAGTCTTTCCATTATTTTAGAGAAGAAGGGGAGGATAGAAATAGGTCTGTAATTGGTAATAAGGCTCTTGCTACCAGACTTAAAAATTGGTGTAATTTTGGCAGCCTTCAGTTCCGCAGGTACTTGGCCATATAGAAAAGAGGAATTAAATTGTTATTAACCCTTTGAACCCAACAGGCCGGTTTTCCGGCCCGTTATCCATAGCGTTACGGGAGCTCCGGGTTCAAAGGGTTAAAGTATTAAAGCCAGTTTCCAACCCCCGTTAAGACTGTCCTACTCAGCAAGGGTTGGGTAAAGAGCAGATGATTCCAAAGTTGCATTATTGAAAACCTACAAATGAATGAATTTATACAATAAACAGCTTAGACAAGTACTTGGTGCATTTGGCTGTTAAGTCATTTTGCAAGTAATATGAGAACAAAGTAATGTCTTTGCACTTTGCCAAATTGAGAGATTCAGATAGACATACAGACAGAAAGAAAGAAAGAAAGAAAGAAAGAAAGAAAGAAAGAGAATGTGATGGAAAGGTTCAACAGGAACAAGGAGCTGGAAAGATTGTAGCAAATAGAAGCAACAAAGATTATTACCAGAAGGGACATTTGCCTGCTTTCTTCTTAAATATTTCTACACGTACATGTAATATGTTTGTTTGTATGTGCACTTGTTATAGCACCCCTTCAAGCTCTCCTACTCAGAGGCGCTCCCGAATGCAGAGCGGACACTGCATCGAAGTTTCACGCCGAAGCGCTGAGCAATTGTGAGTGAATGACTTGCCCAAGGTCCTTACGCGGCCAGGACCTCGAGGTGGATTCGAACCTCGAACCTTCCTGCTGCAAGGCAACGACGCCACCACTGTAGTTCATACCTGTCCTTCCTGTAAGTAAATGGAGGCGAGTCGCAGATAGATGGAGTGCATCTCGGAGGCATCAGCAACAAACGCCAGCGTCCTTTCGTAGCAGTTCTTCGCGCCATCTGTGTCTCCCGTCAGGTATTTCATGTGACCCATTATGGCCCAAGCATCTGGACACTAAAATACAAATACTCATAACTTACGAAACGCATGCACTTCGGCTATAGCCCCAAGAGGAGGCCCATGAGCGTAAAGTTTTGTCAATTTCACCTTCCAGTCCTCGCTGATCGCCACACTGACAGTGTACGGTTGAAGTACTCATTTATAGTTATGTTCTCTAGTCTGCAAGTTTAACAAATCCATGCCATGTAGCTGGAATGAACTCAACCCATAGCGTAGTCTTCTCGTGGTAAATGACTCGATGGGCACCTTATCATTAAACTCTTGAACAGTTCGAACATGAAAGTTGAGCCAGGGAGTGGCATTCAGGATGTTACATAAATTTGCAAAACCTGCTATACAAATTGACTGAACATCCCCACGATATATATCTTCATTTATTATTAATTATCAATTGAATGACAAACTGCAACCTATTACAAGGTAGACAAAATAAAAGCAAACAGTCCATTATTACTATTGGATGGTTAGAAAGGTTTAAACATATACGGATTCATACATGGTTAGTTGTTTGTACGGTAATAACTGACCTGATGGTCCATCTGCATGGCCTCCTTGACGTGGGCCTCCACTTCCTGCATCTCGTGTTTCTGTAGCTTCAGCTGAGCCAAACTGATGAAGTACTTGGCACTTGGACCGCCAATTGGATCCACCAGATGCCGAGCCAAAGCTCTCTCGCTAAACTGGATCACACATAAAATATTAATAATTATAAGTTGCGCAATTTAATCTTGGTGCTATTGCCAAACGATTTTCATCAGCCAGTAAAAACCGATCGGAATTTTCACAAAAATGTCAGTCACAATTAAGATTTCAAACTTCCGGCGTTAGTAGACAAATTTTAAAACTTGCTACCAGTCAGCTGGTATCCCTGAGATGCAGGGAACACATGGTGTTAACGATGTGCCGGTATGTAATATTAGACTAACATGATCTCACTATAGGTTATGCGTGTTGATTTTACTTAACAGAGTTTGAACACACAATGAAACATGAATTCAGAACCCAACAGATCAATTAGAGCTCTGCGTAAGGAAGAATTATAAGCCTAGGTCTCAAAACCCGTGAAGTAAATCAAGTTTAGTTGAGGAGTCTAAGACTGGAATCTTACAGGTGTCGCTTTGGCATCCAGTAGGAATCCCACAGCTTGCATGTAGATGCTCTCTGATGGAACGATGGGAGGTTCTGGCGGCAGTAATTCTTCCGCTTCAATTGCTGAGAAACGACCTTTACCCTTAACTATATATCAGAGCATCCAATAGCTTCACCATTAATTACAATTTAACACATACCGTACAATTTTAAACTGTAATTCAGTGCAGTGCTAAAAGTGTAAAAAAAGAAGTGCCTGGACGCCCCTTACCTTTCCAAAAGAAGTGCCAGGACGCCACTTACATTGTCAGGTGTGCGGCCAAAATAAGTGGCAGGATGGCATAGAGATTTGAAAATAAGTGCTAGGACGCCGTCCATGACCATCCTGCCACACTTTAAGCCCTGATTCAGTGTTGAATAAGCATCAGTAATGTCTTGCAAGTCGCCTACCAATCTCTCACTTGTTGCAAACCTTCACCAATAAAATTAATGCCCGAGTCACAATTGGAAGATGTCTTCTACTATTCAAAAACATGACCTCAGCAATGAAACTCTATAATCAATCAAGCCACATGTATTATAATAGTAAAACCACACAAAATGTGTTGTGATTCGATGCCAAAGTAATTTCTGCAAAACAAGTACTAAGACTTTTGTACATAAAATGATGCAAAATGATTACAACACAAGCCTAAAAATATTGTTTTATTCCATCGTTGTTTGGAACATGCTTTTATTTCACCCATCTGATGACTACATGATCACAATAATAAAAATAATAATAATTTAAAAAAATAATAAATAAATAAAATAATAATAATAATAATTTTGAGATGTGTTCACTTATGTTGCAAAAGTCAAGGCCTGATCTCCAGATACAAACTAACATCTTGTAGCATAATTTTCTTTGTACCTGACGGATACCTTGGGTAAAAAATACTATTAATGGTCTAACACTAATAGGTAATAATGTTGATGTGAACAACAGATTTAACATTTAAAATAATTTAGGTTTATTTAAATTTCCAGAATTCCACAATGAAATTACTTACAGCACATTGCTGTCATTGTTTAAAGTTTCAATTTAATTTAATTACTCAACCCTGTTGCTGCATTGGACTCAACATGTTTTAACCAATTATTACATTCGAACAATTTATTCCATTTCTGGAAATTTTAAAGTCCTGATAGATAATTTCTACTTCAAATATAATATTATGTTAAAACCAATAAGTAGTAAATAATAATAGCGATGAAGAATTACTATAGAAGCTGTCACCACAGGATTCACTGGTTTATCAGAACCTTGTCTTGTGCAATATAAAACTGTGATTGACACGGCCAGGAAAAAGCCAAACAACAAACAACTGTATTAGTGTTAAACAAGCAAAATCAAAAGCAAGAAATCAGTTAGATTTAGATGATGATTACAGTGATTAGTAAAACAGATAATCTGCAAATTGGCTAAAATTGAGAAATTAGCAGAAGCAACGAAAATAAGTTGAAACAGTTGAAATCAAAATCAAACTATCATACCATTTCTCTACAAGACACGTGTATTCTATGTACCTGTTTTGAGCAGGACCATGTATAGCTCTCTCCCAGAATCTAACTTACTTGTGCCATGCACGACTGCATACTGCATACGCCAGGGAATACTCCGTGTCAAGATTATATTTGACAAATTCTCACTGCAAATGTGCATTTGGCCACAATTTTGTGAGATTTTTTTTGCAAAATTCTTATAATTATTATAAAGTGCAGACTAGTTAACATGCCTTCTTGCAGATCTAAGAAAATGTAAATTAATATAAAGCAAGGGTCTTGCCATAAAAATGCTACAAAGTATTTTACCATCAGTCATTTTCGTAGATCCCACGCAAAGTCTATACATTGCAGCAACTTTACAAATGACGCTACATTTTCAAAGTGAGAGATTTGGCTGATAAGTAAGTTAGCCAGCCTGTAGGTGCGTAAGGCAGAAATCATTTTATTTCAATGCTTCTATGAGCAAACAGTTAAATGTAAACTTCATCACAATTCTTAATTACGCAAGCACGTTATTGCTCCTTGGAATACCAGGCTTAACCGAAATCGACATACCAGATTTCCTTCCACTGGTTGATTGTCTTGCCTTCAGTGTCGGGCTACTTGAGGGTCGAGGTAGAGCACCGGTCGAGGGTTGGTGAGGGGATTTGACTGTTAAAGTGACAATTACTAGCATGACAAAAAAGCAAGTGCACCGAACAAGCAAGCAGTTACACTCAGAAAACAATACAAATGTGAAGAACTTAGTACGGTAATAGTTGACACGATAGATTCCAAGTAAAGTCTATACATTGTAGCAACTTCACAAATGACGTTACATTCTCAAAGTGAGAAAATTAGCTGGTAAGTTTGTTTGTACGTGCACTTGTTATATAGCGCCCCTTCAATCTCACTACTCGGAGGTGCTCCCGACTGCAGCGCGGACACTGTGCCAGAGTTTCACGCTCAAGCGCTGAGCAATTGCGAGTGAAGGACTTGCCCAAGGTCCCTACACGGCAACTTGAGATGGATTCAAACCTGCAACCATACGGCTGCAAGGCAACAAACATACCCACCACACCACCACGCCCCACGTTAACCAGTACTTGTAGGTACCTGTAGATGGGACAAATTTTCATTTCAATGCTTCTATGAGCAAGCAGTTAAGTGTAAATTTTACCTCAATTCTTAATTACGCAAGCACGTTATTCGTCCCTGGAATACCAGGCTTAACCGAAATCAACATACCAGATTTCCTTCCGCTCGTTGATTGTCTTGGCTTCAGCGTCTGGGTACTTGAGGGTCGGGATTGAGGATTGCTTGCAGACGGCTGAGGGGATTTGAGTGCTAAAGTGACAATTACTAGCATGACAAAAAAGCCAGTGCACCGAACAAGCAAGCAGTTACACTCGGAAAACAATACAAATGTGAAGAAGTTAGTAAAAATAATTGACATAAAGCACACAGAAGAAGCTTCACCAAAATCAGTATTCTAATCAGGGCGGTCTTTAACTGCCATTTCTACTTCTGATGGCTAAAAATACATTAATTTTTGGCAACACAGGCAATCAGTAATTATAACATATTGATTAATTATTGTATGTTTGTATGTGCAATGTGAATATGCTGGTTCCCGCGAATACGCCTTTGTCGGGGCTGTCGAAGTCTCGAGATTACAATTACGATTGTTATAACGCCCCTTCAAGGTTTCTACTCAGAGGCGCTCCCGAATGCAGAGCGGACACTGCATCGGAGTTTCACGCCGAAGCGCTGAGCAATTGTGAGTGAAGGACTTGCCCAAGGTCCCTATGAGGAGACTTGAGGTGGATTCGAACCTGCAACCCTCTGGCTGCAAGGCAACGGACATGCCCACTACACAACTGCGCCCCACAAGATTAGTGCAGTGGTTAAAGTGATCAGGATGAGCAGTGGGAATGCCGAATGGGTGAACAGTGGGAACGCTAAGAAGAGTTTTATTGGAATGCATGTGTTTCCAGGTTTCCATGCATGGTGATCAACTGGTGAGAACGCAAGCAAAAAATTTCGAGAGAAGTTGGAATGCCGTTCCCACCCGTTTTAAGCACTGGTTCTATTAGCATGATATCTGAATCATAGATTGAGTATTCGAATATTATGAATATTAAGATTTTCAAATATTCACGAATATTAACGAATATTAAAACTGCCAACTTAATATTCATAATATTCAAAAAATTATTTATTCTTGTTCTTTCAAGAAATTCTTAATTCTTAATTCTTATTTTGTTATTTATGAAAATGTTTAACTTTTACTTAATGGATTGTACAAAATTGAGTTAGTCTACGCATAGAGTATACAGAAAAAATAAATAGCCTATATTTTTGAGTTCAGACAGAAATTCAGAAAAAGTGTAATATAGAGGCATGCCAGTGAAACAAATGGAAAAACCTTTTCGAGCTTTTCAACTGGCAGTCTGGCACTATAGCCTGTACACTGCAGGCCTAATTATCACAGTTTTCATAATTTCTTTCTGAATCGAAAAAATCTTTCTTTTGATTTTAGCACCAAAATGCACAATAACGATGCATTCAACAGCCAAAAGCTCTGACTATTCAATTGGAATGTCTTATATAGCTTATAAGAGGCATTCGGATGAAACTCATTGTTTTTCTTTGGATTGGTGGGTAAAGACTCTCGGCTTAAACTACACCACTGTCCGTAACCTAACCTCAGTATACCCTGCATGATTGTAGCCTGTGAGTGCCAGTCCCAAACCTGGATAAAGGAGGAGGGCGACTTCAACGCCTTGGCAGTCGTTAGATGTCGTCAATCGTCATACACTATATATCAGTGGTTCCCAACCTTTTTTGACCGAAGGGCCACTTTTTCTAAGTTGGAGGGCACGAGGGCCACTTTTTCTTAGTTGAAGGACATTAGGGGGCCAAAAGGCCAAAATTTAGTTAACTAAAAGTATATAAAATTGTTATTATTGATTAAAAATAATATGATTGATGTTATTTATAGATTTCAAAACAAAATAAATTATAATAGAAAATAATTATGTGTTCTATCCTGTTAAAATAGTCATTTTATCATATATTTTTGTTAATTCTTTGAGAGACGAGGGCCATTTTTGAGGCTTGGCGGGCCATTTTTTTAGGCCTGGCGGGCCACTTTTGGCCCGCGGGCCACGGGTTGGGAACCGCTGGCATAGACCTATAGCAGTAAGTGACAATAACTTTAATAGATTTTATTGTAAAAAACCTTCAAGGTCTCTGCTGAGTCTGGTCAATGTGGCCATGCGGCATTCATATCACATTCAATACTTAATGTAGGCCTAAGTCACTTTGTCTGACTTCTGCCCCCCCCCCCCCCGAACTGCCTCACCGATGGCAGTTGGAAAGACTAGTAGCAGCAATAGTAGGCTAAATTATAAATAAACTTTAACTGCCTATTAGAGCTATGCCTATAAGCTTAATAGTAGGCTAACTGTATATTGATAAAGTAGTTTTATATCAGTGTAGCAGGATGAGTAGGCTAGGCCTAAATATACATGCCAACGCAGAAAATAATAGTGCCAGATTACAAGCAAAATGTATCCTGATCTCAGCATATTAAGCGCAATGCATATTTTAATTCAACCGTGCCCTGGATGCGAGTGAATGTCATAGAGACATACAGAAGCTTAAACTGCTTAATACCGAGTAACATTGCGGTTTCGATCGTTCACCTTAATTCGTTAACGAATATTTACGAATATTTACGAATATTAAAAAATCTTAATATTCACGAATATTTACGAATATTAAAACCTAAAGTCACGAATATTCAATCTATGATCTGAATGCTCTAAACTTTGATCAGCATGTTAAACTGTATAATGTTCTGCAGTAAATTCATTAGTGCACATGAATTATATTTCTTGATTAACCCTTTAGCAACGAGAGTGTACTAAGAGCGTCTAAAAAACCAATGCAGCTCATCGTTAGTGTTAAATAGCATAAAGTTAGTTTTTAGAAAAAACCAGAAGATGCATGCATTCAATTACTAAAGGTAAATTTCAGGTTAAAAGCCACAATATATTCATTAACAAAACTGATAAAAATTGTTAATCAATCTTATCATGCAATCATGCATACCTGACAAGCCAAAAGCCCACAAAATTAAATCGTTCCAAATCAATTATGCTTCAGGAACAGGTGTAAGAATGTTATGAAGGTGCATTGTGCAATTACAACTTAGAAATCAATGCATTCACTGTGTACAGCAAAAGTGCATTGGATGCTCTAAAAACAAAGATATATAACCATGCAATTAACTACCAGAAACTCAAATTAATAACTAGTGCAATTAAGCGTGGATCCAAGAAATAATTCAGCCATGGACCCATCATATATAATTTGATTGCATTTAAATATATTAATATATATAATTATAATACATATATTAATATATATATAATACATATATAATACATATATATAGGCTATATATATAATCCCATGGATTTGTCCATCCATAACCAGTTTTGTCACGGTTAGCCACAGATATTCTAATAATGCTGTTGAAGAAGATACACGAGAAAAATACAAAAAGCAAAGCAAAAATGGTGTACAAAATGTCTCAAAGGGGTGTGAAATGGGAGAAAAATTGGGAAAAAAGCTAGAAAAACCCACAGAAATCCTGACAAAAAAGACTAATGATTAAAAGTACGCTGCCTAGATCACAATAAAATTTGGCCCTCATTGAAGTTTTTGGATCGACTTTTTTACTTCCGGAAGGTAACAATTCTCTGTTTAAAAATAGTGCGTCCAATGAAGATAGCTGTGGCACTCTTCGCCCTCCCTAACCCAGGTTTTGACTGAATTTGCTAAATTACCAAACAATAAAGACGAACAGACAAACTACGAACCTTTCCCATCTTCTTTCCTGTCAACCGACTGTCCGGAAGCCTTCTCCGTCTTCTTCAGCGGGTCGATCTTTTCGGGACTCGGTTCAACGTTTTCTTCTTCTATCTTCTGCTTGCTAAGATCGCCTCCTTCACCCACTTTCTTTTCGGGGCTTTCTGATCTCTCACCCTCCTCGTCTGTTGGCACTGGGATGTCAGAAGTGGGTGGAGCCGGCGGAAGAGAAGCTGCCACGGCGGCAGCCATGTTCAGGTGCTCAGCTTCTGCCACAGTCATCTCGGCTCCAATCTCGTTGCCAGTACTGAGGTAGAAGAGACCTGCAGTTGGAAAATCAGAACAATCGTAATCTCAAAATTTCTAAAGCGCTACTTGAAAGCCAAGCGCGGGGCACCAGCTTATTCACGAGCGCTGTGTTGAGTCAAAAGGGTTGTCTGTAAGAGTAGTCCGAGGTGGTCCGGGTCGAGTTACCATAGGATCAGAGGGGCGGAACAGCTACTAAGGCGGGTGTCGTCTGGGCCGAGATTTGGAAGGTACAGGATCAGATGAGACAGGGTAAGAGTTGTAACATCGTCAATGCAAGAAGATTGAAGGCTATGTACATGTATGAGAACTGTAAAATATTTCAAACATTATGAAAGCTGTGAGGACCTTGACATGTGGCCAGTGCATCCAAGGACTTGTCTGCATGTACACACAATATGTCCTGGTGTGTTGATAAAATGACAGTACACACTATGCCTGCTGTCAAATACTTTAACACCAAATTTGGATTTTGCACGTCAAACAAGAGTGTTTAGAATAAAATATATCTGCACAGTAACTAGGTTTAGCCTAACTGTGGTGATCAGTGTACCAGCATTTGCGACTAAAAAGACCCAGACCATATAACATATGCAACTGTTTACAACACATGGTGTAAGATAACATGGTGAAATGTATGAATTAATTTCAAATTATATACTATACTATACTATACTATACTATACTATACTATTTTTGAATTTATAAAGCGCCTCTCACAGTACAAGCTAATCAGAGGCGCTCCCAGTGCGAGGATCCCCTTGGAATAAGAAACGTTTTAAAGAAACGTGCAGAAACAGCAGTGCTTCCAGATCAGATCTGAGTACGAATAATAACAGGGAGGCCATTCCAAAGCAAAGAGCAGACAGAGGCAAAAGCGCAGTGTTGGGCTGTGGAAGTCCGAGATCGTGGTACAAGAAGATCATGACGGTCTATAAAGTGGAGAGGACGTCCAGTGGTAGTTGAGATAGGCCGCCTAATAAGATCATAGTTCTAGACTGCATAATTCTTTTGTGTATAACTGCATTTCTGGTAATTTATTCATTCGTTGTTTATTCCTTAAATGAATTTGCATAGCGTCTCTTCAAGGGGATTTCTCAGAGGCGCGCCCAACCTCAGTACGGCCAAATAAAACTGTCTTAAGATGAGAGAGGAAAGCCTGAGAAAAAATTCTATTAACTCATTCCCGCCGGAATTGTTCCGATACCTATTGGGTTTATCGGGTCACCCGCGACCCGATCCGGCGGGAAAGAGTTTTAAGGGAGCGGAACGTCACGGGGTCACCATTTCAGGTCGAGGGTAATACCCCTGAGAAGGCACAGTTCTGCATAGTGGAGGTACGAGTAGAAGGGACTGATGTAATGATCCTATTCAATGGATAACTGGCACCAACTGTAATCATAATTGTCATGTAGAACATTTATAAAGCACCACTAAAGGATTTAGACTAGGCTCTCCCGACCCAAGTCAGAGCTGTATAACGTTGATGCTGTCACTTTAACTTACTAAACAGCGTCCAGGCCAGAATGCTTTTTGGTTCGTACGTTGTTGCTGCTTCAAAGAATGTTTCAGCCGACTCGTTTCTCTCCAGCATTGAACAAACAATGCCATTGAGAAGTAAACTGTTCAGAATTTAAAGAAAACAGGAGAGTTTCATCACACAAGCTCAAGAAACAAGTCCCTTAATCCTCATCTTTGCTTCAAATTAGTATCACTTGTGTGTCGTACTAATTTACAAAATAATTACAGGTGCTAATTCAAACTAAATGATCTGGACAATTGATGATCTTAGAAATTATTATAAACAAAGCATTAAAAATTTTTCATAACTTTAAAGCCATTTCTGTTTTAACGCTTAAAATACGACGAGAGCGTACTAAAAGCTACTGAGATACAAACACAGTTTGTCTTCAAAAGCGTTAAGTACAGTTAAATTATTGTTACCCAAAGCTTAGATTTGAGACAATAACGGGTAGCATAGCGAATACGTAATTAGACTGACCCATGCTGATGTCTCTGATCAATGGCAAGACACTCTCGGAAGCACTCCTCAGCCTGAACCAAACACAGTGAACATTCACAACCCGTAAAAACTGCCTTGCATAAACATTCATCTCTTATACAAGATGTAGAATTGTTCCACGCAATGTTGTGAGAGGTAAGAAGGACTGTTATTGCTTCATTAATAATTAGTACAGCAATTACAAATAAGAAGTTGAATGATTATCATAGTAACAAATTATATCATCGTGGCATCAAGCTGCTCAATTGTTAGTTAGATCACTATGTTTATTCACCTTAGATAGATCATCATATTAATTCACCTTAACTAGATCATGTTAATTCACCTTAATTAGACTATTATGTAATTCACTTATGAGATCACTATGTTAATTCACCTTAACTAGATCATGTTAATTCACCTTAATTAGACTATTATTTAATTCACTTATGAGATCATTATGTTTATTCACCTTAGATAGATCGTTCAGATACAGACAGAATGTTCCATAATCCAGCCAGTGGTCGGGATCGTTCTTGTCACGAGCAATTCGCTAAAAACAGTTAACAAATTCGCTAAAAACAGTAGCAACAAACATGCATTTGTTAGAACAATAACACTGTTGTTGTTGCTGTTGTTCACCACCATGACAACCACTACCACCACAACACCATCATGATGACAACCAACCATCACTGCAACCACCAACCATGACAATGACCCCTCGCAACAACCATCACCACCACCAATTCACCATGACCACCACAACCACTACTAACACTCTCAGTAATATCAATATAAGAATAATTTTTAAAAAATTTAGAATAAAAACAACTGAATACAAGAAGAATACTTTTACCTCTTGGTAGAACTTGGCAGCAAGCTCAAAGTTTTCATTAACTTCAGCCTCGCGAGCAAAATGCTTGAGTTGGACGGAGTCTGTAAGAGGAGCTGGAATTGGTCTCTGGTCCTCAACGGCCAGGACCTTGCCAAGACCAACATGCATTTCATCAATCAAGTAGACGTACAGCTCACTAAGAAAGGCCTGCAAATGCAAAAGTGGAATTTTTCAGCAAAGGAAATAAGCCACTCTGAACGCTTAATTTACAGTCCATTTCAACGTCCTATCGTGCATTTGCTTAATGAAGCAATAAATGCCATAACATTACTCACTTACCCGGTACTCACTTAATTGCTTAATTAATCATCTCTTTCATTAAGCATAAACAACTGTGCAAGAATCTCCAGCATTAAATATGTGAATGAAATAGCGTGGCATTAAATAAAGTATATTTTCAGTTCAGTTTCAGCTTCAAAACCGTCTGGGTAGACTGCATGTGAATGTCTGGGCAAATGCCAATAATTATAAAGTACTTAAAGTTTCTTTAATCTTCACCTGCAATTCATTTTTATCCTGAAAGTTGCTCGTCTTCAAGTGCTTTTCACGGACGATCTTCACGACCGAGTACTTGAGCTGCTCCTTAAACGCCAGATATTTTCCACTGGCGTTCAGGTGGTAAGTAAGCTTCTGCCGCCTAAAGACAATGGATAAGATAAGCAACTGACAATATTAAAGCATGTGAGTATGCATCAGACTGCATATACAATATTATACATACATGGCAAAGAGAAAGACTCAATGGAAAAGGAATTTTCTTAGAATAGAATGTTCTTCATTGGATAGTCAAAATTGAAAACCGAATTTTAGCATGCAGTGTAATTTTAAATTTTAATACTAGAACAGAAAGCTTGGAAAAATTGCTTCCACATCTCCAAACTTAGCCCTTATAATATTTTCTTAGTATGGTTAATAGCTACTGTTAAACTGATGATGGATGAATATCGAGATGCTAATGGTAAATTCGATATATAATGAAATCATCCACACAAGCACGCAGTCACTAAATAGCTGAATTGGATCATTGCTTGCTCTGCCTAATAGAACCCTCAAACTGTTGCGCAATAAACTAACTAGCTACAGAAACATTAAATCTCAAACTAACAATTATGATAATTTAGGTGTAAACTGCATTCAAAAGGAGACAGAAAAGATTTAATTAAATCCCTACAAATGCATTACTTATAAATTAAACACAGAGCCGCCCTACTCACTTGTCTTCGATTGAATCAGTTTGGTAGGAGCAGAGATTGTCATTGAAATTCTCCCTAGAAAGAAAAAGAAACAGGTCAATGCAAATAGTAATCAAATCCAATGCAATCACATATCAAGTATACACAACAAACGTTATTCGGGCTGCATAGTAGAATCAAATACACTACACATCAACTACCATACATCAACTACATCAACTAACATCAACTACACCAACTACATCAACTATACTAAATGACCAATACCTCCTGCATATGAGTCGAATAATTAAACAACGTGCTATTTATTGGATTTTGATAAAATATTGGCTTACTTGTGGTGCAATTAGTTATGTTAACCTGCACCTTATAAACTTTTATATAAAAGAAATCATAACAATAATGATGAAAATGATGAAAATAATGATGATGATGATGATGATGATGATGATGATGATGATGATTATGATGATGATTATGATGATGATGCTGACGACGACGACGACGACGATGATGATAACTGGTGTTTTGTTCCTAAAGATCAGATCAGACCACACCATCTGAATTAATACATCTTGTTCCTACATTTTCATGGTCCACACAAGAATAATTCAAATTCACCAACCTGAACTCATCCAACAGAAGGTTGGCAACAACACCGACTTGATTATGAAAATCATCAACAGCCTGAAAGAAACAACCAGAGACACATAAAAAATACTATAAAATGATCTGCAAAAAAGGTCAAGCTGGTCAAAAGCACATGTCACAGATTTAGCAACCTACCAGTGGCAAAATAGTCTTGTGATTTCAGACTAAGATGAGAGGTTATTAATTAAATAAGTAGTATTTATTTCCGTCTCAAAAAAAGCACACAATAATTATATTGTACTAGGAGCAGAGTATAATAATATATAGGCATTATATATGCATAAGTATATAAAATTAAATCACCTCTAAACTGTTTAGGCTTAACAACAGGCAGCATAATAACTTTGAACAGCTTCAACTTCATTTGCACTGATCCGAGATCAGCACAATAGCAAACGTTTCTTCCACACACATAGCGTTAACTTTGTTCATACAATGCATAGTTTAACACTTTAATGACGAAAAGCTGCATTAGTTTCCCAGCAACTTTCAGTATACCATTGTTTTTAATGCGTTAAATATTTGAGTCAAAACAAAACAAGAAATACAGCTGTGTAGAAGCATAGAAAGAAAGTTAACCCTTTGTGCACAGTTGGTCTTCTTAGGAAACTGAGGTCGTGGAGGAACCAATTCAGAAATACTAAACAAACAAATAAAACAGCTCTATTAATTAAATAATTAATTTAAAAATAACTCAATAATGAATATAATTAAATAATTGTATCATCATCATCATCAATATCTTAGGGCTCAATGCCCGTAAGAGTCCGACGCCACTCTCTGTCTGAGTCTGTCTCGTGCCATGTTGCCCAGCTTCAACCGGTCCGGTCAGCAGGTCTGCTCCATACCATTAACATCTTGGAGCATCTAGACCACATTGTCCGATTGAAGAGAATCGTGAAAAAGAGGCATGAAGGACAACGTGGGTCAGTGCCCGTTGTGTCCCACGCTCTCTCCCCCGACCCTCTCCATCGGTCTGTCCTGACCGACCTGTGCATGTCTGCTTCACATCATGACACCTTGAAGCATCTGGGTAGCTATGTCACTTGTGTCGTGGTTTTGGCGGATTACAATCGTCTTGGTTTTTCACTGCCAGCGTATCGCCACCCATCTGGCAACCTTCCTCCTTTTGTCCGGGCTTAGGACCGGCACAGGGACGTTATTGGTTCCCTGTGGCAGAGGATGGATGCAGTTTAACGTCGTGCCCAGGACTTAAATAATTGTATAGGAGCAAGAAAAAAGCAGTTCTTCATTGCTGATCATTTAAAGAATTAACACTGTAGCAACAACTAAGGAATTGCGATTTCATGCATCCAGAAATAAATCAATTCAGTTAAATATGCACACTTAGGCACAGCTTCATCATCATCATCATCATCATCATACCCATCTACAGTTCTACACAGAAGCATTTATTTACTAAACGCATACAAAATATTATCCAATCATGGATTACTAGTCAAGCTAAATATATTGGTGTTCCATGAAATCGAACTCGATCTTGCCTCCACGTAAAGCATTCCTTCACACTTAGGCACAGCTTCATCATCATCACGCCCATCTGCAGTTCTACACAGAACCATTTGTTTATTAAACGCATGTAAAATATTATCCACTCATGGAGTATTTGTCAAGCTGAATATTGGTGTTCCTCAACACTGACCAGTTCAAAGCAATGCCACTAGCTACAGGTGATACACAGAGTATTGCCACACACGCAGGGCTCAGAGTGTGGCAGGACGGTCATGGACGGCGTCCTGGCACTTATTTTTAAATCTCTATGCCGTCCTGCCACTTATTTGGCCAGCCCACCTAAAAATGTAAGGCGTGTCCTGGCACTTCTTTTGGAAAGGTAAGGGGGCGTCCAGGCACTTATTTTGTTTACACTTTTAGCACTGCACACACGCAAAAGACTAAGGTAGAGATCTGTAATTTTCTAACCGCAGTGCAAGATCCGAAGACTCTTTCTTGCGTATGAGCGGCTGCTGGAGTTCGATTTCGATCATGACATACGACCTCGCCTCCACGTAATGCATTCCTTCAACGTTGACTGGCTGCTGAGACTCTGCCTCACTCGCTCCTTCACCAACCGGCTTCAGTGACGACGGCTACAAACAACAGAGTTCCACAGACAACTGATTTCTCCCAACCATCACCATGACAGTAAGTCAACATTGTGGGGCGTGGTGGTGTAGTGGTGGCGTCGTTGCCTTGGAGCCGGAAGGTTTGAGGTTCGAATCCGCCTCGCCGCGTAAGGACCTTGGGCAAGTCCTTCACTCACAATTGCTCAGCGCTTCGGCGTGAAACTCCGATGCAGTGTCCGCTCTGCATTTGGGAGCGCCTCTGAGTAGAGAGAGCTTTAAGGGGCACTATGACAAGTGCACATACAAACAAACATGATCATTGTCACAAAATTCCTTATCCTCCTCTTCCTCATCATCACCATAACCGTCACCTTCATCATCATCGCTACCATCATCATCACTCTGTCGTGATTCTCTTTGTTGCCTGTAGTTAAAATTAATTCCCTTATAATTGATATCAATATAATGGCACTAAGTTATTGTGTATGTATGTACGTATGTACGTACAACATACATATGTAAGTGTGTATGTATGTATGTATGTATGTATGTATGTATGTATGTATGTATGTATGTATGTATGTACGTATGCATGATTGTATGTATGTATGTATGTATGTATGAATGTATGTATGTACTATGTATGTATGCATGCATGTATCATGATTTTAAGCATATGTAATACGTACACACTGGTTGGATTTGCTTAACATTGTGTAGCATTAAAATTACATTATAAAATAAAATAAATTTATAATTGAAATAGTTATGGAAGTAATGAAATACTCAATAACATCATAAGTGATTTCAGTCCATTAGTACATGTAATATTAGTAGTTAACCAGCAATGTAAACTATTAACAGCATTTTAAAATCCAAACGAATAATTATAATGAAACTATGGCAACAAAAAGAAATAAACAAATAAGAGCAGCAAACACCTTATAACTATTGCTTGGTAATTACCAATCTGGAGGATGATCAAACAATAAATTCTAGCTTATCAATAACGTGAAGCCAAGTTGTATAACAAAAAAAAATAGTAAACCAGCTTAAATATTAGTTACTTATGTAATCAAAAGCTTGCATGAATGTTAATCAGCTTCCGTTCCAACATAAAATTTAGCTCAAACACTTCCTTGTCCCCAAAGTTAATGAGAAACAAATATGAACACTTGAATAGTTAAGATATACGCAAAGGAAATACATAACTTTTTTGCGACACCTTCATGCAAGGTGTTAGATTTTCGTGAACTAGAAAGTCTAGACTAGAGAAAAGGAAGATAAGTAAAATATAAATCAATGGCTATTCACAGAATATTAATTCCAGCTTCTCAGTACACTATAATTTCACTTACCAATGCATTCGTTCACAGCTAACCGTTGCAATATAATGTATCGTAGTGATATCACTTAAAAGCATATAATGATATCCTGTCTCCGGGCTAGCCAATGGGGATGAAGTGTTAGCGACTTCATTTTCAAGGCCTTGGCATATAAGGGTGGTGGCCAATCCTCTCCCTCACCGTCTTAAAAGCATAAGTCTCACTAAATGCAGTTGACACTTAAAAAGCAGCTTGAATTTAGCCTAAAGAACTAATTTTTTGCTTTAACGTGTTGCATGAAAAAGCAATACCAGCTGAATAGACAAGGAGTGAGTGTAGAGAAAGAACAGCAGGCATCATTTGGTTTTCGTAGATGAATCCAAGATACTATGCATCACTAACAGCTCCCTCATCACCACGCTGTCTACAGTGTCTATAGGTCTGGCCTCCAAGTCTCAACTTGCCTTAACGCTTCTACTCTGACAATGAACTAATGTCAAGTCTACCTCTTCAAATGAATTAGCTAAGCGTCTTCATGCTTACAATTATAATAAGCATAAAGTCGTTTTTTGGCTTAATAAAAACATGCAATCTCATATTTTCATATGCCAATCTACCGGTAATACAGTGGCACTCAATGGTACTGCTCATCCACATCTATTCAACCTCAATAATGATGGCTGCCTAGGCATGAATCAATCTCCAGATTAAATGGGTTTAGTTGCTGCAGTTAACAAGCAGACTCTCTGGGAATCCATCATACGGAGAAGAGTATTATCAGTTTCTCTTCGTTAAATGCCATCATTCAGATTGCAAGGCACTAAAACTGTTCCTGCAACACTCAACCTGTGACAAAACCTGATTTAACTGAGCACTACCTAAATAATACTCTCCTGAACAACTTGCAAGAAAATGACATCACTGTCTGAAGAAAACCGTTTTTCATATTTAGGAACAATAATTTTGTTAAAAAAATTATATCACAATGAAAATGTATTTTTTTAGATACTGGTTTTAAACACAGGTGAGGATCCTACTCTAACATATAACCAGATATGTATGAAAATCAGACATAAGAAAGAACGTTCAAGAAAAATGTGTATGCATACATTGCATAGGCAATATGAAGACAGTCCAAAGGTGCTCAAGTCAACAACAAAATCAGTGCAAACAAGTGACAAAACAATTTAAAGTAAAATGAAGTCACACAGTTGCAATGAAGATTAAACAAACATCGTATGGATGAAAAGTGCAAACAGAATTGCAATTCAACTGGATACTATTTACACTCAAACTAATAATATTTATGGTTGCATCTAAATATTTTTCGAACAAAAGTCATGCATAGCAATCATCAAAAACATCAGAACAAAAGTCAACTCCAACCAACATTTTAAAGCAAACTACATATCCTAGGAGCATGATCTTTAAACTGATGTGTCCACCCAGTGAAAATGCCCTTCTTTCATTGTGGGTTATTCTATGCATCATAATTTTCAACTTTAGAAGCCACAGAACAGTGCTTAACAAATGTTCTTGCTTTAAAAGTGACACACATTCTTGTTATGGTTTTAAAGAGGAAAAACAAAACCGCATATATATATTACGAAAAAAGTTGTTATAAACAGTTCAAATGTTTCACCAGTCAAGTTGAAACTGGGTGCAGATAAAAACTAAAGTGCCATTCACAAACATTGAGTGAGTTTTCACTGCTACACTCTACCTGCATATCAGTCTTCTGTTTGGCCTTAGTCAAAATAAAACCATGCTTTTCTTCACATATAATCAACCATTGTGTTACTCCCAAAGGAACAACTTTGAATAAATTGACAAGAAATAGCTCCTGCAAGGCACTGCATACTTGAGTCATTCCTCAGCACCAACACATCATGCACCAAGCACTCTGAACCTGTGATCTATTAAGCCATCCCTTTCAACTATGCTCAAGTCATTTTTATAGCACCTGTTTTGATCTTTCAGACATTCATTTTGATAGTGCTTTTGAGGAGCTACTAAAATAAAGTTCAGACGCATACACACATTTATGCATACATCAGTCAGTCAAGGACAAGACTCCATTGGTTCATTTACATGGAGAATTTCCCTTGGTTTTATGCCTTGTACACAAGCAACCATACTACATCATTTGGCTGACAAGGACTTCTCCATAAAGTTCTGATGGCACCATACAAAAATATCTATAATTAAACCTCTTTTAGTCAGTGAATGAAGACAATGCCCTGGATTCGGAGTACCTCTGGCATTAAGTGGCTCCTTATAATGCTCGATTACAATTACGATTACCAGCTACATTGTAAGTGGAAGACTAGCATCGTCGAATATTACCGGTACTATCAATCTGTCTATGGAATTTATATAGCACCCTTTTAAGACAACCATTCAAAGGCACAAGTAGTTTCCATTTCATAGGACATCAACCGACTTTTCTTTATTTTTAATTTACACCAGAGGGGGTGATGGCGGTGTGGGGATGGGTGGGGAAGCGAGGTAAGGGTGGGGTTGGGGTTTGTTGAGATGGGTCGGGGTGGAGTTGCGATAGTGAAAACAAAGCGAAACATTCTTCCCATGAATTTCATATGTTGAAAATTTTGCCTCTGGCTTGGCATGGCGGTAATAATAGTCGCGGCAGTCAATGTTTTAAAGAACTTTTCTTAACATGTGACATCAGACTTACTGGTTTCTTCTCCATCTTCGCACCACCTTTACTGTCTTCCCTTTTTCCTAAAGGCTTCGACAGTGGTGAAGTATTGCGAGCCAAAATGCCGTTAGCGACGCGAGACGCATCCTCTGCCAAACCAACCGTCCGCTGAGTCTACACAAAAAGAACCAAAAACTACGTTAATTAACAAATAATCATTACCTGGGAATTTATCATTCTAAGCATATGACCCATAAACAATATCTACCCTACCTGCCAATTGATTTTGTTTTGACTAAGTACTTGTGAATAAACTTCTTCCTGTGACAGCTTTTTTGGTGCTGAATAAAAATCTGCGTCACCCCTTTAGATCTTGGAACTGCCTATCGATTATGCTTTGACTAAGCACCTGTGAATAAGCTGGTTCCTACGACTGCGTCCTTTGGGACCGTTGAAATTTCTACATCGCTACGATGACAAACCTCAAGATCACTTAAATTACAATCAGCACTGAGCACCAGTGTTGTTGAAATAATCCACGTAATGACATTCTTACCTTTTCCAACAGTTCTTGATCACTGAAAGCCACCACTTTGTAGGCACCTCGAATTCTCTTCACTAGCAAATTAAGATAAGCAACAACAACAACAAACAGATGACTATCTTTCCTTCGACAATACAAGAAGAAGAAACGAGATAACAGAAGTATCATCATCATAGCTGTAACTGTCAAAAAAGTCACCCAGAATCCACAATTGTCAAATCGATTTATGGAAGTCTAGATTTATAAAAGGAAAAGTGACAAATGTTCCTCCAACGCAGCTACGATTTCTGGGTCTGTAACAGATTACGATCGTGATCGTAAACTCAAAACTTCAAAAGTATCACTTCTAAACTAACCTCAGCATGCCGCAAGTGGCAATTGGCAATCTAATCTAATCCACTGACTTGTAAAGCACCATTATCATAGCATCCAAGACTCAGAAGCGGTAATTAGGTTGTAGTAGAGTGAAATTGCACTAAAAACTCAAATCCATTGCAACAGCTAGGCTGCAATCCGATATCTGAAAGAAACCACAAGCTGATTTACCTCAAATTTGTAACCAAAGTGAGCCAATGAAAGTGGCTGTCACGGTTTTTCAGGCCAGATATCCATTGACTCAATGACAATCCACATTGCCAGTTTGTCACAGCAGCTAGCGGAAGCCAACAGATTGTGTGGCTACACTTACTGATGGAATAGCACAACAGGAGTCATAGGGGTCAAAAGAGGTCAGACTGCTCAGGCAAAACAACTCACCTCCGGGATACAAGAGCGGAGACATATCGACGTAAGCGACACCGTGATAACTGATTGCGTCATCGTCCTAAGCAGACAACAGACACAGATATTACCTCAAGATACGTAATTATTAATTATAGATAGCTGGTTACAGCACTTGGTTTGTAAATATGGAAAGTATGAGCTGAGTATGATGAGTATGAGCAGTGATGAATAAAGGTTTTCATCAAGACTATTGCAAGTTGTACAAATATACTTGTATACTGTATAAACATGTATGTAACCTAGATAAACATCATGGCCACCCCAGATTGTGATAAAATAGAGTACTATGAATTATCATGGTCTTCTGAGGTGGTTTCTTTGTAGGAAGACTTGACAAGGCCTTCGTTCACAAATCACCAAGATTTAAAAAGAGCATGCCAATCTGTCTGTCGAAAGCCGACGAATACTCACTCTGCCCTTCATCCGTCCGGCAGCGGGTAAGATCGTCCGAAAAACCTCCACTGGCAGATAACGGCATTTTGAAATTCGCTCTTTAAATCTGTTTAAACATCCAAAGAAAGCATCAATTAAGCAGAAAAACAACTTTCAAAACAATGATTAATATAATTAATGCACAGGAAATGAAAAAGCAACATGAATTTGTAGTCAGAACATCTTTGCAATTCCAACACAGAAAACACATGTGAACCAGAAGAGATGCCACACGCAAGAAACTCAAAATATATACTGGCCAGTAATAACTCAGGAAAACACTAAAAATAGCTCTAAAAATAATGTTTAATAACTACACATTATCACGAAATTAAGGAATAATTATTGTGAAACATGCATCTGATAAGTTTAACAAATAAATGCCTTACAGGCAAAGTCAATCTACACTTGCAAGTTGGTGCTTCATCAAAATCACAAAAACTGGGGTATTATAGATCTAAGGTATATCAAGAGTAGCACTTCTGTAATTTCTGGAATCAAGACTTAACGCTCAATAACAAGAGTGCACAAAAGGGTGACTGCGAAACCAGCACAGCCCGTAGTTTTAAAGTGTTAAAAGCCGTTCGGACTATCATTTGAGAATAAACTACCCGGTACGTCAGGAAAATTCAGGCATTATTTAGAGGCTAAGACATAGCTGAGCTGCACACAATTCAGTATAAATAGCTAAGATCTTATCTGATAAGTACTCGTCTGATAAGTATTTGCTACTATCATCAGTGTGAGAATTGTGGAAAAATCACTGGGGGTTGGACTATGAACCACTTGAAAATTGGGGTGTGAAAAAATACTTTAGTATGGGGCTCTAAGAAAGACTGGAGGGGTTGAAACCCCCAACCCCTGGCAATTCTCACCATGGTTATCATTACGAAGTGTGAGATTACATACGCCTTGACTGATGAAGCATCTAAGAAACATCGTCGCTCAATGTTCCACGTGAGATGCAACTTTTCGTGCTCTGCAGCTTTCCGAAATTCCTGATCTGCGGCCAACTTCAGTTCTCCATTTTCCTCGTCCACTGACTGAGAGGAAATTGACCTAAACAAACCAGACACATGTATAATAATAACAATAATAATAATAATAATAATAATAATAATAATAAAAACAATTCAATTAAATTTTTTTAAACTTGACTAATGCTTTGGCAAACACTATCTACCGGCATTCCAATTTCGTCATCAAAGTCAGGGTATCATCCTGATCCTTTCGTTGCTTGAAGACTTTCCCGTTTCTGAGAGCGATTCTGAATAGTATTACCGCTAAAAGGCTCTTTATATATTCGCATGACCAAATTCAATACAATACAGTCACCATCAGAAATAATTTATTTTATCAACTGTATCATAAAAAAATATTCACAAAGAGTGTAGCTTACTTATCAGCAATATAAGAAGCTGCACCTTGGGCGCTGCCTGGCACCGCCCACTTCTTGCGTTTGTTGGGCAATTCTTTGTCTAAACTCGGTTTAATCTGTCCCCCGGTGAAGACAACGATGTTTTCTTTCTGTGTAGACATACAAGAAGCAGAGAATATATCTCGTTTAAAACTGACAAAGACACAGGAATTTAGGAAAGTTTATTTATTTAATTATTTCATCGACAGGAATCCAAACCTAAAGACCCCCAAACGGCTTCATGCAGCCTGCAAATTGTACATACACAAATTACACATCCAACACAGAATTCTTGTGTGTGTGTGTGTGTGTGTGTGTGTGTGTGTGTGTGTGTGTGTGTGTGTGTGTGTGTGTGTGTGTGTGTGTGTAGGTGTGTGTGTAGGTGTGTGTAGGTGTGTGTGTGTGTGTGACTGCACAAATAAATACTTGAAATGATTTTCATGACCAAAACATTTAGAATGTAGGAAAGATCATGCTAGAAAATGTGTGCACAAATGAGAACAAAGTCTGGTTTTATCACTATACAAACAAACACACATATATCATGGCATCACTATTGTTCTGATTACTTTACATTGCTCTGCACACGAGAAACAGCTGGAGTCACAAAGCAAAATAAAAGATTTAACCCTTTAATGCCGGAGGGTATAGGATTTCCCATTCCATTTACTACCATCTTGGCATTAAAGGGTTAAGGCCGCAGCGTACTTCTCCGGCAAGAGGCACCGCAGTTGCAGCGACGTAGTTGAAGCCTGGAGACATGTTCCACGACTCCGGTGGAGAGTAGAGGGACTCGGCAGTTATGTTGAGAATATTTGTTTCGTCCGCGTGAGCGCCCTTAAATACCGACTCGTTCACAGACAACTGGATCTCCATTTCTGGCTGCAAAATGAAGAACAAAGAACCGATTTCTTTAGACATGCTCAACTGTTCAAGTAACGCCGTTGAAAAGAAGCTTTTGAAATAAAGTAAACACAAAAGAAACTTCGCAACTGGTTGCGCTCTGCCAGTGCCAGTCCCAAGCCTGGATAAAGGAGGGTGAAGGCGTTGTTAATGATCTTTGCTGTCATACAGTGATGTCAAATTTCAACTACTGCAGAATGTCTTTCTGTCTTCAGTGGCTGATAAGATTACCCTCCTCAACTCTGGGTCACATACAAAAGATAATAGCTTGTATGCATACATCTACGTAAGCATGTAGGTATAAAACTGATGTCCAAAGTGTACTTCTGAAGCACCTGTTCCAAATTCTCCATCTCTACTGCTCATTCATTCCATCATCTTTTGGATGTTGCTACTACTTAAGAACAATATGAAATGACAGTCATATTTATCATTAATTATTTCTACTGATATCTGCACTTTGAGCATTACCACAGTGCCACACAGCCACGTCTAAACTGAAACAGAAATTGGGAAATGTAAACAAAACTAGATGATAAATTATTTAAAAAATTTAATTAAATATAAATTATATATCACCTTAGCATGATCAGGAGGAAGGTTCTCCATCGGCGATCCTGCTGAGGGAAGGACCAGCATCTTCACTTTCTGACTTGCATCACCTGTCAGTTTACAGATAAAAATTTAGTTATCAGTCTTGAGACAGCAGTTTTTAATGCGGTGGGGGGCGGGGGCGGTAGCACAATGGACAACACATTGGCATAGAGTGCAAAAGGTAGCGAGTTCGAGCCCCCGTTGGGCGGATTTGCTTTGAAGGTTGCTATTAGCGCCGTGTAATTGCAAAGCTGTCTGGTCTGTTAGTAGTTACAGTAAGTTTAATTAAGATTACTGTGTGTGAACTTGTAAATGTAAAGTGCAGTGCGTCTTGCAGGCGTTCCATTAAAGAAAAGATTATTATTATTATTTATTTATTTCTGAGGATATTACGAAAGTCACAGGTATTAAATAACATTGGAATAGTTGTGAGCATGTTCTTTTAGAACAGCGTCGTTTGACATGGAATTGGCATCTGTGCTGATTTGTTAAAATTAAAATTTGTGTCGGGACATATGACGACGGTGAATAAGCTGGTCTTCCTGACATGGCTTTTGTGGGCGCTGAGAAATTCTCGAAGATTTACATATGACTGACTGTGGCAACTTAGTTAGAAATACTGGGGGAGTTTAAACCCCGAACCCCCAGCAATTCTCACCCTGGGTATCAGTCAATGATAGCACTAATGCTTACCAGTGAGTAAAGGCGCAAGGTCAACGGAACACTGTCCTAGCACAACGGTCTTCTCCTCTTTCTGCTTCTTCTCCTTCGGTAAAACTTCCACCACAGTGCCTACAGAATCAGACATTCACAGATGTTTACGGAACAGTCAGTAGGTACAGATCTTGAACAGGTTGTCAACCCGGAATTGATTTCTATCGATGCACATCTCAAACGATGGCATTACGTAACTACATATAAACCAGTGGTTCCCAACCCGTGGCCCGCGGGCCAAAAGTGGCCCGCCAGGCCTCAAAAAGTGGCCCGCGTCCCAGGCGTCCCTCAAAGAATGAACAAAAGTATAGGAGAAAATGAACAATTTGGACAGGATAGAACACATAATTATTTTATATTATGAATTATTTTATTTTGACGTCTATAAATAACATAAAGCATTCTATTTTGACTCAATTATAACAATTTTATATGCTTTTAGAGATTAAATTTTAGCCTTGTGGCCCCTGAAGTCCTTAAACTAAGGAAAAAGTGGCCCTCGCGTCCTTAAACTTATAAAAAATGGCCCCGCAGTCAAAAAAGGTTGGGAACCACTGATATAAACAGTGCTCAAAGTGTAAAAAAGAAGTGACTGGACACTCCTTACCTTTCCAAAAGAAGTGCCAAGACGCCCCTTACATTTTCAGGTGTGTTGGCCAAATAAGTGGCAGGACAGCATAGAGATTTGAAAATAAGTGCCAGGACGCCATCCATGACCATCCTGCCACACTTTAAGCCCTGCACCCAAACATAAAAATGGTTTAATAAAATAGAAGAAAACAAAAATATTAAGGAAACTGTACTTACAGACAAGTGGCTTGCAAACCAAATCATCCAAGGCAAGTGGATCTTCCGGCGAGAAACTGGTATGTGCTTCGTAGTTTATCTCCGAAGGACTGTCCGCCGAACATTCCACTTTTCCAGATTCCCCAAGATTTCTATCGCCAAATTCCACCCTGACAATGGCCTGAACATTGTCACCCTTTAGGCCTTTCTGCAATCACATGTAGCATGTGAATCGTGTGTAAATAAATGAGCCATAGAGCTACAATAAGCATGGGCACCATCAAATTGGGGCAAGAGAGGCTCTTGACTTGATCCCCTCTTAATTGGAAATTGACACCTGTGCAACTTCTACTTTCTGATTTTTTAAAAACTTCTTTCACTTTAAAGCTCTACTGATAATAATGATTTACAAAGCAACCACAAGAAATCTACAATTACCGTAGAAACCTCCATGAAAAACACCCATGTTCTTTATTTCCTGCCTTGCATATTTCAAGCTCTTTCTAAGCTCTTTCTAACTGTCGTCCATCACAGAAGCTTTCAGATAAGACACAGTTCAAAACGTAGTCATTCGGTAGCAGAAGACTGACCCAGCCTTGCCAATTGATAGGCCAAAGGATGCCTAGACAATACCACTGATACAATTTAATGTAATGTAACAGAACACTTCTAAAGAATTACTCAAAGATGCTGTGTACAGAGTACTACTACTCAGGTATACTGATCCACATAAGTTGCATTCTGCGTAAAAAAGACTACAACCCTGTGGTATGATCAAATATACCGGTACGTAACAAGTAGCTAGAACATCAACACTATTTAACAGACTGCAACACAGCACTGACCAGGTTTCGAATGTTCAAAATGGTTATAGTCACAGTTTCTGAATTTCCTCCATGCTCAGCCATTTTCAACCTTCAAAGTTGCAAAATCAAACAGAATCATCGTGGATTAATGCAAGTATATAATTAGTTTATTGAAGAAAATTAAGTTAATATACTGCAACTTAATTATTACGTGAACTCAGACACTACACTGCAGGCCGTGCTCGTCGTTTACCTGGCAGCAAGTTAAGTTTCAAGAAAAAATATCTCTGCCGAGTGTTGACTATTGTCGAAAAATACTTACCAAACAGATTATTTTAAACTAAATCTGACCAAAAAACATATGCAAAAGTCGTTAAACCATAATATTATAACGATAAAACCCCCACTAAACGGAACCTCGTTACTTGGCGGTTGCCTGGTAACGAAGATCACGTGATCAACCAAAGATTCAAAAGTCGCTTCCTCTGATCGCATCTGATCGGTCTCCCGCGCTATCACCGCGCATGGAAGTCTCATGCCGTTCAACTCGATTTCGTCTATCCTCTGATAGGCACTTTGGAATAAGTCTAGAACTCTAGCTAGGCCGAAATGCATATAAGTAGGAATAGCGTAGGCTAAAGGTAGACCTTCCTCCAGACACTGCTACCTCAGAGGTAGCCGTTGGAATGTAGCCTAGCGGTAGGCCTATGCATTAAGATTGGAAGTGAACAACTAATCAGGGTGAGAATTGCCGGGGGGTTGGGGGGTTCAACCCCCTCAGTCTTTCTTAGAGCCCCATGTTAAAGTATGTTTTTCATACCCCAATTTCAAGTTTATCATAGACCAACCCCCCAGTTATTTTTCCACAATTCTCATACTGCAACTAATCTACACATTCCTTGCACCCGACGATGCATGACGCTTGCTATCCCTCAAATTCAATAGGTTAGAGCTAAGCGCGCATGGGCGTCCGCAGCGGGGCGCAAGGGGGCGCAAGTGCGCCCCCCTGGATTTTTCGCATAGTTGCACATAAATGTAGATTATTTGATTATCGATTCGTTCTACAAGTTGAACCTATATATTTTTCTTTGGGCGCATAACATACAGGTAGACTATAGGATTCTCTCGTGGTAATATGGAACTTCAAACTGTCACTCATTAAATTTAGACCACGTGACAATTATTTAAAAGTTTGCGCCCCCCTAGAAAAATTCCTGCGGACGCCCATGTAAGCGCGCATGCGTGAAAGATATTTATATGCGGTCGTTGCCAGCGTGGGTGAACAGATCAACAGGCCCGGCCTTAGGGCAAGGCGAGCGAGGCAACCGCCTTGGGCCCCGCGCTTCCAGGGGCCCCGCGCTGCTGGCTATAATTATTTTCTTTGTCGATATTGACAATGGTTACGTCGTATCACAAGTTTCACAACAGTAGGCTACTATTCTTACAGTCAAGTTGCCACGCGAATGTGACATGGTCATTGGTCAATTGGTCATTTTGAAAGAACGAAACTTCGCTAAACTTAAGACGAGTCACAGCTAGCCTGATGTTTAGCGTTGGCCTGCAAGCAAAATTCTCTCCAGAAAACACTAATTAGGGCCTAACTATCTTTTACATGTTGAAAGATTAAATTTTAGATTTTCTTTGCCCAAATTTTAATGTGCATAACTTCGGTCTCTGCTCGTAGAATTGGACAAAATTTTCAGGAAACATTGATTTTATCCCTCGTACATTCTCTGAAATTTTATAGAGTTTCATTTAGAATTGACAAGTATATATATCGCCAAAACAAAAGGGGACACCGTGTAGTTACTTAAGATGGGATATAACATGTCCCGTTGAAAATTACTCATAATTATTATTAGTAGTAATTGTTTTCAATTACAATAATATTGTCATTGTATATCGCATTCTTGGAAACTTGCTAATCTTTTACATGCATGCCTCATTTGAAAGTCAAATATGTAGGCTATCCTCTATGTGCCACATCAATGTGGTTTGTTTTAAAATAGGGCTCTTAGCTCTAACTAAATGTGGGAAACAACGTTAAGTATCGCATCTTAGGTAACTCTCCCCCACCAGTGCCGTATTGATAGGAAATCAACGGCGTAAAGTTATGCTTGAGAACCCGCTGCTGCCTTGGGCCCCGCAAGCCCTAGGACCGGGCCTGGGCCCGGCCTTAGGGCAAGGTGAGCGAGGCAACCGCCTTGGGCCCCGCGCTTCCAGGGGCCCCGCGCTGCTGGCTATAATTATTTTCTTTGTCGATATTGACAATGGTTACGTCGTATCACAAGTTTCACAACAGTAGGCTACTATTCTTACAGTCAAGTTGCCACTCGAATGTGACATGGTCATTGGTCAATTGGTCATTTTGAAAGAACGAAACTTCGCTAAACTTAAGACGAGTCACAGCTAGCCTGATGTTTAGCGTTGGCCTGCATGCAAAATTCACTCCAGAAAACACTAATTAGGGCCTAACTATCTTTTACATGTTGAAAGATTAAATTTTAGATTTTCTTTGCCCAAATTTTAATGTGCATAACTTCGGTCTCTGCTCGTAGAATTGGACAAAATTTTCAGGAAACATTGATTTTATCCCTCGTACATTCTCTGAAATTTTATAGAGTTTCATTTAGAATTGACAAGTATATATATCGCCAAAACAAAAGGGTATCAGTTCAATTGGGACACCGTGTAGTTACTTAAGATGGGATATAACATGTCCCGTTGAAAATTACTCATAATTATTATTAGTAGTAATTGTTTTCAATTACAATAATATTGTCATTGTATATCGCATTCTTGGAAACTTGCTAATCTTTTACATGCATGCCTCATTTGAAAGTCAAATATGTAGGCTATCCTCTATGTGCCACATCAATGTGGTTTGTTTTAAAATAGGGCTCTTAGCTCTAACTAAATGTGGGAAACAACGTTAAGTATCGCATCTTAGGTAACTCTCCCCCACCAGTGCCGTATTGATAGGAAATCAACGGCGTAAAGTTATGCTTGAGAACCCGCTGCTGCCTTGGGCCCCGCAAGCCCTAGGACCGGGCCTGGGCCCGGCCTTAGGGCAAGGCGAGCGAGGCAACCGCCTTGGGCCCCGCGCTTCCAGGGGCCCCGCGCTGCTGGCTATAATTATTTTCTTTGTCGATATTGACAATGGTTACGTCGTATCACAAGTTTCACAACAGTAGGCTACTATTCTTACAGTCAAGTTGCCACTCGAATGTGACATGGTCATTGGTCAATTGGTCATTTAGAAAGAACGAAACTTCGCTAAACTTAAGACGAGTCACAGCTAGCCTGATGTTTAGCGTTGGCCTGCATGCAAAATTCACTCCAGAAAACACTAATTAGGGCCTAACTATCTTTTACATGTTGAAAGATTAAATTTTAGATTTTCTTTGCCCAAATTTTAATGTGCATAACTTAGGTCTCTGCTCGTAGAATTGGACAAAATTTTCAGGAAACATTGATTTTATCCCTCGTACATTCTCTGAAATTTTATAGAGTTTCATTTAGAATTGACAAGTATATATATCGCCAAAACAAAAGGGTATCAGTTCAATTGGGACACCGTGTAGTTACTTAAGATGGGATATAACATGTCCCGTTGAAAATCACTCATAATTATTATTAGTAGTAATTGTTTTCAATTACAATAATATTGTCATTGTATATCGCATTCTTGGAAACTTGCTAATCTTTTACATGCATGCCTCATTTGAAAGTCAAATATGTAGGCTATCCTCTATGTGCCACATCAATGTGGTTTGTTTTAAAATAGGGCTCTTAGCTCTAACTAAATGTGGGAAACAACGTTAAGTATCGCATCTTAGGTAACTCTCCCCCACCAGTGCCGTATTGATAGGAAATCAACGGCGTAAAGTTATGCTTGAGAACCCGCTGCTGCCTTGGGCCCCGCAAGCCCTAGGACCGGGCCTGGGCCCGGCCTTAGGGCAAGGTGAGCGAGGCAACCGCCTTGGGCCCCGCGCTTCCAGGGGCCCCGCGCTGCTGGCTATAATTATTTTCTTTGTCGATATTGACAATGGTTACGTCGTATCACAAGTTTCACAACAGTAGGCTACTATTCTTACAGTCAAGTTGCCACTCGAATGTGACATGGTCATTGGTCAATTGGTCATTTAGAAAGAACGAAACTTCGCTAAACTTAAGACGAGTCACAGCTAGCCTGATGTTTAGCGTTGGCCTGCATGCAAAATTCACTCCAGAAAACACTAATTAGGGCCTAACTATCTTTTACATGTTGAAAGATTAAATTTTAGATTTTCTTTGCCCAAATTTTAATGTGCATAACTTCGGTCTCTGCTCGTAGAATTGGACAAAATTTTCAGGAAACATTGATTTTATCCCTCGTACATTCTCTGAAATTTTATAGAGTTTCATTTAGAATTGACAAGTATATATATCGCCAAAACAAAAGGGTATCAGTTCAATTGGGACACCGTGTAGTTACTTAAGATGGGATATAACATGTCCCGTTGAAAATCACTCATAATTATTATTAGTAGTAATTGTTTTCAATTACAATAATATTGTCATTGTATATCGCATTCTTGGAAACTTGCTAATCTTTTACATGCATGCCTCATTTGAAAGTCAAATATGTAGGCTATCCTCTATGTGCCACATCAATGTGGTTTGTTTTAAAATAGGGCTCTTAGCTCTAACTAAATGTGGGAAACAACGTTAAGTATCGCATCTTAGGTAACTCTCCCCCACCAGTGCCGTATTGATAGGAAATCAACGGCGTAAAGTTATGCTTGAGAACCCGCTGCTGCCTTGGGCCCCGCAAGCCCTAGGACCGGGCCTGGGCCCGGCCTTAGGGCAAGGTGAGCGAGGCAACCGCCTTGGGCCCCGCGCTTCCAGGGGCCCCGCGCTGCTGGCTATAATTATTTTCTTTGTCGATATTGACAATGGTTACGTCGTATCACAAGTTTCACAACAGTAGGCTACTATTCTTACAGTCAAGTTGCCACTCGAATGTGACATGGTCATTGGTCAATTGGTCATTTTGAAAGAACGAAACTTCGCTAAACTTAAGACGAGTCACAGCTAGCCTGATGTTTAGCGTTGGCCTGCATGCAAAATTCACTCCAGAAAACACTAATTAGGGCCTAACTATCTTTTACATGTTGAAAGATTAAATTTTAGATTTTCTTTGCCCAAATTTTAATGTGCATAACTTCGGTCTCTGCTCGTAGAATTGGACAAAATTTTCAGGAAACATTGATTTTATCCCTCGTACATTCTCTGAAATTTTATAGAGTTTCATTTAGAATTGACAAGTATATATATCGCCAAAACAAAAGGGTATCAGTTCAATTGGGACACCGTGTAGTTACTTAAGATGGGATATAACATGTCCCGTTGAAAATTACTCATAATTATTATTAGTAGTAATTGTTTTCAATTACAATAATATTGTCATTGTATATCGCATTCTTGGAAACTTGCTAATCTTTTACATGCATGCCTCATTTGAAAGTCAAATATGTAGGCTATCCTCTATGTGCCACATCAATGTGGTTTGTTTTAAAATAGGGCTCTTAGCTCTAACTAAATGTGGGAAACAACGTTAAGTATCGCATCTTAGGTAACTCTCCCCCACCAGTGCCGTATTGATAGGAAATCAACGGCGTAAAGTTATGCTTGAGAACCCGCTGCTGCCTTGGGCCCCGCAAGCCCTAGGACCGGGCCTGGGCCCGGCCTTAGGGCAAGGCGAGCGAGGCAACCGCCTTGGGCCCCGCGCTTCCAGGGGCCCCGCGCTGCTGGCTATAATTATTTTCTTTGTCGATATTGACAATGGTTACGTCGTATCACAAGTTTCACAACAGTAGGCTACTATTCTTACAGTCAAGTTGCCACTCGAATGTGACATGGTCATTGGTCAATTGGTCATTTAGAAAGAACGAAACTTCGCTAAACTTAAGACGAGTCACAGCTAGCCTGATGTTTAGCGTTGGCCTGCATGCAAAATTCACTCCAGAAAACACTAATTAGGGCCTAACTATCTTTTACATGTTGAAAGATTAAATTTTAGATTTTCTTTGCCCAAATTTTAATGTGCATAACTTAGGTCTCTGCTCGTAGAATTGGACAAAATTTTCAGGAAACATTGATTTTATCCCTCGTACATTCTCTGAAATTTTATAGAGTTTCATTTAGAATTGACAAGTATATATATCGCCAAAACAAAAGGGTATCAGTTCAATTGGGACACCGTGTAGTTACTTAAGATGGGATATAACATGTCCCGTTGAAAATTACTCATAATTATTATTAGTAGTAATTGTTTTCAATTACAATAATATTGTCATTGTATATCGCATTCTTGGAAACTTGCTAATCTTTTACATGCATGCCTCATTTGAAAGTCAAATATGTAGGCTATCCTCTATGTGCCACATCAATGTGGTTTGTTTTAAATTAGGGCTCTTAGCTCTAACTAAATGTGGGAAACAACGTTAAGTATCGCATCTTAGGTAACTCTCCCCCACCAGTGCCGTATTGATAGGAAATCAACGGCGTAAAGTTATGCTTGAGAACCCGCTGCTGCCTTGGGCCCCGCAAGCCCTAGGGCCGGGCCTGCAGATCAAGACCTATAGACGGTCCACAGGGAAATATCGACGGCTGCCTATTGTTCATGCGTCCAGATAAAGTCGGCTGTCTATTGTTCACCTTCGGAGTAGCGGGCTTGGTTCTAGGGCAATTACCCCCTGGACAATTACCCCCCGGACAATTACCCCCCGACAATTACCCCCTGGACAATTACCCCCAGGACAATTACCCCCCGGACAACTACTCCCCGTGCCAATTACCCCCCGGACAACTACCCCCCGTACCAATTACCCCCCGGACAATTACCCCCCGTGCCACAGTGTGAGCTTGTTCCCTCACGCGTTTATCTCTTTACCAGTCTCTTTGTATTTGTCAGACGTTCAGCTCAGAAGCCTATCCTAAATTAACTTTACTGTGGTATGGCCATCTTTCTTCACTATCTCACTCTACAAATTGTACACACTTATTACACAGTAGATCCTCGCTACTACCATTATTTCTTAGCTATCTGCGTACATCCCTCCTTCTATCACTCCAATAGGCAGAACTCTATCGATAACATTTAAATATTTTATCAAGCAGGCGTTTAAAACGTTGAAGTTTTCTTGAACCTTTAACCTTTTTCACACGTTAGCTTAGAACCGTTTTTAGATTTGATTTTATTTAGTATTATTCTTGAACGTGTAATAATAACTTGCCTATCTTCGTGGAGTTGCTCTTAACCTTGCTTAGTTATTATGCTAACTAAAGTCATAACTCTATCAATAACATTAAATGTTAATGATATTAATAATATTGATATATTTAAATTTTAAATATTTAAATAGGCAGGCGTTTAACATGCCATAGAGTAGACTTAGTTTTTGGCACAGGGTGGGGGGGGGGGGGGTAATTGTCCGGGGGTAATTGGTACGGGGGGTAGTTGTCCGGGGGGTAATTGGCACAGGGGTAGTTGTCCGGGGGGTAATTGTCCTGGGGGGTAATTGTCCAGGGGGTAATTGTCGGGGGGTAATTGTCCGGGGGGTAATTGTCCAGGGGGTTATTGTCCTGTCACCAGCGGGCTTATACCTGCCTGTGAGTTCGAATAACGTTATACCTATCGTAATTCGCTAATCACAAGCCATGCATACGGAAATTACCCACTGCTCCCGCATAGGCCACGTTTAAGCTAAAGCGTATGAGTTATCCTACCCTCTTGTGCATATCGGTCGTGGACACAGATCTATAATTGATCGGGTCATATATTTTCCAAGTATCGAGACCCGAAATTTTCATTAGCTTTGTTTCATGCAGCGACGGTCCTGTGGCTAGCCTAGACCTAGGCCTATACATTCACATCGTTGTATCAAAGACCTTTAAGTTAACTTAAAGGTCTTTGGTTGTATTTTGGGCACATAGGCCATCGGATCAATATTTCACCCCGAGATCTGTGTAGAAACGCTGCGTCTCACCCGCGGCACAATGTCCAATCCAGTACGTTGGCCTATATATCCAGAAGGCATCTTTCGAGGTGGGGTGGAAGTTCCCCCCCAGAAATTACTTCCCCAGAAATTTCCCAGGCATAATTATAATAGTTTTTGTCGCTGTTTACATCATTGTAGGCTATTACACGAATAGAATGGATATAGGATATACCGTGATATTATTTATTATTATATGATTATAATTTACAATGTTACTATTTACTATTATGCAGTAAATTATTATTACAATGCTTGAGTGGGCCTATAACTTTACTGTTTGTACAAATTGTTCAACCAAAATAACAGATTGACATAATTTATAGACCTACCCTCCAGAAATCTCACAAAATAGCTTTTAGTTGCTGTTTATATGATCATTGTATTAGGCCCACATGAACTGTTATAATATACCATTATTATTAGGCCTATTGATTACCATTATAGGCCATATGATTATAATGTTATTAGGGGATTTACTATAATTATGATACTATCATATTACAATGAATAGGCCCTATAACTTACTGTTAATATTTGTACAAATAGACCTACTATTTCTGGGCAACTAAATGACTTGGCCTAATTCTTTCAAATATCAAACTGTCAAATTTCAAAATTTTGCTCCTTGAACACCTTGTAAAATAACATCTTTACCTCAATGGCCTCCGAATGCTGGTAGCTTAATTATCAGTTCTTCGTTGGTCTGTGTTTGTTAGAAATGTTAACAATTAGAAATTTGTTAAAATTTCTGCTAATTCTGTCCAGGTCAGCAATCAATTCAGGATTGTCTTGGGCAACAAGGATAAGCGAATTGATCAGTGATGCACAGTCTGCTAGGCCTAGGCCTATAGGCTGTATAATTAATAATTTATACTCACATCTGCAGTAACTGTTATTCATTAGGCTATAATAGCCCACCAGCAGCAGAACTGAACTGCTGGACTCGACACATAAAGAAATTATTATTTGCAATTATGATTGTATTTATTGAAATTTTAAAACTTTTTTGGCACATCAAGCTTCTCTTGAAAGTTCGGGAGGAAAAAACTTTGCAAGGAATAAACGCAAAATTAGCCACTGCATAACTCACATAGTGAAATTAAATGAGCCAAGCAGTTTAGGCCTATAGAACAAATGCGAACAGATCGACATCCTCCTTTATGATGGCAGTCGTTACCAGGTCAAGTCATTTGGGGACCTTGGGGTCAATAAATAAGTCAACAGGATCTAATTAACAATAACTTAAAGGCAGAGTCATCCTTCCATACATGATCCGTGCGTCTGTTGATCCGTGCGTCTGTCCATCCGTCCATCACTCGATCGAAGACCTAATTCCTACTCGACCTATTGTTGACGAAGACGTAGTCGTGAGCGAAATTAAGTCCGTTTTTATCGTGAATCTTCATATCTTTGTGAGTCCGGAATCCTTTGCTCTTCATGAAGTTCGTGTACGCGCCCTTTCCGCCTCTTCCGTGTAAATACTCGACCGTCAGAACCTGGATGTCGATTCGTTCGAATGGAATCGTCTTGAGGACATCCAGCTCCAGACCCTCGACGTCGAGACTGAAGAAGTCTATGCGAGTCTGGTTGATAGCGATAAGGATCGTCTCCAGTGGAAAGCAAGGAACGACGTACATGTTCGTCATGTTCTTACCACCTGATGATGACGGCGTAGGCTTCTTAAGGTCGTTGGTCAGCTTCATTCGACCCACTTGACCCCCTTTGTTGACTTCGAACTGAAGCTAAACATACACGCGCGCACGCACACGTATAAATTGGACAGGCTACATACAGTCATGTAGGTCTAGTTAATAATTATGTACATGTATCATGTAGACCCTATGTATTCGTTAAGAATCTATATAATTGCGTGTACGCGCGCACGCTGAGTGTAGGACATTTCCCCCCGGACATTTGATGCGTAGGCTGCTATTAGCGCCATATGTAGGCCTAATTGCAAAGCTGTCTGCTCAGTTAGTAGTTATAAGTTTAATTAAGATTACTGCATAACTTGTAAATGTAAAGCGCAGTGCGTCTTGCAGGCGTTTCAATAAAGAAAAGATTATTATTATTAATTATTAAGTAAATGTGTTAACGTTACGGACTTACGGTCTTACGGCGCCATATAAATTGTTATTATTATTGTTATTATTATTATTTTTATTAGTATTGTGTGTAACTGTGTATGTATGTATTTGTATGTAGCCTATGTACATTGTACAGTATGTATGTGAAGTATTCATGTGTGTAGCCTATTTAAGTGAAGTCGGTTGCAATCTGAAGTATGTTTGCATGAATTTATGCATTCATTCGTTCAGAAAACGCATGCTTATTAGGATGCATGTGAGATGCACATATAAAAGTCGACAATATAGCCTACATAAAATCAAGATATATATACATACATACACACACAAACATTCATACATTACCGTCCAGATTAAAAGTACAGATAAAAGGCGTTCTGTCTCTTCAGTTGCTTACTTGTGTTGCGTAGTTGTATGGACTAAGACAGGCGTTGAGGCTCCAAACGTTGCGATTCTTGCCGAGGAGTTGCGTGTAGTAGTATGGACTGACCTCGATGAGAAGTCCCGTCCACCCTCTCTTGTGCTCGAGGGGCAAACTGTTCGAAAATGCCTCGCCATCATACGCTCCACACTCCACGAAAAAACCATATCTCTGAATTTTGCAATCAGACCAAAGTTACCAAACACACTAACACAATTCCTCATCTCTATTATAGGTAGGAGCACTTACTCTCCAAACAGCTCTCAACGCGTGCTTGCTTGTTTTGCTGTTTAACGACGACTGTGTCATAACAAAGAATGCTCATAATTATAGTGTTTCCCTTCTCCTCCATAGCCATTGCATGGCGTGCCACCTCTTAGGAACAAACTTCCGTCACCACTATAGGCCTATACGACCAGGGTGAAAATTGCCAGAGGGTTGGGGGTTTAACCCCCCCCCCCAGTCTTTCTTAGAGCCCCATGCTAAAGTCTGTTTTTCACACCCCGATTCCAAGACATATAGACAGACAGAAAGAGACAGACAGAGGGAAGGAGGGATGGAGAGAGGGAGCTCAGCTAGAGGAATGGAGAGAGGGAGCGAAAGGGAACCATATTATAGAGAAAGTGTAAGCTTATACAATGTACCTTTTGCTTGAGCAGAGCGTCGACTTCCTTCGACTGTGGTGTTTCTATGATTGCTTTCGACAACATCTTCAATCCTTCTTTCGGTGGAGGATCGATCAGGCGACGAACGACATCGATCAACTGCGGGTCACGTGATGAGGCATTTCGCGCCACGAGTTCCAACATGGCGGCCGCTGCTTCTTTGTCGAAGGACGTTACGACTCGGTTGATGAACTGGAACTTACGCTTAGGGAGGGATCATTATATAATTAGGTAACGCCGAAAATGACCGTTTTTTACCCACCCTGTAACGCTTCGTAACGTTTCCCTTGACCCACCCAGCGTTATGTAATTATTGCTACGAAAAATCAGTTAAGATTTATTTACATTAATTACTATGCCTATGTGAACACGTAGGCCTAGGCCTAATTATGATTCGTATTTTCATAGCGAATTTTATTTGAATTATAATTTGATAGGCCTATAGTAGGTTAGGCTTAAAATATACTCAAAGTTTTATTTATATAAATGACAGGCATGTTTGAAATTTAATTTTTAAAGTTTTATTTTAAGAGTTAATTTTACACACTGCTGAAAAGTAGGCCTATCAAGAACTAATTGCAGTGTAAGAATTGTGAAAAAATAACTGGGGGGGGGGGGGTTGGACCATTATCCACTTGGAATCAGGGTGTGAAAAATAAACTTTAACATGGGGCTCTAAGAAAGACTGAAACCCCCAACCTCCCCGGCAATTCTCACCCTGACTAATTGCTCATTAAGGACTAGGCTATAGCCGCTATAGTAGACTAATTAGGCTAATCAAAATTAGGACGAACTAATTATTTGCTTATAGTCTGGTCACTTCGATAATAATTATTAATAGAAATATTGCTTTGTGTTGTTGAGTAGCCTATCAATTTTAAATGCGTGCTTGTCCAATTAAGAAAAATAATTAGGACTATATGCATCAAAACTCAAAAGTGGTTCTTCGATGTCAGCTAAGAATTCAATGAGAATTACGCCTTTCACGTTGTTCTGTGGGCAAGCCTAACTATAAAAGACCCAAGCAATTCGAACAGCGGTTTCCGGTTTACACAAGCAGGGCCGGATTAAGGCATGTTCAACATGTTCGGTCGAACAGGAGCCCCCACACTTTATGGGGCCCCCACAATAATATGTACAAAAGAAATTTTCAGGAGCAAATTTCGACCAAACGACTATATTCACGAAAATTTCGCCAGATGACTAAAAAAAGGTAATCAATTTTTTGGCGGCTGAAATGGTATGATTTTCCAGAAAATTTCGCCAGATGACTAAAAAAATTCCCGAACAGGGCCCCCACATTGCTTAATCCGGCCCTGTACACAAGTGGTAAAGCAGAGACGGGAGAACCCGGAGAACATAATATTATAAGCTATGCATGTTGACCTGGAATTTAACTGGTGACTGCTGCGGGATCTTCTTCGTTATATAGGCCTAAGCTATCTTAGCCTATCTACCTAAGAATAGGTATAGGTACAGTATGCTATCTACTTTCGTTAAGTTTTAAAGGGCCTACTTTGATTAAGTTTTAAATCAATGTCACGAACTTTAAAGTTCGATCACATAATTAGCATGTCTAAAGTGTGTCATTCGATGTGTTAATTAAAAATTATTTTACAGCCTAACTTTTGGCAAAGGCGTTACGTAACGGGCAGCTCAGAGCTCACCCACCCACGTAACGTCTCGTGACGTTTTCAATGACCACACCCACCCTCGAGCGTTACGTAATTACATGGTGAGAATTGCCGGGGGGGGTTGGGGGTTTCAACTCCCCAGTCTTTCTTAGAGCCCCATGTCAAAGTCTGTTTTTCACACCTCGATTCCAAGTGGATAATGGTCCAACCTCCCCAAGTTATTTTTCAACAATTCTCACACTGCGTAATTATGCAGTGACCTCTTATCTGTTTGATCTCCTCCTCCTCCTCCTCTCCTCCTCCTCCTTCTGTTCCAAGTCTGCTTCTTTAGATTGTAGGACATTAATTACCATCCTACCGGACAAAAGCCGCCGGACAACCCCCACCATTTTGGGTAGGACATTATCCCTCCCGGACAAAGTCCACCCTTGTGCAATTAGTCTATTTCTTCATTAAGACTGATAACGCTCAATCGTCCCGGCTTTGTTCGCCGTACCAGCTTGTTAATGTCGTCAGGCGTCACCGATAACACTAATTAATTGTACTGCCAGTCAGATGCAAACCAAAGACTTGTTTGCGTCATTTAGTTATTCATTTCTAACACACGGAGTTAGTGTCAGTTAGGTCAGCAGTTAAGACCTTTTAATGCTTGCGACTTCAGTTATAGATTTGCAAATGTTCTTAACATCCAAAAATATATCTCCCATTCACTACATCTGTCAGGAACATTGGACGACTAGAGTAATAAATTAATAGTATATTCTTATGGGTATATTTCGACCTATAATTATCTTCATGCCGCCCTATTTGCCAATAAGAGTTGAATATTGTTAGAATATGTTAATTTGTATATTATACATGAAAATTACAAATAAAAAATCTATAGGCCTAAGACGATGTTGAGGTAGGCCTCTATTAACATAGGCCTATTCTAACAATATTCAACTGTTATGTGCAATATATAGGCCTAGATATTCACCTTAACATAGGCCTTTTCTTATATTTTTGCATCATTTTTAGGTGATGATATCATAAACCGGGGGGGAGATAATGTCCTACACCGGGGGGAATAATGTCCGGGGGTGGATAATGTCCGGGGGATAATGTCCGTTTCCCGCTGCTTTCGTCTACCTGTTGTGCGTCTCCTTGCATATTGCTACTCCATCCAGCGTAGAGCATCAGTAGACACAGCGGCACGAGCGACAGAAATAAAACGCTTCTCCGTAGAAACTTTGCTTTAGAAATACACAATTCAGTATAATATCACATCATCAGGGAACAACCACGAGTGCCATCTCAAGTAGACATCCACCGTACACCAATCGTAATTAAGTAGGCCTAAGAGTAAGTAAGTAGGCATATAGCCTTTATTAACAGTTGCACAGCTGCATCTTGTCATGGCATATAATCATAGGCGCAACCACGTCCTAAAAGTTGTGAGACCTAATGGAAATTCTGAGTAGTACAGCTTAAATAATAATGGAGAAACGCGCGAAGCCGCGATTGCCGAAGGCAAGCCGACCCTACCGATTAGGGGTATGGCCCCGTATGGGGGAGCGTCGCAAGCTCCCCAGCGGGGCAATTTTGAGCATTTGATGCCAAATCAAATGCATTTTTGGTTCTAGTTTACCTGAAATTTTGCAACAATGATATCGAAATAGAAGAACCTAAATTCATGTACCATACCTAATGTTTAGCAATTTATTGTGTCCTGGTTAGCAATCGAGGACCGTCTTAAACAACAAGGATAAGCTTATTCCAGTACAACAAAGCAAGATTACATACATGTAATTATTATGCTCCTCTGCTCCAGTCTGCAGCTATTCATTTTAATAGTCCAGTAGCAACAGAACCGAGTTGCCTGACTTGATACATAAATAAAATCAATTATTTATTGTAATTATAATTATATTTCAATTTTGAAATATTAAACAGCTCTTTTTTATCAACACTGAAATAATAGAGTGATTTTGTCAAGATAACATCTTAAAATGCTGTGATTAGGCCTACAGTGCGGAATCCCAGCAAGAAATTGTCATTATTTTAATTAGGTCTGTATTAATTGAAGTCTTAGACTAGACCACTCTTATCAGCACTCAAATTGTAAGGCAATTTTGTTCAGATCACAGCCTAAAATGCTGCCATTGCTATGTCGAAATCGAAGCAAATTTCTTGTAGGCAGAGGGCACAAACGTTCCCTCATGTTTGCTCGGCACCTCGCGCTATGGGCGAGTCGCCCAGTCCCCTTCCCCTAAACCTCGATTGCCCCCCAGAGGAGTGGGGCTAGATTAAAAACTGCTTTACTTTGTCAACAATAGGCATATATATATATATATATATATATATATATATATATATATATATATATAACATTTCACACAAAGCAATCTTGAATGCCGCATGCGCTTAGACCTCTCAATAAATTATTAATTGATTAATTACTATTATTATCTATGGAGATCATTCAAGTGGTGGCCAATGGCTTGTTGGACCTTTGGTTGTTTGAACTAAAGCACTGATAAGCCTAACAGCAATGTTTAATCTAGTCCCCCCTCCTCTGGGGGGGAATTCAGGTTGGGGAGAGGGGGAATTGAGCGGACGCTCAATTCGTGAGGCGCGTAGCGCAGAGACCGGTAGAGGGAGGGGCATGGGGAGGGGATGTTCCCCTCCCCATGAGAAACTTTTTTAATTTCCACATTGCAATGGCAGCATTTTAAGGCGTCATCTTAACAAAATACCTTTACTTTTTCGGAGCCTCATCACGAGTCATCAGAAACTTTTTGAATTTCCAGATTGCAATGGCATTACAGTTGGACACTTAGGAAAGAGGAAGAGAGAAGAATAGAAGCGTTCGAGATGAAGTATCTGAGATTGATAATGAAAATATCATGAACGGAAAAACGCACAAATGAATGGGTGCTGGAGGCGGCAGGAGTGGAGAGGAATCTGCTAAAGACAGTAAAAGAAAGAAAAATGATTTAGTTTGGACACATCATGAGAAGAGAGGGAACATGCATTGAGAAAGACATCATGCAGGGCACAATGCCACAAGACCGGAAAAGAGGAAGACCAAGAACAAACTGGCTGGGCAACATTAAGGAGTGGACTGGATTGACATTGGAAGAAATGATAAGATTGACGGAGGACAGGAAGCGTTGGAGGAACATTGTACATGATGCGGCCTACCCTAGGATCGAGGATGGCTGAGAACAGAACAGAACGGTGCAGCTCGAAGTCGAAGGTATACCCTCACATACAAAATTAAAGAGTCCGTGAAGACACGGGCGTTTTGAACAGCATGTGGCGTTGCAAAATAGGCTATGTCGTGTGCAAAAACAATTGGTCAAATTGGGGGGTGGAGCAAATGCTTTCTCCCCCCCCTGGTAGCCGATGGCAAAAATTGGGAGGGCGCCTTTCGTCGAGACTCCTAAGTTGGAGGAACCGTCCCAAGCCTCTCAGAAGTTGGGAGGAGGCGTTCCGTGGGTCCCATAGGGTAACGTAGTTGCGCCTATGCGCATATAGAAATTTAAGGTTTAATAAAAATTTCAGTGACTCTATTTAAAGTGTGCTAGGTAAGCCTACTGTTCAAAGTAAGGAAACAGGAATAATGTTAGTGACTCTAAAAGTAATGTTCTTAAGTGTCTAAATGTTCTAATACCGGTACTCCAAAAGCAAAGCAAACTAAACTATCTAGTCATTGATTCTAGTAGGAATAAACATACCTGTTAGTGTCATTGTTCAAAAGAAAGCAAATGGAAGTTAATTTGCAAAGAAAATAAACACACTCGAAAGTGGATTTTTCGACTTCTCTTCCTCTGAGTCTGAGGGGATATGATTACTAGGCAGCATACTCTATTTTGTGACACGTACCGGTCCTAGTGAAAACGGCGCTCCCGGCAAAGCAAGCATTTGGCGCCCTTTGAACCCACTGCACGATCCACCTACGTCGAGCGCAATGATCAGGGATGCCACTCTGACTTTTAAAAAGATAAGATCCGGCCGAAAAAGCTAGAAAAGGCTAGATTGAAAATTTCAAAAAAAACAGAAAACAATGACCAGGGATGCCACTTTGAATTTTAAAAATGTCAGATCCGGCCGAAAAAGCTAGAAAAGGCTAGATTGAAAATTTCTCTGAAAATACATGGTTTTCTTCTTCCGGCTTGAATTTCTGACGACCTTGGTTTTTCTAGTCATCCGACTAAAATTTGCTCATTTCCCCGTTAAAATTTCTGATGACTTTTTTAGTCTCTCGCTCCAATAGACCGGGACAAATATCGATTAACCCTATTAGTCCCAAGCCTTATCTTCAAATTTTCGTCCAAAATTAAAAAAATTTCGACTTTCTCACATATTTTGTGCATTTTCAAGAAAAAATAATTTTTATGCAGAAAGTCGGAAACAGTCATCAGAAAAACTAGATCTTGACAAAAAAACCCCTAGAAACCTAGACAAGACCGACAAACCTAGATCCAGATGGAAAAAGCTACGATTGGCATCTCGGGAAATGATAACATTAATCAGCGATGGCATTACGCTCAACATAGGTCTAGTTATTATTAGGGACCTTCCCTTGACTATGCGACACCTACCAAGCTATTCTCAATTTCACAAACTGTTGACCGTTTCGCTTGATCTCGGCCGGGAGCGCCTCGGAATAGATACCTTGAGGGAGCGCTATATAAATTACAATTGATTGATTGACAATTGTCTGTCTTAGGCTATTTGGGATCAATAAACAAATTGAATTGAATTGAACACTAGTATTTCAGTAATCCTATTCAACTTGTGATTTTAATTTGTATGTTTTATTACCAATTATTACGTTGATGTATTATAATGATTTTCATGTCTCATTGTGTGTTTGCAAGTGGAGTAATAAAGAAAACACTTACTCACTCACACTTACTCATTCACTCAAAAATCAGTACAAAGCAAAAACCATTTCAAGCAAGTTTATTTTAACATCAAGAATAAAGCCTAAATCTACAGTCAAATAAATTGAAAACTCAGATGTGCAAAATCATGCACTTATGATTAGCTGGAAGCTTACGTGGAAATGTGACACTTTTAACCATCTCCAATGTTTCATTTGACTCTATGCTTTACTAGAGCAGCAGCTGCTTATCCACAACTTAGAATCTTAAAACTATGGAGATGGCCAAGTAAACAAATACACTCTAACATTACCATAGAAAAAAATAACATTTCTGTTTCTTAACGTTCACTCGGGAATGTTAAGATCAGGCATGAAGTAGCACAGAATTTAAGCAAAATTACGCAATTATCGTTACTCTGCAAGATAGAAATAACTGCCATACAGTTGTTACGCAGAATTTTTGATTCGACATCACTCGACAGCAAGTATTAAATGGTTAATTAGCAAAAACCACACCAAATAAATTGAATGTTGTTGTTGTAATGTTAATTTTCAGTTATTTCTACTAATATTAATTTATTATGCTTTACACGGGCAAAACTTGATGTCTGCAAAAAGTTCCTGCAACTCTAAATATAAAACTGAACCATTAACCGTAAACCTTGCCACTTGCAGTATGGTTTTGGTGCAACCGAGTCGGGTTTCCTTTGTTCAAATAATTATATCAGAAAAACAGATAAAGTTAGTACACATCTCTCTATTTGAAGCGACGTTTCAAGTTTATCTTGCAAAACTGTTTTGCAGTGAAGTAAATCTCAAAAGAAGATGTTTATAATGTTCTTTGATATATCATCCACGAGTAACTTTTCCTCAACGTTTTTTCGTTTCTACTTCTTGGCGTCCTTCTCCTTGTCCTTCTTGCCCTTGCTGAAGACCCCTCCAAAGAAACTGTGCTTCTTCTTGTCTTTGTCTGGCTTAGCGGGCACTGGAGGTTTGGCACCATATTCGAGCGTGGTAGCTTGGCTTGGATGAGAGGCCTGGGGTGGAGCCGTCCCGTATGGAAGTGTGCTGGCATCAGAGTACGAACCTTGAGAACCGTAACGTGCTGGGTAAACTTGTTCGTCTTGGTAAACTTGCTTGTATCCGGTATGCAGAGCCTGTGTGAAAACAAACAAATTCCAGTATATCAGAATCCTAAACACACTGTTTGAAAAGCAATTTAATAAATACCTTTGATTAGATTTTTTGCTATATCATTTGCCTTTTATAGCTTTTAAACTTATTTTAAAGAATTTTGCTTCAACTCTCTTAAGACACAAAACAACTAAACATAAAACGGATGGAAAAAAATGGATAGCATCAAACTAAAATATAAATTGCTAAGAATTCTAAATTTCACATATATGGTAAAAACAGATAAAAACTACTCTACTGAACCGAAATGCTAACTAGTGCCTTTAAACTACTAGACTAATCACAGCAAAGATAGCCTCATGTTCAATGATGTAGAATAACAAAATAAACATAAAAACCAGGAAAGATCGAGACAAGACAAACAGGAAAGGCAGTCTAAGATGGTGGTAAAATGGATAAAAAGTCAAGCCAATAATATCAAGAATAAGGTAATAATATCAAGAATATGGTATTTGCCTTTCTCAAAACCTATTTCCTCTCTTATGATTTTACGTACTGGATACACCTCTGAATGGTTCACCCTGCTACAGTGCTTTGTAACTGTTTGCATGCAATGAAGCACAAATATATGCACAAGTTCTTCAAATACATCAACTGTCAACACTGGAAGAGGTTCAGCCTAAGTAGGTGCAAAGCACAGAGTAATATGTGGCAAAAGTATTGCATCATGAGCAGTTGCCTAAGTGGCAATTTCTAATCAGATTCTAGTCATTAGATAGTGTCACTTTTGGATGCACTATATCATTCATAGATGGCTTCCAATTATCTGAGTGTGCTCGCCGAGAAACTTTTTGTTATTAATGAACTTTAATACCATTTAGAAGAACGGGGCACTTAAAAGTGCTTTTACCATGTTTCAAGATGTCTGCCTAATTGCATTATCCTGTTTATTATGATATAGTAAATAAAATATAACATGCGCAAACCTGTGCTTCTGGGTAATGTCTATCATCATACCGTCCTGCAACAACGCACAAAACGCAAGTGATCATTGTATTCATTCAATAATTTAAAAAATTTACATAGTGCTCCTTCACGATTACTACTCAGGAGCACTTCCTACCCAAGCTCGGCTAAAAAGGTTAGTTTAAGATTGCGACAGAACATGTCAGAGTGGACCTTTGGCAGCAGGTACAGGTATGGAGGTAGCCCATTCCAGATCACAGGGCCAGCAATAGCATATTATAAATCACACTGTTACTGCAATTTAATGTATTACAGAGTAACAGTAATAAACATATATAATAGCATAGTTCATCATAGCATAATAGCATAAACATAAGGCATCTACTAAGTGGCATTTCTAATCAAGCCTAACACTAACACCATCTAAGACAGCAATATCTAATTTGAGAACAACATGAAGCCAATTTAAAACAGAATATGAAAACAATGGATTACAATCAAATTTCGTGATATGTGTTTCACAACCGATACATATGAAATTCAAGAGTTTTGGGCAGTGACAGTTCCATGTTAACCTCACAACAAGAAACACTAGATGCAAGCATGGCTTGATGTGACTTGAATGCCAACAGAACCAAACAAAGCTTGCCGGCACCACTTTTCCATTCAGTGAAGGTGGTGATACACTTGCGAACTAGGCTAACGATCTGCTGACGTATATCGTTGACTACAGCGGCCAATTGCTCAGTGTTTATTATCTATAAATTCAGTGAAGTAAGTCAGTTGGAAATCAGTCGGTAAGGCTGATAGAGTTTTAGGTCGAATGTGGCGAGACAAAAAGGTTGAGACAGTCAAGCAGGAACTCAACTGACGAACTCATCAAGTATATAACCAGACATAATTTCAAACATCTTTGCAACACTTTGCATCATCAGAGGAGCATAGGAACAATGCATTGTATTGTATCTATCGATTTATATAGCACCTCTCACAGATTGACTCTTCAGAGATGCCTTCAGCATGAAAATTCCAGACGAAAAGAAATGCCAGACAGATAGGAAGAACAAGTAATTAGTTTAGTCGTTAGTGCGGGAGGAAGGCCATTCTAAATAGGGGGGGGGGAGGAAATCAACCACAGACAGCACACAGCCGAAGTTGGGTAAGAGCAGCCCTAGTCCTGGCAACATAAAGATCAAGATATGTCACAAAAAGATCAAAATATGTCGTACATCCAAAAGAAGCGTGTAACATGAAACAAAACACACATGTGGTAAACTGAATCCAACATTGTTTTTAACAAACGTAACTAACCATCCGATGGCGCATCGCTTGCGAACGATGATCTACGGTCATCGGAAGAGTCCATTCGGGCAGGGGGAGGAACGGAGGCAGGTAAGGAGGGAGGAACCTCTATTTACACAATTACCACATCATAACACAATGATTGCAGCATGTACATAATTTAGATAATAAATTCAAATCAAGATAATAAGCTCTGCAGAACTTAAAGAACACAAAAAATCATTCGCACCAAAAAAGATTGGAAATCATCAACATCAATTGAATTAAATCAATAAATTAAATCAAATTAATCAATAAATTTAAACAAATTAAATTAATCAATAATTAAATCAATAATTAATCAATAAATTAAATCAAATTAATCAATCAATACAAATTAAATTAATCAATAAATACAAATCTATACGTAATTGTTAGTAGGATATATAGCTAAGCCAGCAGCTGAATTAAATTCATACAACAACCAGCACAAGCATCCAGACACATGGATGAAAATTTGAATTTAACGTGGGAATTTCCTTTGTCTAAAATTAGACATCATTAGTCAAAGCAAATGCAACTAAAAACTAAGTTTTTTTCGAAAGATACTTCAGCATACACTCGAACACAAATCAACTAAGCCATACCAATCAGTTTAAAAATCACCAAAGAGAATCAAAGAATCTCACTAGGAGCAAACAGAGTAAAATGATTAGAAAAACTATAATAAAATAAAATGAAATAACTCAGACATTGCACAAAGAGTAAATAATTAAATAAAAAATAAATAAAAATAAATCCAGTTAGCAGAAGTTGTAGAAGAACAATTAATAAGTTAATAATTCTCAGTTTGCTCATGTAAAGACCAAGTAAGAAGTATAAAGCAAAGCACATAATTTCTTGATTCACATCATAGATCTAAATGAAGCAGAGACAACAAATGGCACCTCATAAGAAACTAGAAAAATAATGCCTACACCGAATGCTCAAAGCTGAAGATATTAAACATAAAAACTGATTAATATGTAAAAAAATCAGATTACTATATAAAATATGCTAAGAAAATAAACATACAAAAGCCATAAACACATAGCTAACACAAGCTGATCAATAATAGATTCAAATAAAAGTTCCTTATTAATTCAATTATTTATATAGCACCTCTTCAAGTTCTAACAATACATCATTCCACAGATACTACACACACTTTCACACATCATGACAGGATTCACAAACCTGAAGCGCTGGGCTTTCTTCCACCATGGTAATAACCTCCTGTTTCCGTCTCATGGGAGCCTTGATATGGATACGAGGACGGGGTAGCATCAGCGGGCTCATGGTACGACCTCGAACCCGCATGACCTTGGTTATCCCCGTACGCACTTCCGGTCTTCTGCGCCGACGACCTGACGCCAGGAGATGAATAGCGATCGTCCTTCTGTGATGGAGGCGAATGATCCATCAACCTCGCATCGATTGGTCGCTGGACAAGTGGTGGGCTCGCATCCCCGTTCTCGCTTGGAGGTCCTCGGCTGCCAGATCCGCTGTGCGCTGGACTTGGCGGCGCCTGCAAGTGGCCGTCTCCTTCGTAGTGGGCGAGCTGAAGCGCTGGTGGCAACGCTGAAAATATACAAGACAATGAATCAGTAAAACCATTCATTTCAACATGCAATCAAACACCAACACACACACACCCACTCCCACAGCAATTTGATGTCTGTTACAGATGCTTCATCTTCAAATTCAAAGCTACTTTACTTACTTTCCTGTCAAATCAACCTCCACCTTTCTATTCTGCAAAACTATTTGATTGCTTTCTATAAATCACAAATTTTCTTGATTTTTCTTCAAAGTCTGTAGTTTCTCAGGCTTGTCATTCTTATTGCTACCAAAATACATATTACCAGGTACACCTAACCAGCTGAAAGATCAAAGCATAACTCACAACAGAATAAGCATTTAGGCGACCTGTACAAATCAGCCAAAAGAAATGCACATTAAACAGATTTCGCGATGTAAAAAATACACATATCAATTAGCAAAGCATAAACTTTCTGAGACATCACGACTACATTATTGGTATGACCAAGTAATAAATCCTATGGCAAGTTTACATTGCTCGGGTTGAGTCAACGCTCGTTAAACATTTACCACTAATGCTATGACAGTTACTATTGCTATGGCTGTTCCACTATATACTGGCATGGATTGGTTCTGTTTGGTCTAACTTCCTCAGTTAAATTTTTATGAGTTAGTCATTGGTATACTGATAATCAGTTGCCTGCCATTCTGCTTATGGCAAAACTCAAAAGCTGAAGATCTTAAACGGCAAATTTTAAGCAGTCTAAATAGTCATAACTTAAGCCACGTTTTCACAAGTCTTAACTAAGCATTAACTGCAACTTTTTCTTGCCATACCTACCGTAACTTATATAGCACATGGCAAATACTGATCACTGCATTGCAGAGTATAATTCAGAGGGGAAGCAGCAGCACTTAAGCGAATCAACCATTCTGAACTCAGTTATTCTAACTTCTCTGCCAAAGCCATGCATTAATGCATAAAAAAATAACACACACAAACGCACACACAGATGCAGTCCAAATAATACAGAGAAAAGAAAAGGCCCCAAGTAATCCATGAGATATCTACACACCCAGAGTCATGCAAGCCTCGAAGCTACGAAGCATACAAGCCAGAAATATACAATAGATCTTTGTATCAAGCGGAGAAACTTACAACCTAATGAAGGTAATTATTTCGGTCTGGCATTAAATTACATACCAAGCAACAACTTAAATTTTTTAACTCTCTTAAATTATGAGCACTCAAACACTAAACAATGACCTGTAGTAAATGTGGAACATCTTACACCTGTGTGTTGTATCGCTTAGAATTGACTAATAGAAATAGTTAAAAAATATTTAAATGCCACCTTGTTGCTTCTAAGATAAATAGGACACCCTAATTAAGTGGGACTCACCTTGAAAATGTAACTTGGAGTAAGCCCAGAGAAATACAATCCGATGAATATATTCTACTTTCGAATATTACACAGAAATGACTATGAGAGAAAAGACACTACTCGAAAGCACTAATCTGATCTAATGATTTAGAACTATGATCTAATAATTTAGAACTATGATCCAATGATTTAGAAATATGATCCCTGATTTAGAACTATGATCTAATGATTTAGAACTATGATCCAATGGTTTAAAACTATGATTTAATGCTTTAGAACTATGATTCAACTATTTAGAACTAATGATTTAGCACAATAGCAGCTATCACGATGTAAAGGCAGCAATCAACGGTTGCATCATAATCAAGAATCATAATCTGTTGAACAAGCACAGCTGCACTCGACAGTACAGCTTTTAAATTTTAGAATAAAAAATTCATTGCACATAATTTACGCAATATTTGTTCTCAGTATATATAATCTTGTAAAATGAATCAAAGTACCGAATCATGACTTCAATGCACAGCGCAAGTACACAATTATCATCGTCAAAACTTAAGCATTTCTGAGAAACAGAGCTGTTAACGTTGGAAAACCAAAGTCAAGTAGCACACGTAGTAGAATGCTGAGAAAGACGAACAAGAGAAAGCGGAGAAAGATTAGCACGCAAGCGATTGTCCGTCTGTACGGATTTTTTGCCCCGATCAAACCGAAGCGATCGCATTTCATAGTAAAGCAACACCGTATCCTCATCCAGTTTGCAGTAAAGAAGCAAAGTATCGACTGCAGACCTCGATTACGATTAACTTACTTGAAGGATCTTCAGCTGTTGGTAAAGTCAGACAATACAAATCATTTGTCACAGAATAAAACAAAACAACAGCAGTGACATCAATGTGATGTCATGTGCCTTGTGCACGCAGCATCACAGCACATTAAACTCCAAACCTTTAAAATAAGTTAAAGTGCAAAACAAAACGCCAACAACAGAAATGCACAACAAATAAATGATAAACAGCCACATGCTAAACATCGTAAAACATCGCTACATCTGCACATGCAACTGTCAAGTAAACCTGCCTCACATAAAAAAAATTAATTTAGCTACAAAACTTTGGCAGTTCATGCAATCTCTGTGATTTCTCAAATTAAAAAGTCACGCTGACATTAAAAACACTCATGCTGACTATGAACATATCTGTAAGTCATCTGATGCTAATGTCATATTTGTAAGCTTTGCAAACTTTGCACAGCATCGACCATCTTTGGAATTTCTATGGATCAATCTAAATTCTAAAAACTTAGCACCAGTGCAACATTCTGATAGTGCATAAGGCATCAATTCATGTTCCATAGTCATAAATAAGCAAAGCATCGTGCAAGGGTAAATACCAAGGCGTGTCGAAAGCCATAAAGGGAATAAATGGAATCCAAAAATACAAGGAAACTGCCTATGGAGAAACGGAGCCTAAGAGCAAACGTTTGCTCAAAGAGTTTCAGAATTTACGCCCAGAATCTCATTCTGGAATATTTCAAAAGCTCAAACTAGATTAATCTTGTGCAGACTGTCTGATATACTATGCAAGCACCAATAACAAAATGCCGTATTCTATAAACTGTGCACTTGTTACAACAAAATTAAAAGTACAAAAAACAGGAGGGAGTATCAATAAATAAAAATAAATCAGATTATTTATGCCTCATCCAGGTACGTTCGTTTACAGGTACGTTCGTTTACAGGTACGTTCATTTACAGGTACGTTCGTTTACAGGTACGTTCATTTACAGGTACGTTCGTTTACAGGTACGTTTGTTTACAGGTACGTTCGTTTACAGGTACGTTCATTTACAGGTGCGTTCGTTTACCTGCGATGTGCTGTATCTTCTTCTGCCACTGTACCATCTCCGTTGGATCCTGCACAACGAACAGATATTCCGCTCCGTCTGGAAGCGTGAGTCGTATAACGTTCTTTCTCTTCGTGTAGTCCGTTGCAATCTCGCACACGGCGCCGTGGATGTTAATCGGGGCAGCTGCAGCAACTCTATCATGATAATCTATAAAGAACAGTAATTAAGGTGTCACAACACATACGTTCAACCACACTCACACGTACATACATACAAGGCCGTAGACAGGGGGGTGTTTTGGGTGTTTGAACACCCTCCGAAATGAAAAATGCAGAAAAAAAATCTATTGCATTTTTTAGTTTGTGATGCAAAAAAGCATAGAAAAGCCATGAAAACACCCCCAAAACGAAATAATAGATTAAATGATTAAATTTCGATCTGAAAATTGAAGATGATGACTATAAAAAAAGGTCATCAGAAATTTTGGCGGCAAATTTTTTCCAAGACGACCGAAGTTAATGACTAAAAAAAGTCATCAGAAATTATGGCGGCGAAAATGGAAAATATTTTCAAGATCTCGACCGGACGACAAAAAAAAGGTCATCAGAAAATTTGGTGGATAAAAACGGAAATTTTTCAGGAAATTCAGCCTCCCCAAAACTTAAATCCTGGCCGCCACTGAAAACACCCCTCCCCCCCGAAATAAAATCCTGACTACGGCCTTGCATACATACATTATTTATACATGAAATATAGATGCATACATGAATACCTAATTACCTATACACACTATAGTGCTACACACATAAACAAACATCCAGTACGTTACAACCAATTTGGATAAACCAATTCAATGCAAGACAGCGCAAAAATCCTGTAAAACAACAGATAAATAACTAAAACAACAACCGGCAACTAAGAAGATAGCTTAAGCATATTAACCCTTTAATGCCGAGATGGTAGTAAACGGTATGGGAAATCCTATACACTCCAGCATTAAAGGGTTAAATTAACAATTGTGTGTATTTGCTGGCAAACAGACCTCTTTCATCCTTGAAGAAGCACATCAACTGTCCGACGAGAACGGTATAGTACGTCTTCCACGATCTCAGAGGCGCCTTGGTCCGTCCCTTCTGCAGCTCGTGCTTCCGCTCCAAGAACGCTTCGATCTCCGCAATCACAGGACTCCCAGGACCTTTGTACTCCTGCAGTCCTGCTGGTTTCTTCGTCTTGAGACTCAGTGTTCGCTGGCGCTTCTCCTTCTTCTGCGAATCCGTTCTCGCAGCCTTCTTCGTCGGCGCTTCTCCGCCGTCGCGCCAAGCGTCCGTTGTCATCAGACCCGACTTCGACGTCTGCTCTTCCACGTTCGCTGATACACCGCTCGGTACTTCCAGCTCAGGTTCCAACGCTCTGTGTTTCGATAACCTGTATCCCAAATGATTATGGAGGTGAAACATTTCAAAGGAGTATTAAATGTGATGTTCTGAATGCGGTTAAATTTTAGCAAGTCAGTTGTGCATGGCAGAAGGAGGATTAATCCTGCTGATGTAATAAACTTCATTAGACACCAGCTCCTTTTTCTAGTTCCAGCCCATCATTCACAAATAATAAGAAACTTCTCGTTGTCTGTAACTAAATAAACCTCATTTAACAGAACTTCTGTCAACAGAAGTGGAACAATAAATAACTCGTACAGCAAAAAGAACGAAGAAGCACAATAGAATAAAAAAGTGGCTAGATTTATATAGCACCCGTTTAGTGACTTACTCCTCTGCATCAACATCTTCTGCTTCTCTGCGACGACGTAACTCTTGCGCCCGACGCAATTCCTCTTCTCTTCGTCTCTCCTAAAGACAATTATCACAACCATCATTATTCTCATCAATGTCACGTATCCTCATAGTAAATTTTAATTAAATCAATTTTAATTAAATCATAAATGTTCACACAACCACTGCCCACTACTATAACCATCACTACTCCAACCACCGACTGCAGTCGAATGTTTCAGATTTAGCGGCTTTTCGTAACATTTAACAATTTTCCTCGCGTAAAGATATTTGATCGAGGACCAAAATGTCTACAAAAAGTTTAGATATGTTTGATTGATACACATAAAAAGAAGACTATATATGAATTCATAGATACAATACAATACAATAAGAAGAAGACATCAAACGTAATAGAATGCTAATCCATACCTCAAGGATTCTTTCTTGTTCTCTCTTCTTAAGCTCATCCATTCTTTCTCTTTCTCTTCTCTTTTCTTCTTCCACTCTTATGTGCTCCTCCTGCTTCTTCTGATTGGCAAATGCGTGCTCCAACTGCAAAGACATCAAAACACAGCTACTGACAAAGTAAACAGACTGTATACCTCGGTATCAGAAGACTAGCAGTTTCTTAACCCTTTACCGATCATAGTGTAGTAAATAGTTTGGGAAATTCTATAACTTCGGTCGCTAAAGGGTTAAGCATACATCGAGAGGCATCTACAGGCGTGAAGTGCAAGCAACTTTCATTTTTATTAGCCTTGGCATATGAAGATGGATGTCCAGTCCATTCCCTCACCGTCAGATCCTCCCACCAACATTTAATGGTCAGTGTACTTGCTAGAGTTGACTGGGATAGTAAAGCAAGTGGAGCCAAAATCACACAACCAGTTTCTTCCTTGGAAGGGCATTGAATTCCTGACCTCTTGACAGCCAGTCCAGCATGCCAAAGTAACAACCATCGTGGTCCATAGAGAAAATAATTAAATATGTCATTGGTTTTGCTTCCAATTTCTCCATGATAGCAACCGATACAAAATCATTTACCAATCAAATATATAGATCTCTGCAATATCTACAGAAGCAGACGAGTTGCTGTTTCAGCCGAAATCTATCTTTGAACACATGTGTACGAACTGAAACATATAAAACCAGAAACGTATAAAATCGAAGATACATACGAGTGTGATTCGATTGATGCCGTTGAATCGATCTTCCTGTGCAAAGACCATCTTCTCAAAGTCGTCGTGTTTCTGCAGCAATTCCTCAACGGCATCGATTGAATCTCCAGTCGTCTTGTCGTCCAGGACGGGCTTCCTCAGGTTCAGCCATGCATCCAGTTGGTCCATATCGCGCTTCAGCAACTGGAAACGACAATAGATTCACGGATTATCTCTTGTTAATTGTTTTTGTATTTTAGAGCATGTGTAACTAGCAACACAGTAAGACTGTCTGGTGTCATTCATGGCAAACAAAAGAATTTCAGTAATAAGTCTGCTTCTGTAAAAAGCCATGGTCGAGTCACCTAGTTCTTGCTAAAAAATTGGAACTAAAACAATATTGTAAAGACTTAACCTACAATACAGGGGCAGGAGTATGACTTTAGCAAAAAACACAAACCTGCAGTATTATATAAAATTCTGAATTTGAAAATTATCAAGTCATGTAGCTATCTATATATAATACTGGTGGAATGTGGCAGGGTAGTGGTATGCCCTGTTTTGTGTAACCAAAGAGTCACAGGTTCAAATCTACCTAAAGCCACTGTGAGCACCCAGACTCATCCATAACTGTCTGCGAACATGGCAATGATAACTAATGCCCATAAAAGACAATGGATCTTCCTTGCATAAAAGACAATGGATCTTCCTTGCATTAAAGACAATGGATCTTCCTTGCAGCAGAGAACTCATTGATCATCAACATAGTAATATTACACGTTACATCGCTTACATAGCTAATAAATTACCACTACCCGATGACCAGCCTTGTCTAGCATAAGGTCGTGATATTAATAATAATCCGACGTACTTCTAGATCAAGATTTTGATCGTAGAGAATCTTTCTCTGTTGCCATGTCTGAATCAGATTCTCAAACAGCGTGTTGAGATGATCGATCTTGTCTTGAATCTGTTTGTAACAAAAACCACAGTCAAACAGAAATAGAGACGGATCAGTAGACAATAGCAAATATGTTGAAATGTAGCAAGCATCATGCAATTAAACTGCATGCACAATTGCACATACTCTGATTGCCAACTTGACATCTTACAGGCATCATCTTAGCAACACCAGTACAATTAGCATTATTAAATAGTATTCATCTATTGGTATGAAAAACTGATAGACAGGCCCTATCAGGCACAAAAAGCAATTGATCGCATGGAATATAGGGCATAGCCGGGTGCCGTTTTTCAACCGGGTACCGGGTCCGGGTAGTTTGAATAAAATCTGCCGGGTCCGGGTACCGGGTGCGGGCATTAAAAGTAATCGTTAATCTGTAAACTGAATAGTATGTCTCCACTTTGAATGCTGTCAAACGAACACTACTCAGTTTGTTAACTACATTTGGTGGAATTGAGTCAAATTCTTCAATGTCAGAGTTTTACTACAGAACTTGAGTTCTGCCAGCGGTTATTGATTGAGTGGTGCTAGTAATATCTGTTCATGAACTCTGCTGATAGATGTATTGTATAGAAATTATGAACTGTCCAGTCAGGCAGGAGGAAAGAAGGTCAGAGGTCAGCAGCCCTGATAAACAGTTCTGTTTCTGTGGTGTATGCAGTCCAACTACATGTAGATATATTTCAAAGTGCACCATCCCTTAATCTGTGAGATGTATACTTGGTCATATGGGGGGAGGGGGGCACGCCTATTAAGCTTGGATGCAAAAGCATGTCAACAGGTGGAAGGTATCCCTTCTGACAAGTTCTAGTCTTTCTGACTTGAATGAGAGTGTGACAGATCAAACAGGCTTTAAAGATAAGGGGATTAACAGATGACCACTGGCCAACCTATATAGCTATGGTCCGTGAGCAGCACCTCTTCCCCCTTTCCTATACTTCTTCACCTTCTACCACAGTTCCTACCCCCTCCTCCTTCATCATCTCCTGTCTCTCTCTGTTAGATATTTCAAACAGCCAAAGGAAGAGGAAGGGGTAATAGAAGAGAAAGAGGAGGAAGGAAGAAAAGGAGAAGGCATGAAACAAGGTGCCACTCTTCTATTTAAATATATGTATAAATATATGTATAAATATATGTATATATATATATATATATTATTCCTCTTCGCCTTCAAGTCTACCACTGTTACTCTCAGGAAGGGGTAGTAGAAAACAAAGAGAAGGAGGAGGATGAAGGAAGACAGACAGCATGAAAGAGGGTGATACAAACTCTCCCTCCTCCTCTTCCCCCCCTCATCTTGCTGGTCCCTGTTTGAAATAGGATAGTCTAATATAAAGCAACCATCAGCAGGCTGTCTGTTCTGTGATTGTCTGTTCATTGTACTACAATGTCCAGTTGAGAGATCTTGCAGGTTAGCTGTTAAGCCCTTTGATGTGTGGTATGCTATTCATAATTACCCACCCGGCCCGATAGACCTTTTATTACCGGGGCCGGTTATCTGCCGGGTATCAAATACCCGGCAATTCCGGGTATCCGGGTCAGCACCCGGCTATGCCCTAATGGAATATATGCCTAAGATCAATAACGAGATGCAATAACACCAATTATTATTATATTCTTTATGGTAACAGCTGCTGTGGGTGTTGATTACTTACATCAGCTTTCAGGAAGTTTTTCTCCGCAATAAGTGAATTTCCTTTCTGGATGAATCGATTGAGTTCTTTCGTACGAGCGTCAATCTCCGCCTTGTTCTCTTTATGTCGATTAACAAGCGCTTCAGCACCAGCAACATCTTTCGCCAGTTCATCAGTCGTAATGCGAGCCTGCATCTCATTGCACCAAGCGCTAAGCATAGAAATCAGCACTGCAGTCAATTCACTGTGCACAGTATACAGAGTTAAATCAACCGATAAGACAATAGCCCTTGTTCTCCAACTCAATAGCTCAGTAAACGTCTGGGTTAAAACATTTATTTTCTTATTCACATATTAATTAGTTTGTCTGGTCTTCTTAGCTTTTGATATCTTGTGTGAAACTTATATATTGTGATACCTGTTCACCAGAGTGCTGTTTGGCAGCTGGTTATATTAAATATGCACTTACTAAATCATAACTTACTTAGTTCATTACACCACTTCAAAAGGTGCTCAAATCACTTAAAATGCGAGCACTATAAATGTTACATTCATACACATCCTATGGAAAGCAGAACTTTCTATGGGAATTGCTTCATATGCACATCATCTATAGAGCCAATCAAAGGTAGTCAAAGGTTTCAAAATGGCACACAAATCCTAAATCCAATATGAATACAAATCCAATATAGAAATTGCCATTAAATACAACACAATACAATACAATACAATACAATACAATACAATTCAATAGCAGACAGAAGAGCACAAAGGAACTCCACCCACCACAGCCCACGGTAGTCGTTGAAGTAGAGCTGTACACTCTCCGCCTGGTGGAGGCGATCCTTGCGCAGCTGAGCCTTTCTGAGCAGCGAGTTCCACGTGCTGCTCATCTCAACGAGTTTTGACTGAATGTGCTCGTGAGCATCTGGGAACGACTGCAGAAGACTCTGTGCATTCTTTGTAATGCTGTCCACCTGCTCACTAATGGCCGCAAGATCTCTCTGTTAATAAAAAATGCATGTGCACTGCAGAGTCCCACCAAAGAACACGTTTATTATATACATTCATATTCAGAAAAAAATATTACCGGTAATTGAGCCCTCTCACCTTCTGCTGATGTACTGTTCCGGATGAAACTACTGAAAAATTCTATTCAATAGCAGTTTCAAGCTCCTCAGAATTAAGTGCATAGCATGCTCCATATGGTGGAACACCATCTTACAGAATTTCTGGGCATTCATTATCTAACTCCATGCCATTCATTTATTCATTCGTTCGTTCTGGAAATTTACATAGCACCCCTTCAAGAAGTCTCCTCAGAGGCGCCTTCAGTCCAGACACTCCCACATAAAATGGTCTCGAGCAACTGACAGAAAGTGAACAAATTATTCCAAGGTAGTAAACTCAGTGCAACCGGGAGCCCATTTCAAGTGGAGGGACCAACAATTGAGAAGGCTGGACGCTGTCTGCTCGAAGAGCAGGCTCGAGGGACCCGGTACTCTTGTTAGCCAAAGAGGGCAATGCTCGATGGGGGCCTAAGCCAGAGACAAATATCATCGTAAAGAAGATGATGATTAATAGTAGAGTTGTTGTTACTCACCTCAAAGCCTTCATGCTTCACGATGAGAGCCTTTACTGATTCGATGTCTTGTCCGTAATCTTCTGACGAAACGACGAGGTCTTTCTCTTCGATCCACTCGATCGCATCGTCCGCATCTCGCACAAATGCGTGCACCTTCTTCGCACCAGCCAGAGACTAAACAATCACAAAATGCACGTACTTTAACCCTTTAATGCCGGAGGGTTTAGGATTTCCCATACCATTTACTACCATCTCGGCATTAAAGGGTTAAAAGCCATCATTACATCAGAAGATTTTAATTAATTACCGTACTTTGAATTAAGCAACACTGGGAGGTTTTAGAGTAAACACTCTGACACAAAGAGCACATGTATGGATGCGGAAATGCTTCCCACTACCCTTCCAAAGGTCTACTCAACCTTCCATTCAGCAGATGGCAATGATAAAATGAGAAGTGGACATTGGAGGATGCCTTGCATGGCTACCGACAGTATAATTCGACTCCTCTTATAACTTCAGATCATCCGATCACAGATCACACTATGAATTGTTATCATACTATGTTGTGTCAGTTTGAAATTAAACAAAGATTTTTATTAACATCTGAAGAAAGTCATTTTTTGCGACTTACTTGCTGCCGAGCATTTGCCAGTTCCTTAACTTCCGCCCACAGGCGATTGATCTGGTCCTGTCGCTTCTTGATGGCGGAACTTTCCGCATGACCGGCCGACGTCAGGCTAACAGCGATCGTGTTGATGTGATTGATTCGCTCTTCGCTGACCAACAGATCACGAATGAAGTCATTAAACTTCTGCTGCAGTATCTGAAAATAATAATAATAAACAACAATAAGTCATCACACAATAAAATAAGACAAAGAAAAGATGTTCAATTACCCAGCAACATACGAGACACCAGGGCTCGAAACCCATCACTTTTTGCTTCATAGAAGTTGTGCTAGAAGCTGAATTAGGCGAGACAGGTCAAAAGGACAGAATATTCTTCAATTCGGCAGATGGTCATAAATTCGCTATAATTTCCATAGTAATAATTCGATTTTTGATGCCATTTGATTTATTGGATGCAGAATATATCCCTTTCCTGTGCAGCAAAATTGCAGAATAACCAAGTAATGATTTCTGAGTATGTGACGACACAAATATTCTGAAACTCTTTACTTGATTTTCTCACTCCATACTAATGAAAGAATTGAACGAGAAAAGATGTTTTCATTCTGTAAAAGTATTTTAAAGCAGAGCTATTGCAGAATAAGACTGAAGAAAAAAGATAAGAAACCAACATGGGATGTGTTTCAAGTCCCTATTTCATACATGTGGCCAAACTTCAAAAAAATTCGACGAACTTTAATATAATAAAAAAAATCAAGAATACGCAAACAGCGTAGGATATCCTTACCTGCACGTGTTCCAGGTCCGTTCCGTAATCATCAGAGCCAGCGATCGATTCCTTTTCCCTGATCCACGTCGTTACTTCATCCGCCTCGCGATGGAACTCATACAGCTTCTTCGCCTCCTGCAGCCTCGATCGGCGATGCGCGACCAAGTCTTGCAACTCGCGGAAGCGATCCTCCGTAGCGATCTGCTGCTGCTGAATGTTCTTGCTGTCAAAATGGCCTCTCGTTATCAGGCCCTGGCTAAGCGCTGCCAACTCTCCAACATTATTGTGGAAATTGTCAATGTCCAGTTCTAGGGCATCCAGCTTCTTCAGAAGTGCCTAAACATTAGAATTAGAGACAGTAGACCGCAATTAGGTACCACGTCGCAAGACCAAGAGAAATAATAACTATTTTTGGTTGGTTAAATCATTGTGCAGCTAACCAAAATGTTCATTAAACTGGCGTAGAAGACTTTACGCATGAAATCATTATTGTCTGTAAATTCTGTGAAGCAAAACAGTATATATTTAAGAAGAAAATAAACGTCAGTACGATTTCAGAGACATATTTTTTAACCCTTTACCGACCATACCATAGCAAATGGTATGAGAAATGCTTTACCATCAGTCGGTGAAGGGTTAACCCTTTAATGCCAAGAAGGTAGTAAATGGTATGGAAAATCATATACCCTCCGGCATTAAAGGGTTAAACAAACCATCTATTGTTGAACCGACCTGCACAGAATCTTCATCTTTGCCGAATTCTTTAACCTTCAACTGTTGTTTCTTTTCACTCATCCAGATGTCAGCCTCGGCCGACTCAGAATAGAACTAACATCACAAAGACAGAAATTAATGACAGAGATGACCAACTTGTAAGAAACAATGACCCTTATCCAATTCAATACCTTTAATCAAATTTTTAAAATGCTATCCAAATATTGCAAATACATGCAACACTGATCATGCAACTACTTCTAGAAGCCCAATAACGAACAATGTCATAACATGGTTGCATACATTACAATAATTAAGTATATTTTATTACCGAAAACATCCCTTAATCAATTTAATTTCAAAATTCAGCAGTCAAATTTGGAACAAATTTGTGTCCTTGGTCACAATGATGACAATTTTCTTTATTCGATTTAAACAACGGTAAATGAAGTTTCCGTGCAAAGCACTTTTCAGCTGAGTCATGCTTACTGTTTGCGATTCGACGGCATCAAGGAGTTTCAGTTTCCTGTCTGCAGACATATTTTTCAGTTCTTGAAGACGATTCAGCAAATCCTCCAGCCGTGCCTCCACATCTTTAGTAGCCGGATGCTTCTTGTTGACCATATGATGAGCCATACTCACAACAGCCTCGATCAACGGCTCATGAGCCACGATTTCATTCTCAAGAGCCTGAAATGCAATGCAGCGCACCGAGTATTAAAAACAGGAAACAAGCAATGCGAACATCTGATCAAAAACCCTTTCTTATTGATTATATTTTTGCTGCTTAAATGTTTCTACAGTCTACACATGATGTTTTACTTTAGACCAACAGCCAACAGTTAACTTGACCGTACACATCTTCGTAATTGTAATCAACAAATTTCCAAAAACGCCACTCGTAAGTCAAGTGCAGGACACCTGCTTATTCACGAGCGCTATGTCTAGTAGTCAGAGAGGGTTGTCCAAACAGAGTAGTTTGAAGGAGGTCATAGCCCGATTACCAGAGAATCAGTGGGAGTGGATCAGAGGGGGTGGATCAGAGGCTGCAGTGATCAATTTTTTAACAGCGAAATCACATATGTTGTTTCTGAGTCACTGCAACATATTAAGTGAGTTGTTTGATCAGACTCAACCAACCAACCTGATGTTTCTTCTGAAGATTCTGCACTGCAATGAGACTATCACCCAACTCAGTCATCGCAGCCACTGGACGCTTCTCACGGATCCACGACAATTCGTCTTGGACATCTCGGTAGTACGTGTAGAGGAGAAGGGCGTCCTCAAGGTTATCCCTTCGGATCTGGCACGGCTCATTCAACGTCTTGTATCTAGAAATTCACAGTCGACATGAACATCACTTTGTACAATTTTAAGGCTCTAATGGAAACAAATGACTAATTAATTATACAATAGAAAAGAAATGTCTGACGGTCTAAAAGTTAAGATTGTATACTAGTCATTAGCATTACTGATAATGAAAGAGAATGCAAGTTCAGGCTATTGTCTTCGGTGCTGTAACTTGCATCATCATCAGCTTTTCAGAGAGGAGACATTTTGCAGAACCAATGCCATCTTTTCCAAAAAGCCTGTCATCAGGTACTGTCTAACACACCTATTAACCTCAATACCTTTTTATCTAAAAGATTCAACAGTCCAACTGTCCATGCATGACTGTCATGAACTGTCCCCCCATAGCGTACCAGTCAGTATAATTTTTTCTAATTATTATCTCATCTGTCCTGTTCATTGTCCTAATTGTCTCACCTGTCCTGTTCATTGTCTTAATTGTCTCACCTGTCCTGTCCACAGTCCTAAATGTCTCACCTGTTCTGTCCTTAGTCCTAAATGTCTTACCTGTCCTGTTCATTGTCCTAATTGTCTCACCTGTCCATGATCTTATTTGCTCGGCTGCAGAGTTCGCTGGACATGAAATGTTTCCTCGCTCGGAAGCTCTCAGCCAAATCCTTCAATGACTTCATCTTATCCTCATGTTTGGCAATGTCCTCCTCAAGCAACTGCAACAACAAAATGACAATTCTAATACATTTAACAAAACTACTGCCTTTCTAATAATTCACTTATAAATGAAAGTATAGCGCAAACATAGTACTTAGCAATTTCTTCTCATAAACAAAATTTTCTTGTGCACATGAATGGCTACAAATCTAAGTGGACAAGAAAACAATCATTGCTATGTGTAGGAATACAAGTTTAGATGTGTCATATGACCATGTTTCATGACTCTGAAACGTTTAAACAGCACAATGAAGATTCCCGGATACAAACCAAACAAGTTTCTAGCCGTGCACTGCTATTTGTTGCAAGCCCCCTGCAATACTATCATCCTGCAATACTATCATCCTTCCCATGTATTCCTTTACCATTAATAATAATAATAATGACAATTTATATGGCGCCATTGAGTCATTAGGCACAGTTCTGCACAAAGTAATACAACCATTCCCCTTCACAAATTTCCTCTTAATGTGATCAGTACCCTCAATTCAAGGGATTGCCTTCTCCCTTTCCTCCTCTTCTGACACTAACATTTAATTTACAATGCTCAGAGCATACACAAATCCTTCAATAACTAATTAAATAAGTTTTATTCGCTCAGTTATACAGATAACTGACCTGATGCTTTTTCAGCAGATTGTTGACAGTCACGATGTCCTTTCCATGATCTTCGGAGCTCAGATGTCCCTCCACTTCATCCATCCACGCATCAGCATCCGCCGACATTCGATGGAATGACAACGCCTAAAAGTAATAAGATGAGAATATTCTTTAATTAATCAAGCTTAACATATAGCATCTAGAGAGCCAATCAAAAGCCAACTGTATTAAAATAACACACATAATCCTAATCAAATAAAGTATAAATAAATATAATTATGACTTAAAAAGTGAGTAAAGCTATAACCAGACAAAGCCCAATACATGCTCACAGTGTGTCAAAGCAGATCCACACTACCTCAATTTCATAGTAACCGATTAACACTCAGATGTATTGTGACCAACAGAAAAAGAAATCGAGCTATAAACGGTCTGTTGACAAACCAAACACCAGGGCGAATGACAAAGAGTCATTGAAGATGGCAATGCCTCATAAATTGTAACACCACTGACGATCTAGGTAATGACATAAAAATACAACAATTGCGTTCATTCGAACTTACAATGGACAGCCTAAGAAAAACAATAAAAAAACAATTCAATTAACTTCATAAGACGATAATATGTTGGTTGGTTACCTCGTAAGCTTCATTCAGCCGTTCCTTCTTCTCCAGCGACGACGCCACAAGGTCTTTCCATGTGCTCTCCAGGTTCTCCAGCTGATCACGGATGTCCTTGCTCGCATAGTGGTGGTTACTGATGAGATTTTGTCCTTCCTAAAAGCATTGCATCTCATGGTTATTATGATCAAGGTAGAATCACGAGGGTCCCAAAGAAACAGAATCCCATCATCTTGTGATTATTATGATCAAGGATAGAAAGAGCTCCTTAAAAAGCTCCTTAAAACAAATTCTATGGTAGCATCAAGAGTTTCACAGAAACAGAACCACATAAAAATGTAGAAAGCATAAGATATGTGAAGATTGACTTGCATCATTCCTAATGAATTTGTGGGAGGAAAGTTATAAGTACTGCTTCATCACTTCATTACATTTCATACTAAAACTAAACCAATAATTAAAGTAAAACCTCATCACAAAACAAGGCAAACTACTTTCAACTACACAAAGCAAAAGCTTCAAGTTCCAACCGTTTTCCATCTCACCTGTAGGCAGAATAGCAAATACTACAGCAGCATTTTAACCCTTTAATGCTTTAACGAGTATTAAAAGTGACTGGGAAGACAATGTGGCTCATTGTTGAAGTGTTAAATACTACATCTAACGAAATTTGAACAGAATACTCACTGCTGCGACTACATCAACTCTCTTCCTGTTGGCCATCACTTCTGCTTCAAACGCTTGATGCTTCTGGATCTTTCCTTGCAGATTGGATGGATCATTGTACGACTCATCCAATGCAACTTTCATCTTCTCAGATATCCAACCCACCACCTGTGAAACATCCGACAAAAGTAAGTGAAAATCAATCAATCAATCAATGTATCAATCAACCAATCAATCAATCAATCAATGCATCAATCAATCATCAAATATCTGCAAACAGCAAAGCTGCAAAATCATTTAAACCAAAGACAGAAATAAATACTCTATTAACTGCTAAAGACTCACAAACATTTATTGTGTTCACACAACACTCATTCATTTACAAAGGTGATGCTCAACAATTTTTATTGAATAGACCATATCCATTATTACTCAGCATTTTCTTACAAAATGATAGTACCTCACCTCACCCACAATAAAAAAAGGAACTGTCCTGGTAGTAACTTCAATAAACCATCCAAAATTACCTCATACACATTGCCGAGGAATTGCTGGTAGTTCCTCGAATCGATCAGTTTTGCCCGTCTCTGGTCAGCGGCCTGTTTCACCTTTCGCATTCTCCCGAGAACTCCTTTGCAGCGAGCCTGGATCTGGTCGGAGGCATAGTGCTCCTGACCGAGCAGAGCCTGAGCGAGTTGCTCGAGAGTTGTGATCTTCTCCGCCTGAGCTTCAAGGGTCGTCGTAAAGCCATCGTGCTTCTTGATCAGCTCGTCGACGCTAGAAAGCGTGTTCTGAAAAAGCAGACGTTATAACGTCGTTACATGATCAGCCAATATTGACAGTTTTAAGTCAACTGTGCGCATTTAAATAAAGTTTCTTGAAACAAGTGAGAAAACCTCATGAATAATTTCAATGGACACATTCTGCTCAATGCAAGTAAGTATTAGAGCTGCCTTTGCGTGCATAAATGTCCACCCACTCAAGTGTAAAAACTATACAACGTAATCTTGAGCAACATAATAAAAAAAATAGAACTGTGCTTACACCAAGATCTTCGTTGGCAAGGAAGGCTTCCTTTGAAACTAGCCACAGATCAGCCTGTTCTGCATACTCCTCATAGACCTACAACAATCAGAACAACCTCAATCATCACAATTGCGAAATCATAAAAATGATTTCGATAAGTCAATAAAGACAATCCCTAATCATGACAAAGAAACAGAATTGAAAGTAAGGTATGCTGACTATCCTCTGTGACAAAGATCAATGAAACTATCTCATACTACGATAAACAATGGGTCTTCATCCTTGTCATATGTGACAATGGGGCTCAAAACCCGTCATATGTCGTTTTTGACCTTTTGATTTAGTCATATACTACAATGAACAAGCTCTAAAATGCTTTTAACAGAATGAAAATATTTTTTTCTAACTGAAGTTATGCTGGTTTGATTCTTTCATTAGTTTATAGTGAGAAAACCAAACAAAAGTTACTGAATAATCGTGTAATTCAAGTCTACTGAACCTACTAAGTTATTATTCTGCAATTGTTCTGAGCTTTAGAGACATATATTCTGAATCAGATAACGCAAACGGCATCAAAATTGGTTCACTACTTCGCAAATTAGGGCGAATTCACAGTCGTGTGCTGAACTGAAGAATAAACTGCATTCTTGATCCCTCTCGCGTATTTTGGCATCTAGCGCAATATCTAGGAAGCGACAACCGATGGGTTTCGAGCCCCGGCGTCACATATTAACCACCACAGAAATCATCAATTTCACCTTTCATAACTGATAATTAAATAATGATGAAGGCCACGTCTTATACCAAGCTTAGATAAGTCAGCATTGAAATAATCCACCTACCTGAAGATCGTACAGCTGAGTCAAGATGAGTTTCCGCTTTTCCCAGTTGTCGTTGAGGTCATTCCAGACAGTCTCGAGATTTACAAGGTTCTTTCGAATTTCGTCACCTGCATAGTGCTTCTGAGTTAAGAACTTCTCTCCACGTTCCTTTAGTGACTGGTAGTGCGGGTAGCGACCTATCATCTCCGTCTGCAATTTAAGACAATGACAACAAAAGACTACGCTAAGCACCTTCCTGAGTTTATTGTAAGACGCTATATAAATGTTCATATACTATACAAAACATACATACATACATATATGTCAGCACGAAAAAGTATTCTAGAAGTGCAGCATAAATATCTGTAAACATTGTACTGTTACACTGAAAGTTTGGAGGATAAAAAGCATCTCATTATTCAACTGTTGTAACCAAGTTTGTGCTTCTGTAGAAAGATCCTTTTGGTATAACATTTACATTTCTGCATGAAGCTTCTATAGGGGCAAGTAAGCAAGCTCTACTTGCTCGATTTAACACTGCAAACATACATAAATGAATGACTTTCATCCATCAGACAACATTTGGGCTCACTATCCAATGTGCAAAAATATAAGTTATCTAACCACATTATTAAACAGCTCCAATTTACGAAAAGCATTTAAAACTTATCAGCATTTTTAGAATAACTTGCAATTCAACAGCGTACAATGAACCTCTCAGAATAAGCACAAACAAGACTGCTTTAAATATCGACATCCCACCACTCTGTGCTTTACTGAATGACTATGAAACAGTAGATGGGGAAAGTGGATAGACAACGGACCTTTCGTTCGAGATGAGCCTGCAGTTGCTCCTCGGCCTCTACCACAGTGTTTGCCAGGTCACCAGCGTTCATGAGTGTCACCAAGTTGTTACACCAGTTGATCTTAACAACAGAAATACAGATGATTTTAAAAACCAAGTCATTAAGTTTATTTGTACAATTGCATTCTGTCAAAAAATTCTTTGACAGAAAATTTAACACAACATAAAAACAAATGCAACTGTTTTTTCAGATTATAAATACAATTAACGAAACTCTGTATTTGTTCATACACATCAAGTATATAAGTAATAATTAATAATGTATGAAACTGTCCACTTTGTACAATAGGTAGTTGTCACGTAATGTACATATCGGTGTACAATCAGCAATAAGAATTAAAAGCATAAAAAAATAACAATAATATAATTATATCATGAATAAACTACCATGTTAAATGCTACTTTAACTCAGAAAAGCAGTTGCAACAGGCGTAAGTTGTATACAAGACATTTCTTTTCATAGATAACCATTACAAAAGAACTACAAAAGCTCTCTAACATAGACTCCGTTACTTTCAAATACTGCAGCTCTACTTATGACTATGCCCTTCCACTGTACATCAGCTCCTTATTAGGTCGTTTTTTTATACTTTCGCCAGATAGGCCAATAATGTGACAATATATTAAACGTTGATTCGTATCTAAACCAAATTTTTTATCTATCTTACATGTTCCTTCACGCTTGTCAGGAAACGATAGAGTTGATAGGCATCTTCCAGCTTCAGTTTCCTATAGTCATGCAGAAACAGGTTAATTATATCAAAACGCTCATTTAAACATAACAAAAGAGATACAAGTATCTATGAAAACCAATGAACTTCAAGTCAAGCTCTGCATAAAAACACTTCCAAGTCTTGAAACTGCAGATTCTGTGAGCAATCCATGGTTTCCATGTATACTCAAATACAACAAAATATATAAAACACCTGCACTGATGTAGAATTGTAGATATTAACTTGCTGCAACAAGAATATTCACCATAGTTAATAATAATTCAGATCTTAATCATGAATAAATATTTAAATTTTCATATATCTGCATAGCACCTATTAAGATCTTTTCAAAAATTCCCTTAATACATAAGAGAATCTCATTTCAAAATCCTTAATTCGTACGAGAATAGCCTCTCAAATTAACCTAAAAGTCATACAAGAATTTTGAAATGAAATGGATAGTACACAAGTCCATTAAAAACACCTGTCAACGATATATAAATAAAGTACCTGGCACTGGCAAGATCCTCCAAGCGTTCCCAGTTTTCTTTCAGATCAACTAGCTTCTTTTCAGACTTTGTGGCCATGTCCGGGTATTTCTTGCACAGCTGACGATAGACGGCATCCATTTTCTATGAAGCATTAAACTCACATGATAAATCAAAGGAAAAGAAAAAACCACTTATCTCATGGCACACCTGTTAGAATAGTCATGCTGCGTTTGTCATGTGACTAAGTAATTTTTATCAACAGGAGACATATTCTCATCCTTCAGAAGAACTATGAAAAACAGTGAAGAAAAAGTAGCATTGAGCACAAAACAAAAAAATACAGAAGCAGTATTATAAACATTTAGAAAACTCCTGTGGAGCGCAGTGGTGTAGGGGTATGTTTGGTGCTTTGGAGCTGGAAGATTGCGAGTTCGAATCCACGTCAAGCCGCCACGTAGGACCCTGAGCAAGTCCTTCACTCGCGATTACTCAATACTCATGCACGTCAACATAATCATGGATCATTTTATTCGACTTGTCCATAAATAAGTGTATGTTTCAGTTTTCACTGCCGCTATAAAATGCAAACCAATAAATATCGGAAGCACATTAACCTGTATCTGAAGGTGAATAGCAGTCATGTCTTTCTCCACGTCTTCTTGTTTCCTCTGCAGTCCCTGGATAGCTGCAAGATCCTTACCATAGTCATCCGATGACATGGCCGTCGCCTGAAGCAACAACATTCAAACAATAATACATCTTTCTTTAATTGTTTTGACCGTCATTGTCATTGTGATCGTCATTGCATTAATTCTGGTCAATTCAATTCATGACCATGAGGCTCAAAACACTGGATTCTATACCATAAACCTAATTTCGATTTGAATAAAAGTGAAATTCATTTAATTTCATTGTCATCCAATAACATTCGTCACCAAGTCTTCACTACTTAACCCACACATCAACACTCCAATATCCCTAACTAAAGTAAAATTACAGTCAAACTCTAAATGTGCACTCTGCTAAAAATTGCAGACCAGACCAATTAAAATCTTAATTAATCTCATATAATGCCGCCAAATTTAAAGCATTCACTTGAAGTTCAATAGAAGTGCTCAGAAAAACGATAACTAACGGATAAAGCAATTAACAAATTCACAGGTTCACTGATAGGGTTTGAAAAAACCACATACCAAAAGGAAATCATAAAATAAGGCACTGATAAATTGGCAGTCACCTTTACATACCCACATTATGAAACTTAAGGCATGAACTTGCATGCCAATCGTAACAAAGAAAATTCATACAAGAACTTCAAGTATGAGATGTCAAGCTATGGCAAGACAGAGAGAAACAACATAAAAGATAGAAAAAGATAAAAAAAATTCAAATCAAAACAAACTCAAACTTAGAAGGAATCGCAAGAAAAACTAAAAACCCAGCATGACAATAAATGCAAAGAAAATCCTGAAACCATTTAGACAAGTTCTAAGGATCAACAGAATATTGAAGTAACCAAATAATATTCAAATCACCGTTACATGTAAAATGGATAACATAACAGAAATGTAGCTTTCAGAAATGTCACAGACACCCGACTAAATAAGGACAATTGGTCTGACAACTGTACCCACCATGTGCAATTTGTCTTGAGTGAACTGGTGTAAAACAAGTGAGCAGGCACTTTAAATTCAGTGATAAATTACCATAAAGCAAGATCAACTAAGTTCATGTCTTTTTCTTTCACGTGAATAAAACTCATGCATGCATTAGCTGAACATTTTGGGTGCAGATATATATTAGTGAAATGTATTTAAGCTATGTAACGAGCAAATTAGCAAACAAAAAACTTTCCTAAAACAATAACAGGTAATCTAATTTCTTCTCACAAAAAATGCTCCATGATATCCTGTACTTTATCTAGCACTCAAAAAGGAAATGAAAAAAATATCAACCCAACACATAGGATAGAATTTTTAATATTATTTCACTACGTAAAGGAGCAAACTTCCATCATCCCAAAATACGAAATATTTATCTAAAACCGTCACGCGGATCTTCTTAGCCGAAGGTCGTCTACAGAGAAGCAGGAGATTAGCACGATGAAGTGGCTTTTACCTTTTCATTGATACGATCATTGATATCATCGAGATCCCGATTGAAAGCGTGGATCTCGAGGGCGATCGCCAGACGTTTCCTGTGCGCCTCAAGAGCTCCCTGAATATTCTGCCACCTAACACGTTTCAAGAAATCACGTTAGAAAAGGCAACTGAAAATACACGAAGCATGATTATAGGTCTACACGTAGTAATAATAATAATAATAAAAAAAATTTAAGAATAATTTTTAAAAGAGAGTAAAACATAACAAATATATACATGACGAGCAGCAGAACCAAAAAACGCAGAACACTTTCTTACTTGTTAACCAGTGAATCTCTCTTGTCTTTGATTTGTCTCGTCTCTGTGCGTCCTTGACTGATGAGTTTGTCGGCCAGCTTCTTGATGTCATTCACTCGGTTTTCATCCACAGTTACGCCCTAACCGGAAAACAAATCAATTACTAAGGAAAGTGACACAGAAACTCAACTGCTGAATTGAAGAAATCAGATTAAATCAATTGTTTTAAATAACACAATAACTCAATAAGTTTATTTATAAAGCGTTTGAGAACTATCACTTACTGCTTCAACATGGAAAGTCACACAAAACACTCAACCACTCGACTTTAGAAATCGGCTTAAATCAATAATTTTAACCGCTCTTTAAGCCCACACAATAACTCCATAAGTTTATATATAAAGCGTTTGAGAACTTTAACTTACTGCTTCAACATCGTTCACTTTCTTCTGTAATTCGAGACAGTGTTCGTAATCTCGGCCAAGATCGCAGGCAGCAACAAGCGTTTCCTAAGGAAGAAAAACAACATGATCTAACCACTGCCATTAGAACAAACAATTCAATTGGAATCTATATAGTGCCCCTCAAGATCTCTACTCAGAGGCACTCCCGAACCAGGCCAGGTGGAAGAGTCTTGAGCAACTGGTAGAATGGTAACATGTCAAAATGGTAACAATGGTACCATGATAACACCATGATAACACTAATAGTCTTATTTAACAAGTCAACACTTACTTTGTAAGTAAAATCTAACAACACCATGCCATTGTGGAAGAGTGAAGAACAGCAATACTGGTCGACAGTGCTAACCAAAAAACTGAAAATTAAATAAAGCACAGTCATACTGCCCTTACATGTGTCTAAAATTATCCTAACTGAACATATTAACTGTAAATTCAAATATAGCACCCCTTCCAACAGAAATTCATCACAGACTCGTGTGTAAGAAATACATTTCAAGATACGATGGTCAAGTAGTGAGGACAGACCTTCTCTCGAATCCACGCTTCCACCTTCTCCACTTCTTCGTTGAACTTCAGAATATCCCTGGCTTCTTCCAAACCCTTGCCTCTTTCGTTGGATGCCTTCATCAACTCATTCCATTTCGCGATCAGATTGTTCACTCGCTGCTGTATCTCAGGCGTGGCCTCGTGACGTTTCTTCAGCAAAGTCTCACCCGTCTTGAAATGATAAAACATATGGCACACTTAAAAATTAAAGTCAAATGAATATTGAATGTAATTTAGAACCACTAACTGCAGATTTCCCATTGACTTGCCAGACTTTACTCATTCATTCATTCCAGAAATCATGTAGCACCATTTCAATGCAACTACTGAACTACTCAGAAGTGCTCTTAAGCTCAGCACGACTAAAAAATGACATTCAGAGGGTAGAATAGAACATATTGGAATGGAAGCAAACATAGTGAAAAGCAGATCTTGTTTCAAACTGAAGGGGCAATGAGCATGAAGGTATGGTTGTTCTATGTGTGTTTTTCACAGATTTTCAGAAAGAAGATCATTGTCAATAACTGCGAATTTCGTAATGCTTCAAACATCATTACGGATGCATTAACTTGGACCACAAAGAGGAATTCTGAACAGAACTGTACAGTACTGTCTGAGGCATTCTTAATGACTGGGGAGGTCTGGGGTGAGTTACCTGTTTGATGATTTTGATTCTGTCAGCGTTGGCGAGAATCTCCGATTCGAACGCCTGATGTTTCTTCAGATGCTTCATCTTGTCCTGCAAGTCACGAACGTTACTGAACGACTCTTCCTTCACTATCTTCAGCTTGTCCTCAATCCAGCTCTCAGCCTAAAACATCAACACAATCCAAAGTTACAACTCTCCCGGCGTCACATCACATAGATCAGTGGTTCCCAACCTTTTTGGACCTTAGGGCCACTTTTTCTAAGTTAGAAGACAAGCGGGCCACTTTTTCTTAGTCAAAGGACATTAGGGGGCCACAATGTTAAAATATACTTAGCTAAAAGCATATAAAATTGTTATAATTGATACAAAATAGAATGTTTGATGTTATTTATAGACGTCAAAATAAAATAACTTGTAATAGAAAATAATTGTGTTCTACCATGGATGTCAAAATTGTCAAATTTTCATACACTTTTGTTTATTCTTTGAGAGATGAGGGCCATTTTTGAGGACTGGCGGGCCATTTTTTTAGGCCTGGCGGGCCACTTTTGGCCCGCGGGCCACGGGTTGGGAACCGCTGACATAGATCTATAAAAAAAACAGTAGGCAGGAACGCGTTCAACACAAAAAAGATTTATGCATCTAATCACGAGAATGTTGGACGAAAATGCATCAAAATCATAATTCTAAAACAGACAAATTGGAAGAGAACAAGTCGTTTAATTCACTTTCTTCCCACAAATGAGCGTCAATATATAAACTCCTATGAGACTCCAGAAGGTAATAAAATCAAAAGATACCAACAACAACAAAGAGTAATGAGATACCTCAGCTGCATCTCGGTTGAACTGGGCGTACAACAAGCTATCGGCCAGTTTGTTCTTTCTTTCGTCCGACAGATCTTTGATGTGCGCTCGACTGAAAAAAAACGTAAAGAACAACATGTTAGAGATGGATCTATCCACTGATGTAGTTAAAAAAGTCATTTACTTCTTTCTTGAATAGAAGTAATAAAAGTAGTTTCGGTTTAATTACCACTGAAGTAGTTAGAAATTAGCAATAACTGCTTTCCTGAATGGTTGTTAGAAAAATAATCTAGCCACTGCTGAAGTAGTTAGTGACAACCTCTGCAAAGAATCCAACCAATATTCATGTCAAGGTCCTTTAGAATAAGCCCAACTGAAAATGGCTTTGGGAAAATGGCTCTGGAAGGGAATTTCAATTTAAACTTGAACTCTAACATATAATGATATAATATCAGAACTTTTTAAGACATACCATCCTTCTGAGCTTTAAAATCATGGGAACTTGTCATAAATATTATTACAATCAAACATCAACCTAGAAAACTAATATTCCTGAACGCTCACCGTCTGATGATGGCATCGAGAACTGTCTTAATGTTCTTTGAATCAAAATGACGATCTTTAATGAGACGTTCGCCAAAGTCCTTCAGTGCATCCAACTTTAAAAAGCAAACAGCAGAGCAGGCTAAACATTTAAGGAACAGAAACAAGATTCACTTAATTAGCTTCAGTAAAATTCTGGGGAAAATCTAAAAATTAAGCAAATATTTAAGCTATAAATTAGCCATACAGTTCAAATTTGCCGCTAAATTTCTTTTATAACCACGCTTTTATTATGCTGTAGTTTTAATCATCACAAAACCTAATCAAAGACTCAAATGCAAAAGTGGACCATAGAGAGTTAATAAAACGATGAAAGTAATTTTGACATTTTAAAATCTATGAAATCGCACGGTGCTCTTGCAAAAGTCTACCTTGGCATCTTGAGAAGCGAGGACATTCTCAAAAGCGTCGTGCTTCTTGATAAGTGCTTCCACCTGAGGTACGGTGCTTCCCAATTCTGTACCTTGCAGATAAGCCTGGACACACAAGTATAACAAAGGGGTTAAACTGCTGATGACAACAACAATGGTGATGATGATGGTGATGATGAAATGCAACCAAACTAAATAACCTTAACTTAATCATATAGGACAAACCAATCATTATTGATTCAGACATTTTTTAACAATTTGAAGCATATAATTTTTTTGCTTTTTCTTACTGATCACATATAAAGTGAATTATTATGAAGACAACGAATTACTAATAAGACTGTCACGGCATAATAACAAAGATGATTACCATAGTTACTCTTGAATAATGTTACGACTGTCACTGCTACTCGGGTGTGATGTCAAGGAAAAGAGTCTCGCAGAATAAAGCATCGCAACAATTTTAAAGATATGAAGAAAAAAGAACATTTGGAATGGACCACAAACGGGAACAGGACAATACCCCCCCGGACAATACCCCCCGGACAAAACCCCCCCGGACAAAACCCCCCCGGTATAAAACCCCCCCGGACAAAACCCCCCCCACTCACATGCAAACATACATACATACACACGTGCATACATACATACATACAACATACAAATATGCACACAAACATTCATGCATGAATACACACATATTTGACAATTATTTGTTCATCATGTATATAATTCTATTGAAGTTTGTATGTATGCATGTATGTATGTATGTATGTGTGTATGTTTGTATGTGTATATGTATGTATGTATGTAATGTATATATGTACGTATGTATGCATATATGTGCGCATGTATATATGCATGTATTATGTGTATATATGCATGCATGTATAATTGTATATATGTATACTATCTACGTATGCGTGTGTATATATATAAATATGTGTGGATGTCTGTATGTATGCATGTGTGTATATGCATGTATGTACATATGCGAGTATGTGCGTACGTATGTATATGGGTGTATGTATGTATGCATGTATGTATATATGTATGTATGTATGTATGTATGTATCTATGTATGACATTGTATGTATGTATGTATGCATGTGTGCATGTATGCATGTATGCATGTATGCATGTATGTATGTATGTATATATATGTATGTATGTATGTATGTATGTATGTATGTATGTATGTTTGCATGTGAGTGGGGGGGTTTTGTCCGGGGGGGTTTTATACCGGGGGGGTTTTGTCCGGGGGGGTTTTGTCCGGGGGGTTTTGTCCGGGGGGTTTTGTCCGGGGGGGTATTGTCCTAGACCCACCACAAACGTACTTCCTGTGAAGTGCTGAGCAGTTCCAGGTGCTGGGCATCACGAAGGAATGCCTGCTGATCATAGACCTGATTCAGACGATCTCTCTTGCTCAGCCACGTTCCATGCAGCTTGTCTCTCTGTTCCATCAGCTCCTGAACCTTATCTTGAATCTGCACCACACACACACACAGTAACACTAACATCTAAATTGAAAATCCATAACACATTTCCTAACATGCAAATAAACTTGCCTTCAGATTTCGCATTGGAACAAAAATTTACTACTACTCACAGACACACTTGCTAGTTGAAGATAATAATTCTCACTGTTGCTACAAATTTTTATAAACTACAGCTGATTCAGTTGACAGAAATTGATAAACGTCTACTCTTGGTATGCAACATTCATTTGCCATCATGTAGTGGCTTTTGTAGTTGGCATTTGTTCTTCACCTGGCATTAGTCATATTTTTTCACAACAACAACATTTACCAATATCATAATATGATGTTTTGCAGCCAAACAGTCTCTGAAAAATGTGAATCAAAATTTTAAAGGGAATCGAAAAATTGTTAAGAAAAGAAGTTCAATTGCTCACAGCATCTGCTGCAAAATGTCCGTTTTTGATCATCGCTCGTCCGCTGTCCACAACATTTGCGAAGGTGTCTTCTCGAGCGTCGATCTCCGCTTTCATTTCATTGTGATACTTCTGCTGGTCAGCAACGGCGGCCACACCACGCGCTGGATCTTCGTTGCTCATCTCTGACAAGACCTGATCCGACCAGTTCATCAAGTTCTTCACCTGCAAACATAAACAACAACGTATTCCTTTGTTAGCCCATTATCGACGAAGGGTATAGGATCTCCTATACCATTTAATTACACTTTGGTAGGCAAAGGGTTACTGCAATTTGTTGTAATTGTCAACCAAAATTATGCTGCGCACAGCACCCTTCTAGCAAAGCTCACTTTCAATTTGATGGTGCTAGCTATGTAGAGTCAAGCATCTAGCTATCCTTAGCTATTATCCTAACCTAAATAACCTACTGAAAACTGGGGCTGGAAATTCACTGAACATATCTGAACAGCTCCTGTGCCACAACACAGCGCTCGTGAATAAGCTGGTGCCCCACACTCAGCTTTCGTCCAGCGCTTAAGAAGTTTGAAGTTAATGATTGAAATCTTTCACTACATACAGCAGAGAGGAACCAGTAAAGGTCCATGGTGGCCTGGAGGTCACTCTTGCGCTGTGCTGCTTTCTCCTGCAGAATCTCCCAGTTCTCCACAACGATCGCCTGTTGGTGGGCGATGTGCTCTGCGTTTCCACCTGGATACGCCTCCTGGAGACGGGTTGAGTCGTCGATCAACACTTGAAGCTGCCAATGAAAACACATCATACTGACACACACAGCACTGTAATCAATCAAGCCATCAGTAAATCAACCAAAATATAGGTCTACAACAGATGATCAATAAATCAATCACTCATTCAATCACACTAAGCCACTAAACCCATCTAAAACATACCCAGCATATGAATTTGCAAGCAAAATAAAATTTAAAAACATCGTATATTATTGAAAATCATTGAAGAATCAGCAAAATTGTGCTCTATCACTCCAATTTTTCAGAGCCAAAGAGTGGGAACCATTCAACATTTACATTATGGAAATCAGCACTTCACAAATCATTGAATTCAACCCTGTAAAGTCACCTGTGCTTCAAGGGCTACGAGGTCATTTTCGAAGCCTTCGTGCTTTTTGATGTAGCTCTGCACGGCCTTGAGGTCACGACCAAGGTCCTCAGGGATGCTGGCATACTTCTCCTGGATGCGCGACAAAGCATCTTCAACGTCACGGTTGAAGCGATGCAATTCTCCCGCACCAGTCAGCTTCTGGCTGCGAGAATCGACATGCTCCAAGAGGTTCTGCCAAGCATTTCTGTCAGAACAAGACAACACATAGCAAATAAATCGTCATCTGTACCACACAACAGTAGTGGTGTCAGTTTAATCTTTTATTCGTTTGCCCCGAGAATATCCGCTGAAAACGGGCTTAAAATTTAAAAATGAACTGGTAAAGGGTTAACGACACTGTTTGATAACAATAATCTTCGTTTAATAGTTCAATCCGACACACCGCAGAAAGATTACAAGCACAGGTTATACGAAATACGGCCCACTATAGCACGACACGCAGGTCGGCTTTACAGAGTGGGTTCGGCTTAACACTAATGGCCTAAGTGCTGGATCACTGGATAACAAAGATCCTTAGTGCTGCCATCCTCATTTATCCAGGCTTGGGACTGGCAATGAAAGAGAATGAACAGGCTACAGAACAATTGAAATCCACCATTGTCTGCTGTCTGGTTTCTTTGACTTATCTGGATTTCAAACTATAAAAAACAAAGTTCTTTAAGCAATGTCACGATTTTCCCATCAAAATCACACGTGGTAGGTGCATAATTTTTTTTAAGTGGACAAACCTTCACCCAGATAGTCTTAAAGAGATAAAAATGTACAATAGGGATGAACATAACAAAAGTCTGAATAATTTTATGCAACAAATCTATTATATTTATCTAGACTGCAGAACTTACCTGAGCTGATCCTGCTTTTCAAGCACAACCGTAGACTGTGGATTTTTATTTTCAGCCAATTGCGTTGCCAGTTTGTCCACACGTTCAAATCGCTTTGAACCAGCCTCAATGCCGAGCTGGAATTCACTGAACTTGTTCAGCAAGAACTAAAATGCAAAAGCAAACACAAATTGGTGTTAAATCAAGCAAAAAAACCAAAGAGTAGATCTTTGAATGAATCATTGAAATTGAAACAATGTACGAAAATACTCGTAGAAAGCTGCTCACTAAACTCAAAAAATCAACTTATAGTCTAAAAGAATCAATAGTTTTCTTTTAATTTAAAATTCAAGCTGTTTACGGGCAAAACATCATGTACATTGACCTAACGAATTTACGTGACATTGAAACAAATTCAAATAATTAATCAAAGAAAAGTTTTCTATACAAATCACTGCATGCTGAGTTTCTGACACAGTAAAGCTTAGTTAAGGCCATCACATATCTAAAAATTAAATCAATAATTTGGTGTACCTAGTTAGCAAGATTTTTTTATCCCATTATGGCTTCCTATTTTGTAACAGAGTTGCAATGATATGTATATCTGTCTTGTGAAATTTGGTTGTAAAATAAACCATTTCGTTGATTGATACATTTGCTGTTTTTAAAAAAACCAGTTTTTAATCAAGCTTTGTTAACACCACATAATCAAAAGTAATAAATACCTGTAGATGTTCAAAATCCTGTCCATAATCTTCCGACGAAGCCGTCTGCATTTGGTCGTTAATCCAATGCTCCAGATCCCAACTCTCTCGCATGAACTCGTGAAATTGCTTCGATCCCTCAAGCTTCCTGCGACGATCAGCACAACGTGCATCCAGATCCGACATCTGCTTTTCAAGCCCTGCCTGGAAAGTTAAAAACTTAAGTAAGCGCAGAGCATGAAACAGGAATTCTAACAATTACCAATAAAATCAATTTAATGAATATCAAAAATCTTTTTAACATACAAATATGCAATCATTCTTAAGTTTTTAAAAACAGTAACACAAGTTGTACTTTGGCGTGAGATTCAACTTAGCAATATAATTATTTAACATTGAAAAAGATCATTGCTAATTTTGTCACTCTCTCAGTTGCAAAAATAAGTAACTAGAGTATAAGAACACAAACTGATTTTTGATAAAGTAGGTATTACAAAGTTAGGTATTTCAGGTAAATTGTCCACCTGTGTTGACGAGATCTCCTTGGCACCGGCCGGATCTAGTCTCTGCAACTTGTCGGCTTCTTTTCCCATATTCTTAATTATGTCTTTGTACGCCTTCACTTCAGATTCTAACACCTGCATTTCAATCATTTGAGCATATTAAATTCACTGTTACTATAAACTTCACGCAAAACAAAACAGAGAAACAATTCACTACCTAGAAAGCAGATACAACATGAGTCCAGCACACATTCGTCTGCCTAACGCAAACATGTAGAACCAGTAGTGAAGATGCCGGATTGTTTCAGTTCAATCAAGTGAATACAATATGCTGGCTGTTATAATTACAGATTATGCATAGAATTAATAATTAAATACAAGGTTTACCTTAGTCCTTAGCATATCTTAATTTTCTATTCAATCCGACTAATACGTACTGATTAATCTGTCGGTCTAAAGGACTTCCATACTGCTGTCATTAAAATAAAAAACACATGGTTGCTTCAAGTGATATTCTAGATGGTCACACATCACCCCTGACCTACTTAAGTAAAATCTATCTTGATTACTTCTGCACTAACATTGAAAATTTCTACATTTACTGCATCAGCATAGCTTGATGTTAATCAGGAATGCATTCTTTTATTGAAGGAAGGAAAATTGATGGAATAGCAATGACCTTGTGCTTGGTGAGAAGGTTATCCGCGCCATCTTCATCGCGACCAAAATCTTCACTCGACACAAGATGCTTCTTTTCATTCAGCCATGTCTGAACGTCACTTGCTTCAGACAGATACTGAAATAAATAAATAAATCTTTAAAGAAAAATGTCTTGACAAGTCATCAAATAATAGTTTTTTCTAAAGTTAAATATTGCTATTAGCAGTATTGTTACTGAGTATTTTATTAGGATTTTAACCTAATACTGGCAGAATTTTAAATAAATGAACTTGTATTAGAAAGGACAAATTGACAGTTAAATCAAATCAATCACAAAATCCACAAATACGATAAATAGAAATAAATCAATGAGCAAACACAAAATATTTAAAAGTCTACAATTGAAAATTATTGTGTACATGCTCAGAATGAATAAACACAATGTTGGAATCGGCTTCCTTACAAGCTACACCTTGAGCTCCTTGGCCTTTCTCTTCCCTTATTTCGTAAACACCTGAAGACTATACTATTTGTTAGTGGGAGCACTAACTTGGGTCGGGAGCGCTACTGAATCTGTGAACGGCGCTTTATAAATGTTCAATTACAATTACAATGCAGGACACTTAATTTTGACACAGACAAAAATCAAAACAATCGAAACCTTCATCAGCATGAGATACCTTCTGCTTCTCAAGCGACACGTCAAGGTTTCTCTTTCTGTCCGCAGACTGCTTCAACAGTTCGCTCCACGTGGAAGACAGTTCCGCGGCTTTGTCCTGGATCGCTGGAGTGGCAAAGTGCCTCGACTTAACGAGAGCGTTTCCGCCGGCAAGCACTCGGTCGATCATTGGCTGGTGACCTTGCAGTTCCACGTCGAGTTTCTTGTGTTTGGCGTGAAGGTTCTGAGCATCGATGAGGTTCTTGCCGTAGTCGATGGATGCCACTGCTGGTTTGTGGTCTTTGATCCAGAGCAGTTCGCTGTCGGCGTCAAAGATGAACTGGTGCAGCTTCAGAGAGTCCTCCAGATTCTGACGTCTTCTCGCCATTGGTTGCTGCAGTGCAGTGAACCTAACAAACATCGTCAAACCATCGATTATTTTATTTATTTATTTGTTTATTTATTTGTTTAATACACACATACAAGTAAGACAGCACAAAGTAACTCAATAAACATAGTGCAATGAGAATCTGGAAAAGCGAAGTACTAGCTTATACAACCCTGACCCCTTGCTTCATGACTATTTTTAGTGCAAGTCAATATTAATACTCAAGTAATTAATTCAATGGGACTCCTTTACATGCTGCGTACCATCTGTTTAATGATAATGCCAAGCTAAGCCCAGAAAGCTCTCAACTTAGCATACCATGTTGCTTTAACACATCATCATCATCATCAATGGCGAGCCCACTCCGGAGCGTAGCCGTTTCCACAATTTTTCGCCAACCACGACGGTAAACACACTTTAACACAACATACAAGAACTACAAAGCAACAACAAATATTGTCTTTTTTCGCTATTGTCCCCTTTAAGATGCACACCTCAATAATCTTGAATCAACGAGCGCACATTGTACATGCAAACTGTGTGTTGATGTTAGTCACTATCTAAAACGAAGTCAGGATAGAAACAAGTGTCAAGATATCTTACACCAACTATAAAATTACTTATGACAGATACACTATAATTAGAAATAAAAAAACTGATACCTGGCACATGCCATGTAAAACAAAGTTATAAAAGAAATCTTTGCAGCTCCTCACCTCTTATCAAAGTCCTGAACTGCCTTGAGGATTCCTGCAGAGTCGAAGTGACCAGCTCTCGCAAGCTTATTACCTTGATCAACGATGCTCTTCAGGTTTTCAGCATTCACTGCCATCTCATTTTCTAGCATCTACAAAATCAAATTTGTTTCATTGCATTACTCATCACATCCACATCCAACAAGTCTTATAAAATTGATCCATTTTTCAGGAGCATTCATGTTCTCTAAGTTTAAATCTAAATTTCTTTAGACAAACGATTTATTAAACGCAATTTGTATTCTCATTAAGTCAAAGAATTCACGAAGATCATTCATGCAGACTGCAATCATAGCAGTTTAACCCTTTCCAGCCGGAATCGTTTTGATACCTATCCTGCTAATCGGGTCACGGGTGACCCAGTCCGGCGGGAAAGGGTTAAGACTTTCTCGCAGCAACAGAAAAGATTCTGCCCCATAAAAACTGTTGTAGCCCTAAAAACATTGGGTCACATCAGCATCACACTACATCCAAGCCCTCCCTACCTGATGATTCTTGAGCAGGTCTCGAACACTTCTCAGGTCCTTCCCGATATCGTCGGAGGAAACGAGCTTCTCCATTTCCGCGAGCTTGGCATTGGCATCCTCGAGCGCCTTGTTGAAGAGTTGCTGCTGAGCGGCCTGTCGCAGCTTCGTGCCCTTGTCCTTGACCTTGTCGTCGAGCTGGTCCCACTCGCTGTTCAGATTCTTCAGCGTTGATTTTATTTCTGGCGTCGCAAAGTGACCGTCCTTAACCATGCCTGCGCCAGTCTTGTTGATGTCGTCCAAACGGTCTTTGTTCGTCTTCAGCTCCGCCTCGAGGGCCTGGTGCTTCTGAAGCTTCGGCAGCAGATTGGACAGGTCACGGTACGACTCGTCGCAGGCCATCTGGTACTTCTCTTTGATCCAGTCAGACAACTGAGGAAACGTAAAAACTTCAACTAGAGCACATCTCTAGATAAGTAAGTAAGTAAAGTAAGTAAGTAAGTAAGTAAGTAAGTAAGTAAAGTATGTAAGTAAGTAAGTAAAGTAAAGTAAGTAAGTAAGTATTATCTCTATTACTCCACTTGCAAATGCACAACAGGACATCAAATGCCGTCATAATACATCGAAGTAATAATTAGTAATAAAAGATGTGCAAATTCAATCACAAGTTGAGTGAAATGACTAAAATATCAGCGTCAAACAAGTCATATCTATACAGGCAACTCAAACAAAACTGACTCAGTCCAGTCTCGAAACACACCTTGACACTATGTAAATGCAGTTTCTGAAGAATTAAACAAATTAATCGCAAAAGCGATGAAAGTAAAAATCAGACACAAATCTTCAAAACAAGGCCGTGAAAAGTCGTTGCACATCTAATGCTTATACTTTCAGAAGAATCATTTATTAACCCTTTAATGCCGGAGGGTATAGGATTTCCCATACCATTTACTACCATCTCGGCATTAAAGGGTTAAGAATTGATCTCTCAATGATTCTTATTTGCCAAATAAACACCATTCAATAATTAGTCTGCCATTGTTCAATGAGTTTGTGAAATGATCTGCTGACCTCATCCGCATCCCTCTTGAACTCCTGCAATCCCTGCGATGCTTCCAGCTCCCTCTGTCGTGCCGCAGCTTTCTCCTTCACTTTGTTTAGACGGTCTCTCAGCTGCTTTCTCTTTTCGTCGATGCTATTGGCAAAAAAATTTCAAATTACTCTACTATAAGCTACGAATAACATTGGTCTGATTGCAAAGTAAAGCAGAACAACAGTTTTAAATAACTCATCCATCGTAAATGGCTTCATCAAACTCTTTCATATCGACCAACATTCATGAAAAAACGACTTTTTTACGCTACACACTCATCATTAAAGTGCAAAATAGGAACAATAATAGTTTTACGGCAGAACTACTAAGCAACAGGATGCAAAATAAATACATATACGAGAGAATCTGAGAAAACCTTTAAACAAAGATAATTCTGTAGATGTGTGGCATTGTGTGCATCAACATGAGAAATCTTAAAGCGAAAATAACTTACAGTTTGGCGTCCGGATGGCCCTCTCTGAGAAGTCTATCAGCGAGTTCATCAAGTGCCTTCAACCTCTCCTCCTGACCCCTAAGGCTCTTCTCAAAGTCCTCGTGTCGCTTCTTCAGTGCATCCGCATCCTCCACGCTATTCTACAATATTCACAAGCACTCTCTGTTGACCCACAACATTCGTCAAATACTTTATTCGTTAAAAACAAAGTGAAGTTTTAAGTCAGAATACTAAGTTTGAAGTCAATAATTATTGGATGAAGATGTACTTATCTGATGCGTCGCTCTGTCATGTTTATATCTGTATATTGCTTATAATTATATCAATTTACTTCATAACATAATTGGCTAGGAAGTCAACGACGACTTACTCCGACGTCTTTGAAGTCAAGGAAGGCGTTGTTGCTAGCAATGACCGAGTCAATCTGGTCAGCTTCTCGCAAGAAAGCCTTGAGAAAAGAAAAACATAAGCATGTGCTTTCAGTTAAAACAGCATGCAAGATACTGCAATATAACAAAATATATGATGTTTATGTTTTAAAAGAGACAATGTTGCTTTATACAAGCAGTACAACGCGTTTAAATGGAAGAAATTAAATTTAAAACAGAATGTAGCGCTTGAAACATATTCAATCAACTCGTCAATCAAAGCCATATTCAAAGTACTGACCACTTTGGCTCAGAGCCGGGCATTTGCTGTTTATGGTATTGGCTTCTCTTCTTCTATGGACTAAGCTCATGTCTGGGTTCTTCCCCACACCCTCTCGCTCTCTCAAGACGTTTCTTCTTCCCCAGGAGTTTCTGTGCTGAGAGCACCTCTGAATAGTCTAGATGCAGCGAGAGGTGCTCTATAATTTTTAGATATGATAATGGCTGAATCATGTGCAGACAAAAATGACAGTTTAAGAAATTGATCAGTTACCTGCAGATTCTTGGCATCTTGGAGCTCCTTGTTCTTCTTTCTCCACAGTTCATCAATTAAATCTTGCTCAGCCTTCAGCTGCCGCAACTTGTCCAGCACTTCCTTGTTGTTCGGGTCTTTGGCCAAAATCTTCTGGGCGAGGGCATTCAGCCTATCAAATCTTTGAACACATACAATGAGATGATCAATAGTTTGTAAAAAAAACAGGGACCAATTCATATTTACAAATTAAATTTATATATACACTTTAACCCTTCGGTGTGTGCGTTCGTAACTTATCTCTGAGGAGCTGATTAATCGATTTTTTATATTCCAAATCTCATTAAAATCATTTTTCAAAATAATATTCATAAGTTAACATCACATTTAGACTAAGGCAAAGTAGAATTTATAAATTGAAAAAAACTCAGTAACTCACATTGGACAACATTCTCTATACTTGTCCTATATAAGCCTACACCCCAAACCATGAATAAACTAAATGATTTATTTTCAATACCTTTCTTTATTGGCTGCAATATCATCCTTAAGTTCGTTGTGTTTCTTGAGAAGGGCCTCAGCTTCTGCCACATCGTGAGGAACTTGTTTCTCTCGCAGTTTACCTTTCATGTCGCCAATCCAATTATCCTGCTCAGTGAAAACATATACAAATGAAATGAGAGAAAAGAAGATACCAAAGCTGACCTTACCTTACACCTTAGTCCTTCCACACGCTGGTGGCACATCGGGTGACAAAGCTCACCAAAACTCAAATGGAGAATATTGTTTATTCTATCTTCAAGCAATTAACACAATTTTATTCTGAAGTGGAAAGCATCTACACTCTACAGGCAATAATAAAACAGTACTCGATAATTTCTATTAGTAAAATCTATAATCACAGACTTCGTAAATTCAATAAATACACAACGCTGTAAACAGAAACTAAGTCTGGAAACCTTCGATGGATGAAAACATAGCAAACAGCAATTGCTTTCAGCATTTGGATTTCAGCGGTAATTTTCTCTTTGTCGTAATTATCTCAGTATTGCGTAGTTTTGGCCACCGAATTAAAACATAAAGATGAAATAGACGGAGTAACGCACCAGATCTTTTGCCTCTTCTCGGAATCGATATTGCTCCTCTGCATCGTCAAGCAGCTTCTTGTGCTTCTTCGCCTTGTCCTGTAACATAATTCTCAGCAATGAATTTTCAATCGCAGCAAAAGAAATTATCGATGCAGAGTAGTTACCTGCACCTGTCAAAAATCCATCTGTAAAATCCACAGATCTGATCAATGAGGAGGAGGATCCAGATTTGATGAGGGCCTATGACAACAGAGGCCGTTGCCCTCAAAAAAAATTGTTTGGCATATTACAGCACAACTTTTTTAATTGATGAGCAAAAAATAATAATAATAATAATGATAATGATAATCAATAGTGAAGTCCCTGAAAGATCCTATATAATAAAAATAACAACAATAATAATGATGATGATAATAAATAAAACATTTTTACACAATAGAGCCAGATAACAAATTTTGCTTCGTAGAAATATCTTTCTAAACATACAGATCAAACTCTTAAATGATGCAGAATTCATAAATACCCACCTGCAGAGCATTCCACATATCCAACGTTTCCTTTTCTCGTTGGTTCACATGTCTAGCCTCATCGGGGTAAGACTTTTTCACACTGCACAAAACAAGTTCATTTAAAATTTTAAAAACTAAATTAAATTCAAAATTAATTACCCACCTATATGGAATCTCTACGGTTAACTCTTTTGCCACTTACAGATAATCGTAAAATGGTCAACAGTTTCAATTCTGGTCATTAATAAAAATAAAAATTGAAGCAAATACAAGACTTGAGATATATGCAAACTCAGTTTATCATATTTACACTCACAGCTGCAAAAATTCATCCTTATAAAAAAAAACATTGCATTTAAACTTCTTGTATTGTGATCTCGTATATCCCGACACTTTAACCCTTTACTGGCCCAAGTAAATGGCATAGGAAATCGAATATCCTTGGCCAGTAAAGTGTTAAAAAACATCCAAGCTGATCTGGCCTACAAAACAAGCTGATCTGGCCTACAAAACAAGCTGATCTGGCCTACAAAACAAGCTGATCTGGCCTACAAAACAAGCTGATCTGGCCTACCAAAGCAGCATCCCTAATCTACTCAAATGACCATTGCAATAGTGCTTTCAGAATGGTCAACACACCAATCAATTGCTGCATTAGGTCAAGCAACAGCATAATCTGTTGGAAATATGTGAACACTGTAGACCAAGTTAAGTTCAAGCGGTCACGTATTAAACTTGAACAATGCACAATGCACATGATAATCATTTTTTAAGCGATGACCAAAAAATCAACAATAAAGCCCTAAATTATTTCAGCTAATTTGTGAGAATTATCTGAGCTGCCAAGATGACTCACTCATTAGCAATGAGTCTCATCTTGTTCAATTTGTCTTCGAGTGGCTTCAGTTCTTGTTCGAGGTTCTGGTGTCGGCGCTGTAAAGCCTGGACTGATTTAAGATCTTTGCCGACATCATCCAAGTTGATTCCGCTGATTTTCTCGCCGATCCAACCCTTCAGCTCATCGCAGATCTTCTGGAAAAGCTCGATCCTGTGACACAAATTGATTTAATGCAAATGCAAGAACCAGACAAATGCTTATCCAGGCACAGAAGAGGCGCTATATAAATTCATAATTACAATTACGATTACATTAACTCTTCAATGACAAGAGTTCACTAGAAACCAGAAACCATTGATGCAAATCGTTGTCAAAGTCAGACATTTATAACCAGTCCCCAGGGACAAATATTCCAAGGTATCAATCTCATGTCATTTTCATGATTTTACAACTACTAATTTTTTTAATCAAATTGCTAATTTAATGAGCACTAATATTCCTTTATGTTAATGTACTGCTTCACAAGGGTTGAGGCTGAACCATCTATATCCTGAAACGTGCAGCAAAGATCCTGTACTTCAGGACAGAGTTTCACGGCACAACTGCTGAACTGAGTCTTGCTTGCACTGATCACAGAGATGGCACGAGAAAGCCGAAGGGGAACCGTAGCATTGGGAGAAGTGTCACGCTTCAACGTTTAAACACGTACTAGGACATAGAACTTAAAGAAGAAGATCACTGATTTAACAAGGCAGCAAATAAAGAAAAGTAAGTAAGCCAGTTGGGTAGACATCAGCGCTTACCCTGAGGCTCCAGCCAGCGACTTTTCTTTCTGCATCTTAATAGTATTCAGTCGCTTCCACCTAAGATCAAATCAAGAAAACTAAATTTAAAGATACGTACATGAATGAAAAAAACTTCACTAGATTTTAACTTCAATTTCAAGACATAAATACACCTATAAAAAACCAGAAGAAATTCAACACTATCACAAAATATACAATACAAGCAGCAAAATGCTTGCATTAACAGCATTAGATCGACCAAAATCTCGTTAACAGAACCGATCAAGACTTTGATAAAGACTTAAAATTCATTCTGCAGACAAGGTCCAACATTGAACATAATGTATACAAAGTCTGTATGTATTTCCCTGCTTTCCTGATATATAGTTGATATGATATATTTTCTTGATATAAAAAATGTAGTCTTTAGAAGAGCAATGACAAAATTACAAAATGATTACCTGTCATTGATCTCCGCTCTCCTCTTCTTCACATAGTCTGTTCTGCTGTGCCTGTCCTGAATCATCTGATCCGCCAACTTGTTGATGTCATCAATGACGAAACTATGGGCAGCCATGTCCGTAATGAGAGCCTATGGAAGATGGGATATTTCCGCAATTACAATGACTTCAAATTCATTAAAACAAAAAGCATTAACCACCAAAAAACTGTGAAGATGGCGCTAACCCTTTATCGACCAGCATGTACTAAAATGTATGAGAAAACGTATATATGCAGCTGGTTTTTAAAGGGTTAAACAATGAATAATAGTCTCAAATTTCTATAAACTTTTGAGATATTGGTAACCAGTATGACAATAGCAAAACTTAGAAATCAATCTGCAGTTTATAATCGAGAAGAGTTCACCTCATATTTCCTTTTGATGGCTTCCATATTCTCCGACAGACTTTCCTTAGTCTGCATAATTTGTTCCTGGTAAAACAAAATCAAAATAAAATTAATCCCTTGATTCACTACTATAAAATACTTAGTTATTACATATGAAGAAAAGTAAAACAGTAATTAAACTTTTTCAAGCAACAATCTCTGTATCTGTTTCTCTCTTCCTGCCTGCCTGTCTGTCTGTCTGTTTCTCTCTCTATATATATAGAATTATATATATATATAATATATACATTTTTATATAATATATATATACTATATTAATAGAAATGAATTGAAATTCTAAAATGAACATTTTAAATGGAATAATGTAAGAATAAAATGGATTCCTACCTTGTCGTTCATCCACGACTCAAAATTGTCGCAGTCTCGACAGAATCTGAAGAAAACGATGGCATCTTCAAGATTCATCTTTCGATTCTAGTTGAAGATAAAAACAAATATATTTGCACACATCAAAAGAACCAGTTGCATGAAAGAAAGTTTATGAAATACAGCACACATGCGATTTTCTGATTTATCACGTACCTCCCTAAATAAATGCTCACAATTTTAAGGCTCCATCAAAGAAGAATAAAAAAAACTTTTTGAAAATACAAATTATTATTTGAACAGACAAACTTAAACTTGCCTGACTCAGTTGACAAACTTTCTTGTACGTGTTGTTGATGCCCTGCTGCCTTTGCTCAAGATTTTCACGATCAAAATGCAGGTTGGCCTGAGATCTCGCTAACAATGACAGAACAAAGCAAAGATCAAACAGAGCATAGAAAATTTGCATAGAAACCCAGTTGTATGTACATAAACTAAAAGATTAAATAGCTTAAAAGTCAAAGGCAAATTTAGTAATTGATTTTAATTAATTTGCAGATCAACTACAATTGTAATCTCAATTCTAATCATACTGCAGTGTGTCGTTTTAGATTAAACAAAGATCATTATTACAAACCAACATTACGCAGATCTTTAAAATAAGTTAATAGTATTTTTTTATTCATCATTATTGTCAAACAAAAGTACGTCGATGCTTTGTCTTAATAGACACAAAAGGTAGTCAACTAATAAAAAGTAAATAAAAGACACCAGTGCGTCCATTATAGCGCTCAATGAAATATAAATATAAACAGTAATCCAATTCAACAGTAAAACAGACATTGACACAGAGAGAGACAAACAGAGAGAGACTAAGAGAGACAGACGGAGAGCAGACAGACAAACAGACGGAGAGCAGACAGACAGACAGAGACAAAGAGTGAGAGAGGGCGAGCGAGAGCGCGAGAAGGAGAGGGATAGAGTCAGACAGAGAGACAGACATAGAGAGACATAGAGAGACAGACACGAGAGACAGACAGAGAGATAGAGGCAAAGAGCGAGAGAGGGTGAGTGAGATTGCAAACGGGAGCATGAGAAGGAGAGGGAGAGGGATAGAGACAAACAGAGAGAGAGAGAGAGAGAGACAGAGGAAAACAGAGAGAGACAGAGAGAAACAGAGAGAGACAGAGACTCTTGAATTACCTGATGGGGTCCGTCTAAGATTTGCTCCACTCTTCGGTTTCTTCACCAGTTCCTTGCGCACTCCTGTCTTCAGCACCTTTACCTTGACCGGCTGCTTCACTGGATGCTTAACAGACTTCTGAATGACCTTTGGTTCAACCTCCTTCACGTAATTTGCAGGCACGTAACCCTCTTGACCGTTGTTACGTCGGGCACTCCACCAGTCAGCGTTCGTTTTTCCCAACAGCGTGAGAACCTGACAGACAAAAATAATGTCATTTTAACAACAATCTGAACCTCTCTGCATTGTCTTTCCAGAAAGAAAGATGAGAAAAGAATTCTAACAGTAGTAACTAGATGCAGAGAAATAGATGGAAAACAAAGAACATCATTTGAGCACATAATCACATCCTAGGATCTTTAAGACAATAAAGATAAAACTTGCTTTAAGACAATAAAGATAAAACTTGCTTTAAGACAATAAAGATAAAACTTACTTTGAAACAATAAAGATAAATTTAACCTACTCTTAAGACAATAAAGATAAAACCAACTTTAAGACAATAAAGATAAAATCTACTTTAAGACAATAAAGATAAAATCTACTTTAAGACAATAAAGATGAAACCTACTCTAACACAATAAAGATGAAACCTACTTTAAGACAATAAAGATAAAACCTAAAGATAAAACCTACTTTAAGACAATAAAGACAAGACCTACTTCTCCTTTGTCCATCACCATTCCATTGCCATTGTAGGCAAAACTGGCCTTGATCTGCGGCACGCGTTTTTCCACGACTTCCTCCTTCATCACTTCCTGCTCCCGGATCTCTTCCACCTCGTATTCATAAGGAACTTCAACCAGTTCCTCCTCCACCGCATTATCTTCATCATCAGCTCCAGGAAGCGCCAGCTTCTGCGGCGTTCTCTCTGGGCTTAACTGAAATCGAAGAAAAACTACTAGATCTACGTTGTTTTTTCTGGGACTGATTTTCTTTAATTAAAATTATGTGGAAAGATCATGAAGGTGCGCGGGCAGACTCGTATAAATGCTCGCTCTGATCAGCTAGTCCTTTAAGAACTGCACCTCCCGTTGCCGATAAAACAGTCATTGTAAGAAATTGTAGAGGGGATTGTTCTGTTTCTTCATCGTGATTTTTTCTTCACCACATGGCAATTAAATATCAGAAGACCAAAGGCAATGAAAACACAAAGAATGACACAAAGATTTAAGTGTACCACGCTGTGAGCTGGAGCTGCCTTTGTCATGAGCGTAGCCAACTGGTCGAGACGCTTTATGTCTTGTTCGAACGCTTTGATCTCTTCGTCCAAACGATTGTGTCGCTGCAGCAGGTTCTGTGAATATGAAAAACAAAGGATTTCAATTCCATTGTCTTGTAAAAGAATTCATAGATCTGCAGTTTTTTTACACAAACAATTACCCGTACCAATCTTTGTAGAAAAAGTGGGTCACATTAAAGTATTGTTAAAGTCAATCTCTTTCAGTAAACATTACTACACACACACTTCAGAATAGAGGTGCCTTATAATTTGTCTCACTATGAATCGATAATTCCACAAGGCAGCATGCACGTATGCATGTATCCAGATATGTCTGCATGCATGCATCCAGGCAAGTGCATATGTATACACGGTTACATTAAATATGTATGTAAGTGAACATTTATGCAGCACAATTCAGGATCTTCAAAAACATGTATCTGATTTCTGAAATCGTAATCTGTGTGAATTATTTACCTTGGCAGTTGGTTCATCTTTCCCAAAGTCCTCACTGCAGACGAGTGGCATCTTTTCTCTCATCCACGATTCAGCTTCGTTTGCATCAACATAATACTACACAAAATACAAAACAAACATCAACATAATACTACACAAAATACGAAACAAACGGCTAAAAGGCTTTCCAAGACAATTTTACATAAGCACAAGCATTATAAGATGACTTTGCCAATATGCCTTTACGTAAATTTATACAAGAGTCCAGCAGAGATTCATAACCACTGAAACAGCGGCAATATGCACTAATGTGCACAATGGGCAGACGCCTTGTGCATTAGACAACCGTGCTGCATAATAATAATAATAATGCACATATAAATTGTCGTTATTATTATTATTATTATTCACATGAAGTCTAAATATTACAAAATACTATGAAAGAGCACAACTGATAACTTCAGTTACTGCCAGGAAGCCTCAGTTGGCTCAGATGACTCCTTCAAATCTGGACTCAAGACTCATAAATTTATTCCTCAAGGCCTATCCTGCTTTTTAGTTTAGTATGTGAGGCACCGTTGTAACGGCATGGTTGTGTTACGGCGCCATAGAAATCGTCATTATTATTATTATTATTATTATTATTATTAAGCCTAAATAAGGCTCGAATTATAAACCGGTTTGTTCTGCAACCTGATTTCAATGTACCTGGTGAGACTCGGAAGCATCTTCAAGCCGCGTGCGTCTCAGCTTGACGAGATCTCGCAGTCTCTGCCACTTGTCCTTCAGGCCATTGACACGATTTTTAATGTCGTTCTTCGCAAAGTGGTTGTTCTTCACCAGCTGGTCGCCCACCTGGTAAATCTGATCTGCTTTTGGCAGTCGCGCCTGCATTTCCTGCTCAAGAGCCTAAAGACATAATTATGTATAATGATCATTTATATTAACAAGAATCTCACGAAGGCAATTTTAGTGATTATAGTGATTATAGTGATTATATACAGCAGACATTCCGTCATTTCAGGCGCATGGTGGTTATCATTTCAAATGTTAATTCGTCTTAAAATCCTCCCCAAAACTTAAGATGTATGGAGTCGAAGAGACAAGTATATAATTAATACCAACAATTGATGAATTAGTGTTACCAATTAAGAAATAAAGTAATAAAGAAAATACTTACTTACTTACTTAATTAATTAAAATCACACCATCTTCAATTGATTTCCTGCAAATCTCAAGTAGCAGGGAGGCAAGATGATTGCATGAGAACATCTGTCAAGTCATGAAGGCTAAACTTCATGGTCATGAACAATGAATATATTATAATTATCTCTAAGGCAAAATCTTAACAATAACCGAGTGAAAAACTTCCAACATGCACAAACTACAATTTAACACGTTGACCGCCTACTACGAGTTAACTCGTACCACAGCCAGTCATTTAACCCATTAATGCCGAGATGGTAGTAAATGGTATGGGAAATCCTATACCCTCCGGCATTAAAGGGTTAACATGGCGTGTAGGCGGTCAATGTTTTAACAGATATCTCAAGAAGACAGTAGCAGCATTGACCTCATGACGTTTGATAAGCATCATGCATGAAATAAGGTCTTTTCCAACATCCTGTGACTGTGCCAAGCGGATCCTCTCCACTAGCCACGCTTCCTCTTCCTCGCTGTCCTGCAAGAACTGGAAAAAGGCAAGCGCTTCCTCCAGCCTAGCCTTGCGTGTCTGACACAAGTTGTGCATGCTGCAAAGAAAAAATCATAATAATACACTGTATCAATATAACATAAAAACAAATTGAAGTTTTCAGTAGGAAATACAACCACCATCCAAGTAATGGCATTTGTTTCCACATGTCAAAACAACCTGCAAAAAATTTGAAGTTCATAATATTCTCGGTGGTGGATCAAGCTATCTCTGCTGGCTCTTTTATTATCATCTTCTTAACGCTTTCTTTCTGGCCAGGCCTGGGTTAGGAGCGCCTCTGAGTAGAGATGGTGATGATGATGATGATGATGATAAATATAGGATAGATAACATTGGACAGTAATACAATTTATGGAGGTTGCCATCAACATCAACCGCAAGTAAACTCCTAGACTTGAGATAGGATTGAAGTCCTATATAAAAAAACACAGCACAATAACAGTCCGCTACGACAATAAAGTAAGAACTACATAGCAACTCTTCCCTTAATTACCAGCGTGCACAAGAACCTCACTTTTCATAGTCCTTGTTCAGTGGTTCCAGTCTCTTCTGAAGCAGCTGTGCCTCGGGCACCAGTGACTTCATGTACGGCTGAGCACGCTGGTTCAGCTTACGGATGCGGTTGCCAAGGGCGTTGAGTTGAGCCTCTGCTAGGTTGTGTTTATGAAGCAGATCCTCAGCTCCCAAAAGATGCTTGCCGGTGTCTTCTGAGCGAAACACTGGCTACAAGTTCAAATACGGTAATCCATTACAAATCAGTGAAGTGAAACCGTACAGTTTTTGTGTTCAGTACTGTGATTCTTAAACTAAGTATGAAAAATCTTCTTTAAACGCAAAAATGAGTAGCCATACTGTTAATTTATTACTGTACACCTACACTGTTAGGTCTGTTGTTTTTGGAAATAAATGAATATACATCAATAGGAAATCACAAAAAGAAATCACTTGTTCAAACCTTTGTCTGTGCATAAGGAGAATTGAAATCAGAGATTTTAAATAAAAACCTATAATAATAGTGACTTGACAAAAAAATGCTGAAATACAAAAACTACAGTGGTCAAAAAAGTCCTAGGGAAAAACCCCTCAATAGGCAATTCACCAAAAAAATGTCACAACATTCCACTGAATGGAAAAATGAAAACAATCAAAAGTACAAGCAACTAAAGATATATTTTCATGATGATTGCTGCATTATTGTTTAACCACAACAGTGGAATGTTTCTTCCACATTCATCCCTGTCTGTCCTGACTACTGGAGTAACTAGAGGTCAAAAGTGGAACACAGAATTTCAAAACATTTACATGAAATTGAACTCTTGACCTCTGAACTAGCAGTCATGTAACACAAACACTAGACTATCGGACCACTTCAATCAGTTACAGTAGTATCTCTCAAAGAAATATACCAGCGACACTTCTACGACTATAAATTGAACAATATATCATGCATGAAGTGGAAAGAAATCAATACCCCGCTAAAAACTAACCCCTCCCATTCAAATCCAATAACGTCAAAGTTCAGAATCAAGCAATTTAAACGGTGACAACATTAACAGCAACAGTGAGAACAGATCTGATCTTCAAAGGCTCGTAAGTGGATGACATGCACAGCCATAAATATTTCGGTAACGACCGTAGAGCCTGAGCTGGAGACGAAAATAGTTACCTCCATGTCTTTCAACTCGAGTGACGTGCTTTCGATCTGTCTGAACATTTCGAGCATGTCGTTGAAACCGTTGAGGATTCGACGTTTCTTCTCGAGGAGGTCCATCAGATGCGCCCACTTCGCCATGATCTGCTGTTCCCTGTGCGCAACAGAAACACATCAATGAACATCCCCCTTTGCAAAGAACAAAATCAACTCCCCTCGTCTTGTCACCGTTCCATCTGAGCTCCTACATCCTTCTATCACCTCAAAAATTTTCTCTACTCTCGACGTTATTTTATTGCACTGGGAGTGCCACTGAATGGGCATTGCTGTAAGTGGCACTGTATAAGTGAATAAATACAATACTGATGCAAAAGAACAAAAAACTGACTACAAAAATACCTTTTTCCCCCACATCGCACAGCAGCAACAGGGCAACAAAAAAGTCGTTCTCATCACAGGTTACTAGAATCAACGGATGCAAATAATGATCAGCTAATCGTAAGAAAGTGTCCAGGCAAGCTGCACTCAATGCAAGATGCTATAGACACATGCACAGATTGATTATCCAATATCCATTTATTTATTACAACCTCATCATTATCTGCTCAGAAACATTACAATATCAGAAGCAAATTTTTATAAACTCCTTCATTACTGGAGCCACAGCAAGACCCATATGACAGCATGGTTTGGTATTAAAGAATTCAATCTGGATCCTAGTTTGTAAATGCGTGTTCATTCTCATTATCATGATGCGCATTACTGCGACCAATGAAATACCACACAGGAATGCATCACGTACCTCCTCTTAACCTCCTCTTTACTATGGTAGTTTTCCTGATCAAGTTCTCCAACCATGTCCTTCAGCGCAGTGAAGCGATCTCTCTGTTGACAAAAAGAAACGGTCTTTCAACATAGATTTCAATCTCAAACTATACGCAGGAGCAGCATACTTTATTATTTTATATGCTGTCACTAATTAACAGTATTTTTTTAATTAAAAACATTTAATTAGTTGTATCCTTACAACTAAAAACTCATTCAGGACATTTCTGTATTACACAAATTTACAGCCACATTACATATATACCAGAGTAATAATCTATGCAACATAGTCTGCATGATCCACATATTATTTCAAGATGACTTATATTCCACATACTATCAGGGAGATCTGTAATCTCAAATAACCTTATGGTAATCCATACTCCCAATTTCAGGATAACCACATACACATAATCTGATTACCTGATCCATAATCTCAATCTTGGAGTGGCCCACATGCTCACATCATTTCAAGGTGACTGTGTATCACATCTCAAGACAATCCATAATCTCACAAATCTCAAGGTAACCTATATTTCACAAATAAGCGTAATGTCACATAATCTTATGTCAGTAATCAATCATCTCAATTTCAGGATGACCCATACACTCGTAATCTGATTATGATGAACCATAATCTCAATCTTAGTAGTGACCCAAAGGCTCAAATCATTTCAATGTGACCCATATAATCACATCTCAGGACAACCCATACAACACATACGAGTGTAAAACAGCACAAAAAAATGCCAGTCTTCGTCTTGGACTGACCCTGGCCTCTATGTCTGCTGCAATGGCCTCGTGTTTCTTCAACGCAGCCTCCACCTGCGTGGTGCTGCTGCCAAAGTTCTGGTCTGACAAGACGGCCGTCATGTCGTTGAGCCATGACTCACGAAGCGCCGCCTGGAAACAAAACACAGACAATCCTCAACATAAGATCAATTAATTACCATTTAACAACAGTATTTGACGAGCACCATTGTAGTATCGTGGCTGGGCTGGGAGCGCCTCTGAGTAGTTTCTTGAAGAGGCGCTATATAAATTCTAATAATGAATGAATGAATGAATGAAAAAGAAGAAAACAATATCAAAAATTCAATTTTGTTAATCATGTGAAACACATAAAAGTTAAAACTACATTGGCTAAATGTCTTGAAACACATCAAAGTTTACATTTAAAGTGACTTCATTAAAGTTACTGTAAAGTCTTAAAAGTTATTCATTAAAGTCTTCTTGATCCATCTTTGATCTAACCGAAGACAAAGATCTCATTAGTAATGTTTTCATAATGCAATAAAACCTCCAGGGCTTCAAAGTATACCCACAACTCATAGTTATGCCCATAATATAAATCCACTGTGTCATGCTTATATTTTCCAGGCCACAGAAGGGCATTTCCGTAAGTCATCACAATATTTGGCTGTTGTTAATCAACTGGTAGTAGCAAACCAATTGTCAACAAAAACTAACCACAGTTTAAAATCAATGCACAGACTTCAAACTCACTTTTCTCTCAAATTTTTCAGCCAACTGCTCCAAGCGTTCCTGCCTGAAAGCAAGAGAACAATACAATAAAAAACAATACAAAACAATTTGAGCAGTCAGCTTTACACTACAGATCAAGAAAAAATTCATAGAGCTCTTACTTATGATATGTGAAGCTGAGCAATGATAGCAGAGTGGATTACATGAAGACAAATTCAAGCCAACTATACAAACCACAGATTAAACAAATAATTATAATAAAGTCACATATAGGCCAAATTATATAAATATTCATTTAATCAAAATCAGGTTGACAAGTCACAACACGGCTACAAGATTAAGTGAAATGTGGCAAAACAAGTACAGTGTACAGTTCAATGTTCACAGGTTTCAACTGCTTTCCTAAATCACCAATTTCAGACAACAAATTTCAACTAATAATAATAATAACCTCAAATCTATTGAACCATGTAACTTTGTCGACATTATTAAAAACATTTTTAATGCATGCACAAAGCACACGGAAATGTGAATTGAAGATGCAGTCAATCACCAGGAGAACAGCATTTAGATGTACCCAGAATTCCATATGTTTGTCATACAAATCAAAGAACTGCTCAGAATTCTATATAGCATCAGGTTGCCTGTATAAAATTAATTTATATAACAACATTGCATAAACTGTTAATATTATTGATAGTATTGCAGCACCTCTCTCTCTAAGATTAAACTAAATACCCAAAAAACTATCAAGCTACTTCTTTGCTGCTCAGTCTTAAGATCATACCTGACAAGTTCTTCTCTGAGTGCAAGTTCCCGATCATGTTCCGCCCTTTCCAGTTTTATCCAACCGGATTCAATGTCACGGATGAGCTTTCCCTCGCGTGGAATGTACAGCCTCCGCCCTCCGGCCTTCAACTTGGCCTGAATGTTGAAGAAGAGAACCTCAATGTTTCCTCTTTCTCTGTACCTAAAGACGCACAACGAGCAAATGATTAACAGCAATACTTCACACAATATAAACAGTCAATTTATGATACATTCTGAAGTCAGAACACGTAATTCAGATGTTCAAAAGCCAAGAAACATATGACATATATTGTATGTCAATCTTGTATTCACCAAATATGGTAGCACATAAATAAAATAGAAAACTGGTAATATAGCATTCCCAGGACAGTAGACTTGTCTGTACATACCAATCAAAAATATATAATTATTACAGCAATCACATGGGAGATCACACATATATAAATTATGTACCCTACAATTGGGCCTATTTAAAAGAGTATTGCCCTTTTTTAGCAGGGCATCCCTGATGCTACGTTCCTGCATAAAGTACAGAATGTCTTCAGCATTGCAGTGACTGACCATAAAGCTGGCATCACTGTATAACAGTGTATGTGAAGTTTAGTCAAGTTCAATTCCGATAAGAAAATTAACAATTACAAAAGATATCAACAAATCCCAGAAGACACAACAAACAAAACTTAATGAATTTTCACACGAAGGAGTTCTAGTAGCAAAAGATTTCTGTAAGCTAAAGGCCTTGAGATAATGTATATTTGTATGTAATTATGTAAGTTTAAAAGGTTAATAATAGCATATGGACATTTATAACAGTCTTACAATAACCTGATTAAGACACAATAAATAAGTATTTAATTACATGTACAGCAGTTGAGAACTAAAAAGCCATAAGATAACCACCGTAACCAGCACTAACTTTGGTGGTTTCTCAACGACACGGTATTCAGTGAACTTGTAGACGTCCTTCTTGATCCCTTCCAGACTGTTTTCAAAATGACGATCATTCAAGGCATTCGTCTTGCCATAGATCCACTCAAGAAGACCGGTCACAAGCGCCTCGTAATCGTCCTGCAGGTGCTCCATGTCCAAAAGTCCTCCAAGAACCTACATACAATGACAATATAATTAGAATGTATACTCGGCTTTTACATGACAAGCATCTAGTATAAATATCTAGAGTAATAATAGAGTATTAAAATAATACAGTAGCCCAACTGCTTTGTGAAGTAAAAAAAGTAAAATGATGCAAGAAAGCCCTCCTTCTATTTCTAATTAAATAATAGTGACAATGTCAACGAACTTCCATCAACTGTTCAATTTAATCAACATCATTTAAACTGTGGTCATCTCCATACGATCCATGTTTCAAGGAGAGAAATCCTCACGCAAACTCATAGCTAATCAGCCAACTATCAATTTCCATATAAAATTCATCAGTATTAGCACTAACAGTTTATAGGCAATCAGATCTATCCATGACATTTTCAGTTACCAAAAACTTCAAAAATTAGCCACAACATATCTACGGTAAAACAAATTAAACTTTAAACAACATAATGTAGCATAACATAGACTGTGGTAAAAAAATCACTTATCAGAATCAAGAGGCAACCTACTCAGTCACCAAAATCGCCCAATACTTTGCAAAAGCATCAAGAGAAGTCCAAACAGCATAAAACAGGTTCTTGAGCATATTTACGAAGTGACCTGTTTCCTACCTTGGCAATACGCTTTGTTCCAGTGACTTCTGACTTCATTTTGGCAAAGTAGTGATAATAGGCAGCAATGTAAGTCATAATCGACTTGTCATCTGGCCGCTGAACATCAACATCTGTCAAAGCAACAAGTAAGTAAATAAGTAAGTAAGAAGCAATTATGTAATGCATATGTGCAAATAAAGGCTAAGCCATAACCGAGGCAGTTCAGTTCTATTTGAGAAAATCAAAGAAACATCACTTAAAGGAATAGGTGGCTTTAGATATATCAGTTAACACCATCACCTGTCATGTCTAATATTAATAACCTTCGTTTAATTTCAAACTGACACCACGCAGTATGATTACAATCAGTAATGAACGGATGATAACAAGTCATTACAGGAATCGAATATAACTGTTGGCAGCCATGAAAGGCATCCATCACGTACTATCGTTCAGTTTACCAATGCCATCTGCCGAATGGAAGGTTGAGTGAAACTTTGGGAGGGTAGCGGGAAGCGATTCCGCATCCTGGCACTGCTCATGACAGCGTGTTTACCATTGCCCTAACCCCTCATCCCATCTGCCAGTCAATCTTCTAAAACATGCCTTGCAAGTTTCAAATGGTATTCAATACTTATCTTACCTGTTAATGACCCAGATTTATACGTATGTAGCAAAACATAACTTTTCCCATTTTTAAAGTCCACTACATACCGTTCTGCTGAATTTTTTCAACAGCAATATACAAAATATATAAGACGGTTCAGGGGAAGAACAGAACACACCTTCAGCGTCGAGAAGACTGGCAATCCCCAGCTTATCGTCAGCCACGTTGAAGGCATTGTTGAGATTTCCAATATGGTCGTTGGGGTTGAGTTTGTCGAAGTTGATAAGGTCCGGACGATGAGCGTGGATGAGGGCGTTAAAACCAAGACCATTCCGCCAACTCGTCGAAAAATTATCAATTTTGACACCTCGATACCTATGAAGAAACAGACCACAAAGCTACATCATCTGCATTGATTTTGTGCTTTCGAGAAAAATACTGAAACTCCAATTCAGTGTCCGCACTGTAATCGGGAGTGCCTCCGAGTAGATGTCTTGAAAGGTTGCTATAACAACAGAATGTCTGCATGAGCTACTAACAGCCCATATTGTCTTAAACTAAAGTGTGTGGATTTCTTTCAACTAAGTAAGGGCACACATACATGTACGTGTGCACAAGCACACACATCCACACACACATACACACACAGCTAATGCATTAACAGGAAAAATGCATGCAGATTGACAAAAAGGACAACCAGTAACTGTATTAGTACAAAAATGATAACCATCTCAACATATACTGGTCTATAATGAACCTCTTTCACTGGAAACTACTTAGAAGTCTCATGTATAAATGTAGCAGCACATCCTAACAAAACAAATTCATAACTTAACCACAAGAGGGACAATGAATGGCATCAGCACTGTAGACAACATTTAGTCTAAACTGATCAAAAGCACCAACTGCAAGTTTGTGTCAATAGCCGGTCTATAATGTTTTGGCATTCTGCAGACTAATTAATGACTTAATTTTCCAGCTACCCTTGGAACTTTCACTAAATTGTGTATTGTGTTACAGGAACCTACTATCAGGAGCACAACAGGTACAAGAACTATAGCAATGATGCTGGAAACACTACACACTGATATAATCATGTATTTATAATTTACTCGTCAGTAACGCAGGTAGACAAAAAAATGCTTCAGGCATATTAAAGTGGCAAATAACATCATGCCATAATCACTATATATTATTATATATTATCAACTTGAGCAATCCAGCGTCAGACAAAACAAAGTATTAAATGTCTCAGATATACAGCTGGTGATATATCATGCGCTCAGACAATGCAATGCAAAGCACAAATTACACACATGTCAAAAACAAATAAATTATATGTGTATACTAGAAAAACAAATGCAATAATCATTCTGATTAAATTCTGAATGAATCATGCAATGCAGATGGCATTTGCACAAAAACAAAACAAAAATACACCAGGCAATGGAAATAGTCAAAAGATCAGGTTTTATGAAAAAAATGCAAATATTTAATTAAACATAATATAAATAGACGAATCTAAAGGATTTTTGACGATGTGCAACTGCAAATCTATAAATAAATAGGTTATGCCATTCAGTGCAAAAGTATGCTTAAGTGCAAATATAGTTAAAAACTGTATATAGGGTAGGTATTTGAATTATTTAAGTCTATAAATACTTTCCAAATGTATATCTGCCAACTCATGCCAATATGTAAAAAAGTGAAATGATATGCTCACGAATGCAAAAATAAGGTGTGGGATGTATGCGATGCAGAGTGTATACTGATATACTGCTATAGATCAGTCAAAAAATTATAAAACAAACACTATCACCGTTCCACTTAAGCAGGTGGGCTCTAACCTTCAAGGTAGTAAGACGATCTTATAAATCCAACAGTTTATAAAGTTTACAGGGCGTTTCAAATAATTACATATTCAATAAAACAGAAGAAATAAGAAAACATAAAAATCAAAATACTGGTCAAATGAAAACACGGAAATATTCCACAAACCAAATAAACATAACATGACCCAAAAATATATAAGAAAAATAATATATAAATATATATATAACATAAAAAAATACATATAATAAGAGTTGATTAAGAAAATGTACTAATTTCTATATTTTTAAAGTATATATAATGCACTCTATAGTACAAGACTTGTGAGTGATACATAAAATATTTATATAATAATCAAATACAGCTGAGTTTGAAGAAATGCAGTTAAATTTATGGGTTGTTGTTATCCTAGTTTTTCAGCCAGTGCATAAGGTTTCAGAATAATGTCAGCCCCTCATCTTATGAGAAGGGTGGGGGGGGGGGCATCGTAACTATCATATTAAGACATACAGTAGCCAACTCATTAGGCATTTCGTAGAAGACTTTGGAAACATCATTCAGTACTTTAGCAAACTTGCGCTGTTGTCTAAATCTAATCCCACAACTTCTGTAGCACTATTTTAAAATAAAAAATACTTCAACAAGACCATATGCATGTGCTGACAACATCAGCTGATGCTTGGTAGGTCAGAACACAGAAGGCAGGTTGTATAGTGAACTGAACGGAACGAACAGTAATCAATTGCAGATTGGTCAACATATTTCCCAGCAGAACTGAGGCTCATGTGTGGCCGCCAAGTGAGCTTTGATCTCTTGTACAAGCTGGTTTTTGTTACTCATTTGCTAATAGGTTGATCTTTGACCCTAGAAAAGTTCAGACAAGGACGACTGGGTATTAATCATCCGTTGGTTCAGGGTAAAATTCCTTGTGGATCATGTAAAACTTACATTGTTAAGCCACGTCACCCACAAGGACAAGTTGATTAGTTCCAGGATACCTACCATGTCTGAATATCAGACAAAAGCTCCTTCAGTAATGCCAACAGCACAACTATTCTTCTTAAGACCCAGTACATGAACTATTAATTTCTCTGTCACTTCTATAAATTAGCTTTAGCCTTATCAACTGCTCGGCATTGCCAAACAAGGGAGAGCCAGCCACATGTACAATTTGTGTACATGTCTCATTCACTAATGCCAAGTTGTATGCCACAGTCGGGTGTGGGTGGGGGAGGGAATTGGCTGTGAGGGGTTAGGGAGAAGAAGGGGCAACAATAGCTTTTCTATGGAACCAAGTGGAACTAAAAGTTCCTGTCGGCAGTGCTTGACAAACTGAACTAGCACACACTCCTAATCACAGAATATCCCAATTTCTGTTACCATACAAATCCTTCTGAAGCTGATATGCCTCTGCTCTCTGCTGCTCGACTTACTAAACCTACTCCGTTAAACCTAGAACTGTAAAAAGCATGAATTTGGGCAGATCCATATGAAGACAATCTCAAGCAAATATTCAACTACAGGAATGCATTTGAATTACAATTAACTAGAGTGCATGTGCTGGGCAATACATAGCCAACTCAAACTTGCAATGATAAGAATGCAACCCATTCACCAGTTATGGAAAATCTATATAAACAAGCATGCAACAATGTTAGCACAAAGTCTGGCAGCCTTCATTTCACTTGTACATAGTGTCCACTCATACTGCCCAAGATGGTCCAGTTTAAGAGGCACTCCATCCACACACTCAAGGTAATAACTGCACAGATCAGACACCAAACTGGCAAAGAAATCTGCAGCCATAAACTGTCTGGTATCAAACACAATCATCAGCAACTTCTAATCATGAAAACAACCACACAGGCCACATTAACTGAGGCTTTGTAACCAGACACCTTATGCCCAACAGCATTCTGCAGAATTAGTGTCTATCTGCTGCTTCGAATTTTACCTTTAGGTCAGCAGTCCCATGACCAACAGGTGGTTTTAATTCAGCCAATCAGAAATTAGGTCGTATGCAAATGCAGAAACTAGGTCGTATGCAAATGAGGAAGTGGATCTGTGTACAGGTGGCGTGGATGCAATTTCATGCTTCTGCCTTTCAACTGTCTTCTTGTGCTATCATTGCCATGCAGTTTGTATCCATAATATAATTCAAACTGAGGTCAAGCTGGTTTGACCTTGACCAATTCAGTTGAACCAGTCTATCGAACATCATCAAACCTTAACAGCCAATCTGTGCCAACTATGGGGGCCAAGATGCTAACAGGCTACAGGTAAAAAACTCTTCCGTGCCTGATCACTCTGACCTGGCACTCTACCATCACTTACCGTTTACCACTGTCAAACAAACACAAACATTTGTTAATCAACAAACAACAAACGACAACAACAATGATCGACAGACAAACATTGATCCTTGCACATGCAACAAGCTGTGGAATACAGATACTGACCTATAGGAGGAATCAATAAAAATCAAAACCTGTCATCTGCTTCAATTATTAGATTCCAATTAACTTTAGGACGAGCAGCAATTAGAGATTCACATTAGTGTCGAAAAATCCAAACGATTCAAGGATTTACTTAAAATCTGCATATCTGGTAAATTGTTTTTTTTTACTAAGAATTGTTTGTTCAATTAAACTAAGTTATGCTCAGTGCCAAAAGTGTAAAAAAAGAAGTGCCAGGACGCCCCTTACCTTTCCAAAAGAAGTGCCAGGACACCCAATACATTTTCAGGTGTGCTGGCCAAATAAGTGGCAGGACGGCATAGAGATTTTAAAATAAGTGCCAGGACGCCGTCCATGACCGTCCTGCCACACTTTAAGCCCTGGTTATGCTGAACACTGCCTTGTATTTAAAAAGCACACTTTAATGCAAAACTTTTCACAAAGTAACTTGAAGTTCATAAATCAAACAAATGGTTTCGGTACTATATATTATGTGTATTTATGTAATTCCATTTTACACCTAAAATAATCATGACCCATGGCAAGATACCAAATTTGATACATATCCTCAAAATCAATTTTGCTGGGTATGAGGGCATTTACTTAACTGTTGGCCAACATGAGGCCACAAATGCAGGTAGGTATTAACCAATTGTGAGCCTTCAGCAAACTTTGATCAGATGTTGAATTACAACAATGCAGCAAAATAGCTGCAATAAAACTTCTGTTGTAGTCAGTTAGAATCCACTTATTTCCAACAACAGCAGCATAGTTTTGACATTCCAGAATCACAAATCATTACGAGGTTGAAAATCGAGGCAAAACAATTAGGAAATCTAGACAATGAGTCAGAGCAACCGAGGTACCAGGACTAAGGTAGCAGTATGGATGTCTACAACCTATATACAGATCTTCTTTGCTCCAAGTTAACACAAACCCTAAAAGTTATTGGGAATGAATTGAAACCCTGCCTGCAAATTAAATAATTAACTGTAAATGATTAAAATTAAAATTGATTTGCATAAATTTATTAAACGCATGCACCATTACAAAATGTCTAGAGGGATAATCAGTTATGGGTTTTGTAATTGTATTTGTATTCGTAATTTTGAATTTATATACCACATTGTGTAATTGTCTGATCTATCGAGACATAACATAGTACAAATTTCTGCCATTTGTGAACTTGTGAAATACATTTCTGCAGTACTTAGCTGAACGCTTTAATTCAGCAAATGAAGCTTAATTGCACAAATTCCAATAATTCCAAGCTAAACCATTAAATGAAAAAACTGCGAAGTAGCAACAAATTTCAGCAATAATAATGATGTGGTCAAACTATTAATCAATTGTAATAAATCATAAACACAGCGTAATTTACATCAATTTCTATACACTAAGCAAACGTCCGCACACACACAAGCGTACAACACTCTAAACGATACAACAGCAAATACTAAAGACATCTCAGGCAAACATGCAATGCAAGCAACTTAACGTAAAATATACGACTGCACATACACTACAATTATCAATATACGACTAAAGAGACTCTGCACAACTCTACTCCTAAGCCGAAGTATTCTGCTCTTCAATTCATCCTAACCTATAGACTCATTCATAACAGACCCTGTGATCGACCTTATAAAAAAACTTGACCAAGTATTTATACAGCACTGCATCAAGAAAACTTACGGACAGTATGCACCTGTAACTCAAAGCATGGATCAAAGACACTTCAAATGCTTGTATTTTGATTTGAAAATTAAACAGAATTACTTGTACTTTATAGGGCACGGTGGTGTAGTGATGGGATCGGTGTCTGGGAGCCGGAGGGTTCGAGATTCAAATCCACCTCAAGTCGCCGCGTAGAGGCTCTTGAGCAAGTCCTTCATCTGCAATTGCTCATGCGCTTCGGCAGCGTCTACGGTGTAGTCAGGAGCGCCTCTGATTAACGAGCTTGAAGGGGTGCAATAGCAAATGCGAGAAGTAAATTTTTTAAATTCCTCATTTGATAAGTATTTTTGGCCAACTCTTACCCCTCTGTTTTCTTCTGACACCAAAGTAGCAGCGCATCCTTTGCCGATCGAGTTTCACTACTTTCATGTTCATTCTGTTCAACCACACAAGCATAATCGTACAAAGTTAGGAAGAAGCTATATAATCAGTTTATGCAGGCCATTCAAATCAATCACGTTGACATAGAGACGTCTCTGTGACCAAAGCAGCAATGTTGTCATCATCATCATCATCATCATCATCATCATCATCATCATCATCATCATCGTCGTCATCACCATTCGCATCATCAGCATGAAAAATTACATCATCGTCAGCAGCATCAATGGTCTCATCAGCAGGAAAAAATCAGAATCAGAAATTCATAATTATCACTAACATCAACTAATTTATTGTTATTTTTACAATGCACTAATTTCTGTATGCAGGCAACAGTAAATCTAAATTTCAGCCATCTCAGGTATGAGGTAGTTCTGAATCAAGGACTCGTTCACTGTCTCTATGCAAAAAAAACTCCTGGAGGTGTGCTATGTGGTCAGTTCGAAACAAGCCGAGTGCTTGAACAAAGTGACTACCGTGCCCCAGAAAATTGACTACCATGCCCCAGAAAAGTGACTACTGTGCCCCAACAAAGTTGCTACCGTGCCCCAGCAAAGTGACTACCGTTCCCAACAAAGTGACTACCATTCCCCAAAAGCATCACTGCACCAACATTTATATCATTGTCATCATCATCATTGTTATCAGAGCGTAAAATTATGTGTAAGAGAATACCACTAAGAACATAAAGCAATTTAGGATGGAATCCACTTACAACCATAATCAATCACAAGATACACACTTTTAAGTAGTGCATTTTCACATTTCTACACTTAATCTATATCATGCAAATTGGAAACAAGTATTTAAAAGTGTGTATTTATAATTAGTATATAAATTAGGAAGTAATAAATCGATATTATCCACCAAAGGTCAAGTTGTACTATAAATCCTTGGACTAACTTTGGACCTCTTCTTCAAAGGACATCAGAGTTAATAAACGATAAATGCTTGGCATAACAATTAAAATGCATTCCAAACGTGTGTGGTATAGTAATTGCGTTCCAATTAGCGAATGCACTAGAAATGTTAAGCATGTATCCTGGTCCTACAGCAACTGATTGATTGACTGACACCACTAATTTAGCCCAGCATACATGACTGGTCAATGGTCATTATCAAGCTGGTATTATCATTATGCTTTAACACTACTGTACAAAGGGTAGATAATGCCTATGAAATAAGCCTCAATTAATGCCTCAATTAACGCCATCTAGACAACAATTAAAACTATGGCCATCGCTAATAACATTTTGACCATCTATTGAATCTGTTATGATCAAGGCCTAGCTACAGCTACCATGGCCAGCAATATATATTACGAATTAAAATGCTCAGGAAAAGAGAAAACCAACTTTCTCCCTTCATTCCTTGTTTGCAAAAAAACTTGAAAAACTCCATCCTGCTTTTTGTCCATATATAAAAGCCGTGAGTTATACAGTAATGGTGTCAAACGTTTAAATTTTTGGTTTGTGTTCAACACCTTGATTTTATCATTTCCTGGTTTAACACACTGCCATCATCAGTCCCAAATATATCCTGGTGAATTCATTTACATGCAGTGGTGGTTCTTACACTGGAGTTCTTTTAAACAAACATCAACTAATCGCTAAATCTAACAAGGCTTCTTGTCCATTCAACGTATCAACCTCTCCAACATAAACTTCCTCCACATTCCATTATTCCTTATCAAACTATGCAACTAATCCTTGTACGTCGGCTCCTACCTTATCCAGAATTTACAATTGCCCTATCTGCTGATACACAAGATATTTGTGCATGTCTCAAGACATTTAATACAGTGCATTTTAAGTAGGGTAGCTCACACAGGTGCTGCGTCTGTGACTAGCGCCATATGACTAATTAATCTTAAAACGAGTTTCAAAAACAGTTTGCTATAATTAATGTATGCTGCACAAAGTCAAAGGCAACAGTACATGCAAAGGGAGACTATTCTAGAAGGACGATTCAATACATGCAGCAAGGACTCAAGTTGATTTGCATAGAGAACTATATTAGGAACCTCAAAAAGCAAAAAATGACTGGTAAATGAAAGAATTCCCCAAAACTTCAGAATAAATTTCTTTTTTCAATTGAATAGAACAAGGCAGCACTTGCAGACTTTCAGGCAATAGAATACAGAAAGCAAATTTTGCAGTGTGTGTGTGAGACAAACATTTTAAAATAAATGTTCACATAAATTTTTCTGAATTTGGCTACTCTGCTAGATGCCTGCTCATTAGAACATCTCCATACAAGAATTTTAGGCACGTCAAGCAATAATGTGTTGCAAATACCAAAGTATTAAGAGGATTGTATAACTATACATAGCGGTCAGCACCTCTGGCCTATCTTCTGCCTGCATATTTGGCATACAATTGCTACTTGAGAGTAACTACCTAGTTACAGTACTTGACTGCTGATCTTCACATACAAACAGAAAATAAAAATGCATTTAATAAAAGAATAGTTGTAGGCAGCAATTCGAGTTCAGTCACCTTTTCAGCTGCAAACAGTACTGTCTACCAAGCCTACCTACTGGTTTCTGTAATTCATTCGAAAATTTTGATTTAGATAGTGCTTCTTCAAGAAAAAACTACTCAGAGGCGCTCCGAACTCCAGCACACCCAAAAAGAACAGTTTTAAGTTTGGTAAGGAAGGATCCTGGTAAAGTAATGGGTTGTGGTGTGCCAATCATTCCTTTTCTTACTGATTTTGTCTTCTACCAGTAATTAATTATTAAAGGCACTTTCTTCTCCCTTAGGTTTCTGCTCACATCACCTTCAATATAGGCCACTTGTTCTCACTCCGCTGCTCACTTTTCAGTGCTGAGTGTTTACACCTGATGACTGCTCACTCCCGCCTCCAGCAGGAAAACATAGCCTCACTAAGGAGATATGGATAAGGCCAATTTAAGATAGACCTGGAATGAAAAGAATAGAGTTGACTCATGATATTTCCTGGCAAGGAAGCGCACAAGGATCCAAGGACGTCTGTCAGATAACCAATCAAGAACATGGGAGAGAGATCAGACAGACACAGGAATGTCTTACGTAAGCTGCAATCTTCTTCCTTGATAAGACATATTATGAGTACATGGGTTCTTTCTTTGGCAAACCTCCTCCCACGGACTATTTCACCATGCAGATGCTCCAAAATAGCATGCATCATAAACAGGACAGTCTTGAAACTTTTAGCTTGGATCATAAAACAGGACAATCTTGAAAATGTTGGCTTGTATCAAACATTTTGTCTGCCTGCATAAGTACATAGGATCCTCTCTGTGGAATGGACTTGCATCATCAGTGTACTCCACTCCAGCTTTCTCTCTAGTAGTCTTTCCACATCTTTCTCTCGCCACAAACTCTGCCTTTTTTCTTCGGTTCAATCACTCTGAAAGGTTTTTGCTGAGAGAAGCAAATTATAAATGGTTAGATAAAATACTTATTTAAACAGGATAGCCTTGAAAATGTTCCCACTTACTCATCTATAGAATTTCAAGAAATTTATGCTGAAGTGAGCTACCAGTTTTCATATATCATTTTTTGCCGATATACATTAATCATTATGTGTTCATTGCATGTTCAATTTACTCATTTTCTCTAGTCACACAGACAGCTCTTATGCACAGATAACCCACAGACATTGCCCAGTTGGCGGAGTAGGAAAAGCAGCTCATGCCTCATTGACTTAAGTCTTGATAACAAGGACAGCCCTAATTAATCGAAAACATGATTAAACTCATGAGTAGGTGTTGATCATAATATCTTTCAGCCAGAACAAAACTCCCAACACAGCACACTACAAACTCAATATTTCAACCGGCATGAATTGCAGCTCAGGCAAACTTGAAGCAGTGACTGAACCATTACAGTCAACCCATTAGGTTTGGTAAACAGACTGAAGCTAATCACTGGAGCGTGTCTGCTATTCCAACTATTCAGGCGCTTGTGGACCCATACATTAGACAAGAATACATGTTGTCAAACTTTAAAGGTCACAAAATGATGGCCATAAATATCCTCAAACACATACTTGGCCACACTTCAGAACTATTAATTAAATGCTTATGCAAATTTATGAGTAGTAACAAAATCTGTAAATGTTAATACTGTGTTCAATTGCACAGTTATGTTCCTCCAGCAAGCTGACATTGTTGGCAGGTTCAAATGTGGCCACTCCCCTCCCTATTGATTCCCTTTACTAATAATTATGTGACAGACATGTCACCCATGTGTTTCCTAGAATAACAGTATCTACACATGGTGTGCACAGCTGCACACCTTTATGAATCATGTACATTTCTATGAGCCCACACACATGTGTCTCAGCAATTCTTTGAACATACAGGTATTAACCTTGTAGGGTGACATATTCATCACAGTTTGAATAAATCAGTAGAAATAGTCTAAACCTAAGAGAGTGAAACATAATGAAGATCAGAAGAAAAACAATTTATTTTATAATCACAAGAAATTCTGGTCATCAGTTGAAATACTGTTTGAAAAACATGAACCAGTATAGGAGTTCTGTTAATTATTGCAGGTCTACCCACCACTGGACTTGTGTCAAATGCTACCATAAAACTTTGGAATGTTTTAGCCTCAGCCACCTGTGACCTACATTCCTGTAATCTACATGTCTGTGCATGTCAGCTTCAATTCTATGCAACACATGCGTACTTCCATGGTCCTAAATTTTGAACAGTAGATTTTTAAAATACACAAAACCTCTGTCAAATGTCCAATTTTATAAAGAAATTCTTCTCCTTCCAAAAACATATATATATTCATTGATTGTATTATATATATATCTTGTATTGATTGTATTGTATATATAAATTTACAAAGATCTCTTACAATGCACACCAATCAGAGGTGCTCATGCATATAATATTATATGCTAGTGCATATATATGCAATGCATGCTATTGATGGCCTAGTATTGCATTTGATATTTAAATGACCAGCTTCTTCTTCCAGCTTATTCCTGTTATTCAAATTTTTATTCCAACTTCATATCCTAGCCTGATAGATACCAGTCAGCTATTCCAACATTATTTTACTCTAAACATGCTATCTTCATCCCAAGCACTACTCTTGATGGTTTTTGTTGTAAGTCGCTTTATGATTATTGTTATTCACAATTCACGTCACTATGTACCAGGCTGCGGTGTGTCATCCTGCACTTTTCATGAATTAAACGAATATATATATATATATATATAATTTGCATTGACATGATACATGTGGGGCGCGGTGGTGTAGTGGTGGCGTCGTTGCCTTGGAGCCAGAAGGTCCGAGGTTCGAATCCACCTCGCCGCGTAAGGACCTTGGGCAAGTCCTTCACTTACAATTGCTCAGCGCTTCGGCGTGAAACTCCGATGCAGTGTCCGCTCTGCATTCGGGAGCGCCTCTGAGTAGAGAGAGCTTGAAGGGGCGCTATAACAAGTGCACATACAAACAAAACTAAACAACTATGTACATTGTACAACGCAATCAATACGTTGTGTACAGCAAGTGGAAGAAAGACGCCTTACAACTTCGATGACGATGTCCTGTATTTGAAATCGGAGAATAATTGTCCAGATGAGACCAAGAATCAGACGAGAGTTGCCGTCGACGATATCCTCAGCACCGATGTTCTCAAACGTAACCTGTTTTACAAAAATACAAAACTCATTGTTTGTATGTGCACTTGTTATAGCGCCCCTTCAAGCTCTCTCTACTCAGAGGCGCTCCCGAATGCAGAGCGGACACTGCATCAGAGTTTCACGCCGAAGCGCTGAGCAAAATTTTGTGAGTGAAGGACTTGCCCAAGGTCCTTACGCGGCGAGGTGGTTTCGAACCTCGAACCTTCCGGCTCCAAGGCAACGACGCCACCACTACACCACAGCGCCCCATGATCATTGATCTTTATTATCATGTAATGGTCCACATCTATAGCATTACGACATTGCATCACTATTTATTTACCAGTTATTTATGACATTTTATAAAGCGCCCCTTCAAGATACGTTACTCAGAGGCGCTCCCAGCCGAGCCACGGCTAAATAGTAGTTTTGATATTCTTAAGGAACAGAATGAGGTGAGCACAGGTAATCAACATCATCACTATCAGTTTCTGACATCGGTCATTTGGCGACGATGGGTACGAATATATGACCTCCATTGCGACTCTGTCATTTATTTATTAAGTCCATTGCTCATTTAAGTGAACATTAGTCCTAGTAAATAAGAAAGCAAGTAAGTAAGTAAGTAAGTAGTAATGCATCACTATCAATACAATGTGACCACTAGATGACATTCTAAAACACTACAAGTGTCCAGTTCATGTCATACAACATATTGTGATCGATGGGCAATTATAAATTTATGTAGATTCAAATGTTGCCTTCAAATTGTGTTGTGATGTGATGATTCATACGAGACTTAACGACAGAAAGGTAATCATAAGGTAATCGATATGATGCCAATTTTTAATACAATCACAGGTAAAATGTTCATTGTCTCAATGGAGTCTTTAGTCACAGTGAATCATGATGTTTTGCTGGTGGATAAAATGTGATGCATAGATGGTGTAACATTCCAGTGGACATTGGGCAGCTATGACCAATGGACCACGTATCATCTTGATTCTTGGCATTCTAACATTGTTCACCACATCAATGATGATGAAGGCCACCTAGACAACTTGAACATGTACATTAAAGAATGAATTAAAGAGCAAAGTTGGAATGCTATGCTCCTGTTTCATGATTTTTCCGATGGTTCATGAGTCTCAAAATACCATAGTTGTAAAAAACGTTTTTTTCGTTTTTTATTCCGTTTCCATCGGTTTTTATATCTATGCAAAATACTGCAGGTCAATCATAACATCAGGGTCTTCTAACCTCCTTGACCAAATAACCCAAAATAGCCTCTGCTGCTCTGCAACCCTAAATTTCTTTTCTTTTCTTTATTTACTTCTCACACTTGCTACAGCGCCCCTTCAAGGTCTCTCCTCAGAGGTGCTCCTGACTACAGCACAGACACTGCATCGGAGTTCACGCCAAAGAGCATGAACAATTGCGAGTGAAGGATGCTCAAGGTCCCTACACAGCGGCTCGAGGTGGACTTGAATCTGGAACCCTCCAACTCCAAGGAACCGAACCCACCACTACACTACCACCACCCCCCCCCCCCCACACACACATATAAATGGAAACACTATACTGGCAGATCTTTTGCAAAACAGAATACTAAAAAGTATCTTCGAGGCAAACAGAACCCTTTCACCCCACAAAAATACGATAAATATTAATCTGTCAGCAGCAGGCCTGTATTCATACCCATATAGTATACAACTGCTCTAGCCCCTCCACAGTGCTCAGACCTTTCTTTGCAGGCAAACTAATGGCAGAGCAAACACACACACCTGTACCAAACTTACAGCTTGCCTACCTTTCTGCCCACTCAAGAAACCACTTTCTTATCTGGTCAGGAATGTCAAGAAGATGTATGACTAATTAGCGGAAATCACCCTTCCGTTAAGTTTACACACAAACACAGACTAAAGTTAATCTGCAAGATCAGATTTCAAGTGAACCGATGATCTGTGAAAGTCGATCTGATAGATGAAAAACTCTTTTCGTAAACTATCTCATTATCTCGTGTGGCGATGTTAAAACAACAATGCAAAGGACAACGTGCATCAAAATGCCTGTGTACTGTGCGTGTGTGTGTGTGTGTGCGTGTGTGTAGTGTGTACGGCGATGAAGAATTGCACAGAACAGATAAATTTTGTTGCACCTCGTTTAAGAAAATGCAAATCTGTTGCATAAGAGCCAATAAATTACTAAATTAAGTACTATTTATCCTGTGTCGTCTGATAGCCAATGTTGCAAGGAGAAAGACCTAGGGCAGATCAATCTGGCATCACACCATAATTTTATACAGTTACACACCATACACACCATCACATTCGGTCAAGTTAAACTCTTCTTCCAGACCCTCGTATTGTGTCTCTGCTTGTATTTGATTTTGCCTACATTGTAATGGGTTGCAGTATGTCATCGCGATTGATAATAATAAATGACGAAGAATACACATAATTCAGTAACACAGTCAGATACAACGACAATACTAACACAGACAGGTACATAGACAATACTAACACAGCCAGATATATAGACAATAATGGTTTCTTCCCATAGCCAATCCAGTAAGCATAGGTGCAATCCCGTCCTAAAAGTTGGGGGGGGACCATAATGAATCACGTCCTAAAAGTTGGGGGTAGACCATAATAATAAAGTATGAGGACCACTCAAAAGTTGGGGGGACGCGTCCCGTGGGTCCCATAGAGTGTTTGCGCCTATGCCAGTAAGTACTATGGACTGAAAAAAAGCAAATAAAACAGCTCAGACCTTTGTGGCAAGAAAGGTCAGGCATCTGCTGACGTTCTCCATCTTCTGGACGCGGAGAACTCCACGATTGGGTTTGCCAAAGTTCTCGCCGGAAATGATCTCGAGCAACTTCATGAGCAGCTTTCCATCCGCGAGATCGACAAACAGGTCGTTGACTATCATGTGAACCTAGAAAAGAAATCAACCGACTTTATACACAACTTGTAATGTAAAGGCATTTATAATAAATATTCGTAATGTAAAGGCATTTTCTATACTGCTTATAATGTGCACAAGAACATGCATCAAGCTCTGCAATTGTGACTACTTCGGAAAAATTTACCAGCTTTCTGCAAGTTTTTTAAGACCTTTCTCTTCAGCCCTGGCTGGCAGTGCCTCTGAGTAGGCTACCTGTAAGAGGTGCTATATAAATTTTCGGAATAAATGAATGAATGGACTGCTACCACAAGGTAACATGGTACCACTTTGAGAACTCGCATGTGTGTCTGCCTTTATCTGTTCATCTGTTTGCCTGTGCATGTCTTTATTTGTCTGTCTGCCTGTTTGTCTTGTCTGTCAGTCTTTCTGTTTGTCTTTATATGACTGCAATCATGTACCCATACACAAGTATGTAAACTTGAGTTTACATCTGCCAGTTGTTCAAGATTCATACAGAATGAATGAATGCACTCTAGGTTTATCCACTTCCAGAAGAAACATTATTACCATGAAATTTACTTCAAAGCCATCACATTCACCACAATTCTGGTTAGTCAAAGAAGATGGAGTAAATATTGAGCACTCCATGATCAGTAAGGATCAAAGTTCTTGCAGGATGCAACTTAGAGGCTCAATTTCAAAGGAAAAGAAACAGTATATGTGGGTTCAACCTTCAAATAAGTAAGTACACATTTACAGCACTTGAACTTGGTTAACCCTTTACCCGTTCATTTTTAAATTTTAAGCTCGCTTTCAGCGGATATTCTCGGGGCAACGGGTAAAAGATTAAGTCAAATATTTTATATGATAAAAGAAATTTTATGATAAAAGTGGAAAAACAACCTGCAGTTATATGAAATCAGTAAAAGCAAATGTTCAGCCATAACATGGATATCTTTGAAGTCTATAATCTCAGAATTTGCATGAATCACAACACAACAACGCTGGAAATTACATTCTGAATCAAGCACCAGAGTTTACTTCTTATCTCAGATCAAGGAGGTCAATCAAGTAAGTTAAAGAAGAAACAGTTGAGCAGGTCTAGACACAGAAGATAAACCAGCATTATGCTAAATTAGGCATTAAATAGACATTCTACCACGGATTGATAGAACAGCAAAGAGATTACTGGACTCAATTGTTCACTTTTCAAAAGCAACAGAAGCAAGTTATGAGCTCAACCTTTTCACTGGAGAATAGCAGAAAGTCTATCAAAATCTTCCTCACCTCAACCTCATGTCCATTTATTTTTAGATCCAAACTTTCCAAAGCCATCCTCACAATAAGTTTGGTTACATATTTATGTTGTCTATTAATTGTCACAGTCAATCACAGTCAGCTAATTGCTCCTTTCTGCTCACCAAAGTGTCTGGTAAATCACATGATTTGCAAACCACTCATACAGTCTCGAAATTTGATTAATTGCTAATTGTTCAAATGCTGCTTACTGTGGTATCTGGTACAATCATATGATCAACACACATCACCTGTATAATATGACAATTATTCTGTGGGCTAAATGTTTGGCTTGTCATCTACTGCAACTTATAATCTCCTACCTTTATCAACCTTTATATTACCTGATTTAACCAGTGGCTATCATTGTCGTTTGTGACACATATCCACTTCAAGATCTGAATTTCTGCTTTTGGTTTACAAGAACCCGTGGCCTCTCATAACTTTAGAATCCTGCATGGAAAATGCAAACTCCGTATACCCACCAGTGGTAGTAATTTATTTTCAGCTATCATCGTCTTTTGGGCACTCTTAGTGACACATAATTCTGCTTTTGGTTTACAAACTGCACACTGGGTTAATTAGGAGTACCTAATAACACTGTCCCTCTCAACATCCCTCCCCCAATATAGAGAATGAATCTGGCTAGCATAGCAGCTGACCTACAGTCATAAACCTTTGATCATCCAACCCAACCTAAGTAGGAACAGAAAAGCCAGCCACCAAAGAACATATCAGCACGTGGAGCATAAACAATCTCAAAGATTTAAACATGGTGACAGGTTAAACCTTTGGGGCACAGTTCTCACTGTATACAGACAAAATACTCGCTGTGAGGCTCCATTATACCATTATATAAGTTTTCGTCATGGCTTGGGAAATAATCTGAAGGCTCATAAAAACGAATGCCCCTGGCTGATTCAATAAAAGATCAAGGCAGTCTCAACAACTTAATAATGGGCTTGAAGAGTGGATATTATTTTACAAGGGGAATTTATTAGTTAAATGCTACAGACACTTTACTTTGAACAGATATGAATTATTTGCTTAGAATTGGAGCGTTTAAATTCCCATTTTAAATAACCGTTCTCTTAAAAGTACAACTACAGACGTTCATTTCAAGAACTGAAGTTTCCGCGATGCTGTAGTCACAAAATAAAATAGCCTTAGGTTATTAATTGCGCCATCCTGTTTGTTAATTGAATTAACTTAGCGAATACTCAGGCTAATAGCTCTAGTCAAATAAATCTGGTCCAACATAACAAAAATACATGTATAGCCACCATCATAGCCACCATCGGGGCAAGAAGTATATATATCAATTTGAAAAGTGTGGATTAAGTTCTCTGAATTAAGGGTGACCCTTCCAGTTCCAAACAAAAATGAAATTTACTATGATGTCCTATCCATTTAATATCATATTAAAGAATGCAACATCATGGTATCTATATGGTATGACACTATAAGTTAATAAGACTTGACTAGCAGCTGACTTGCTGCATGGTAGCAAATATAAATTTTCTAATATTACACATTGCACAGAGTATGGAATCTCAGTAAAAGAACTTTGATACTTTATTCCTGCATTTAGTAGTCTACAGATGTGAAGCTTATTGCAGAATTTCAGTATCCTATATACTGCAGTTAAGCTAGCAGTGCATATGTGAAGCTTATAACAGAATTTCATAGTATTAGCATTTAGTGAAGATTATTTCAGAAATTAGCAGTGCACATGCGAAGGTTATTCCAGAATTTAGTGGTACGTATGAACATTAAGCTTATTCAAGAATTTAGTGGTACATATGAACAATTGAACATTAAGCTTATTCCAGAATTTAACAGTGCCCATGTGAAGCAAATTCAGAATTTCATAGGCTAAACGTAGCAGGGTTAACTGTTTCGCCCGATGCCCTACAAGTGCGTGGAAGAACTGGGATCTAAGGCACAAGGATACGAAGCATAATGCTGTCATTATTGAGAATTCTTAATCAAGTTAAGCTTCAAAGCATTTTGTTTTCTTTCTCTTGGAGCCTCACAGGTACAGAACAATGAGTACATCAGTACATACAGTAGCAACATTCATGATGAAGAAGAATGACTATGCACGGGCTGCACCAGGTGTTTTTTGTCTCATAACTCATAAGCTGAGAAGTTTGCATCATGCACAGGAACTAGCAAAAATCGCTTGGCCTAGTATTCAGCTAAATTTTTTAGATTGCTGAATAAATGGACCAGCTCTAAGGTCAACGATTCTGCACATCCAACAGGAAAGACACATGGTATTTATAACGGACATCTTACACCACTGACCATATAATCTATGGAAATATGTCATTTGTAGGCAGTCTGAATGACAGTGCTGAAGTCACTGTGGCTAATGTACCATTTTGCTGGCAAAGCATTGGACTAAATAAAAATGCAGGAATGCCACATTCCTTTTCCAGCAGATACCAATAATAATCAACCCTTAGAGAATGACATCACTCAAAAACCTAATGCCTTACAGATCCTCAAGCGTACCAGGGCAATGAATGCTCCGCCACTTAAAACATGCAGGATTACTCATCAGTAAAAACACCTTGGGTCAAAGTCCGTTCATTGTAGTCTACTGTCAGACACTGCTGCAACTACTACAAAGACCATGCTATTCATGATCAGTATGAGGTATGTTCGTTATTACCATGCACCGATGATCTGGCTAAATTACTATCTACCATTTCGCAGGATAACTTTAAAATAGGACAGCACAACCAAACAGTACTGTTCATTCATAAAATTCATTCATTTTAAAATGCATTTATACAGCACCTCTACAACAATTTATATAATTGTTGGCAATTATTAATTTTTATTATGCTTCCATACAACATTTATATAACTAGTGCCTCTTTAACAGTTCAGTACAATACATACATACATACTGATTTACATTCAATAAACACTTAACTCAGTGCAAGCCAGAATTCTGATCTAACCCAAGATTTGTGGTACAGCTTCAGACTTGAACTGGTTGCAGTGCAGCTACATCAAAACCTTGAATTCCTAACTCCTGGAATTCTAATTTGATGCAATTTCTCAAACAGAAATCAGCCCACAGAGAAAGAGAGAGCGAGTAAGTAAGTACCCCTGATTGGCTGTAATTTCTACCACAATGTATTATTGTATTTACATTCACAGAGACTAACGAAGGCCAATCAAAATGTCCAATTGTTCATGCCATGCAGGTTCAGACCCACACACAGCAATAACTTGTTTGCTCAACATTAAAACATAAACACACACACCACACCTCTAGAGGCCATACACACACAGTCATACCCAGAGTCCCAGACACACTGTAGGTGTCAACTACCACAAGAGAAACAAATCAGTGAACACATTTAATTTGTACTGGGCCAGACAACTGAAGCAGAAAGCTAGAATGGAGGGAAGGGGAGAGTGAAAGGAAGGGGAGCATGGAGGGAATGGAAACATGGAGGGAAGGGGAGAGTGAAGGGGGATTGTCATTGATCTAACTCTAGAGGCCAACCTTATCTCATGCTGTACTACAACACTCACCACCAGCTCATTCCATTTTTGTCTTTGAATAGTCAACCTCATACAGTTTAGTTTAATTTAACCATTTGGAGTAAATACACTGGAAATAACTTGTGGTTACATGCCCAAAACTGAAGTTGTGTGTGTGTGTGTACATATGTACCTAGTACATAATACATGTATAATGCACATGTGAGTATGTACGAGTGTGTACAACTGTACAGTGTACATGTGAGTATGTATGCATGTAAGTATGTGTACATGTGAGTATGCATGCATGTAGGTATGCAAACAATGCATGTCTGTACAACAGCACTATGTTGAAACCTGTCCTGGGCAGTAAAAAAGCACAAATTGGCTAAGATAAGACTTGACCTCAGACCCTAAAGCCATCAGAGAACACAGACAAAAAGGAAAGCAAGCCAGGATACAGGTTGCTAGGACAGTTCTTATCACTGAAAGACAAAGTGATATATCATCGGATCTAAGAGTACCACAGCCTAGCCCTGAACTGGAAGAAGAGTGCTATTCTCTCAATCAGCACCACAGCAAGTCACACGCACTTCAGCACATCTGAGAATTCACTCAACACTGAAAGAAATTCAGTCCTTTCTGTGGGATCGCAACATTTCTCTTAAATTCCAAACATACTGTACAGAGTTTTTCTTGTGCTGTGCTTGATCCTTCAATCTCGAACAGACAGGGCTCATGAAACTGAGCCTCTTGAATCTTTTCTACCTCTACACTGTCGTTGACTCAATTGTAATCAATTGTAATTGTAATCAAACATTTATATAGCGCCACTTCAAGAGAACTCCTCAGAGGCGCTCAAGACCATTCAACATGATTCCAGCCTTTATGCTGTCAAGTTAGGAAGTGCCTCTGAAAGTTACCTTGAACAGGTGCTATAGAAATGCTTAATAATGATGATGATAACAGTCTGCTTGACACTGTATTGCATTGGCATTAGTTATAGAGCGTAGTGGCTCAGAGAGCAATGAGGTGCTCCCAGCGTGAGCACACAGATGAAACAAGAAGGTCATTAGACAGCAGATAGAAGTGGAAAGACCAACAGTCAATCAATACCAGAGGAGCTAGAATTTTTGGAAAAAAGTAATCCACAATTGCAAAAACTCGGCATTGAGTAATGGCAGTCCTGGAGTGGAAACAGAGATGTCAGATTGATCCATAGAGGGAAGGGGCTGGAGGAGAGAGAGCGAAAAGAGGTCAATGTACAGAATAAATCAGATTATGTACTTTGGAGCCACGGTGAGCTCTGCAGACCAAGAGGAGCGTCTTAAACTGGATTCAAGCTTCAATTATTGGAAGCCAATGCAGTTCATTCATCACAAGCCTTGAAAGATGAGAGAAACGATGGAAGTGGGTGATCATCCATTCATTACGAAGATCGAGGCTACTACTTGGGCAACATGCAAGGCTGTATAGGCGCCCTGGAACAGACTGCTATGAAACGGAGCTCCTTGCAGCCGTGCAGGGTCGGGAGCGATCAGTCTGGCATATTAAATATATATTGTTATATGAAGATTTATAAAACACCGGTCAAAGTGACTGAATACATTGCAAATTACGCCTATGCAGTTCTTAATGGAGTCGAAGTGAAAGTTGATAAGTCACAACTGAAATTTCAAATATTCCATTTCTACACTTGAGGCTGGTAAAATTGACACAGGGTGCATTCAAAAAATTGCAACAAAGAACAGCGTATACACATGGGCGCCCGCACATAGGGGCAAGGGGGGGCACTTGCCCCCCCCTGGAAAATGGACATCTATTTTTTTATCTATTATTTTGAATTTGTAACAAATTTCTTCGCATTAAGGCACTAATTGTACAAATAATACACACAGTGAAAGTCATAAATCTATGTTTATAAATCTCAATAAAAATAAAAATGCTTTTAATTTTCTGCCTTCCATTTTCTAGCTCTTGCTAAAAAAATGTAGAAATGAACATACGTTTTTAACTCTCCAGCGGGCGCCCATGCAGATATAGCCTTCTCGATTGGACCCTGGCTGTAATGCTTTCACAACCGCACAAAAATTAATTATCAATGAATTACACTAAAACATTATGTGCAAAATTCTCAACAGTACACTGAGATTACGTTAGGAGACCTGTTTATTCTCCAACTGATACTGTTTTTTTTTCATTTATTCATTCTCCGTCAGGTGCCACTTTTTAACATCAACTATTTGATTTTTAACAAATTTCTTTGCACTAAGAAAACTGTTGATATCAAAAATGATATACAATATGAAAGCGAGAAATTTGCATTAAGAAACCTCTTTGAAAAATGCCCATGTTCTTAATTTTCAGCTTAGCATTTTTCAACCTAATGCAACCAAAAAATTTAACGGAGATCATTGAAAAAATGTTTGCCCCCCCCTGCGAAAATTTCTGCGGGCGCCCATGCGTATACATGAGAAGCCAGTCCAGTTCATTCAACCAGTAGAGCTCTTCAAATTGCGGCTCAAGCAGGTGAGTACTACTACCTTGCAGCTCACGTTCATTGAAAAGATGTGAAACATAGACTAGCTCATTTCCGGTCTGGTCATGCCTAGCTGCACATGCTCATAACACACACACACACACACACACACACACTCACACACACACTCACTCACACACACACACACACACACACACACACACGCGCACACACACACACACAGCCACACACACACACTCGCATGCACGCACACACACACACACACACAGCCACACACACACACACACACACACACACACACACACACACACACACACACTCACATGCACACACACACACACACAAACACACACACAGTCCATGGTTCGTCACTCATTGCTTTAACAGCCACCTGATAAATCAATTCCAGACAACAGGAAGTTGGTGAGTGCTGCCTAGAATTACAAGTATGGCTACACTCATCTCACAGATAAACAGCAAGAGAAGCAATAAATGCAAACCGACCAGTACAAATTTTGTGGGGTGCGGTGGTATAGGGGTAAATTTTCGGTACCATGGAGCTGCAAGTTTGTGGGTTCGAATCCTCCTCAAGTCGTCACGCAGGAACACTTAGCAAGTCCTTCGATCGTAATTGCTCATGCGCTTTGGAGTTTCAGTGTCCGCTCTGCAGCCGGGAGTGCCTCCGAGTAGAAATATTAAAGGGGCACTATAACAAGTGCTCATACATGCACATAAATACCTGAACATGATCCACCTACACATCCTAATTTGACAAATCATGAAAAGATTTAGACCATCTAGTGCACGTTAGATCGTCCATATAGGCCTACGGCAATTACTCAGCAATGAGCAAACTGCAATTAGTTTCTACAGGAACACACACAAACATGAACTGGTAGTCAATTATGAATCATTAGCGTTGCGCACAATTCAACCTTCCAGCCACAAGATAATCTAGCTGCTTTCAGCTGCAGTCTCATCAGCCGAAACTTCAGCTGACATCTCAACCGTATCCTTCCTTCCTTCCTTCCTTCTGTATCTTTCCTTCGATAGATGGATCCCGCCTATCTTCAAATTCAAAAGCAAACTTGCGCTGAGCAGCAGAATTAGAGAGCAGGAATGAGTGGCTGAGATTGGGGCCGAACTCAGCTTTCAACACAAACAACTCCACCCTATAATATTATAGGCTCCAACACTGGACAGACTGCACAGCGTATATGGTTGGTCCATGCAGTAGACACAGTCTTGTTTACTATAAATCAGGATTCGGTGACTAACACTCCGTCAAAGAGAGATAAAGAACGAGACGGAGAACCAGATGGAGTCTGAGAAACAGACAGATACACTACACACACCTACACACACCTACACACACACCTATACACACACACACACCTATGCACACATGTCCACACATCTATACACAGGGACATGCACACACACATACATACATACATACATACATACATACATACATACATACATACACACACACACGCATGCAGGTACAAAATAGATACAGTGAGACAAACAGAGGCAGAGAGATAGTGCAAGCACCACGTGTCTTCACTGGCCAGTTAGGCAAAGCCATAAGCAGTAAACACAAAGCGCTATCGGGTAGGTACCGGAACCAACACAGACTGAGGCAAAATGGCCACCGTACTAAAATTCCGACGCCTCCACCAACTACGGTACCTACAGGAAGTGATACTGCAGAATTATAATCATGCATGTGCGGCAGTCTTTCTTATAGTATCAGTACTTCAGCAAGTAACCAAAACCCTTTGAGCTCAGTGCTCAGTGAAAGGATCCGGTGTTGATAGAAATGAATACTTTTTATGGAGCAAAAATTTAAAGCAGGAAAAGAGGATGCAGCAAGCTTAGGCGTAGAAAAAAAATTGTTGTGTTTCCGGTAACCCGACCGACCCATTTTTATGGCCGCGACCCGAATATTTTTGTAAAAAAATTTTGTTAAAAAAAATATTTTTTTTCAAAAAAAAAATTTTCAAAAAAAAAATTTTAATTTTTTTTCAAAAAATATTTTTTTAACATTTGTATTGACATAACATAAGAGACGTCAACAAAATGAAATTAATAGGACTGTTTCTAGAGCAGTTTTAAGTGCAGACAGTCGGGAAATAGGCAGTTTATACTTGCTTAGAACACGTACTTTGTTTCAGCGTGCAAAAAAGACTAGTGGGGTATACTTTTTCGGATAGTCACTGCATAAAAATATTTTACAAAATAAAAATATTTTCCGACCTACCTACCCAATTTTTTTTAGCTCTGTTACCGGAAACACAACATTTTTTTTTTAGGCCTTAACGATATGCAGAGTATGATATCCTTTGCTCATTAGATATGAAGTTATACAATAGTAGCCAAATGCTGAATTCACTGTGATTCATCAAGCTAAAGGCGATTCAAAAGATTCGTAAAGTAAGATGAAGTTAAAATTTGACGTTTGGCTTACAACCTAACATTCAAAAACAGACAGCTGAACTGATAGGACTTCTGTACGAGTTCCAGTTCTAATGTAATGTACAGACAGGGCTTAAATTGTGGCAGGACGGTCATAGACGGCGTCCACACATTTGTTTATAAATCTGTAAGCCATACTACCACTTATTAGGCCAGCACAGCCTGGGAAGGTAAGGGCGTCCAGCACTTCTTTTTTACACTTTAAGCACTGGGTACAGACAAGATGCCAAGACTTTTCCAAGGTCAGGGATGTCAAAAAAATTCATCCGAGGCAGGAAATAGAACAGTAAGTTTCATCACCAAATTTCCACATAGAAATAAAACCACAATATGACGTATCCCCTTCCAGATGATCTTGATGAATGAGCTGCTTTTCCATGAGAAAAAAGTCTCACCTTTTCCAGGTACGAGTTACACCACTTGGTGAACGTTTTCTTCTGCACACCAACTCGTTCCTGCTGAAGGACATGGATGCGCTCCTGTTCATACTTTGTGGCGCTGTCCTTCAACTCCGGGCGGTCGTCATACTCCGGGTAAGAAGACTCCCGGTAATTCCGTTCCGGGGTTGATCGGTACATTGTGTTGGCCCAACCTCAACCGTCGGAAGAATATTAATCCGTCTCAACTCCCCTCCACAGTTCTTCCTTACTCACAGATCCACAGTGCTACAAAAGCAACGAAACAAATGCTCATTAAGATGCAATGCGTGATAAACTGGTCCCTACGACTAAAGTACATGATTTGCTAAGAAACAAGTTCTGAAAGACTGTGGTTAAAAATTCAAATTCAGATCAGCGTCAGAAGAAGTATGTCAGTAATCCATGTAGAGCAAGCGCTGATGCAGCCACAGGTATAAAGTGCTGGTTACTTCATTTTGTTACCCCCCCCCCTCGGCATGCAAGGGTGGGTGTCAGGTCATCTCCCTCACCCTCTCATCTTCCCAATGACACTACCACTGACACTGTATATGGTCAGGGTACTCGATATATAGCTAGGATGGTTCAGGGTGCATGCGGAACAGAAATCTTCAACAGATTTCTGTCCTTTCAGGGATTTTAACTTCTAACCCCTCCATCATGCTAACGACTAAACTATTGAGTACCGCACCCCACAATAGAATGTAACCTATTAGACTGCAGCTATTGGGCACTTCATACTGCAAAAAAGGCAATATTGAACAGGTAAGTTATTATTTTTTGTTGCATTTATTGAGTTCCACCGTATAGCGACAAATGTCAATCAATGCATCAATGGTGCTGAGCTATTGTGAGCGAAGAACTTTCTTCAAGTCCCTACACAATGACCGTCTTCAGAGGAGGCTCTTAGGGGGCGAGGAGAGTGAGTGTTAGGGCGTTACTATGCACGTTTGTTAGCACCAACATGAAAAGTTCCTTTACGGCCTGAAGAGATATGAGTTTCTCTTAAAATATAACAAAACAAAACAAACACTCCAAACATTGTAAAGACTTCATTTGTGTTTGGAACTAGATACCCAAAGTCTACCTTAACAGAAACTGGTTTTAATCTATCAATTGCTAACATTCTGAAGCCAAGCACAACACTCAGTTACCCAATCAAACAGATGTAAAAGTATGCCATCAGTAATCAATGTTTACGCATACATTTAACCCTTCGACGACCAGCATGTACTAAAATGCATTGAAAACATAAGTAACTGGTCGCTAAAAGGTTAACATGTCACATACCTGAACTTTTCATATTATAATGATTTTTAACACAAGTACCCGGTAAGTATAACCACACCAAACAAATTTCTCCTTTAGCATATATAACAATTAATTTAATAATGACACACCAGCAAATCATAAATTTATGCAAAACTGCAGCTTCCGATTTGCAGCAATAAAAGTCCAGCATTGATCGGAAACTGAGCTCGAGACTTTTGGATTTGCATCTGAATGTAAAATTTAATTAATGCATTAGAACCGCCAGAATCTATAGAAAAATCAATCCAATGGTAATGACTAAGACCATCGATTCACCACAAAAAAATCCGAACTCAATAAGCTAAATCACAGCAGTCCATAGTAAGACATGCTGATAGTAGTAGGTGTTGGTATTGCTTCTCAAATCTTATCAACCATAAAAATAACAACCGAGAATACAATGTGCATACACTGATGAGACGGGGAATTCTGCAGCTTGTTTAACTGCCATGGCCGAGCATTAATAATCTCCAAACTTAAAATTGGTACAACATTCTGAACACTTCATTCATCAATCAACCTTAGAACGGGAAAAACAACCAACTCCCTGATTTCAAACCATCATGATCTTACTCTCGCAAAAACAGTGGCAAATTAAAAAGTGACTTGAAAGAAGCAGTCTGGCTTAACTAAAGTATTGGGGACCAAAGCATATATTTCATATATTTAGCTTTTCTAATGATGACACTACTGGCATGCCAGTAAAATTACGCACTACTATCCTCAGGTATCCCGGTATTATATAGTCATGCCAGAAACCTTCCAAAACACTTACCGCTCAGACTTAAACAAACGGAATAAAAGTGAACATCAAACTAACATACTCAAGCACTTCAACATTTTACAGCGCACTAAAGACGTAGTCAATTTTGGCACACAGAATGTATCAACCAGGCCACCCACATAAGTACCAGAACTTCAATACTTGTCAGAACTTGCATGGAAAGAAGGCAAACTCAAATTCTGCTCCATTAGAACCGCCAGTGGTCTTAGCTGGCTGGTACTGTTCAAGTGTCTATCTAAGGGTGGAGCTGCTGGAGCAGGCACCACCACCAACAGCAGGAAACTCCCGCCAAAACTAATTGCCTGCAGCTACGCCTACCAAACTACTGCAGCTGCAGCAGCTGCTGGATAGGGGTGGTGAAGACAGATGATGACCTCAATTGATAGGTAGCAGGCTCTGAACTGCAGCCTATCCCAACCACGGGCTTCACAAAGGTCTCCCTAATGAGGACCAGCCAGTCGTTGCTCCAGACCATTACAACAATAATTCCCATCCAGCAGTTCACTTAATAGAAACTAGAATTCCATCCATGTCTTGGGGCAACAGGACTTCCTTCCTCACTTGGTATTTCTGGACATTTTCCCCTCCCATCCCATAACTACACAGTGCTAGTGAATAACCTGCCTTGGGCTTAGCTGCTGAGTAGCACTTTAGAAATTCCAAGTTAATCACTAAAAAAAACAGCATATGAATTTATAAATAATTAAATACACAGCACTACACACATACATCGTACAGTACATACACACATATTCCATTATTACAATAGATCATCATCATTATCAGTACCTGGTACCAGCAGTACAACAATGAAGGATGTCAATAAATGATATACATGCACAGTGCACATACTTTGAGAAAAATACCTCTGGGATACATCAATAATGGCGGTTGGTAGATTGATGGGAGTTCATGAGTAAACACTGAAGTAATTTGAAACACCTGTCTTCAAAAAATTCTGGATAGGAATGAATGACTGTCTAAGATAATAGAGCTCTGCTGAGTCAGCCTCTGCCTGAGCACTACGATATATCTGATCAATAAACATGGAGAAAATAAACACACGCATAATTATACACAGGGCCGACCAGCATGATGAATAATTACACAGCGTGCATACATATGAACATAAATTTAAAACAAATGCAAGCAGCAAAAACACCAATACGTCATAACTGAATATTTGAAATTCAAATTCTGTTATATACTACGTACACAAATCAGTCTACCAATAACTCAAGATTAAGAAGTCTGTTTCACTGCACAGTGAGATGCAATGAATTAGCAACACTGATTTTACACTAAACAACCTCCATATACATGGGAACTGGTGTCTAACGCACCAGGCATCAAGGTCCAGACACTTTGAACTAACAGCCATAAGATCAAATCTTGTCAACACTCAAATCAATTGTAAAATACCATTAGCTTACTTTGACCTTTGTACAGACAGTTTGTCTTAGTCAGAACTCAGATTTACTCATGTCTACATTGTCTTGTCACACTGAATAGAACAACTGTATAGTACTGTACATATGAAAAAAATGTACCAAACTAACTTATGCTATTAATGAATGAATGACCGGGGCGTGGTGGTGTGGTGGATTTGGTGCCTTGGAGCTGGAGGGTTCCAGGTTTGAAACCACATTAAGCTGCCAAGTAGGGGCCTGAGCAAGTCCTTTACTTGCAATTGCTCATGTGCTTCACCATGAGACTCTGATGCAGTGTCCGCACTGTAGTCGGGAGTGCCTCTGAATAGAGCTTGAAGGGGCGCCATAGCGAATGCGAGAATTAAATAAATTTTAAAAAATGATATTACATTCACATGCTAGACAATGTAGACATCAATAATTGTATCAGACCCGTGGTGACATTAATAGACCCAAAATATAAAAAATACCAAGATATGCTGTGCATATGGGTACCGGTATTTCATTTATATATAAATGAAATACCGGTAGGTATATATAATATATATCAACATCAATTCTACATGAATAACTGTGCATTTCAAATACAAACAACACACATTGAATTTAAATACGGCCAGTAAGGTGGCACAAAGCATCATAAAGTGCACTAAGCAATCCGGCATAAGCTGCAAATAATACAAGCATTTACATTCACCACGCAAGACCATAACACAACAAAAGATAAGAATTGTGGCCTCTTCACTGAACAAAGGTTTCTTTTAACATCTTACGTCACAGATTAACAGGCCTCGTGCTTCACCAGATCTATGACAAACACAGCAGTGGCTCAAGTCGGCCAAGTCAGGCTATGTTGGCATTTCTGTGAATGATAGTGAGTCCCGCTGTGATGACAGTGCACCAACTGCGTAATTTCATGGGGTCTGCAAACCAAGAATCTAAAGTAAGTAAGTAAGTAAGTATACTCTCTATTTATCTAACTGCATAACTGCACTTTAGTTTACATGAAATTAAGCACTAAAAAAGTATGCATGCTCAAAGTGCTCCCCCCCCTCTCATAAATTGTCTGCCCATGGGACAATTCGGTCATGGGCAATGGTTGATGACAGAAGCAACTTGTATAATGTATACCTTTACCATACCAGTAATTAAGAAGAATGAGATGGGCACTGGGCAGTATGATTCACCCCTGAAGTAGCTAGCACCTGTCATTCAGATGCCCCCAAAATTCCACCATCCAAATTAACCCCAAACTGTAACTACACGGAAAACAGCAAAAACGATTAACAAATGTATAAATGTAATAAACTGACCAAAATAATTTATGTCTGATCCACTCAATAGGAGGATTTGGTTAGTCCTGAGGTATACAGTAGACCTCCAATAACCTTTGGGTTATCGCAGGTAATCGTAATCGTAAACTCAGAATTTCTACAGCGCCCACAAAAGCTAAGTCGCGGGAACCAGCTTATTCACAGGCGCTCAATCAAACCAGAGCCAGGCGAGGAGTTGCTTGTATAGTTGTTGCTGGTACATCCAAACAGTTGCTAGTCAGCAGCGCGTGTACGTACGTATGTAAGCCAGACCCCCTTGCTTAGATGAATTTCTTGAATTGCTAATAAGAAAGTCTTGGTGTTGTCGTTTTAACTACAGCCCTAAATGAAGCAACACTCTGAAGAACCCATTACCAGCACACAGCCAGCAGGCCACAAGTTTGTAGCTCATAGAAAAATCCCTCCCCCTCCTCGCCCCCAGTGCAGAACTCCAAAGGCAGGCAGTCAGTCAGTACCAGTGTGCCAATGACTTCTAAGCCTGCATACCATTAGTCAATTGGCAAGTCTTGTTGTATTTGAAATACATTAGCCTGTGACTCATAAGGACAGAGCTCCATGCATTCAAAGCCTCCTAACAAAACTCCCAACAGACTTGCATGCCTTTCCAGCCATGCATTGAACTAAATTAGCCCCACAGTTAAGGGTAGTTTTCCGGTCCGCTCTTCCAAATACCCTTCATCAAAGAATCTGTCAAGAGTCTAACAGGTAGCCAACGAACAGCTCTTCTCTCAACCTAGCCAAACCCCACAGTAGTCTTGAACTGCTATATATATAGGCTACAGTTATACACTGTAATATTTATATAATTCAGTCTGAAACTTCGCCACCGGTTGCTCTCTGTCAGTGCCAGTCCCAGGCCTGGATAAAGGAGGAGGGCGACACTAATCACCTTTGATATAGCAGTGTCGTTAAACATGTAACAAGCATATCCAGTCTGCAGGCAATAGACTACAACAGATCTGCTAATGCATGAATCCTAAAAAATCTCAATCTTTAGCTAAATCCATTCATCCAACAATTCATCGAGCAATCCATTCCTACAACCATCCATTCATGCAGCAATCCATAGCAGAGAAATGAAGAAAATATGACTCAAGCATTTCTGCAAAGATACAAACAACTCAAAGGTGCTCCCGATTCCAGCATAGCCAAAAAGAACAGTGCTCTAGTGCTTATAGAATGTTTCAGCTCAAGAGGGAGGCCATTCCATACTGCCATGCTAACAACAGAAAAAGCGCAGCATTTCATTACGGAGTTAAGAGCAAAAGAGACTCCCACTGATATCCAATTTCCAATTGGTATTTCCAGACCCGCATAGCAATCCCAGACTCAGTAATAATACCGAATGATCATCTGAAATTACAATTGATGTGCGACAATGGGCTACTCAAAACAGACCAATATTTTAGCCATCTGAGCAACTTGCACATAATACAAAGCAATTTCAATTACCTATTCAGAACACGCCAATTTTATGCAGGAAATATTTGTTCATCAAAATCTTCTTTTGTTCTGTGCACAACTGCATTATGCTGGTTTAAACAAATTCGCATTTCATTTACTCGCTTAGACTTTCACCGTAGAAATCAACAGATCTTACAATGTTATGATAATAGAGAAATATTCAGAAACAGTGAAACATCTTGCCACAACATAACGTGTTCCTTTCAGTACTTACAGTAGCAAACGAAGCGCAGCGAAAAATGCAAGAACTCCTTTCTTCCTCCCAATTCACATCTGTTCCATACAGGGATGCATCTTGGTCATTATAATGACATGTATACATCTGCCTCAAAACATCTGCAGCACAACTTTCCACACTAGCAGAACAATCTGCCGCAATGCACACTGTGTGCAGTATCAAATTAATCAAAATTTGCCTGTCCGGTGTTGGTCATCAATTACGCATATTTTTTAAATAAATGCTGAAGCCTTGAATAACTGTATTCACAATATATTGGTGACAAATTTCCATCTGCAAAAGTTTACCTCCATTTTCCACTAATTTTATGGGTAAACATAAAAGCAAACTGTTGCTAGTTACAGGCTGATTCATGGCCTATATGTGAGACACCTCCGGTTTTTAGCAACAATTTCATCCCACGTTAGCAAAGACCCATACAACATCAGCGTGACACTTATTTTTATTATTCGAAACTCAAAATCATAGCGCTTAAGCTGATACTTTACAGAAAAAGCGTCATGTTAGTCATACATCCAAACCCGCCTCTTACTGTAATCCCGCTTCTTTCAGGGTTGTCACAACAATTCGTAAAGTTTCAGTTTTGGCAGAACCGTATCCATATATGAAGCACTTAGGTCGATTAGCATAAACAGAGGACAGTTGACGTCTGTCAATGCTCAAAATTCCGAATATGCTCCAAAGGAATCTCACTGTGACAAATGACACCAAAATTCCTTGCTACAAAGTAGGAGGCCCTACACGTAGCTTACACTAAAACGGACTACCGCAGCGTAAAAGCATGCGCCACTTAAAATAAGGCTAACAGAAGCAGAACTTCATAAAACGCTGACACTTACATGACAAGACGATACAAAATCAACGCAAAAAAGGCAGAATAAACTTCAATTACAAACAACGCACGACACCGCCACACAAGATTGCCGCTAGCTACACAGTACACACCTTCAATATGGACGTTCCGAACTTATTCAGGTGTGGTTTAGAATTGCGTCGCCATCAAAAGACATCTGGCGAATGAATTGAGGACTTTTCGTAACACGCAGACACGGAGCAGATGCGTCCATTGCCGAGTCACAGACGCTAAAAGCTATATCGTCACTAATATTTTGCGAAGTCTGTAGCCTGCAGATTCAAGTGAAAAATCAGTCGATTTTTGCTATGTGAATTAAGGCTCATCAGATGGAAGAATATAAGAGAAGATCTTGTCTTTCGGCGAAGCATCTATGACAACAAGTTAGTAGGCCTACTTAGGCCTACGGTAAAAATGAAGATTGTAAGCTTACTTGATTACTTATTTACGTAAAGTACAACACGAATCTGAGGCTGTGCAGTAGCTTGCAGGCAGCTAGACAATCTTGATCAGCAGGACTGGTCTTGATTGGCGCCAGCGCTAAAAGTGTAAAAAAAGCGCCTGGACGCGTCCCTTACATTTTCAGGTGTGCTGGCCAAATGAGTGGCAGGACGGCATAGAGATTTGAAAATAAGTGCCAGGACGCCGTCCATGACCGTCCTGCCACTCTTTAAACCCTGATTGGCGCCACGTGAATTCTCTAGCAAGCAAACTATGCAGGCGGCATCTGGGGAATAACGGTAACGGCAAACACACTTTACAGACTGCACACAATCGTCTTTGGTTAATTAAATTAAGACAGTGATGGGCAAAGTGCGGCCCGCGGGCCGCATGCGGCCCTCGGACTCCTTTTGTGCGGCCCGCCGGCAAAGTGCGGCCCGCGGGCCGCATGCGGCCCTCGGACTCCTTTTGTGGAGAATCCTAAGACAACTTAAATTTTCAAATAAAGTTTTATGCAGGAAACGTAACTTTTGCAGTTGATCGTCGACGTCTAGCATAATATTGACATCATGTGTTGACTTTGTTTACTTATTAATCCTTAGCTGCAGTGAAATTAGCGCCGCCTAGGGAAGCAGTAAATTAGATCATTCTTGATATTAACAGAGAACATGAAGTATTGTGTGATCACAGTTGGTTAACAAAACTTGCGTTCTTGACTGACATCACCAAACACCTAAATGACTTGAATTTGAAACTGCAAGGACAGATGAAATGTTTGTCAGACATGATCTTTACAATTGATGCATTTAAGAGTAAATTGACATTGTTCAAAACACACTTGGCTGCGATGAACTGGACACATATCCCTTGTCTTGGCGAAATAATGCAAGCAGAAGGAGCGTATCCTCATGGGCGGAGTTTATCAGGGGCTAGGGGGAGCTAAGCCCCCACTTCCCAAGAAGACCCAGATTCAGCTTTCTTACCATGAAAATGATATCTTTTTCAGGGCTTAGCCCCCCCCCCCCAAGAAGGCATTAGCCCCTCCAAGAACGGAAACCAAACTCCGCCCATGCGTATCCTGAACAGTGTGACTTCGTTGCGGAGGTAGACAATCTGTTGCAAGAGTTTCAACTACGATTTCGTGAGTGTAACGATATGAAAGTACACTTTCACTTTTTCAGAAATCCATTCACGTTTGATCCGAACGACTTCACTGACTCTATCGTCAATGATGTCAGTAAAGCACAGTTAGAAATATTGGAGATTCAAAGTGACGATGAACTTGCCCGATCTCATGCAATTGTGAATCCAGCCGAATTTTGGCAGACTGTTAATCAGTACTCATATCCAACACTTAAGACTGCTGCTAACAAGCTGCTATGTATGGTTGGGAGTACTTACTGCTGCGAACAGTTGTTCTCACAGATGAATGTTGTCAAGAACAAATTGCGAAATAGACTTACTCAAGACCACTTGATATGTCAGCTACGAACAAGTATTAACAGCTAGGCTACTCACCGCGTTACGACAACATTCAGTACATTGCCGATTGAATAGATTCAGTCACTATTCAAACTATTGTGACTGTACACACTTTATTGAACCTGTGTGCAGAATGACTTTGTTAACTATAGATAAGTTTCAATTTCCTATTGGAACATTCCTTTGCGGCCCGCGCCCATTCCCCCGAAAAAATGTGGCCCTCGAAAAAAAAACTGTGCCCATCACTGAATTAAGAGCTCGCATACCTGAATTAAGGCTATTGCATTATCCATTGCGTTTTCGATGTGGACCCAGGGCCGGCCTTAGCTATAGGCAAAGTAGGCAGTTGCCTAGGGCGCCGCAGCCTGTGGGGGCGCCGCGGCACCGGCGAATTAATTTTTTACACTATATTGTTTTAAACTCAAGACTTTCGCTAATGGAAAGAATTTAAAATAATTATTCATGTCCATTCACCTGTTCAGGCTGGCCTAATTCAATTTCAACGACTGCATAAATTTTATATCGACAAATAAAATTCGATTTTTAACGGCATTCGATACTCTTTGCTTTAGGAGACAGAAGTTATAATACGCGACGCTCAATTTCGACAGTGAAGATGTTGCAAGAGATGAAATGTATGAAATGGGAGTGGACCTTGTTTGAATAGGCCTATGCAGATGAGATTCGGCCTACAACATTAGGCCTACATACTGCCCTTTATTCAGATTTAAATAAATAGTTTAGTAGGGACGACAATGTCTTCAAGAAAGAGGCAGTAAATGAGGCAGTGCCGACCTTAGGCATAGGAAAAGCAGGCAGTTGCATGGGGCGCCAAGTTCTAGGAGGCGCCATTTCCATCAAAGAGGGCGCCATAAGAAATAAGAATGAATTATTCAGTTGAGCGTACAGGGCCTTAGTTAGAGAGATGCTTTGGATGTTTGAACACCCCCGAAATAAAATAATGTAAAAATGAAATAATTATGCATTTGCTAGCACATGACAGTGTGTAATGTAATTTTGAGCAGAAAATAGTCGAAAATCGCGGAAAATAGTGTTTTTGGACGTCGGAAAATTCGACGACTAACAAAAGTCGTCAGAAATTTCACCCAAAAAAGTCGACCGCAGCGTGTACGCAACTCAAAATTCACGTCAAGAAAACATCCCGAAATAAAATCCTGACGACCTTGTGAGCGTATACCGGCTCTGGCTAATTCATCTTTAGATTCTGACGTGGGCTGAACAATTGAGTGGGAATCTAAGGCCTATGTCTGGGGCGCCTCAGGCCTATGCCTGGGGCGCCAAATGTATACCTTGCCTAGGGCGCCATTTGGGCTAAGGCCGGCCCTGTGTGGACCTACGTAACTAGGCCTACTTCACCTAAAGATGAGAAGCACAGTCCGCGCAGAATTCTGTGGCCAAATATAGGCCTACCTGATAAAAAAAATTATGGGCAACGGAGCTCCCATGATGCCCAGTGATCAAGGTCGTAGCTAGGGGGGTGCTTACCGTGTTTTGAACTGTTTGAGCAACCCCCTCCAATAAATAATGCTAAAGTGAAATAATTAGGCTATGCATTATAGGCTACTAGTAGGCTAAATGATGTAAGAACTACAATGTAGCCTATAACGTAGGCCCTATTGGCCGTCCAGAACCCGCCATGAGAGCTCACGACACTTCTCCAAAAGATAAAACCCTTAGTCAGTTGATTCGGTTGCTTGTCGCGGCATAAAAACTGTCGCCATAGTTGCTTTGGGGGTTTGATCATGGTCGTGTAAACACCCCCAAATGAAATCCTAGCCAGGGTGAGAATTGCCGAGGGGGTTGGGGGGTTCAATCCCCAGTCTTTCTTAGAGCCCCATGTTAAAGTATGTTTTTCATACCCCAATTTCAAGTTTATCATAGGCCAACCCCCCCCAGTTATTTTTCCACAATTCTCATACTGATCTTGGCTACGGCCTCAACTGGCACCATGCCGTCCATGCGTACCCAGTTGACATACCCCGGCGCCCCAACAGGTAGTATGACAAGATCAATTGACTAAGAACCTTGGTAGTATGAGAAGTCAGCACTCTCCCAACTGGCACCGTGGGTAATAAAACCCTTCTCCTCTCGGCACTGCGCGCCTCCACGATCGTCATTCACCCGTTTGCTCGGCCACCCCACTCCCAGGAGGGCGTTGTACTTTAGCCCCCCCCCCTTGTGAACTGAAACCAAACTCCGCCCATGTGCCTGTCAAATTCCAGCAGTGGACCTGTGGTATGCACTATGCAACGTAGGCTACTTCAGCTAATTGTAAACAGTTAAAATTCTATCCAAACTCTTTTGGATTGGCGATTCGACTATTGGATAAATCATAACTGTACAACTTTCATTGCAGTCCTCTGCGCTCCATGAAGTGGCATGAACCGGCACCAGCTCACACTCACACCACATCTTTGTTCCTAGGCCACTGCAGGATCACTTCACCCCAAACGAGATCACTGGGGGTGGGATGACCGTACGTCCCTTCTCTTTACGTGTTTTAATCTTTCTATAGACCTAGATCTGTTGGTGCACATTTTCACTCTCTGTAAAGTAATTATTGAATTTAATTTGAAATTGTTCGAATTAGAGCCGGAGAACCTGCAGACCAGTTTAGGGTCACCCGGGGGGTTATGGACACCCTGGGTGTTATGGCCACCCCTCTTCTACAGCTTAATGTGATAATATAATAAACTCTAATCTGTTTATAGCTCTATGCACATTCGTCCTTCACCTTTCAACTATAAACTGATGCCCCGATGGTAAAATTAAGATTTATACGCGTTGTTTTTAAAATTATCCCATTTCTATAAAATAGCTAACCCTGATTATGAAAATTGTAAAAAAATGTGCCTTTTTGAGGAAAAATTTAGAAGTTGACAGTTTTAAATAAAGGCTATTTGACATTGTATATATGTCTTTTATTTCACGTCATGTGCTTCCTAAACGTGAGAAAACAACGATCCGATATACCATTGCTATTGGGGTGATATGGACACTGAGACACCGGGGTGATATGGACATTGTCCATATCACCCCTGGTGATATATAATACATAGTGGGGTGATATGGACACCCTAATGTCCATATCACCCCGGTTGAATGTTCATACCTTCCCAGCTGTGTTTTAAAGATGTTTTAAACAGACTTAATGATGTTGGTATAATTTAATTGCTTTTTGTGATCATAATTATTGCAAACAATGCTACGAGAGTTCCAAAATAGACACATTAGGGTTCAGTGGTCTTTAGACAATGCCAAATTAGCAGGTGCAGCACTGATGCGCTGGATCCATCGTATGTGCCGCTCAATGTACACCTACAGTGCAGGAAGAGATCTGGTATATCCCCAATGTTTGGGCATCCTGATGTAGGGCCTACCGGTGATGGCACCGGATCAATCCTATGCCTTTTTATGCGGTATACCAGAGGAGCCACTGGGACCATCATCTATGTCAGTTTTGCTGAACTTACCGGATGACGCACTGGATCCATCGCATGTGCCACTCAATGTAGGTCTACAGGAAGAAACATCTGGTATAGGCCTATCCATCCCCAATGTTTGGGCAGCTTAATGTACCGGCGATGGCATTGGATCTATTGCCCATGTTTACGCTACTCAACGAACCGGAAGATTTCCCAGGGCCAGCATCCATGTCCGTGTCTCCAGAGATGGACACAAAGTGTTGCCTTTGTTCTGGTTACCAATGTTCTCATAAAGTTAATGACTGTTTAATGTTTCTTAATAACTTTCATATCAATCAGGTGCTTTTGGGTGATATCGACATTAGTGGGGTGATATGGACACCCCATGTCCATATCCCCCCAACCTCGGGGTGATATGGACACAAAACAAAAATTATATTTTCGAATTTTCCACAAAAACCTGTTTATATTTTTCAGCTTTTAATAACGTTCCAAGTACCTCTCTTAGAGTACTTTGAAGAGGAATAATCACATTGTAATATTTATTTAAACTTAAGCATATAATAGCCAAAATGCTTAAGGGGTCCATAACCCCCCGGTTGACCCTAAATTAAATTTTCGCCACAGAGGCAACCAATATTGATAGGCTTAGCATTCGAATGCGTCCTATGCAGCGTCTGCGCTCGCGGTGGCAAGCATGCAGCAACTAGACCAGGCCTAATGTGCGTGTAGGCTATGTGAAGCAGTAATGGAAAGCATGTAGCTACATGTTAAGTTTTGTTTTCTGTACCTCGGACCACGCATGCAGGCGCTATTATTGCTAAATCCAGAATAAATAAAACGCTTATTAGGCGACTGGTGACAGACTGCAGTATGCATTGCAAGCTGTGCAGTTCGTATTAGCCAAGCAGTGCCTGCGATCGAACACTATGGTCAGCGTTATCGATGCAAGCGAATTAACGGTGAGTGCATGTTTCACGGGCTCACAGTGGATTAGATTTGAAATTAGACCTAATTCAAATTAGATTCGAAGCAGGATGAAACTTCTTGGGCGACGGATCAATGGATGAGCCAGGGAGCGTTTAAATAGCCTATGTGTCCAGTGTTATATTGTGATAGCACAATGGGTAGGCCGGGCCCCCCACGAAGTACGAGCCCCTTACAAGGTAGACGCTATTGTAGCAGACGCTGTGCAGCTATGCGCGATCAAAGAGTAGCCAAACTGAACGTTCATCGATAACTTTTAAAGAAAACTTAACGCTTGGAATTATACTTAAAGGAACTGTTTTACATGATACCGGGTAGCAGTTTATGCAGGTTGTTGAACATTAATATTATTATAATATATTATTGCTATAGCATGCTGGGCGTCGTGGACGACTGAAACTTCGGTCATCTGGGCAGAGCAGTCGAGGGTAGCGTTTTATCTAGTCATCGGGTGGTTGGGGGGAGGGGCGAGTTCACCCAGAAATGCCCCTTTCCCAGAATTTTTTGGGTTGTTTACCTGACATATAGACTATGTGGCATTCCACCCGCCCCGCCCCCCCCCGAAAACTGCGACAGCAGAGCGTCGATGTACAGTTATGTACTGAAAATAGTCGCAAGATTTAAAAGATTGGTCTGTTTAATTGGCAATTTTTACAGAAAGACTGAAAGACTAAAAAAGACTAAAAAAGGGTAATAAAAAATGACCGGACAAAGGGTGTCATTGGCGTTTGCCTCAGAGGTTGACGTCCACCCCCAAAAGGCAGTTTTTTCGGCACCCCCTCCCTCACAAAAAAATGAATCCCCCAGGCAGGGGAACTAGATAAAACACTGAGTCATCATGAGCCCTTAAGCTATCTTTAGGACATTGGCGCCCGCACACAGAGGCAAGAGGGACTCTCCCCCCCACTGGAAAGCTGACACCTATTTTTTCAACAACTAAGCAGAGCTTTTTAGCCAATTGCTTTGCACTATAGCACTTATGGTACTATTGATAAAGAAAGTGAAACTGAGAAATTTAACTTTAAGTAAGGCTTAAAAATATTACTAATTATACCTGCAGCATACCCAAATCGATTTTTTTAGTAACTATCATTAAACTATGGCAATAAAGTGCAATGAGGATTTACTATCATTCTTCAGTTTATGTGTTGGCACAGCAGGACGAAAGGACACAACTTATGGAATTCAGATTGGCTGCTCTAGCAGTCTAGTTGATGCAGTTTATTTTAAACATACCTCAAATTGCCCACAAATTTTCATTTTCATCACCACTCGAAGTAGGTTACATGGTGCACTGAATGTTGAGGGTTAGCAACATGTAGCCTACAATAGTTGAGGCCGCAATTTTTCCATTGTCAGTTGTTTGATGTTGACTCTTGTTGTAAACAACATACATGTCTAATTTTTAAGCCAGCATTCATTTGATAGGACATACTTTTATTACAGAGCCCGCAGTTTCATTTTGGCTCAGCATTGTCTGTACTCACAGTTTTAGTCATCATAGGCCTACTACTGTAGTAATTGGTTGTAGCAGTATTATTGAGTTTTTTTATATTTCATCATTGGAGAGTGTTGATGAGAGGGATCTCTTCCCGTTACCCTCACACAGGTCATAGTCCAGGAAACCCATGAAGGAAGACACACAGCAACTCACTGAGTGAGGGTTAAGGCAATGAATCGTCCTCTGTGGTATACCTTCCTATGGACTTCCTGATTTGTCCACTGTCCGCCTACATTCGTGTTGTGTATATACATGTTTTCTGTCTCTTTCCTAATCTCTTTCTGTTTCCACTTTCAATTATACAGTAATTTATGATGAGTCAATGAACGCCTTTTACACGTTTTCTAGGGTGATGTTTATTTTATGATGATCTTCCATCCATCTTAACTAGTTTGCTAGTGAATTGGCTGGAGGGTGAAGCGGCCATTTTAATGGCTCACCTTCAATTTGGTGAAGAAGTACTTCATGATTTATTGAACTATTTTCATGGCTCTCGCTATGGTCTGCTTTACAGCTTAAGGTATAGCTGTTGGTGCTAGTCGTGTGTCTTGACACCAGTGTTATGTCTCGACTTGTGTACCAGGTTCTTGTGCTAGCTTTGGCAGCCAGCACCGTAGTTGCTTGTGAAGTTAGGTGTGATATATTATAGGTTATAAAACTGCCTGATTAATTATAAATTGTATTAAAACATCATTAGCAGGCCAGTGTAGCAATTTTCATTGCTGTTAGGAGGAGAGTCCAAAGTGAAGAGCATAGCTTGGTAATGTGTTGGTTCAATACTAAGACCTTGCTAGAACTGAGCTCTGACGAGAAACCTGACTTAATTCCTAATTAGAACGGCATACCTGCACTCTTGACTTTTATAATTAAATTTGCAGTTATCACTGTTTTAGCATGGAGGCCGGTAGATTTTTATTTTGGTGCTATGCTCTATGTCGGTTTGAAAATTATGCATTTACAAATTGGCATTTTCTCAGCCTGGTGTAACCTTTCTTTAAGGACATCACAAATGTTGGAGGTTGGGCATTTATTAAATAACACATAATTATGTCATATTCCTGAAACTGTTGCTATCTTCCTGCATGAGTAAAATCATTTTGTTTTTCTTGAAGACTTCAAAAGGTCATTTCTCACTTGGGATTTTAGAAATAGTTTCGTTAGTACCAGAGAAACAGAGCACCTTGGGTAGAATTTTCAGGTGGTGCTCACAGTTTCACCCCTCCCCCCCCCCATATGAATTTTATCCCAAGAATGTTATTTGAAGCATGTACTAACAAACTCAACCATAAATACTAAGTAGCCATAAGAACTGTCAATTTGTGTTAATGTACACCCACAGTGTTTTGGCTGGTGTTTTTTGGACTTAAACGGATATACATACCCGTACATAATGATGGATTTGAAATCTAGGCCTACTGAAGTGTCATGCATGTCCAGGAAAGTCTTTGTTCACAGGCCTCATCAATTTGATATTAATGCTGAGTCACTATTTTAGTCAAGACCTTCAAGTTGAAACTTGTTTCTGGTGCCTGCAGTTGACTATTTGGTGTGTGTACAGCTTGTTTGTATAAATCTTCATTGGAGGGATTGAACTGCTTGTTGTCCAGCTAATGACTTCTACTTTCAAATGCATGCAGTTGCTTAGAAAGGCATTTGGAGAATGCCAATCTGTTGGTCATCTTTGCTTTTGCTCTGACTGACATTGCTGTTGTGAAGGGAAATAGTGGCAAACTGCTCCCACAGAAAGAAGTTAATTAATTCCTGGCAATCAAGGACAGATTTCTATTTGAAATATTATTGACTACATTGCTTAGAAATGAAATTTTGATGTAATTGTATTTGCTATCTTTCGCCTTTGTTTCCTTGCTTAAATCAAGTTCCATGACAATTTGTTGACAACAAATGGCTCATGAACAATTGGTTTATGACCAAAGTTCACGACAGAATGTTCACAAAAGATTTCAGTAGAGGATGCATTGATGAAAAGAATTCTCTTTAAAATGGAAGTTGTATGGATGACAAGAAATTTCTGCTAAATAGATGTTGGGTTGCTTGCCTAAATAAAAGTTGTATTCGTCAGTTCAACTTCTATTTAGTGAAGCATTCTTTTCACCAATCCAACATTCCAACTTAGAATTATTTAAGAAACATTTCTTTTGATCAGTCGAACTCTATCCAAGCATTAATTTATTAGTAAATTCAACTTCTATTTATACAAACAGGCCCGGATTAACCACGGTGCTGATTGTGCTGCAGCACAGGGCCCCGAGCTTCGGTGGGGCCCCCAAATTGTAAAAGTAAAAAATAAAAAAGTGAGGATTCAGGAAAGAAACAGTGCAAAATGCAATGCATTATATATGCATAGCAAATTAGCAATCACAGCAATGACCAAATATATAACCAAATAATGTCATAGTATATGATGACGTCACTTTGATTTATCCCTCTCAAACTGTACGAATCATTGGCACTCACTGCTAACTTTTGTGCAGAAAATGCGAGGGACTTTCCATGATGATTATATAGAAGAAGACCCAGGGTTACGTGGATAATCACCAATATAAGGAATCCGAACCATGGGCGGTGGACGGAGCTTATCAGGGGCTAAAGGAGAGGGGCTTAGCCTCCAAGAAGGTCCAGAGTCATATTTGTGCCATGAAAATGATATCTTTTCTTGGGCTTAGCCCCCTCCAGAAGGCCGTGAGTCCGTGAGACCGTGACCCATACTTGAACAAAATATATGCGGGAATTTTTTTCACGAACCGAAACTTCAATCTCATGACTAAAAAAGGTCACTTTTTGGCGGAAACAAAGTATGGTTTTATGAGATTTCGACCTCATGACTAAAAAAGGCCATAAACTTTTTGGCGGAGAAACAGCATGGTTTTATGAGATTTCGGCCTGATGACTAAAAAAGGTTATCAACTTTTTTGATAGTGCGTGAGTCGTGAGCTCGTCACAATTGTCCTCTCTACTTCTTACATGTAGGCCCTATGTGCTATAAAGTGGTTATTATAATTATGTCTGCCTGACTTCTTAAAATTGTAAGGGGGCCCCCGTCATTCGATCAGCACAGGGCCCCCAAAACTATAGATCCTGGCCTGTATACAAAGCTTCTTTGCAGCAGTATAGCCTAGCCAAGAAGTTGTAAGGTTGTCCAGACGGTCCTTATGTACATAATTATGTTACTATTATAAAGCAATCATCGTTGCTACCGTTCTAAAGGCCCTTGTAAAGCAACATAGCAGGATTGGTTTGCAGTGCAGTAAATCTGGCGAGAGACCCATCACTCAGTAATTTCAAGTAGACTGTTTTATGACTTGAAAAAATCGATAAGTAGCAAGGTACAAGCCGATGAACAGCGTTAGCGTTGTAAGTATGAATCGTTTAGCATTTCTCTGTTGACTTCTAGGACGCTTGAGGCCATTTCTAGGAACTTAAGTGGGAGTCAGTTTGACACCTCTGAGCATTCTCTGCCGTTGGTTATAAATTGAGCAGTAGAGGCACACGGCATGTCGACAGGTTGATAAGAAAACGAGAACACTTATTCGCCCCGTTTGTACACTGGCAGCACTGCAAATATTGAAGAGCTTAGCTCTTAGCCTAAGACGTGTAGTTCATGAACTCTATCGATAGTCAAGTTTCTCTTCATAGTCAGTGGTGTGCATGTCGAAGCTTAATACATGCTTATCGTACAAGCCATTTCGTGTCTATGATCACGACGGTTGATGTTCACGAAGGTGGCTTTCAACTCTGATAGCCAGGTTTCCTTTAAGTTTGCACCTCATTATGCAGAAACTGTGATAGTGCTGATCTATGTTTCGCTATGCAGAATGCAAAAAGTTGTTGTGATTTTATCATAACAAATGAGCAATTATAGAGATTAGAAAGCAATAAGTCGCGTGGCAATTTCATACTGTATGCTGAGTTTTTACAACCCCTACTTCATGTACTTTAATAGTCACAAGCTTTTGTTTACATTGCATTACATCATGAATTCATTGAAGTGACACGCAATAAACAGAGAAAACTCAAGTACAAAGTGCCACGTAATAAACTGGAAAAAACTCAAGTAACAAACTCAAGTAATAATTGAAGTGAAGGAAAATGATTTACTGGGGTTATTAAGGTGGGTTATGGTTTGGCTCACAGCTAGATTTTAATGGAGTCTGTGTAGGCCTAATTCCATATTTTTCACACATTTATGAAAAGTGTTTGATCTTTTACTACTACTGTTGTTACTACTACTACTACTGCTGCACCCGTAGTTTGTAAAGAATAGCCTAAAGTGCTTTGCTAAATTATTCATAATTTACACGGGTGAAGTTGTAACTTTCTGGCGCAGTGGATTGGGTTAGAAACTCTCTTGCAAAACTGCATGCAGGATCACATTGTCCTGGTCGATTTAGCGAGTTTTACAGCAACACATTCCAATGAATTTATTTTACAATTGTTTACAATTCTCACAAATATTGCATTTAATTTCATTGCGTACATGTCAGCAGCTGAAGTTTCTGTCGATCTGTGTCGTAGGTTTGAAGAAATCTGGCATTCATTGAGTTAGAACGCAATGGCTGCCAAAAGGCCAAACATACGGGCAAGTCCTGCAATTGACAGTGTGCCAGGAGGAATATCTGTATCTTCTCTCTCTTCTCAACCTTTGTATCAGAGACTAAATACAGTGGGTGGTACTGAAGGAGCATTGTCATCAGGAGCTCACATAAACAATGCCATTCAGCTGCTTCAAGGTAACTATTGTCAATGACTTGTCTGAAGAGAATATGGATAAATTATTATTGTGAATGGCTTGCTTGAATTTAGCTCTGAATTGAGTTAAGCACCTGTTTTTAAGAAACGTTCTGTCATTTTAAGTTGCCCTTAGTCTGCTAAGGAGCAGTTCATTTATTTTATTTTATTTAATTTATAAGCAATTGATGACAATACTTCTCACATGGTTCAGCGCTTGTGAATAAGCTGGTGCCCTGCGCTTGGCTTTCAAATAGCGCTTTAGAAATTTTGAGTTTACGATTACGATTATGATTCGGCTTCTGTCCATTTTCTTTAGTGACATAATAACAATAGACACCAATAAGTAATTATTGTCTTCTGTGTAGATGTCACTTAATAATGAATCAGGATTGTTGTAATTCCATTTCAAACATTATATTGGCATAATGTAAATTTTGCAGTTTATAAGCAATGCACCAAAGCTGTAAGGATTCATTTAAGTCTGCATGTCTTTTTTTGTTGAATTACATTAGCAATTGATGACAATACTTTTCCCATTTACCCTTATTCTGATGTAAATTCACTCATTAAAAGACTGTGTGTATGTAGAGGTTCATACACATGATACAAACACACTTGCATACTGGCCTGTTGTAGGTGAGATGCCAGTTCATTAAGCATTTACATATGATGTAGTATTGTAATTTGTGCTGTATGAGCTTGTTTGTATGAACAGACATACACCAAACATGCATATAGATTACATATAATATATTTTATATGTATATATATATATATATTTGACATATACTGCTATGCATATGTGTATTTGCATGCATGCATAGTATCTCTAAATATCTCTGATCGAATTTAGCTCTGAATTGAGTTAAACACCTGTTTTTAAGAAACGTTCTGTCATTTTAAGTTACCCTTAGGCTGCTAAAGAGCAGTTAATTTGGCTTCTGTTGATTTTCTCTAGTGACATAATAACAATATACTTTCAACATTTGACTGTTTATCGTTATTGTCATTATCACTGACATCATTACCTTTAGCATTTCCTTTATCAAAATCGTCTCAATTGTGAATGTAATCAGTATCGGTTTCATCCCAATCCTAATCATATCTTGTTTTTGTCATCATTGTTTGGATAGTGTAAGCAAACCTTATCACTGATATTGTCAGATGTTTGTGCTATGTGACGTCCTGTCATTGTGATCTCTAAAGTTGTGACCTATTACTTGTCTTGTCCAAGCTGACAAATAGCGATGTTTGTATTTCTCTTGTGAGGTGATTTCAATGAAATGTTTACCCTGTCAAAGCAAAGAAGTCTTGCACGGCCTCAGTGAGCACGACTGAAGTTTATACCCGACATTATCAGATTTCAGCTGTATTGTATTTTGTGTTGTATGAGTTGAACACATTCTAAGTTATTTTTGACTTGAGTTGCAAACCTGGTGTGCTTTGTATTCTAAACTGTTTCTTTGTCCAATATCTTAACATTGGTGTTTGTATTTAATTATAAAAAAAATTCAAGAGGTTTTTAAAGTCCTGAAAATCACTAAAACAGGATGATTTTGTATGTAAGACTTGCTGGTCTTAAATTGAAGCTTCTTAATTATAATCAGACAGTCACATAGATTTATATAGTGTTCATTCAAGATCTCTACTTAGAGGCACTCCCAACACAGGCCTGTTGAAAAGAAAAGGTTTTTTGGAAGATGATAGAAGTTCAAAGAGCAAGCAGTGACTGTTGTGTAATACTAGCTAAGCTTTCCTGTTATTGTTGTCTATTACTGGATTTTGATGCATTCTGATTGAATGATTTGAAGTTATTTATGACTGGTCTAAACCAACGGTATTGGTTAAAACAACCGACTGAATGCATCACCTGGATTATGGATAGACGTCTTCCTCTCTTCCACATGCATGCATGGAAAAATCACTCAGGGTTTTCCCAACGAATTTCCCACACAGATTGACATGGTGTTTCCTTGGAAACCAATCATTTGCCTGGATGCCATTAGCCCAGATTTCAATATTGAACCTCGCTTGCGAGCCATGTTTGGTTAGGGAGTCTTGTGGATGTGTTCTTGTATGCTTGATCAATTGATACCATACAGACTCAGGTGTGCAATGCGACTGTGGACGCTGGCTGGCTAGCATCGAAAATGTCTCTGATATTCACTTGTCCAAATTTAGTACCCTAGATATTTAGATGGACCTGAATGTATACCTTCTGTGTTCTGTAATTATTGCTTGAAGGATATTTTTAGCTGACGTTGAGACCCAAGACTCTGTTTTGTGTGCGTTATCGATGTTGTGGATCACGATTGTAGAACATCCAGAATCTTTTTTGTATGCTGAGTTGTTGACATGTTAGGACATCTGAGAGGATTTAATCGTGGAGAAATTCCTTTGAAATTCGTCGTATCGCAATCACAGTTTAGTGGGTCAGAATAGCATAGATTTCTGTAGACAGCTGCATGCACTCGCATACCAGATTTGGAGTTCTAGGATATTTTATGTTAGGCAGAGGGATGTCTAGAATTCACGTTACACGCTACATCTATGCTAATCCAATTAGCCTATGGTTCACTGCTGACTTTTAGCGTGAGAGCACAATGACTTCTTTGGAATTAATGAGAACCATAAAATTTGAATAGAAGAATGTGCCAAAAGCCAGTTCTATACACTGATAATTATGGAAAGAAGTTATGAGGGGAAAATATTAAGTCGTCAATGGAAAAAGGTGATAGTTTTTCTGCAGCGATGTAGTCGAGATTTGGCTGAAGAGGAAATCTGTGAGTGTTTTGAGAAAGAACCAGATATAAAACGCCCGAGACTTGCCAACAGTTTTGTGTTAAAAGGTAAATTATGCAACGGTGAAAGTTCTGAGTTTGAAAGGTTACTGAAATGTTTTATTTAATTGAGCCATACCCAATCATACCAATTGGTCTAATAATTGGCCTGGTTTTGTCACTATCATGACACTATGTGTAATTGTGTATGGACATTTAGTTTTAGCCGATACAAGCACAGGCAGACAGCAGTACAGACAGCAGTACAGACAGGCAGACACACAATATTTACTTGTAGACCTATTATGTTTACTTTTCACCCATGCAAGATTGTTATTTTTAAGGAAAGTCACTTTGTAATAATTGGCCTATAAAATGTTTTTGAAATTTAGGTGAGCAGGAGAAGGTTCAGAAGAAGACTTTCACAAACTGGATGAACTCATATTTAGAAAAGGTTAGTAGCCATGAAAAATACTCTCTACAAACTACATGATTACCCGGTACTTTACATTTTATTGACCAGGCTTAGAATTTTGTTGATATCGAAATTTTAGATTGCAGCGTTACGAATTGCTGACGGAAGACTGTTCCATTATTCATTCATTCATTCATTCAGAGCATTTATATAGCGCCCCTTCAAGAAACTACTCAGAGGCGATGGTCCAATGTATGAGATATAATTATATCAATGATTTATGTGTAATTGCTTTTCAGCACAATCCTCCATTCAAAGTTAACGATCTGTTTGTCGACATACAGACAGGAGTTGTGCTACTTTATCTGCTTGAAAGCCTTTCTGGAGAATCACTGGTGAGCTTAAGGATTGCTTAAAATCTGAATAAAACTGCCATATTAGTTAGTTCTCATCACTTCAAAAACTGTTGTCTAGCAGTTGCAGCTTTTAGGCAAACTTTGTGAGAACTGTATTGATTGATGGTTAGAGAAGGTGAAGAAAGGGATGGTTAGGAAGGAAAGAAGTGAGCAGGTAATGCAAGATAATGACTGTCTTTTTAATTGCCTTTGTTTGTTTTATGACATTGTGTGTGTATTTAGACTTATAAGGAAGTACGGTAGGTGGGTAAGTAGCAGAGTTGTTAAGAGGCTGTATTTCCAAAAGCTGAAAGAAGAGCCATTGGATAAAATCAGAGGTGTAGCACTGTAGCTAGGGGGGAGGGGAGGGGTCAGAGCATGCACATGTTCCCGGACGCTGAAGAAGGGGACACCAAAATGAGGTCTAACATTGATAATTAAACTTTTGATTTTGAATCATTTATCCCATATAAAGTTATAAGATTCAATTTTGGTACCTCAAACATCCAGTTAGATCCTTATTAAGTACAAACCAGTTATGAATGCCTGATGAAGACTGATCTAACATGGCAGAAGTGCCTGGACGCTCCTTACCTTTCCAGGCTGTGCCAGTGTAATAAGTGGCAGGACAACATTCAGATTTGAAAATGAGTGTTTAGACGCCATCCATGACCGTCCAGCCACACTTTACACCTCGATGCAAGAAAACCGAGACTTAAGATAAAATGCTGGTGTTCATGTTTTCTGTTTAGTTCTGAATATGAATAGTTTTTATATTGACTCATTAAAAAGTCGATTCTGTTTCTAGCCCGTTGAAAAAGGTTTTGTCTTAAAGAGAGTGCATTTCTTAAGCAACGTTTCACGTGCGTTGCACTTCCTTGAAAGTCGCAAGGTTGGTTCTTTTTGTATCTACGAGGAATCGAAATTAGTGAAACACATGCAAATCCATCGTATCGTATGCAAATTCATCGTATCATATGCAAATTCCTTGTATCATATGCAAATTCCTTGTATCATATGCAAATTCACTGTATTGTATGCAAATTCCTTGTATCATATGCAAATTTCTTGTATCATATGCAAATTCCTCGTATCATATGCAAATTCATTGTATCATATGCAAATTCCTCGTATCATATGCAAATTTATCGTATCATATGCAAATTTCTCGTATCATATGCAAATTCATCACATCATATACAAATTCATCACATTATATGCAAATTCCTAGTATCATATGCAAATTCATTGTATCATATGCAAATTCATCGTATCATATGCAAATTAATCGTATCATATGCAAATTAATTGTTCTTATGCAAATTCATCGTATCATATGCAAACTCATCGTTTCATATGCAAATTCATTGTATCATAATTATGCAAATTCCTCATATCATATGCAAATCCTTGTATCATACCTATGGATTTATTTAGCACCTCTTGTGGATTGAATAATAATTATTGAGTAATCAGAGGCACATGTGTGAAATCTTTCATCGTTACACAAATTGATGTTTTGGGCAAATTGAATGTCAAGGATATGCGAAACTGTTAAAAAAATGGATAACTAGGTGAAAGTGTTTAAAGGACTTGTGCATCCTAACACTCTAATGATGTGTGTGTGTTTGTGTGTGTGTGTGTGTGTGTACTGTGCACTAAAAACGACTGGGAAGCATCTTGTTTAATTGTTAAGCAGCACATTCAGGGGGCCCCATAGCGCAATGGATAACACACTTGTGTAGAGAGCAAGAGGTAACAAGTTCGCGCCAGGTAGGGCGGACGTGCTTTGTAAGCTGCTATTAACCCCGATTAATTACTGAAGTCTGTATGTTCTGTTAGTTTAATTAAGATTTGTGTATTCTGTGACCTGCGTTCTTGTGAATTGTTTAAGCTGCATAATTGTACACTGTATTGTAACCGGTTGCAGTATGTCAACCGGATTGTTCAATAAAGGAAAATTATTATATTATTTGTTGTGACAATTGGTGACAGCCGCCTACTGCATTGTTTGGTGCTAATGACAGCTTTCATTGTTATTAGTGGTCACAAAATTGAAACCGCCAGTGAAATTGAAATGAATATGAACATAGAGGTGCATTTGTTTAGGAAAAGGAAAACTGAAAATGGTTTCCTCTTTCCAGCCTCGGAAGCTATTGAATTTAATGTTCAGGAAATATTATCTGTTAGGGTGGTATTATGGGTGTGTGCAGAAAAGTTGAATGGCAGGATTGGTAACTGCTCACTTTTGAATTATACTGTTCAATCAGTCAATCAATCAACCAGCCAATCAACCAATCAGCCAATCAATCAACCCTTTTATTGTTCACGTTACACGTTGCCACATCTATGCTAGAAAATAGATTGTAGGTAGTGACACAGAATATTCACAAATCACAAGATTAGTTAGTTAACTGTTGTAATTAGCATAATTTATGCAAATTCAATTAGCATAATTTATACAAATGTAATTAACATAATTTACGCAAATGTAATTAACATAATTTATGCAAATTATACAAACTATACATTGTTGATTGCAGATAAAGTTGGTGAACATCAACGCCACTGACATTGTTGATGGTAAACCATCGATCGTACTGGGACTAATCTGGATGATCATTCTCTACTTTCAGGTGACTTTGCTTTTTCTTCTGTCAGTCCATCAACTTTCAATTACCCAGTCCTCTAATGATATGTTTTGTAGTCTAATTTACCATTGTTTTTCTACCCATACAGGTTAGAATATTTTGCATGGATATCTATTCAACAGATGACATATGTATCATATTGTATCTACAAATCTATGTAGCACCTTTTCTATCTATAGATTTATTTTAGCATCTCTTGTAGACTAATGACTATTCAGAGGCACTCTCAGCATGAAACTTGGGGGAGGAGAAAAAATAATGTCTTTAAAGAATGAGACTGATGAGGAAAAACGAGTCATTTGTTTGGCCTTAGTGAGGGAGGAAGAACATTCGAAATGTTTGTTTGTTTGTATGCGCACTTGTTATAGCACCCCTTCAACCTATCGCTACTCAGAGGCGCTCCCGAATGCAGAGCAGACACTGCATCGGAGTTTCACGCCGAAGCGCTGAGCAATTGTGAGTAAAGGACTTGCCCAAGGTCCTTACCCGGCCAGGTGGATTCGACCCTCGAACCTTCCGGCTCCAAGGCAACGATGCCACCACTACACCGCGCCCCATTAACTGGAGGAACCAACCATAGCAAACTTCCACTGTTGGACTCGAGCAGTAATCTCTGGATAGCCTTTTATGGTTGTGTGATTTTATGGCAAATATTTTATTCCTTCAGATTGAAGAGAACACGAGACTTCTTGCAGAACAGAGGAAAACAGGTCTTGCCCAGCAGGATGATCTCCAACATGTGGCAAAGGTTTCCAGCGCAAAGCAGGCAATGTTGGCCTGGGCACAAAAGACAGTGACAGTGTAAGTTGTATTTAGAACATGGCCATTGGTTTTCACTTTAATATTGCAGTAGTCCTATTATTTATGTATTTGTGATGTTATGCATGTTTAAGGGTTGTGCTTTGCATCCTGTTTGCAATTGAAATTAATTAATCTTTAAACAACACATTCACTACTATTACTTAATGTGCAGCTCTGTAATTAACATAATTTATGCAAATGTACTTAGCATAATTTATACAGATGTAATTAACATTATTTATGCACATGTAATTAACATAATTTATGCAAATGTAATTAGCATAATTTATGCAAATTTAGATCTGTAAGCAATATTTGTCATTCACAGTAAACATTATATTTGTTGTTTAATATCAAAATCTACGCAACGTTTCCTTAATTTAAGTTTCGTGACATTGTCCTCTTTATCGTTCACAGAAAATACGATATTGATATCAAAGACTTTGGACCGAGCTGGCGAGATGGACTTGCATTCAACGCAATCATCCACAGCATTAATCCTGGACTGGTCAACATGGACGAACTGAAGTACAGAACCGCAAGAGACAACCTAGAAGATGCGTTTAGAAAAGCTGAAGAACATCTCGGCATCCCAAGACTTCTGGACCCTGAAGGTATGCTGATGAACAGGTGTGAACAGAGTTGAAACTGTGGACTTTGTTTTTTTGTAAGAATCAAGAATCAACGCAGTGGTATTGTATTGTATTGTATTAAAACATTTATAAAGCGCTTCTACTAGGGTGAACCGTTCAGAGGCGCTCAGTGGTAATGAGTACAGCGACTGTACACTGTCGGTGGGAAGATGAGATGGTATGGAAGAGAATTGACCAGCCACTCTCATATGCTGAGTCTAAGAAAATGAAGTCACTAACATTTCATACTCACGGCTGACTCAGGGCTAGCTTAAGGGTCTTCTTCTTCTTCTTATTCCTCCTCCTCGTCCTCCTCCTCGTCCTCCTTCTCCTCCTCGTCCTCCTCCTCCTCGTCCTCCTCTTCCTCCTCCTCGTCGTCGTCCTCCTCCTCCTCGTCCTCGTCCTCCTTCTCCTCCTCCTCGTCCTCCTCGTCCTCGTCCTCGTCATCGTCCTCCTCCTCCTCCTCCTCCTCCTCCTCCTCCTCCTCCTCCTCCTCCTCCTCCTCCTTCTTCAAGAATAAAATGGTAGGACCTTTGGTATAAAAAAAGTCAATCTCAGATACTTTTTCAAGTGATGCTACTCAACAACCTTCAATGCTTTGCAACTTTGAAATATGCCTGATATTTTCTTTTTCATTCATTCATTCATTCATTCAAATATTTATTATAGCACCTCTTCAAGGAAACTACTCATAGGTGCTCCCGACTCCGGCACGAACAATAACAACAGTTTTTAAAAATCGACCCTTTGTTATACAATGACCGGTAGTTTCTTTTCTCCCAAAAATTCATATTTTGCTGATAGTGAAACTTATTTCTAGAGCCAGCTACCTGACAGACAGTCTAATGCTGAAGGAAAATATAAAGCTATTGCAGTAATTGTAATTACACATTTATGTGTTGCCCTTTATACAGAGAAACCTCAGAGTCACTGAACGCTGGTTCAATTTAAAAGGGTTTTACTTTCAGATGTTGATGTCGACAGACCTGATGAAAAGTCAATAATGACTTACCTTGCCAAGTTTCTCGAGAAGTTCAGTGATGCCAATGCAGCTGCAGAGGCCGCAGGAAAACAGGTGAGATGATGATGATGCCGTCCATCCTCATTCCTGAGGGTCAGAGTGCTGAAATATGAAACTATGAATAATAATCTTTTATTTATTATTTATTCTGACAAACATGGTATTATTACATGAAACAAATCTTATTTAACATCAGTCTTAACTGCTAACAAAGCAGATGGCCTGCAATGCAATGGTGCTAATAGCAGCCTGCAAAGTACATCTACAGGGTGGGCCTGTAGAAACGCAACAACTGTGACACCTTATAACTTGAATACTTTTTATCTGTTGCGATCTTTTTGTTGTTGCTGCATTTCTACCAGCTCACTCTGTATTCTATGGGGGCTTTGGAAATCAAACCCTGCTCCTCTGATATTATGCCAGTGTCCCCCACAACCAGGGTTTAAAGTGGATGGGAACACGTGCTCTGGAAATTACTGGCTTGCGTTCCCACTGCTCACCATGCATGAAATGATGGAAACACGGGTGTTCCAATAAAACTCTCTTCAGCGTTCCCACTGCTCATCCAAACCACTTTAACCACTGCCCACCTCCCGGTATTCACTTACAATTACTTATCTTCAGTGGAGGATTATAAATTTTGTGCACAATATAGACGAGTCTCTGATCTGCTTTGCTTAAAGGTTGATCCAGCGACAAAAGAAGAAACCGAATTCAACAATTTGCTAAGTTGGGTGAATGGTGCAACTCAGCTGGTTACGTCCGTTGTCAAAACACCAGTCACCAATCATCAAGAAGAATATCAGGTCAGTCTCATATTAATTAGAGAAATAATTAATTAAAATTTATTTTGATGCGGTATGGTGAAATAACAAAGAGAGCTGATCGAAATAAGTTTTAACAAAGTCAGCAACAAATATTTAGATTTGGACTTTATTTGAAATGTTGTACTGGCTTGTTTTAAGTAATTTAAACATCAGACTGGTTTCCCAATCGAAACATAACAATCAAACTAATTTCCATGTGGTATGGTCAAGTGGAAAAGGATAGCTCAACCCTAACAGTTTAAAGAAAATAGCTTACAAATATAGTTAAACATGGACTTTAATTGTGAATTTGTGCTGTTCATGTTAAAATGATTTGTAGGCTTACGAGAAGTTTGTGGCCGATCTTCGCGGGAGGACCGTGGTCTACGATCAGCTGGAGACAAAGGCTACAACTAAGAAGCTGCTGAAGGTTAGCGAGAGCAGCTGGACAGAACTGCAGCAGAAATGGACGAAGGTGATTGATTTGATTCGTCTATGGCAGCGAAAGCTCGACTCCAACCTACCTGGGGTACTGGGTGAAGTTGGAAAGTGGATTCACTTGGTGGAGCTGCTGCTGGAGGCAGAGCTTGTCTATGGAAAAACTCCGGAGGAAGCGGTGCAGAATATATCGGAAAGACTTGCGCAGCTCCAGGTGGGTTCAGCTTCCAGAGATTTTTATTCTTTGTTTGTGCAGAAGAGATTGTGAAGAAACAGTACCTATGGTGCAGCCATTGGTATGGGGTGGGAGGTTATGTTTTTTTGTTTGTCTTCTTTTTTTTGGTTTATACTTGCACTGGTTCCGATCCGTACAATAGCACTGGTTCCACAAGTGCCACAAGAGCTTCGTATGACTTCACCTTGGTTACTTCGTTAGAATCGTTACAAGGTTACTTAGTATAGCTTCACCATGGTTAATTTTGTTTGCATTTAAAGTGTAACAAAGTTGGCAGCCAGCTTGTTGTGTCTTGTAAGACTTTGCCAGCAGCCTGCCACTGATTCTGCGTGGAGTTTCATTAAATATATTCGATCTACTTACTGAAAGAACTGCTTACGTACATTCAAATCTTAATTACTGATTTAATTTTCAGAATGCGCTCATACAGCTTGAAAGTAGCAGAGAAGAGTTTCTGTTTGCCACGCGTTCTGGTCAATACGAGGGAGAGACTTTACTAGCCGTTCAAATGCAGGACCTCGAGAAAAGGTTGACGAGCATAATCCCTAGATCGGAGGCTACCATTCGGAAGCTGGAATACGAGGAAGTGAAATACAGACTTCTGTCGAGTATGGATGCTGCTCAACTGAAATTGGAGAGCATGAGATCGAGATGTGGTCAACTGTCTGTTCTCAAAAACAAGTTTGAAGATTATAAGGTATTTGGTTAAAATGTCGCAAAAAATCAATCAATTTAATTTGCTTAAAATTGGTCTACATTGTATAAACGAATTCCCAAGAAAGGATTGAAAATTTTATGCTGCATAGTCTTTTTTTAGATGCACTCTGGCAGTTTATGTTTTGTTTGAATTCCTGCAAGATGCTGTCGCTTAGCAGACAGACATTTGCCACTTACAAGATTGTTATCTCTTGTATATTTAATATTTTATATTATTCATAAATTCTGCTAGGAAATATGGACTGATCTAAAATAAAGTTATGTTAGGCACCAGCAGATTAATTTTTTTGAACCTTTTAATAACGAATTAGTAATGTAGTGTAATTTGCCTTTCATCCGCTGATGGCTGCTTGTAGTTCAATTCAGTGAAACCTGAATTTAATGGGTTTCCAGTAGATAAGTTTTTTAATGTGGGTCTTGCCCGAATCAGCTATTTTGATTGATGTCCTTGTTCATTTGTGATGTAGGACCATTGAAGTTATTATGTAACCTTAACTCTTTCCCAACCGAGGTCATAGGATTTCACATACATTTGCTAAACTTTGGTCAATAAAGGGTTAAAGTGCTTAAAAGCATGCATATAATTATTACTGAGGTGCTTATGAAAATCTGCATAAATTTGGTATGTGGAATGGAGAAAGAGTTTCTGCGATGGCTTTGTAGAGTTCTGTGATCGATGTGAGACTCATGGATGACCTGAATGCAGCTGCCAGTGAGATGAGGAAGCGCGCTGAGTTGCTGAAGATAGTCTACAGTCAAAGTACGTGACTTAGCATTGACAGCTCAAACCATGATCTTCCCATCGTTTCTTTATACAATTTTTAAATATGTTTTTGTTTATCACTGTTTTGCCACAGTTTTGTTATTAATTATTACTTTTTTTCTGGGACTCCCTCTGTTTAGTCAATTAATATTAATTTGGCAATATTGCAAGTAAACTCAGTTTTGGCCTGTCACATATAAACTGTAGGACAATAGTCAATAATAATTATTGTAGTCAATTTGGTCTGTTACTTGTAAATTCACTTATAATGCATTGATGAAATCTTTTGTGGCCTGTTACAGTTCATTACATAGGTATAGGTAAGTTCAACTGTTGTCTATAAATGTGCAAATTCAGTCATAACTTAAAACAGATAAATTAACTTTTATCGTTCACAGGTAAACCTGACGCAGAGATGTTGACCCGAGACGTTTCAGCGATTCAGCAGAAGCTGACGGACACGACGTCTGACCTCCTACACATGTATTCGCAGCTGGACGATTCCGTGAAGCTGTGGAGCAGTTACGATGATCAAGTCGGTGATTTTGAGACGTGGATAACAGATGCCGAAGAGGTTCTAACGAAACCTCTGACCGAACAGGAGGTTAGCGACTGCCACGATTAGCGAATAATTTATGTTCTCTGAAAGGATCAAGTGAGACTCTGAAGCTGTCCTCTTCAGAACATGCAATTTAGAATTCTGAAGAGACCAGAATTGAATGTTTTAGCGTTGTAAAGGCAATGCCAAAGTCCAGATGATTGATATGATTAACGATTAATAATACGATGATTAATAATATAGCAGATGACATGCTGTTGTTATCAGTTGTTGACATTCTGCAGTGTGATTATGTCATGCAGGTATTAGAGAAGAAGAATTATTATGTTGTTTAACATGGTCCTTAGAGATGTCGGCAGAAGTGTGAAGTGTCAATGACCTCCGTTTCCTTGGCATCAGCATATGAAGTTGATTAGCCAGACCGCTTCCTCACTGCCTAATTTTCCCACTAATAGAAAGGTCATGTATGGCAGGCTTATTCCTCATGCAACGGGCAATGGAAACATTAGCACAATTTGCTGGGTTGGTAAATTTGTTTTGTCTATTTGGAGCTTTTATAGGAGAAAGTATTATGCTCAGTGGTTAAAGTGGTTTAGGTATGCAGTGAGAACACTGAAGAAGGGTTTAGGAGTACATGTGTTTAGAGCACATGTGTTTCAAGGGTTTCATGCACGGTGAACAGTGGGAATGCAAGCAAAGCATTTTGAGAGCAGTGGGGGACTGGAGACACTCTTCCCACACATTCCCATCCTCTTTAAAGCTGAAACTCTGCCTAACCCTGACCCTAACCCACATGTTCCCACCCACTTTGAATCCTGGTTAAACTTTTTATGGTTTTTTTGCAGGAATTCTTCGAAGGCATTGAATTGTGGGGTGGAAAGGTGCACTTCCTGAAAGATGCCGTGTCACAGTTGCGGCAGAAGAAAGTGCTCGACGATGCAGCTTCTGAGGAGATGGGCCGACAAGTGGGAATGGTGGAGCAGAGGTGGAAAGAGATGAGGCAGAAGGCTCAGACGTCAAGACAAGTCGCAGTCGCTTCAACTCGGAATGATTATAAGAGTCACGTCGCTCGGCTGAAGACGGCTTTGGTTGAGTCGGAAGATCTGCTGAGGAGCAACGTCGATGCGTCCAGTGAAGATATTCGGGAACACGTATCTAGTCTAAGGGTATGTGATGACATCATTGCAGGGCTGTTTTTAAGAAATTTTTAGAACTGCACAACCTCTTCTTTTCCTTTCCTATCCTCCATGGTATATTACTTCCAATAGGAGGACATTGACCATTTTTGCTATATTTAACTGTACAGAAGTGCTTCTACAACTGCACAAATCCATTTAGAACTGCACATTTTGTGTATAACCACGTTAAAAAAGCCCTGCATCGTTGTTAATTTATGATTGTGATAGAATAAGCTGACAGGCAACTCTGTTCTGATGATACGGTTTAGTCTTGTCTTCTTGAGTCTAATCTCTTTTGTATTCATATTTTGGTGATGCCATGGAATTGACTGGAGTAGAGGGAAGGGAATAAGAGGAAGTGAGCAAGAGAAGAGGGGACCCAGGATGGGATGGGAACTTCAACAGTTCGTGAATATCAGAGTTGCTTCCTTCTCTTCTTTGCGCATCTGTATCACCATTCAATGATTACCATAACCATTACCCGCATCACATTTCTGGATAGCAATCTCTGTCAGAGGGATGCTTTGAAAGTACTTTGTTGCATGGCATGTACTTGGATATATGTTCCACCTTCATATTCTTCATATTCACTGATGACTGTTTCCGGCTCACTGTGACTTATTTTGCTAATTGATGAAATTTTCTTGTTGTTATGACACTTAACATCACTTCGGCTAGTTAGCGCAGATAGCCCCTCTGAGTAGCTTTCTTGAAGAGGCGCTATATAAATACTCTAATTAATAATAATAATAATAATAATTATAATAATAATTCATCCACAGAATGAGTGAATGAATATGAAGATGCAGAACCAAGTTCACATTCTCTTCACATTTATTTTTGCAGAAACAATCTGCAATGGAGACGGAGTTGATGGACGTTCTGAGGACGACATCTCGCATCTCCCATTCGCTAGTCAAAGAAAGTCATGCGGCAGAAATAACGGAGATGAAGGTGGAACTTCAGACTCTGAAGGACGGCCTTACCAAAGCGTTTCGTGGACTTGTCGAAAAGGCGAATGTCCTCCAGTCCATCCTCCCAACGGTGGAGTCATTCACGGGAAAGGCATTGGTTGTGGAGCAGCTGGCTTTGAAGGGGGAGAATTTGCTGGAGTCAAGCCAAGCAGCCAAAGTCAGCAGAAAGGAAAGTCTGGTAGCTTTAAAGGTAAAACAATTTGATCATTACGCAAATTGACAAAATGACCCAATCTGCCTTTGGAGGCACATTTGCTTTAATTTTAATCGTAATCTCGAAATTTCTACAGCGCCCATAAGTCAAAGTCGCAAGAACCAGCTTATTTACAGGCGCTCAATTAAAACTTGATAGGCAGTTGTATTTAAAGTTGTATGTCTTGAATTGAAATATATTTGTTTGATTATTCTTAACAGACACTATTGTCTTAAGATTCTACTCCTTCTTGAATGACATTTAACCAATAACACCACTTATTTGTTGTGTGGCTTCACTGGTAGTGGTGATAGCAAATTTATATAGCACCAGTTCTAGAGAGACTCATCAAAGGTGCTCCCGACCTAACACCACAAAGCGATGACCGAAAAATTTGTCAAGTAACAGGATCTATAGATTAGCCTCAGCAAAGCCTCTGTACTGGGAAGTTGAGCCAGGAACATTGAAGTCACCATGCGATGCAGAATGGAGAAAAATTTGCCGTTATTTGCCTCGTAAACTATTAAGATATTGTATAATTACATTCTAGCTAAAAGATCTTAAGATGTTGGTGATCGAACGGAGAATTTTTTATCAGGGTGATATTCAGTTTCAATCTGGGATTTTGTTGATCTGATTTTGAAGGACTATACAGCAGAGATCAACGACCAGATTCCATTGATTGAAACGCTAAATGATGAGCACAGACGTCTGTCAAGGAGTCACTCAGCCTCCTTCATGACCGTACCCTCACTCGAACTACACTCTGCTCGTATCCAGGTATGAAAAGGTGTTTTGCAAGATATATGTTTCTAGCATTTCTTATTTTCTGCATTATCACATTTTTATATTCACAGTATACTGTTTATTTTCACGATAGCTAGTTTCCATCAGTTATTATTATTTTAGATGATAATTTATACATAGACTCTGGTTATACATCTACTGTCCAGATTCTTTTACTCTTTTACCCCTAGGACATTTTGTTCATGACTTTTTGTCATTTTGACATTTTGTCTGTGATATTTTGTCATTATGTCATTTTGTCATAGAACCAATAATTGCATCCTGACAAGTGTTAAACTGTTAATTAATTAGCTGAATTCCGGTTTCAGAGGCTGCTCGAAACGATGCCCGTGCAGGTGAAACGAACTGAATTTCTCGAAGCACACGAGACGTTCTGTAATAAATTTGAAGATGCACAAAAGGAAATCGAAACCCAGAATGTTGCACTTCAGCAGAAACTAGCCAACCCTGAAGACCTTCTAGTTAAATTTCAGGTGATTTTTGTTTTGTTTTCTGAAGATCATATGTAGCACATTGGACAAAGACCACTTGGATACTAAAAGATAGAAAATATGAATCAACACATTTAAATTTTGCTGTTCCTTTGAAAGGCTACAATGTTGCAATCTTGCAAGTGTGTGTGTATGTTTAAAAGTTATCTATGGAGGTGGAAAAAATTTGCAGCGTTTCTGCAGTGTGTTTGAGATTAGAATCTTGATGCATTGTGTGAAACTGACGTTTTTACTGTTTAATGCAGTCGACATGAAAAGTTGTATAGTTAGTTGAGACGTTGTATAGTTAGTTGAGGATTTAGTTTTTGCATTTACAGTTCATCCCAGTGGCTTTCACCAGATTTTTCTTGTAAACTATATCATAATTGTAATCAAAATAGTAGTTAAATTACGTAAGGTTGGTGTATATTGTTCCAAGTGCAGGTTCAGCACATTTTAATTAAAACACCAGAGAAGTAATTACAGCAAAGGCTACTCTAATATTCGCAGCAGAGCATACAGGATATGGGTTTAAGATAGACATAGCATTGAAATAGATACTGAAGACTTTGCGTATGTATATGCCATATATTAATCCGATGGTACTGAATTGTTTTCCAGGAAGTTTTCCATCGAAGTGATATTCAAAGGATTTGTTCTTCATCACTGGAAACGATGAAGATTCTTAACGAACAGCTGATGACAGTCGATAAACCAGATGTTCAGTTCCAGAGATTGGTGGCGGACGATACTGCTAAGCTGGACAAACTGAACGTGGAAGTTGAAAAACTCCGTGTTCTTCTCGAAGATGTGCCGGAAAAATGGAAGGAATACAACACCAGGTTCATGATGGTTTTTTTACAGCATTACTCCAACTCCATATTAATTTTGTTTCTTACATTGTTTTTAATATTTTTATGGTCCTTCCATCTAAAAACAAGTATCAACTGATAATGCCAGGCAATAGTTTTATGTTAATGACGAATGTAGGCTTACCTAAGTTGATGTTTTTAATCCGGATCCAAATATCACTGTCATTCTCATTGATTGCTAAACAAGTGCAGACTCTGGTTTTCCAATGTGCCATAAAAATTTGGGATTGAGTACTTTGAGCCTATTATCAAGTGCAGTACAAATTAAGTTTTGGTTGACACCTTGCCTCGAGTACTATATTTTGCCTCTTGAGTGTGAATCTTTTATCCATGCATTCAAGATTTGTGTGACTTCATTGGTTCAAATCCTGTACACAGCTGAATGTCAAAGTCGAACTGTGATCATTTTGGGGCCTTGTCATTTCAATAAACACTGAGAAAATGCTGCTTTGAATCTCAGTATTGATGCAAATTTATAACAAGTGCTCTCCTTTAGAATCTCATATAAGTGCAATAATACTGAGACTGAGAGCATGCTGTATTGAATCTCAGTATTGATGCAAATTCATTAATATTGCACAGTTCAGTGCAGCAATTTGATCTTACGCCTCTATGTTTCCTCGTAGACTTGAAAAGTTTGAAAATTACATGACGGAAATGGAAGAACTTTCCAGAAAATTGAACGACAAAAACCTTTCGCCAGAAGAATATCGGGAAGTGCTAGAAAGATTCAAGGTGCGCTTTGAAAATTTTTAATCTAAGGATTTGTCAGATTTAATTTTTCAGTTGGTTTTTTGGATTAATTTTTTACTTCTTGTGTGTAGCTTTATTTACTCTGGTTTGTTAGGCTTGTTGCATTTTGTCATGTGTTTTTCTTTGATATGTGACTAGTATATCTGCTGGTGAACTTTATAACATGGCTACTATTTTTCTCTGCAAATTATGTTAGTATCTAAATAGGTTATGGATAAATTCTTTCAGTACTAGCTTTTATAAATTGTTTTGCTGAATGTTATTGGTGGCAGGTTGTTTATGTGTTTTAATTAAAATACCGTATGATTTTCTGTTTAACTTTTATCAATAGATTTTTATGTTGGTGCTCTAGCCTGATTCTCCTCTTCCTCTGGTTCTCTGCCCCTAGGCAGGTTCGGCTGTCCAATGTCGCCACTCTTCCCTCCGCTGGGCCTTCTCCTTTAGCCTATTGCAAAGAAAAGCATACATGTGATTCAAATCAAATCAAATCAAGTTTATTGCTCCCATAAAAGAAAAAAATATACAGCAATTACATAGTTTGACTTGCTAATATAGCTAAAAATGTTAGATATAAATACATGTGCAAACGAGTATCAATTCCAGGGAAGCAATAGGATGTAGGATTGTATTGATTAACGCTCATACCCTGTTAATGAACTTATATGTTCAGCTTTTCCTCTCAGGATTCTGACCTGGCTCCATAACAGGCAAAGCAGCAGTGCTATTGTGGACTTTATTTTATACAGTCCCTGTAAATAAACTGGTGTCTCTGACACAATCATTGTGCATGGCTGAGATATTTTACAGATTACATTGCATACCAATGTACACTTACTTACATCTGCCTCATTCTGATTTTTCAGGAGTTGCAGAAACAGTCTGGCTACTATCAGACTGAGGCTGACTGGTTGAACAGGACGCTGAAGGAGCTGAGTGACTTCGACAGCACCGAAGATGTAAAAATGAACGAGGATAGACTGGTTGCTTTGCTGCATCAGCAGCAGGATCTGAAGCCTTCCATGGAAAAGACTCTCGTTGTGTCCGCTACCGTTACGGAGTGTCATGAGTTGAAGGAGGCCGTTGAGAAGCACCTTCATAAGCTGAGTGAAATAGCAGCGGTGTTCAGGGAGGAAGATGGTGGTGGTGGTATCAGCGATCTAAACTCGGGCAGATTACTGTTGGCAGAACAAGAGGTTTACAATAAAATTGTTATAAAATATGACTGCAGTTTGATATCACCCTTCTTACAAGGGTCAGAAGTGCCCATACCTCGACAGCGCAACTGCAATTTGTTTGCATGTGCACTTGTTATAGCACCCCTTCAATCTCTCTCTCTACTCAAGGGCACTCCTGAATGCAGAGCGAACACTGCATTGGAGTGTCACGCCGAAGCGCTGAACAATTGCGAGTGAAGGACTTGCCCAAGGTCCTTACACGGCGAGGGTGGATTCGAACCTCGAACCTGCCGGCTCTAAGGCAACGACGCCACCACTACACCACCGCGCCCCACGCAATTGTGAGTGAAGGACTTGCTGCTCAAGGTCTCTACACAGTAACCGCCTTGGCCAGGGATCGAACCCATGCTCTTTGCGATACTGTAGGTCCAACAGCTCTAACCAATCGGACACCGTGCCTCACAAATATGTTCTTTCAATCACATTAGTCTCCTTTTATGTATAAGCACTCCCTGTATTTATGTAGAGCCGCTTCATAGTGGTAAGTATTTAATGGTGCTGAGCAGTTTAGTGCTTTGCATTGCTCAATAAGAGTCTGGGTGCACAGAAGAGGAGTTTGAAGTTCAACAATTTATGTACAAGTCATTAAGAAAAACACTTTATCACGGTTTTTAAATTGCTTCATGTTTGAAGATTTCGACGTTTCTAAAATTGAGAGTATGTCCATAAATTCGCGTTTTAGGAAGCTCTTTCGAAACTACATTACCAGAAGCAAGTACTTGAAGAGTACATTGGGAAGGGCACAGAAATGATAAGTCGAGGTCACGCACCGTCGTTCATGGTGGACACGGTTGATGAAACGAGAATTGTTTTGTCGGAGACAATCGCCTCCGCAGAATCAAAATGCCACATCCTCAGGGTGAGTTGTGGTTGTGAATGTACAAAAAGTTTGACTTTCCTGTTAGGAGTTGCAATAGGAATTAATACGTTAAATATGTTTGAAGAGCAAAAATGAATTGAGCAAGATCTTAAGAAGAGAGTGCTGCCATGATTTAGGTAAAAGTTTAATTCTTCAGACAGAAAAATGTTGCTGTTTGTTTTATCATATTTGTGATAATTATGAGTGAGAACTTTGATTGCATAATTCTATGATTTAATTCCATTGTTTGAGATTCATTGCTTCTGCCCATTCTTGAAATTGACCGTGCTGGCAGTTTTTGCTTTTTTCAGTTGTAGTCATGTTTTTCTTCTATCAATTTTTATTTAAAATTCAGTTGTAACCAGCAAACCAAACTTACATGCATATCGTATTTTTATTTTTTGGACCTACATTGTTTCTATCAGTGTGACCTAAGGTCAGTTATTTGTTAATTTTAAAGTTTCTTCATGATTTTTCTCTTCCAGGTTGTCGTTGAAACGTGGGAGGAATTCGAAGTCGGCAAAATCAAACTAAAGGATCTGGTCAGAACTGTTGATGTCGAATCAAAGAAAGCCCCACCGCCTGGAGGTCATGAGGCGGTTAAGAAAGAACTAGGCTCAAGAGTGAAGTTGCTGCATCAGCTCGTGCAGATGCAGTCGGATGCGGGGAAGCTGCAGACGTTACAGGAAGTCATCGGTACGGCAGCTGGTGAGGCGTCGACGAATCGTCTGCGGGAGGATTGCACGGCGCTGGACGTGGAGGTCGATCGGTTGAAGACGCAGACGGAGGCGAGGATCGAAGAGCTGCAGCGGTCGGACGAGCAGTGGAAGAAGTTCTCGGAGAAGTTGGAATCTGTCGCTGGTTGGATCGAGGTGAAAGAGAACGAGGAGAAGACTTCGGTTAAGGATCATGAGGGTCATTACGATCCGGAAGAGAAGCTTGTCGAGGCGCAGGTAACTCCAGGGATTTTCTTAACGTGCAGTTGTACACAAAATGTGCAGTTCTAAATGTATTTGTGCAGTTGTAGAAGCACTTCTGTACAGTTAAAACTAGCAAAAAAACGTAATTGTCCTCCGATTGGAAAGAATTTACCATGGAGAATGGGTAAAGAAAGAAGGGGTTGTGCAGTTCTAAAAATTTTTTTAAACACAGCCCTGGGTGACTCCATGACTGTATTATAGGACAACCTAGATAATAGCTATCAACAATCATAGTAGCATATATTTCACATAACAGGATGGTAACAAGGAAGGCCCTAGGGGGACGAATATCCCGCTAACAGGGACACCTATTTGCTTAAACTACTTTAGCAGGAAACTGCGTAAACAACATGAACAGGCAAATCATGTAGTGAACTTAACTAATTAAAAACAAAGCAAACAAAACGAATCAGTGCAAAATATGAGGTTAAATATTTTTTTATCAAATAGATGCGTAGCAGTGTTTTAAGCCTTTGCAAACTGAATGAGGAAAGGTAAGATATGCTAAAGGGAAACAAGATGAGGCAAGAAAAATGATGACAATGCAAAAGTAGGATAGACTCCATCACTGTTTACACTCTGGCAACACATTTCATGTATACATGTATGTATGTATGTATGTATGTATGTATGTATGTATGTATGTATGTATGTATGTATGTATGTATGTATGTATGTATGTATGTATGTATGTATGTATGTATGTATGTATGTATGTATGTATGTATGTATGTATGTATGTATGTATGTATGTAATATGTATGTATGTATGTATGTATGTATCTCGACACAAACCATATAGTTATGCAGTCCTTAATAGTACTGAAAATTGTCATACAATTTACCTACTTTAAATGGCTTAAAATTAATTATTGAATAATTGGGTTTTTATTCCTTTGGCTAGACATCCCTTCGTGAAGTGAAGCAGAGAGGTGAATTACTGGGACAACTTGAGAAGGACGTAGACGACATGACGAAGGGAGCGAGATCGCGAGAAGTTGCCAACGTTAAAACCAAACTTGCCAAGCTGAAACGTCAGCAGGCGGCGATTGAATCGGAGGCAACGCAGAAGACGGAAGCACGTTTGGAAGATGTCAGAAACTGGCAGACGTTTCAAAATACCGTGCAGCAACTTGTACCAGTCATAGGAAAACTTCGAGAAGTCTCTGAGCGCACAGAATCGACTAAGTTTGACAGCACTGCAGATATTCGAAAATGTCTTCAGGAAAATAAGGTTAGAAAAGAACATTATGTAACTCATAACTTTAGTTGACAGATTTTCATTGGTTGGTTAAATGACGTGGCTTTACCGAGATGGGGTGGCTTTGCTAATCCTATCTACATATCATTTGTTCACATTCTTCAATGCCACACACACTTACATTGCAATGTTTTGATGGCGTTACTTTTTGCATTGTCTTCTTTGTTGTGCAAAATTAGTCAAACCTTCCAGATATTATTTATAGGTCAGTGAGCAAATTTTACTTTTCTGAGGAATTACTCTTGTGACAGGGGAAATTTTGTAAAGTACATAGTCAAATAAACTACATTGTCACAGCGCTGTTTTGTGTCCAATGGGTAGAGCTCCACTGCTAGGGTGACCGAAATTTAAAAAGCCTAAATGGATTATATCAATGACATTGGGTTTAATCTTTAAAAAAACCTTACCTCTATTCTGCACTGTGTGTTCATATAGGACTACCTGAATGAAATTGAACCATATCAAGATGTCATACTGAGTTGTGCAACGGCCAGCAGTCGTATCACTCACGTACCTGGTGTGGCTGATGAAGCAGGGAAAATACAGCAGCAATGGGAAGGAGCGGTACAGAGCATCAAAGGTCATCGCCAGTCCTTGGAAAGATCGCTTGAGACTTGGACAACATTTGAGAGCCAACAGCAGGTACTGCGGAAAGTCCTGGAAACGTCGCAGATCGGAGAACCGAATCTAACGGCAGTCGACCTGGAATATCTGCAAAGTCAAATTGTCTCTTACGAGGTAATTTTGTGTGTGTGTGTGTGTGTGTGCATGGTGCATGGTGGTGCAAAGGAAATATTTTTGGTTCCTTGGAGTTGAAAGGTTGCGGGTTCGTATCCCTGGTGGAATAGAGAGTGAGAGGTACCGATATCACGCCCTATAGGGGCGGACATGCTTTGTGTTTGCAAGCTGTCTGTCCTGTTAGTAATTAAGATTTATGTCTTCTGTAATTTGCGTTCTTGTGAATTGTTTCAATTGCGTAAGTGTAACCGGTTGTGGTCTGTCAACTGGATTGTTTCAATAAAGAAAATATTATTATTAGCTGAAGCAGCCATTTAGGTACCTTGATGGACCAATTATATATATTCGTTTAATTCATCAAAAAGTGCAGGCTGACACACCGCAGCCTGGTACATAGTGACATTAAGTAAAACAAAATGAAAACTAAAGCGTCTTCTTAAATAGATCATTGTTAATAATATTTGTTAATTTAATGATTGATAAATTGCTCGTGCACTTCCAGGTAACTGTGCAACTTAAGACTGGTAATCATCTCTCCTCGGTTGAGAAGGCATACAGAGTTGGATGCATCCAGAATTTAACGACAGCTTATGACAACAGAGGTTGTTGCAGTTGGTAGAAATATGTTTGGTTATAATGTGGCTCTTGCAAATTGGTCACAGTATTTTACATGTAACTACCAATACGTTTGATAATACTTTAATTGCAGTTAAAGTTAATGCGTCTTTGCTGTTACAGACAATTCTGCAGAACGCCAAATCACAAGAGCCACTGCTCGACGTCTCATCTCAACTCCTTTCTCAAATCTCACCTATGTTAAGCCAATCAGCTCTAAGCAAAGTCACCGAAGACCAGATATCGCTGAACTCTGCGTGGCAATTGACGATTGAAGATGCCAAGCAGAAGCTGTCTTCACTGAGTGTCACGTACAATCAGAGGAAGGACATGCTCCACAAAGTGGATGAGTTCGATAAGGTTCTGGCCACAACGAGAGGTTGCATCGAGGGAACGAAGGAAGTCTACCTGGACGAAGCGAACTTTGCCTTGACTGAGATTCAGGTAAATTCTTAAGATGCTAATTTGATTGCAAATAAATACAGCTGTATTTAAATAATTCTCACCTTAAAACATGAGCGCAGACGACCATGCTGAAGAGAACAAATGGCATCAAGGTGCCTTATTGATGTTTGGATGGCTCATAATATATGCTTTGTTGCATCACATCACTTAGGCTTGGCTTGGTACTTAGTACTTTCAGGTTCCTATTGCAAAAAGGATAAACCAGAAGGCAAGATAATGCAATGTAATGTAATTCAATGTAATTCAATGTAATTCAATGTAATGCAATGTAATGCAGTGTAATATAATGCAATGCAATGTAATGCAATGTAATGTAATGTAATGCAATGTAATGTAATGCAATGTAATGCAATGTAATGCAATGTAATGCAATGTAATGTAATTCAATGTAATTCAATGTAATGGAATGTCATGCAATGTAATGCAATGCAATGCAGTGTAAGGCAATATAATGCAATGTAATGTAATTCAATGTAATTCAATGTAATTCAATGTAATGCAGTGTAATGCAATGTAATGCAATGTAATGCAATGCAATGTAATGCAATGTAATGCAATGTAATGCAATGTAATGTAATGCAGTGTAATGCAATGTAATGTAATGCAATGCAGTGTAATGCAATGTAATGCAATGTAATGTAATGCAATGTAATGCAATGTAATGTAATGCAGTGCAATTTAATGCAATGCAATGCAATGTAATGCAATGTAATGCAATGCAGTGTAATATAATGCAATGCAATGTAATGCAATGCAATGTAATGCAACGCAATGCAATGTAATGCAATGCAATGTAATGCAGTGTAATATAATGCAATGCAATGTAATGCAATGCAGTGTAATGCAATGTAATGTAATGTAATGCAATATAATGCAATGTAATGCAATGTAATGTAATGCAATGTATTGCAATGTAATGCAATGTAATGCAATGTAATGTAATGCAATGCAATGTAATGCAATGTAATGTAATGTAATGCAATATAATGCAATGTAATGCAATGTAATGCAATGCAGTGTAATGCAATGTAATGCAATGTAATGCAATGTAATGCAATGTAATGCAATGTAATGCAATGCAGTGTAATGCAATGTAATGCAATGTAATGCAATGTAATGTAATGTAATGTAATGCAATGTAATGCAATGTAATGCAATGCAGTGTAATGTAATGTAATGTAATGTAATGCAATGTAATGCAATGCAGTGTAATGCAATGTATTGCAATGTAATGCAATGTAATGTAATGCAATGCAAAGTAATGCAATGTAATGTAATGCAATATAATGCAATGTAATGCAATGTAATGCAATGCAGTGTAATGCAATGTAATGCAATGTAATGCAATGTAATGCAATGTAATGCAATGTAATGCAATGCAGTGTAATGCAATGTAATGCAATGTAATGCAATGTAATGTAATGCAGTGTAATGCAATGTAATGCAATGTAATGCAATGTAATGCAATGTAATGCAATGCGATGTAATGCAATGCAATGTAATGTAATGCAATGTAATGTAATGTAATGTAATGCAATGTAATGCAATGTAATGCAATGCGATGTAATGCAATGCAATGTAATGCAATGCAATGTAATGTAATGTAATGTAATGAAATGTAATGCAATGCGATGTAATGTAATGTAATGTAATGTAATGCAATCCAATGTAATGTAATGTAATGCAATGTAATGCAATGTAATGCAATGTAGTGCAATGTAATTTAATGCAATGTAATGTAATGCAATGCAATGTAATGTAATGTAATGCAATGCAATGTAATGTAATGCAATGCAGTGTAATGCAATGTAATGCAGTGCAATGTAATGCAATGTAATGTAATGTAATGTAATGCAATGCGATGTAATGCAATGTAATGCAGTGCAATGTAATGCAATGTAATGTAATGTAATGTAATGCAATGCAATGTAATGCAATGTAATGCAGCTGTCATTGTCATTTATGTTAAAAATTTTGTGGATCTGAGTTTCACAAAATACGTAAATATTACTTATATAAGATGTTCGTGAGACAGTGCTGCAAAAGAGATTGGCTGAATATGTCGGAATTTTTCAAAAATCTCAATCTGTGTTAAGTTTCTCACATGCTTTATTTGTTTTGTTTTGTTTTGTTTAGAGGTATGAAGCTGATTGCGAAATGCAATCCGACGAGTTTAGACAGCTCGAAATCGAAGTTTCTCAAGTGATCGAAGAATGCACGGATGAAAAAGATAAACAAAAGTTGTCGGACAGATTGGACCAACTGCGATCCACAACTTCCGGTTTGTGTGAACTTTCCAACGACAGAGCTTTTGTGATATCGGAGTGGATAAAGTTTCAGGACGTTTCAAAGAAGTGTAAAGAAGTTGTAAGTGTTATTCAGCAGAGACTTGAAATGCAAGATCTGGGTCTCGAGGAACTGGACGACATGAGCGGTAGACTGAGAGACGCGCACAAGGCGTTTAACGACTCGAGTTTCAATCACGTTGACGTTCAGACGAAGATGAGGGACACTAGAACTGTGTTCAAGGATCGAAAGACACAGCGAAGCATGAGCCTGAAGGTTGAATCTGATTCGCTTGAGAACGCCTTCAGCAGGACGAAAGTTCTTTTATCGAGAAAGACGGATAAACAGAATGAGCTAACGGCGATGTGGACCGACCTAGAGGATCAGAGGTCACGACTCTTGAGGTCGTTGGAAGGGATTCGGAGCCAGGTGGATACAAGTTCTCTGGTGAAGACGTCTCTTGAGGGCGTCGAATCCCTGCACGTGATCTTCACCGATCTTCAGTCGCAGCTGTTGGCGTTGAATTCCGATTACGAGGAGTTTAGGAAGTTCTGCCGACAACTGAAGTCGGCCGACGACGTTCACCAACATCAGGTTCAGAGCGAGTTGAACGATGTGGAGAAACTGTGGGACGAGGTTCATCAGGATCTGGATTCACGAATCGATGCCGTATCTGCTGTTTTTAAGCAGTGGAAGCTGTATGCAGATGCCAAGGCGGAGATCGAGAAATTACTGCAGCTTGTGGAATCGGCGGTCAAGGAAGATGTTACTATATTGTCGTACAAAGATGCTCTTCAGACATTTGATGTATATAAGGTATTTCGAATTCATTATTGCAGATTTAACCATTTAATGACCAGCGTATACTAAAATGCATTGAAAACAAATGTAGCTGGTCGTTTAATGGATTAAGACTTCGACTTAAAGTTTATTCAAGGTTTTTTGCATCAACGAGGTTGTTAATTTTATCTGCAAGTTTTCTTTTAAATACAGGTTCTGTTACTGATTCAAAATCCCGTGTCTCTTGTGCATTGCTATGGACTTATACCCCCGTATTATTTTAAGCAGTATCCATTCATTCTAACTTAACATAGGGAATAGGCATTGATTATTCATTATAAACAACAGAATCAGAAGATATGGGCAAGAGCCAAGAACATTGTTGCATGCATCTTAGACTTTAGACATCAGCATCCAATACACTTTTCTGATGAGCAAATTCCAAATGATTTGTCCACATAGGCTACTACTTTCAGTGGCCGTGATCTTTGCTCATGAATGCAAAATAACTGGAGTTGTTTATAGAACATATATAGATACTCGCAAAGTGTAATTTGAAGTGTATCAACACGTACATGAATAAACTTACACAGTTCGTTTGTTAAAAATTTGCTGGTTCATAGAAATTTATTTAATTTGGTTGAACTGTTAGAGAGCAGATGTGGATCTGAATGGACAGAAACGACAATTCGTTTCACTGATGACATTAAGCAATCAGTTGGCCGATGAAGGTACATCCATCCCAGGATTCAGCGTTCAAGCGGTTCGTGAAGAGCAGAACCTGTGTGATGACCGATGGAACAATGCGATCAGAGTAAGCTGAAGATGTTGTTTAACCCTTTAATGCCGAAATGGTATTGAATGGTATGGGAATCCTATACCCTCTGGCATTAAAGGGTTAAAATTTCTTGATGCTACGAAGTTGCAATAGATTTTCAGGGCGAACCTCAACTTTAAGGTTTCATCACATTAAGTACAGGCACTTAAGTTTAGAAATAAATAATTTCTTGCCAATTTTCTTTGTCCATGAATAAGAAGGGGAAAAAACTGCCAATTTTTGGGTTTGTCCAGGTCTGCTCATAGTGACATTCATTTGTCTTTATGACAAATTGCCCCATCTTTCAAAACTTGCCCCATCTTTCAAAAATTGATTTTTCATGGCATCCACATGTAGGATCAGTTTTATCTGTACAGTTTCAGAACAGATATTTTTAAAGGTACGGGGAAATTGTCCAAGGACGGTGCCATATGTAATATCAATACAAACTGGCACCATAGAAGTTACTGTTACTGTTTATTCATGCTTTTTTGTTATTTTATTATTTTAGCTGATAAGTGAAGCCAAAGAATTTGTGCACAAGCAGCTGCCCCTCTGGGAACAGGTGGAAAAGAACCAGGTGGAACTGGGAAATTGGCTTGATGGAGCCATGTCAAAGTTACGGCAGCATGCAGGGGGAATATTTGATTCAGTTGCTGCACAACAAAATCTTACAGAATATCAGGTAACTGTTGCATTCATATCTTTACTGATGTGATGCTATCAGTGTTGAGGTGTATCATTTTCTTAAAATACCAATTCATTCATTCATTCATTCGTTTATTCAATTTTTACGAATAGTTTAGCAATCTATGTTTCTTCTGATTGAAGTGTTTTCACTTGTTATTCAAGTATTTTAGCTAATGAGGATTTAGATGAAATCATGGGTGGAGTTACTGGAGTAGTAGCACAAACAAGAGTTCAGATTTTTAATTTTTAAGCCCCTCCTAGATGCCTACCTCCAACCCGAAGAAATAAGTGCTCAACAACCTTCGTTGCCATGCCTACCACTTGCTGGAAAGTATTGCCTCTGTCTGGCCCGCTAAACGTGTTTTACACAACTGAGTGATTCAATAGAACTACAAGTTTCACAATTATTCTTTGTTGATAATAGTCTATTGATTTTTGGCACTCACCTTGTAATACAGAGCGTGTTGGCACCTGCCTCCCCTTGCTTTCAGGTGCACTGATGTCAGTCTTTCATGCACAGCTGCTCAGCATCATTTATTGATGCTTTTTCATTATATGGATGCATGACAGGCTTGCTGTTAAGCTACTGCTCTGTCAATCCTGTCGATCAAGAGGTTGAGGGGAGGGGCTAAAATCCTTGCCAATGCAGATATTGCTTCGAGATTTCTTCCTCATCTGCATCCCTTACAACTCAGCTTTAACTGACCGTACACTGTGGGTGGGAAGATCAGATGGCGAGGGAGAGGACTGGCCACTCACCCTTATCTGCCAAGGCTAAGAAAATGAAGGCGTTGACACTTCTTATATTTATGAAGGTAGAATTGAATCCATGCACTGCTTAATACATGCCAATTATAGTAATAGAAAATAAATATTAATGAAAATATCTTTTGTTTGCAGAATAAATTACCGCAGATGGCAGACGTCTTCAGTAGCACTTGCGAAAAGGCAAAGACTCTTGAGGAACTGAATAAGAAACCACAATGCACTGCAACTCTCAGAGAGCTAACGTCATCCATATCGGATGGATTTCAGTCGGCGGAAGACCTTGCCAGCTCCTTGATGGAGCGTCTTGGTGATTTCTCTAAGCAGAAGAACAGCCTTGAACATAGCATTCAGGCAAAGTTGCAGCAGCTGGTGAGATTGCAGGAGAGGCTTCAGGAAGCAGACGATATCTCGGGTAATGAAGATGACATCTTGCGAAGGATGAATATTGCTAAGGTAATGTTTCAGAGGCTGCATTTATTAATTATTGCAATATTATCTCAAAATGTGCTTGCTTTACTTGCAATTTCTTTGTAATTTAGTATGTTAGAACAGTTAGATTGTGCTCATAAGTGCCAACTATAGGATATCTGTTTCATCATCTTATTTGTATTCAATAATTCATTCCGACTATGTTGGAATCTATGATTGCCCTTCAAAGTATCTATTCAGAGATGCCTTCGATCCAGTCCATCCAAAAAGATCAGTCTTAGAATTGCAAAGGAAGGTGTTCAAGAAGACTTTAGGCAGCATGCAAAATCTTTAAGGTCATTACCTTTGAAATTACTCTTACTTTAATAAGATTCTCTTAATCTTTTACCCGTTTGCCCCCTAGAATATCCGCTGAAAACGGGCTTAAAATTTAAAAATGAACTGGTAAAGGATTAAAAAGAACTTCATAATGTTGCCTTTGTGTGTTTGTTCATTAATTTTTATGATTCATTAGAGTGGTTTGTTTTCAAATTTGCGTGGTTCATTTACGTTGACTGTAGGGAGTATGTGAAGAACTTGATGAGTTTCGTGTGCAACTCGAAGGCTCAAGACGCTCAGTTGAGCAACTCGCATCTACTTTTCACAGTTCGGACATATCGCTGCTTGTCAAAGATGCTGTTGGAAATCTGAAAAAATGTGATGTGACAAAACAGGCGGCTGAAAATGTAAGTTAGACATATTGTTATCTTTTAGATTATTATCGAATATATCTAGTTTTTCATGTTTGTTCAAGTGGGAGTTTGTGCCCACACTATGGCTGGTTTGGCAATTTTGCCTAAAAGGTGAACAACCTTTGTGAAAGGTGAAAACAGAATTTATTGGCACAGTTTCTGCATCCAGGCTTACCTTGACAATGATTCTTTCTAGTTTCCAAGGTCTTGCCCCAGAATGAACAGGTATCTAAGGTGTGGTTGCTCACTGGACAGTCTAGGTTTGGAAGGTTTAGAGCTATCTAATTGTCTCATTAAATTGCATTACAGTATTTTACATATTTGCTTGAACCAACCTCTGCCTGCTATTCCTCCCATTGCTTACTGACCCCACAGCTCTCCAACATTGAGCCACACTGGTGGCGAGCTAAGAACCCAACACGGGCCTGATGAAATTTGACAGTGAAAGTTTCTGTTAAACAGCGCTGTGACTGTGTGTAAAGCTGCATGGTTACCTGTGGTTACCTATGGTTACGTACCTTACCTTAGAACAGGGGTGTCAAAGAGCTGGCCCGCGGGCCATTTCTGGCCCGCCGACAAATTTTTTCTGGCCCGTGGTGTCTTCCCTAAAAATTACAAAATTAGAGGATAAAAGTTCAAATTTTGATATTAACAGTCAGCGCCAAATACATGGAGGTTTGAAGTCACTTTTGCTCAGACCACAGTTCTGTGTACACTGTAGACTGTATCTATGGTTTTCCCATTGGTTGTCTGTTAACAAAAGTATGAAATTTACGAAACACTTATATTATTTAAAATGTTCTGGGAATTGGCTGACCAAGCCCGGAGCTCCCTCTCAGATCACTACCCAATTTTGCTCAGGAATTTCGACACCCTGGTCCGCCACTTGTTGGAAGATGTTCACACTGGCCCGCCACTTGTTGGAAGATGTTCACACTGGCCCGCCACTAAAAAAGGTTTGACACCCCTGCCTTAGAACCTTAGTTCTTCCCGTGCAGCTCTGCACATTGGGAAATGCAGTTTCTCCACTCCACTCTATTATGGTTACATACACGTTCAAAGAATCCGAATGTCTTTCCAGGTTCTGAAGACGCTGCAGCGTGCTCTTGAGCGCGAGATTGAAACGAGTCTGAAGGATGAAGATCACTGGTTGACCTTGATGCTGGAAAAAGTTTCCTGGTGCTCCGACTTCAGAGGAGACAAGTATTCCACCGAGACGAAGCACTCAACAGCAGTCGAGGTGGAAGAGTCCATTCCGTTTGGGGAGGAAAGAAAGAAGGATCTCATCGTCAAGTACGAGAAGTCGAAGCAGGCGCTGACCAAGGAAAAGCGGGAACAGTTTGAGAAAGAAATGCAAACTAATAACCAGAAAATGGCTGAATTGAAAAATCGACTCGTAACCACACGGTTAGTTGTCTCTATGTTTTTCTTGTTATTAGTTTGTGATCTATGTTTTGCTTTTTGTTTAGAAGTCATTATTGCAAATGTGAAAACACACCGAGAGAAAGTTTACTTAACGCTGCATTGGCTTGATAAGTTGATAGTGTAATGGTGTTTTGAAAAGAAGATAGATTCAAAAGCTGTATCGGTAATTGCATTTTCTTAATTTCGTTATTTAGAACTCATTTGAAGTTGTGAAGTTGTTTCGTATTATCTATAATTATCTTCTCCTGATTGTCTGCTTATTTCGACATCGCCACTTGTGCTTGGCTTCCGAGTGGTGCTTTAGAAGTTTGGGGCTTACGATTACGATTGTCGTAAAGTACTGGTAATGTTGAAATCCATGTCTCAGACCTTCTTATTTCAGAATTTGTGTCGTAATGAGGCACGCTGTAACGTGTCTATGTTGTACATGCTTTGTGTCATAGAGATGGACTGGAGGACATAATTAAGCGCTGGCAACAGTTTGATCAAATGCTTAGCGAGCGAAATAAACTGATCGATGAGACGCAGGAAAAACTCAGAGACTACAAAAACCTCTTGCCAAGTCTTGAAGCGAAAGAAGACAGACTCAAAGCTCTATCGGTAATGCGTTTTTTAAATTTCGTTACTTAGAACTCATTTGAAGTTGTTTCGTGTAATCTATAATTGTCTTCTCCTAATTGTCTGCTTATTTCGACGATTGTCTGCTTATTTCGACGTTGCCACTCCTCTCGCTGTTGATCGTTTGCTTCGAGCATTTTTCCATGTCCGTCTGTCATCATCCATCCAATCTAACATCATCTGTCTTGGTCTTCTTCTTGTTCGCCTCCTCTCCATTTATTCATTGGATGACCGAAAATGATGACCGTTCTTAGTAGTTAGTCTTTTTTGTCCACTTTCTTTGCCTCTCTCTCTCAATTGTCTGTATCTGGAATCTTTCTTCTTATATCCTACTTATCACTTCTTCACTTATTTTATGTTCTTTCACTGCTGATTTTCTTCATTCTTTTCCAGGTCCACATTTCTAAAGCCTCTTGTCGTCTTTTGTCCTATTTTCTCATAGTGTTACACATGATTTCCTGTATTAACAAATTTATATTATTTCCAGTATTTTTTGCAATCATAAGATATTCAAAGCTAAATCGTTTTAGTGTTACATGTAAATTCTTCAGGACTTGGGTTCTGTTATGGACAACCTGGAATCGTCGTTTGCTGAACTAAGTGGAGAGGCCGATGTTATTTCCAGCCGAACGAGTGATAGCAAACCTGCAAATGCTGTCTTTCAGCTGAGGGAAAAACACAATGCTCTGACCTCAACCATCAAGGTACATTCACCGCTCATACTGTATGTTACTTGTATCAGGAGATGTCATGTAGGACTATCACAGTTTGTTATCTGACAAAAATAAATTTCTTTCCTTATCATGGAGTCTTAAGCTTATGTTATAAAGATTAACTGAAGTAAGTATTAGCACACTACTAACAATGTTCTGTAGTTTATCTCAATTGCGATTACTATTCAGATGGCACTTCTGTACATCTTTGATGAATTTTGAAAGGTGCTTTGCAACTGTTTGGTTGCGTATAACTGTAGAGTGTAATACCTGTAGTGCATATTGTATAAGTATATTTGACCTATATTGGTTTAGCTAGAATTTGCCATTTAAAATGGTTGAAAGGAGTTTTTGCCATCGAATTCCAAGGTCGGTTTACTGCTCAATCAACTATGGCTATTGTATTCCGAAACAGACCTCAATCTACATGTATATAAACAGAAATGATTTTTCTTGTATTCAGGACCTCTTAGAGAAGCAAAGAGTTAACTGTCAAGACCATAAGGCATATATCAATGCCCTGACATCTTTAACTGACTGGCTAAGAAACAGTCGGACGCAAGTTGAAAACTGTCCAAGTACGTTTGAAGATGTACCAGCAGCAAGAGATGGCGTGAATACTGTGAAGGTAAATTTGTTGATTCGTCAAGTGACTGGGGAAGCAAATGAGTTAGCAAGAGCAATTCTGAGAGCAAAAATGAATTGATATTATTTATTGCTGAATCAATTTTTTGCTAATTTTTCACACAACGTTATAACCATAACCATCAATTTTATCGCACCAAGATAACAAAAACATTATTTCGAAGTAGACACACAAAACATTTGGTTACAACCGGAAACCCAGAAGGGATTAGAAGTCCCACTGGTAGGGCTACCTATGCATGCTTTCAGATACAAGATGGTTGATAGGAAGTATCATTTAAGTATTAACAATCTGGAGTACATATAAATGCAATCTTAACTATAGCATAAACATACATGTCATACACAGTCGTTATGGAAAGCAGTAAATGTAATATCCGTTTTAGGCTTTTTAGTTGAGAATCTTTTTCCCATTTTGAGATCTTCAAACTCATTGCCATAATTCCTAGCTATGATATTAGATTACATTAGGACAAGTTTTTATTTAGATATCGTTCAGACTTCTGATTTTAGCTTGACTTGGGTCATTTTTCTTGGTTGTGTTTTCGCTGTTTGACATCCACCTTCTAATTTAGTCCATGCTAGTAGTGCAGCATATTTGCTAATTAAAAAATCTATTTCATGTAGCACTATACAGCAAGTTCCAATGTAGGCCTTCTATTGTAGCGCATCTCATGCATTAAATAGGTAAACATTTGGAACCCAGGTACAACCAAGCATTAAATGGATTTACATGTATAAACGGGACAGCAACATTATTGATTCTTTTTAACTTGTTCTTTTCTAATCTTCGTTAATGATGTGTAACAATTTAAATTATTCATTTACTGCCTCAATGATTCTTATTATCTTGAAAATATATGTTATCATTTGATATCTAGGCCTAGGGTTCATATAATTTGCGTTATCTAATTATTTCTCACTTTGATTATTGCCTGATTAATTTGTGATATTTGTAATGCTTTATGTAACTTTGTCCTGCCCTATATCTTAGTGTGCTTGATACTTACGGACCAATAAAAAAATTGATTGATTGATTGATTGATTGATATCATCCAACAGAGATTACTGGATAAGAAACCAGAGGGACAGGTCCTGCTGAGTTCAGTGCAGCAACGTGGGGAGAAGCTCTACCCAGCAACGTCCTTGGACGGACGTGAGACCATACACCAGGAACTTCGCGACACTCACGACCATTGGGAAACATTCGTGGATCGTCTCGACCGTCTCTTCCAGCTGACGGAAGGAATGCTGGTGCAGCTGGAACATTTTGATCGGTTGTCGACGGAAGTGTCCGGCTCGCTGGAAGGCTTTGAAGGAGGGATCGTCAATGACATTGTTTCTAGTAACACGCTACAGGAGAAGAAGGCTGCTCTTCAAGAGTACAGAGTGAGTTTTGTGTAATGATAATAATTTGTTTGTTTGTATGTGCACTTGTTATAGCATCCCTTCAAGCTTTCTATACTCAGAGGAGCTCCCGATGCAGAGTGGACACTGCATCGGAGTTTCACGCAGAAGCGCTGAGCAATTGTGAATGCTGGACTTGCCCAAGGTCCTTACGCGGTGAGGTGGATTCGAACCTTCCAGCTCCAAGGCAACGACGCCACCACTACACCACCGCGCCTCACAATAATGGTTGATTATATCTTTTTATTATTATTTCTGGACATTTGTGCGGCTGCCTTAGAAAAAACCTGCTTGTCACTCTCGTCTGTATCTGTGATTATCAGATTAGGATTTTTAGAAGCAGTCTTGTCTTGTCTTTAGACTCTTTGATCCAAAGTTTGGCCTCACCCTGAACCATCTGTCTCCATATGTGTCTTTCCTCTTTCATACTCAGTAGTTGAATCATAGGCAAACATGACCAGTGAATTATAAATAAATTTAATAATTAAAAATAATTAAAACTTCAGTAATGCAGAGTGACTTGGGACTATTGCAGGTACATTGAAGTTAAGGGATACTAGACTGTGCAGTTATAGTACTTTCACAGCTACCCATCTGCAGGATACTTGTCTATCTCCTGCCCTCTATTCTTTTGAAGTCAGTGATTTCGTGCGAATGCCATGTTGTGTTTGGTTTAGACACTATTGCATGACCTGTCTTCATATCGTTTGGCGGTTGAAAACGTGATGGAGTTTGGACGATCAATTCCATCAGACATCGTTCAGCAGAGATGTAAAAATCTCAGTTCACAATTCCACAGTCTTCTCGATAAAGCAAAAGTGAGTTTACATTCCTATTTTAACACATTTAATCACCGTGAAGATACAGGTTTTTTCGAGCAAGTGAGCAATATGTAATGTAATGTAATTAGTGAGTTTACATTCTGACTTCATTTAACACACTTCATCATTGTAGTGAATACTACGAAGGTACAGTTGGTTTATCAAACAAGTGAGCAATATGTAGCAATATTCCATGTCTGCTTGGCTGTTTACATTGCCCCCATATTTTCTAAAGGCTTGGGGCTGGCACTGGCTGCACTACGGGCACAGTGGTGGTTTGATGTGACAGGTTCAGCACCATGTTTATTTAGTAGTAAGTATTACTTATTTTGTTTATTTACTCGTACAGTGATGAGTCACTCTTTACATATGCTGTCTGTCGAAAAAACTCTAAAAAGTTAAAGCCCAAGGTGATAGATATCTATGAGATGCTTGATGTGTCATTGGTCTACCGACTTACTTATTACTTATTACTTATTACTTATTTACTTATTATTTATTTATTATTTATTACTTATTACTTATTTCTTACCGACTTACTTATTACGTATTTCTTATTACTTAGTTACTTATTTACTCATTACTTATTTCTTACTTATTTCTTACATATTTCTGTACAATACAATACTTATGTCTGTTTTGTTTACAGCAACAATTGCAGAATGGTGATGAGGTTGTCACCAGCCACTGTCAATATATCGATACCTATGAACAATGCCAAGCATGGCTACGCTCAGTTCAGATGAAACTTGCGATATGTAAGGAGCCGGCGACAGACAAGAAGATTGTCAGTGACAAAATCGACAAAGCACTTGTAAGTACCTTCAAGCTAGACCACATAACTTCTCATTAACATTACTTATTAGTACTTGGACTGGTCAGTTCCTGCGCTCGGCTGATCGGGGAGTGCTCTTGGTCCCATTTGCTCGTACCTCTATCATGCAGAGTCATGCTTTTTCTGTGGTTGGCCCGGATGTATAGAATGCCCTCCCACTTGAGCTGCGCCTGTTCCCTAGATCACTGTCTGACACATTCTATAAGCACTTAAAAACTGTTCTGTTTGGTCGTACTGGAGTCGGAAGCGCCTCTGAGTAGTTTCCTTGAAGAGGCGCTATATAAATACTTGAATGAACGAATGAAATATAGATCAACATAACTTCATTTCACGCAATCTTTATAAGCAAGCCTACTAACATATTTCATCCTTACATCGTGACTGTTTTTATAATGCTCTGAACAATATTGTATTTAAGTTAGCTCTTGTTTATGAGTTTAATTTGCCTCTTTGTTAATTAATTACTTGAAATCAGTGAATTGAGTGTTGTGTTTGCAGGCTCTGTCTGGTTTGAAAGATAGTTGGGAATCCAAGCAGTCAGGTGTGATTCTTCTTGGTGAGAAGGTGTGCGCACAGACAGGTGTGAAAGGACAGCGAGTCATTAAGGGTGAGATTGAACAGCTTCAAAAGGACTGGAAGCATTTAACAGATGAAGTTGCTGCAACTCTCGGAGATCTCCAGCTGCTGAAGTTGGCTTGGGATGACTTTGATCAGTTGTATAATGAACTGATGAAGTGGATACAAGGAGTGGAGCAGCAGTTGAAGGAGCAGGAACTGAAAGCAGACCTCAGAGAAAAAGATTCACAAGTTCAAAAGCTTAAGGTATTTAAATTTGTTTTAACTTTTTAAACCAGGTTTCTGGCAGTAAGCTGATTCTAAATACTTGTGTGTTTATTGAAATTTTTTTATTTCATGTGTTTAGCTTAACCCATGAGAACTTCATGGAAAATGAAAGTTGAGCTATTTATTTTAAAAGATGAGTCAAGATCAGTTTTGAAACATCTAGGATCTGAAGACCAGGAGTAGGTCCAAAATTGGAAACTACAGGAACACAATATTCCATTCGAGTTATGATGTGGATGCACAAAGAACTTGTGAAAACTCACATGGAAAATAGTTAAATGTACAAGCACCATACAAATACTAGTATTAGCATTTGTGGATATTATGAAAAATTAAACATTTAAGGTTGCATTAAAAAATGTGAAATATTTGAGAAAATGTCATTTGATAAACAATAAGTTGGTTCTGCACAAATTTGGCATGAATTCCTGTTTTTGACCCTTTTGTTGTGAGATCTCAGATGGTGTGGGGGAAGAGTGGTAAGTACTCATTTTTTATGTTCCCAGAACACCATTACAGTAATTCCACTTTTAATTTTTAGGATTTGGAGGCATCAGTCTTGAGTAGGTCTTCAGCATTTATTGATTTGAAAACGAAATCGCAACATCTGCAGATCAGTGAGGAGCGCAAGTCTATTTTCGTCGATCAACCTAACAACATGTACCAGGCAGTTGTGAGGCAGCTACAGGTATCTAGCATTTCCAAGCACTGGTGTGTAACAGTGTATGCCATTACACTTGTTACATATTATGCCTTGTTATTTCACTCAGAAATTTATAAAGTGTAGCTTCTAAGGAACTTATTAGAGGTGCTGAACAGTATATATATATATATATATATATATATATATGTAGAATAGATACCATGCACAGCATTTTAAAAGAGTCTTTTACAGGAATCTTTCAGTTTATAATTGATGAATAGAATAGCCTGCATCTTCTTGACAGTCCTGTGTATTTTAAGTCTGAGTCTGCCACTTTGATTCAACCAATTTCAGTCAAGAGATGTAATAAATATGCATATTTCTGACATGTAATAAATAGGCATATTTCTGACAAATGAATAAATTGTGTGAGATAGTAAAATTCTGATTTAGTTTGTCTTTCACTGTTTCCTTCTAAACTTCTTTCTGATGACCTTAAGCATGCCTTTCCAGTAAACAAATAAAAAAATATGTGCTTGATTGAGTGTCTAATTGTTTTTAAAAACAGAATGTCATTGAAGCATATGCACGAAATGCCCGACTACATGAGCAGTACGATACAAAATACGCTTCGTGTGCTCAGCTTCTGAGTGATTTGAATCAACGTTTAACGCATGTTGTCGAAGAAAACGACAATGCGCAGAAAGTTAAAGACTCCAGTGTTAAGCTCAAGGTTTGATATCAAGATATATGAATTTAAATGCAATTTAAGCATTTTCTCTTTATTGCAGGTCAATATTCGTACCTCTGTTCAATGTTTTCACTTGAAAACAATGTGAATCCAGACAGAAATACGTTTGTTTATTGAATTGATTACATTGAATTATTATTTAATGCTCCACAGACCTCGTTTACATAATCTATATATTCCACGTTGCGATTCTTTCATTGGAAAGAGATTTGTTACTAATATACTGCATAGATGACTTCTTCAACATCACTAATATTTCAGTCTTTTAACTCAAATTCTCATTTTGATATGTAATGGGTCTTTGAATGCTAATGATTACTTTGATGTATTTTAACAATATTTTATGTTGTTTGTCCCATTGAACTTTTGCAAGTGGAGAAATAATGAGTATACTTACTTACTTACTTACTTACTTACTTACTTACTTACTTACTTACTTACTTACTTACTTACTTACAAGCATTTAATGGTAGCAATTTATTTTTCGTATCATATATTTCTCTTATCTCTATTTATTTTTCATTTCATTTCGCAGAAACAAATCGGCAGCTGTTGCAAATCGCTCAGGGACAGAATGGTTGCTTTGCATTTTTCCCCCAAGATCTGTCAAGCTTTTTCAATGATTTTCTTTCAGGGTTTGGTGGCGGACAAAGCCGCTGCATCCATTAACGTCAACCAGGTTATGGAAGCAGGAGAGAAACTGCATGCAAGTACTTCAGCTGAAGGCTGTGACATCATCAGGCAGCAGAATAGGTATTACTTTCATTGTCTGTGATACAAGACAATTTAGTAGCTATGTCTAATATTATTATGAAAATGATTGGCAAAGTTCTCTAACTTCATTTGATCGGTACTCCATCTCCAGTTAGACAGGTCAGATGTTCACTGATATCTCTATGCAAATACATCAAGAATACTTGTAAATAATAATAGAGGCACAGTCGCACAACTCACCGGGGTCGAGGACGACTGATCTGACGTATTTACATTAGTTTCAGTTGTGGGAAACAATTAGCACATTATGCCTGTGTTTGTCAGGCGTTCTCTGTTCATCGCGCACAGCCAACTGGTGTTGCACTGTTTGAAACGAAAATAAATGATAGTTTATTTGTAATTATAATAATAATAATAATAAATAATAAAATTGTAAGACCTTTCCAGACTTTTGATTTTATATTAGGCGATAGTGAAGTCCCTGAGGGATCCTGTATACCTCAGGGCAAAAAATGAATATAATAATAATAATATTATTATTAATAATAATATAATGATAATGATAACAATAATAATAATTAATAGTAATGATTATAATAATAAATACCTACTAGTTTTCTCTTTTCGTAGCAATTGGTTTGACAGTTTTACTGATTGCCATTGCTTTGATTTCTTATGATTGGTCGGTTTGTTCACAGGGCTTTAAGAGAAAGATGGGAGAGGTTTACAGACGATCTGAACGAGGCTGAACAGAACTCCAATCTGCTGTTGGTTAAGCTGTCGACGTTAGAAGAGGGCTGCCAGCAGTTTTCACAATGGATGGATGGTGTTAAGGGGAAGATCGCAGGGTACGATCTCCAGGCCACACTCAACGAAAAGAAAACTCAACTTCAGCACTTCAAGGTATCCTACAACAGATCACAGATATTGCAGATTTATTTATGCTTTCTTAAGCCCAATTGTACAGTGAAATTATTAGAAAAACAATATTTGAGAAATTAAATTGTTTTGCATGTTGTTGTTGTTTGAAGAATGAAATTGTTTTGCATGATGTAAAAAATTTAAGTTTTGCATGTTGTTTGGAACCTATGCGCATTCAATTAAGCCTTTGCACTTGCATTCTCTTATTCTTAATCTTATTTATGAAGCTATCTTAATTACAGTACTGTTGAAGTCGTACTATTTAAATATCTAATTGTGTAACCATAAAATTGTTTTAGAATCATATCTTGGTCGTGTCTAACATTGTCGCATGAACTGTGGCAATTGTGGATGTGTTCTGGCGTTAAACGAGTTTCAGTTTAAGTAGCAATAAACTGTATAAACTAGTGATGAGAAACATGCTGTATACATGTTGACTCCAGGCTCTCTGTGAAGACGTGACATATCACGAAAAAGTGTTGGACTCCGTGGTCGGACAGTCACGTCCTCTTTCCATTTCTGCCAAGTTCCAGACTCCTAAGGAAATTCAATTACTTAATGACCAGTACAAGGAACTGTTCAAGGCCAGCAAGGCTCTGCTGAACAAGGTAACTGAGGCTGTTGATGACCACCAGAAGTTGGAGGATATACACCAGAGAGGTGTCGATCTGCTGTCATCTGTGGAGGATTTACTGTCCTCTGTCAAAGATGAAACTGGAAACCAATTCATCGTTCAAAAGAAGCTGGACAAAATGGAGGTTTGTTGTGCTTGAAGGTTCATCATAGATTCTAAGTTACTTTTGTCTCTGCATAGTAAAACGAAGACAGCACTCACAGCATTCATTCATTCATTCATTCATTCATTATTAGAATTTATATAGCGCCTCTTCAAGAAACTACTCAGAGGCGCTCCCAGCCCAGCCACGACTAAGGAAAAGATTTAAGGGACTTGAGATATAAAGATTGACTGGTCAGGTGGAGGAGATGAAGGTTTGGGGGGAGGTCATTAGCAGCCATACAATACAATGTAACACGACTGTATTTGATGAATGACTCTCCCTCCAAAGCTCAGAAGTGCTCACGACCATATTATTATGACAGAAGATTGATGAAACAGAGCAATTGTGTGTGCAAGATTTTCTCAGGGTTCAGTACTGTACAACAAAGGTTGAAAGTTGGTGCTATTGAAAAGTTTTGGCGTACTTTTTCTTCTGGTTCTCTGACCCTATATTTGTTCGACGTTGTAATTGTAATTGTTATTGAATATTTATATAGCGCCGCTTACAGATTCAGTAGCGCTCCCGTTGCCATTCCTCACAATGTTGGGCCTCATCTTTAAGATTTCCATAATTCACTTTTCATCATCCAGTCCAGCATCATATGTCACGGTCTTCCTTTTGTTTGTTTCACCTTCATTTTTCTATCTGACATTAACATGTTTATTTTCTGTTCTTTACAGGATGCTAAAGGACTCATTTCCAGCTTTGACCCTCTTATGCAGCAGATTACTGGTTCTTGTGAGTCGGTTTTGACGTCCACTTCTGAAGCAGGACACCTGATACTGAAAGCAGACTTAAAAACGCTCTCAAACAGAAATGAACAGATCCTTGCGAATATCGAGACTGTAGCGGCAAAGCTGAAGTTGTCACTGCGCAAGTTTGTTGAGCTTGAAGGAACGCAGCATGACTTAGAGCACTGGTTGCAGTCTGTTGAAGTCTCGCTCAAGACGATTGAACTCAAGTCAAGTCTGGAAGAGAAAAGGAAAATGACAAACGAAATACAGGTAAGAAACATGTCAGTGAAAATGGCACTTTAACAATGAGCGTTTACTAAAAGTGACTTGAGAACCGATGCAGCTGTTAAAGGTTCTGTTAAATTGGCTGAATGTTAAAGGTTCTGTTAAAGTGGCTGATACTTTCATCAGTCACCTGATAATGCTTTTGCTGTCACGCCAAGTAGCTGCAATCATCCGCGATATAATTATCACGATGTTTTCAATTGTTTTTATTCTGTAGGAAACTGCAACCGCTGTCGATGCAAAGAGTGATGCATTTGAATCAGTCGCAGATGCGACTCGTATTCTTATGCAGTCAAGCGGGGATTCTGCAATCATGAAGCGCACAGTCAAGCTCACCAATCAGCATAAAGTCATCCAGAAATCAGTTCAGGTGAGATTCTGCACAACATATTTAATTATCAGCCAACAATACCTATGTACCTGCCATTGTTTGATAGCTGTTGTCTCTGCCAGTTGATGAGAGGTGTCAAAGAACCTGTGTAGAGAGTTTAGGTCTCCCCAGATTTATTAGCAGGACATGGGGAGATGCTCATATTCAGTTTGTGAGTCTTTTAGTGGACAATTCAGAGTGTAGATTTGACAAGAGCCTTTGCCTGAAAATATTTCTCCGTAGTTGCCTACTCCTCTCATTTCATTATCTCTTGTGCCACCACCAACGATTTCTTTCTAGTAATAACTAATTATTTTTTTATTATTAGAAATATTTTTAAGTAGGCTAACATGCTTCTTTCGAAGACTTTATGAAAACATTTGTGCCTGCAAGGTTGTTTCTTTTCAGTTATGCGATTAGATGTTTAATTACGAAATAAAATTTCTTTAGCGAAAAACATTCTATATTGATAAATCAGCTAGTATTAGTATCTACCGGCAAGCGTGAATGAGAATTTAAACAAGTGTAACTTTTAGATACATTTATCATATTCAGAATTATTGATGTAATAATCAATCATTGATTTTCATGGCATGTACAACTGTCCTCTTCGACTGTATAATTACATGATGCTTCCTTGACGCACATACCATACATATATACAAGGACGCCGTCCATGACCGTCCTGCCACAATTTAAACCCTGCCAGGACCCACTTTGGACTACTCTTGTGGACACGGTAGAACTAGAATTTTTTATAATAATAAAAAATTATTTTTATTAATAATAATTTTATAATTATAAAGCATCTACTACATCTACAATAGTTGCTCTGGTCATTTGCAAATATTTATTGTTTTTGTACAGGATTTTCTTGCACGCTGGAATGCGTCTGTCACCGAACATTGTCTTTTCGATGAGAAAGTGGACGACTTAATTGTGCGGATGGAAGAAATAAAGGACAGAATGAATGCCATCTCTGACCTTTCGACCACTGGTCAAGGTCTTTCGAAGACAACCGACGAATGCCAAGTGAGTCCCATTTATTTATATAGAGAACGATTTCTCAGTACTATAAAGAGCACAGCTGACAGACATTGATATGTGCACTTTTCTTGTGTGCACTTTTCTTATGTGCACTTTTCTTATGTGCACTTTTCTTATGTGCACCTTTCTTATGTGCACTTTTCTTGTGTGCACTTTTCTTATGTGCACCTTTCTTATGTGCACTTTTCTTATGTGCACTTTTCTTATGTGCACTTTGCTGCTTCGTTTGTTGCAACGTTTCTGCATGTTATTTAAAAAAGATGCAATTACTTGCAGCATTCGCAGTGCTTGTTAATTGTTTTTTTTTATATTGCAATGTCAGGGTATAGTAGTGCCTGAATTTCTGAGAAATCAACATTTACACTACTTAAGTTATGAAATGCACATTTCTCACCGTGACAGTTGGACGAACATGGTTGTTTTTTCTGAAACATGGAAGATGTGATTGTATTACATTTAAAAAAAATTCATCCGCTTGTTTCAGACTCTGACGACTGAAAAGATTTCTGGACAGGAAGAAATGAACGCGGTCGTTGTTCAGAGTGAGAAACTGTCGGCTACAACGGCAACTCTTGGACGAGAACAGATTCGACAGCAGGTGTTCGGCTTAAAGAACGAATGGAACCTGTTGCTGAACGACGCTGACAATCTTCAGAAGAGAGTGGATGGCTGTAGGATCCTATGGCAGAAATACAGAAAGGATGTTGAACAGCTGAAGCATCTTTTAACGCTTAAGGATAAGTGGATTACTGCAGACAAGCAGCATTTGAAGGATAGTTTAGAGGAGAAACGAGAACAACTTCAGGCAAGAAAGGTGCGTTGAGACCTGCTTGATGATTGCGTGATGATTGTGTTGTACTTGTTTTACATTTCTCTTTTGTGTCTGAACATTTATGTAATACCTTTAAAAGTTGTTAAAAGACAGTGTCTAAAATTTTTCAGGTGTATATGTTCATACGCAGGTACACATCCATAATTCTTTATGTATGTATTCATTGTATTGTATGTATGTATGTATGTATGTATGTATGTACGTATGTACGTATGTATGTATGTACGTATGTATGTATGTATATATGCGAACTTGTTACACCGCCCCTTCAAGATGTCTACACAGAGGCGCTCCCAACTACAGCATGACACTGAATTGGAGTTTCACACCTAAGCACATGAGCAATTGCGAGTGAAGGACTTGCTAAGATTCCTACACGATGGCTTGAGGTGGTTTCCAACCCGCAACCTTCCAGCTTCAAGGCACCGAACGTAACCCTACACCACTTTACCCCCACAACATGCATGCATACATGTTTTTGTCTTCTTAAAAGAGCAGGCCAAAGGTGCATTGGTTCGTTATCAACAGTGGTTCAAGCGATGAAACTCCAACTTGCACCCTCAATGTGTTGTAACTGATATGAACTTTCTGGAGTGCTTTGCTGTTTTCAAGCATGCTTTGGAGAGTTGATTATTTGGATACTTGACTGTTACAGTACTGCTTGAGCCAGCCTTCTTCTAATTAATTTTCTCTGCTGTTATCATTTGAAACTGATAATTTGATTTCTGCATGGTGTGGTGTTTGGTTATTGCAGGTGGCTGTACAAGATATGCACTCATATCAAAAGCTGATAGACAACGCTGAACAGATGTCAACTGAGTTGAAGCAGATGCAAATGACGGAGTCAGAGTTTGAAGAATTGTCAGCAGTAATCGTTCCAAAGTACACGTCTCTCGTAACGTCTCTAAAGGTAACGTATGAGAATCGTACATGATAAGAATTCATGAGTGATTGTTGCTCCAAATGGATTTATACTAAGCATTGCTGAATATGGATTGATCGGCAAGCGTACATTGACACTGAAACTGAACAATAGGCATAAGCTCAAGTTTAAATAGATCAGCTGGTCTTTATTGTAATGTAATTGATTGCCAAGTATGCTTTGTTTTGGTCACTGTTAAAATGTTCATCAGAAAGAAAAATTATATTTGTTACTGTACTGATTTGTATAAAAACTTACTCCATGATACAATCTTCTGCCAATAATTATACCTTTTGTTCTCATATCATATGCCAGACACTATCAGCAATAATTATCCAGAAATGCATACAGACGGATCAAGTCTGTACAAGTTATCTAAGGCTTATGTTTATATTGAGTGCATCAACCATGCTGTTTGATTATAAGTAAAATCTTGCTGCTTCATTTAATTTTTTGCAGGCGACTGAAAACGATTCAATTCGATTGGTTACGGAGCACACAGATTACGTCATTCAGTATTCCGCTGTTACCGACCTACTCCAAGACACTTCAAACCTTGTCAGGTTCTTCGATGCAATTGTAGTCGACAAGCATTCGACTAAAACGTGGCAGCAGCGGATCCAGGAGGTTGATACTGTTGTGGAGGACGATGAGGTCAAACTGAAAGAGTATTACAGACTGGTCAATGCCACGGTGATGAATACAGGTGCAAATGGAAAGCAGTTGATTGGAAAAGAAAAGAAGGAGGTGGAAGAAAGGTGGGCAGGGATCATGTTGGTTATCAGACAGACGAAGCAGAAACTCAAGATGAGTTCGGAGAGGCTGGATGATTTCGACGACTGCCTCGAGAAGTTTAGCGAGTGGAATAAAACGGCGGAAGCTAAGGCGAAGGCTTTTGTTCCGGTTGCTACCGTGGAAGAGAAACGTGTCAATGTAAACGCGCTTCAGGTAATTTCGTGTTTTTTAACTGGTTCCAGGTGAATAGCTTTTATTTTATCGTTTTTACTTTGTTTCAGTTCAGTGAAATTCAGCTCATGTGGTCTTGGCGAGGACCCCTGACGCACTTTAGAACCAGGGCTGTTTTAAAGGAATTTTTAGAACTGCACAACCCCTTCTTTCCTTTCCAATCCTCCATGGTAAATTAATTCCAATCGGAGGAGAATGACTTTTTTGCTAGTTTTAACTGTAGCCTACAGAAGTGCTTTTACAACAGCACAGATCCATTTAGAACTGCACATTTCGGGTACAACTGCACATTAAAAAAGCTCTGTTTGGAACGATTTTAGCCACCATCATTAAAATAATACTATGCTAGTCAATTATAAATTATTTTCTTTAAAACAGTTTTTTTCTGTAGATATTGAAAATATTAAATTATGATTTGAATGTAATAATAGTTGGCCCCACTTTGTATGCCCATCCTAGCCATGTATAAGTGCTTTCTGCAATCACTCCACTTGCGTGGTTGGCACTATTCGGTTACTTTTGTGATTGAATTGAGTATTTTGATTTTAAATACCAAAGACTTGTTAACATCAATGATTTTTGTTTGATATTGAGTCAAAAAGTTGTATGCATGGCTTCAATTCTATTTGAATGACATTTAAATAAGCATTATGCGGTTTTCTTTCGCCTGTTGTATCTGTAAGTCGTAGGTCAAGATCATTTAGTTACAATATGTGATTGTAGAATTTATTGAAAGAAGTGAAAGAAAATGGGGCTCTGCTGAACAACCTTCTGGAAAAGCAAACTGTATGTTTTCAAACCTTTTAATTAGACTATTCTAAATTTGGAATATTTCTTATTAAATTTCAACTCAGTTAAATGGTTTATAGAAATGATCCATTTCCAATAATTAAGCAACAGGTTGCTCTGCATGCTGTGCGTAAAATAATAGTTAAGCGCTGCTACTAGTTAGATTAGCTTATAGTCTTGGTTTTTTAAATAAAGGTTTTGTTGGTATACATTTCCTCTGACCTGAAAGTGGTTACCAGTACTCAATAGTAGACATTTTAACATACTAGAACCACAAATTATTTGATGTTCACAGTTCAATATACCTAAATTCTTATGGATGATTGCAGTATTCAAAATATCTCCTTATGAAGCTTGCCTAACTTGATTAAAATAATTTTGTAAGAAATTAACTGAAATTAGTTACGACTGATTCCCATGGCATGTGAGTTTTAAATTTGTTTTTGGAACATAGCTCATCACAACTTTTTTTGCTATACAATTATTTGCTTCAGAATTTTCTGGAAGGTCAGAAGTCTGGCGGTGGAAATTACAGTCAGACATCATCTAGAATTAAATCATCTACTCAGCAGATGACGACCAGATATCAATCGCTGTTGACTACAACTGAGGTAGGAATGCCCGATTAATACTCTAGCTTGGAACATGGTGATTAGTTGGAATGTATCATATGCTTTGACCACAATGATGACATTGGCAACAACAGCGATGATGATGACGACGACAATTACGACTATGATCATAATCATATCGGTCATGATGATGATGATGTTGCCAAAGATAAAGATGAAGAATACAATACTGACAATCATGAAGCTGAAGTTGCTGCTACTGCTGCTGCTGGTGGTGGTGGTGGTGGTGGTGGTGGTGGTGGTGATGATGATGATTATGATGATGGTGATGGTGATGATGATGATGATAATGATGATGATGATGATGACGATGATGATGACGATGACGACGACGACGATGATGACAATGATGATAGCGATGACTTGCAAGTGAACAATCGTGAAACAGCAATGGTGCGATGTAGTTCAGTCTATCTGGTTTACAAGTGGAATTCAGTTGGAGTTTTACTTTCTTTAGGGTCTTTTGAAGAATGCACATCAGAACCTTGGACAACATGAACTTTACTGTACTGCTTACGACTCAGCGCGTAGTTGGTTACTTAGAGCAAAGCAGAAGTTCAACTCGTGCACTGGATTGATCAACGCCAAGGATGATGTACAACGAAAGCGAATCATAGTTCAGGTTAAAAAAACTGCATGCACAAATAATGTATTCAAGTTATTCTAGATATTAAATTCTGAATTCTGGAGCTGTAAATGAAAAAGCACAAGATACTATTTTATAGTAGTACTATACTACCTATGTGGAGTATAACATGTACGACAGATCAAACTGTACCCTATTTAAGTCAGATCGTTGACTGGAATGCAATTGTACATTAGGGACCAGGTTGATATAAGCTCTTAGCTTTTGCCGGGCTTCCTGTTGCTTAGAGACCATTCTGTATCCACTACTTGTACTCATATTCATTTTGTTTCTTTGGCAATAAATAAAATAGAAAAAATAAATAAAAAAGAATTTCTGTTTGATCGACAGGAGTTGTCCGCTGAGAAAGAGGAAGGACTCGGTCTGATCAGTCAGGCTGCTGAAGCGGGAGAGAAACTGCACCCGTCGACTTCGGCAGACGGTCGAGAAACCGTCAGACATCAGATTCGTTCGTTGAAACAGGAATTCGAGGCATTTTTGGACAACGTTCATGGGTCACAGAGAGAAGTGGAAGGGTTGCTTGTGGAGTGGGGTTCATTCGAGGACAGTCTGGAGCAGCTGGGAAGATGGTTGGATGGAAAGGAGTCGGTTCTCGGAGGGTCCGTTCCAATGCACAGTGTGCTGGAGGACAAGAAGATGCAGCTGCTCACGTTCAGGGTGATTTAATAAATAAATAAATAAATAAATTAATTAATAAATAAATAAATAAATAAATATATGTATAAATAAATTTTAAAAAAATTGTTCATGGTTATTTTTCTTAAAAACCTATTTACAAAATATTTTTATCTGCGTAGTGTCATCATAGTCTGGCAGTGGGGTGCCACTTTTTGTCATCCTTTTTTTCTTTTTTGTTCAGGGTGATTTAATAAATAAATAAATAAAATTTGCCCACGGTTATTTTTCTTTAAAAACTATTTACAAGAAATTTTATCTGCATAGCATCATTATGGTCTGCAAATCGGTACCACTTTTGTCATCCTTTTCCTTTCTTTTAACAATTATTGTTTGATTAATTAGTAGCATCTGAGAAGTCTTTGCTTTGATTTTGTTTTCTTGCTTTCTGTGTCTGTATGATTTTGCAGTCTTTATGTCGATATCGGATTTCCATCTAGCGTTAAGCCCTCTATAGCCTATAAACATAAGCCTTAGATAAAAGTACAGACTTGATCCGGTTGTATGCATGTCTGTGACTATGAATGCTGATAGTGTCTGGCATAATTTTTTTATTATGATAGCAAAAAGATATGTTGGTAAAAAGTGGTTTGATGACATAAGTTTTTATCAAAATCAGAACAGTTTTTGCTAATTACTTCTACGACCTGCTGCTAATCAAGAGTAACTGGTTGGTGGTTTTTCACATTTTTCACTGATGAGCACTAGTGTGTATCCATGTAATAGAGACAATTAACATCAATAACAATTTGTATGATTTCAGAACCTGCTGCAGGATATTCTGTCCTACCAGCATCTGTTAGATGGCATTGTTAGCAAGGCTCAGGTGATGGCTCAGACTACGAACGACTTGAGCATCATACCTACCATGAGTCGCATGAATGATGTCTACGTTCATCTCTGCACCATTGCTAAGGTAAGTGACTCTTTCTTCAGCTGCTGGTACATTCACTCATGCATGACTTGTTTTTCATAGACTTCTGTAGCATTCCATGTGCAATGTGCATCATAATTATGTTAGCCGTTTGCAGTTGTGGGAAAATTCAGACTATGACGCACATTGTTAATGACTGTGTAATAACGCGCTTTCCGGGTGGAATGCCCGCCCTGCACGAGGCCGATGAGACTGCTGTTGAGTGGCTATGCGTGAACGGCAAAAGCTAAATAAATAAATAAAATGTTAGCCCCACTCAACACAAACCTGGTTTTGCCATATCACCACACATTTACTACACTCTGGTCAGTAAAGGGTTAAACTCGATGTACAATTAATGATTTCTTCAATTGATTTGGTCTTCTGTTATAAGGAAAGAGTCGATTTCTATGAGGACATAGTAAAGGATCATCTTGCGTACAACTCGGCCATCAATAGTTTAAGGGATTGGCTGAATATGGCACAAGAGAAACTAAAACTACAGCAGGACATTTCCGGAGACATTTCGGAGATACAGAGCAGACTGGAGAAACTAGAGGTAGGATAATAATCTCATCTGATAATGATTTCTGTATGACATGTTTTCATGCTGCACAGTTCATTTTTTCCTTGATTCCACATGTTGCTAGTTAAATTTAAATAGTGTTACTTAAAGAGCTGATCCTAACTCAGTGAAACTACATTTGAACTGGATTGTGTGCAATGTGTTAGGCCTCTATGCCAATTTCTAGCATAAGTAGGTTCACTTTTTTATTTTGTATAGTAAAGAACTGTGTAGCCCCATTTTAGCTGCATTGTTCGTCTTTTCTGGGTCTCCCAAATCATCTTTAAAGATTATGTTTATTGCCAAAATCGTAAATTGCTCGTTCAGGATATGAAATGAAATAAAATAAAAATGGTAAATTTAATCCATACAGCACAAGCTACCTGCAAGCATTAAATTGGTATTACAGTACTGTTGCAGGTATGAAAAATGTATCTAATCATTACTGTATGTCTGTTTAGGTGTCTGACAGTTTGGTGAAAGAGGGTGAAGCGAAGTTGAAGAAAATCACAGATTGCAGTGAGAAGGTCATTCCAAACACGCTGACTGAAGGTCAAGACGTTATTTTTAAGGAAGTTCACGACGCCCACAATCAGCTCACACATCTGCAAAATGTCGTTTCTAAGGTAATCAGTTTAGATCTATGGTATTAGATTGTGCAAAAGTTATGGCATTTTGTGCACACTAAATTGTTTCCTTCTGTTTTCCAGATTACATAATTATTTTTAATTAATTTTTTTCCTGAATTTAGGCAACGTATATGAAAACTACAGTGTTTTCTGGTTGCATGATTACAATTCACTCAGAGTGATGCTATTTGATTAGGTCAAATAGAAGTTTTACAGTTACTCGTTGTTACCATAAGATTAAAAAATAATAATAATGGTGCTATAGAAGTGATTAGATTTGTTGACGTGGTGATTGTCGTAGTCAATTCCTTGATTCCTTCATGATTACTGTAAATCCATTGATTTTCGTAAATGGTTCCTTTCGGTGTCAACTAAAAATTATCAGCAGAATTCTTAATTATGCAATCCTAATTATTCTGGTTGATGCAATTCAGTCACTGTTAATAGATAAGTTTAGGCAATGATGATACAGGAATTGCAGTACTACTGCTTCTCTGTGTGTTTTTGTGATGCTATTTGATTGGGTCAAATATAAGTTTTACAGTTATTCGTTGTTATTGTAAGATTTAAAAAATTGCTAAAAATTATTACAGATGAAGACAGAACTGGAAAAATGTGTCGCCATCTGGAAAAACTTTGAGCAAGTGGAGAATGGTTGCCGAACAGCAATACGAAGTTCTGAAACGCAGCTAAGAAATGTTGAACTTCAACCAACATTAGCGACAAAACGGGAGCAACTGTTACAAATCAGAGTAAGTTGTAATCATAATCATGCTAGGTAACTTATTCCAGAAACGTGGACCAACCATTGCAAGCTTTTATGGCAGTACTGTAGAAATTCTAGCCATAGGGACAACCACATTACAAACACCTCGTGTGGCAGAGCGAAGGAATCTACGACCTGCAGAGTGCAACTCATTTGTTAATATATGGTTTTTGACAGGGACTTACTCTTTAGATGTGGGCTTACCTACATTAGAACTGTAGTGAACCATTTCATTCAACAATGATGTAGTTTTCTTTCTGTTATGGTTTATCTTGTGCCGATATGACTTTAATTTGGTTTATTTTTATAGCGGCTGCTGGAGGAATTCAGTGTCTACATTTCAAAAATCGAAGATCTAAACACAAACACAGATATTCTTATGCGGCTGACGACAGACGCGTCATTGTCTTCTCATGTCGACCAACTGTCTGCAAGATTTCACCATCAACTATCGATCGTCAAGGTAAGTCAGCAGCAGTCGGCAGTGAAAGTATCATAGCCACAGCTTACTTATTCACTCAAAATATTGTCTAGTTATTAATCTGATTGGGTTGAGTGCTGCAGTAGAGCATAGGTGATTAGGTGAATGTAGTAATATCATAATCAGGTGAGCGAAGGTTGATGCCCACCAAGAAATTGAGTTCCTCAAATACCTTTTTACCAAATACAGAAATTCAGACGTTAAAAATTAGGTTGCTCGAATATCTTTTACCGATAGCAGATATACAAATATTGAAAAATTTTGTTCTTTAAATATCTTTTACCAAATGCAGAAGTACAGATATCAAGAACATAATTACATTCCTTTAACTGGAGTGCTACTATGAAGCCAGTAATGTTTTGTGGATGTCAATAAATCAACGAATGTATCAGTATGTTATCTCCAGTGCCATACTAGATACAGTGTAAGTAAGTAAGTAAGTAAGTAAGCAGCCTTTATCATCATCTGACAAGCACACGTGCATTACATTTCATAAACGATTACATACATTTCAAATAAATAGTAAGCTATGAAAGATATAACATGTAGATTTTTAAATCACACATGCACAAATAAATAAAATTGAACGTACATCTGTTGACAAAACTATTTACGTTGTTGATCTTTTCCTTTATTTAGGAAGCAGTGGCTTTATGGGAGAAATACGTCGCAGACCATCAGTTGTTTGAAGAGCACAAGCAGAATTTCATTGAATGGCACCGAGACGCAATATCACGATTGAAGCTCTGTGTTCCAAGCAGAGAGATGAAGTCTACCCTCGACGCAAAGCTCAACCGACTCAGAGAACTTTCGGTGTTCAAGGACGAGGGGTTTTCCCGACTAGAGAACACTGTCACCCAGTCGGAGGTCGTGTCTCGTAGCACTGCTGCGGCCGGCAGGGATTCGATAAACCGGAACATTATTGACTTTCAAGGAATCATCAAGGACCTTGTTTCGTCAGTGAATGCTACGAAGGAAAAGCTGGAGCTTGCTTTGTTGCTGGAGGGATCGTTTTCCAATTCCATCGTGCAGTTGACTGAATGGTTGCGTAATACAGAGGATGAAATAAATTTCCTCGGGGAGTTGCCGGCAATGCTGATGGAGCAGAAAGTGCAGCTGGAAAAAGCAAATGTGAGGAATCTGCCACATGTGGCTATTTTAACAACCGGTACATGTGTAGTGGTGGCATCGTTGCCTTGGAGCCCGAAGGTTCGAGGTTCGAATCCACCTCGCCGCGCAAGGACCTTGGGCAAGTCCTTCACTCACAATTGCTCAGCACTTCGGCGTGAAATTCTGATGCAGTGTCCGCTCTGCATTCGGGAGCGCCTCTGAGTAGAAGAGCTTGAAGGGGCGCTATAACAAGTGCACATACAACAAACAAAATTAATTAATCCATGATACATACCTGCAGTGTGTATCTTTGAGCAGGTATACCTTGGAAGTTAAAGGGATGAGGATTAGCTGTGGATGTAATCAGATAATTATGTCCCTCTGTCATGTCTAATCGGCAGTGGACTTTTCAGTTCCAGCTTCTAGTTCTTTCTTCATTGATCTGGAAAGGCATGGCACATGAGGGTGAACAGTTTTTAGGTGGGACAATGAAAGTCCTTGACAATTGATTAAAAAAAGGTAATTAATATGTGTTAGTTCATAGAATGCATCGACTGCTACTCGTAATACATGCTGCTAGTTTTTACCTTTGAATTTACGTCATTTTATTGTAATTATGCATTTTTCCAATTTTCAGGTTTTGTCTTCAAAAATTCTTGGCCAGAAATCTGAGGTTGTTGTCCTGAAACAGACTGCACAGAAATTGGTTGACGCTGGCTTTGATGAGAAAGACGTTGAAGTTGCAGAAACACTAGGCGATAAGTTCGATAATGTTTCAAAGCGGGCTGAGGTAAATTGATTTTTTTTTATTCCTGCTCTTATTTAATCGGAGAAAGATAGGCTAATAAGCAAAGCCCATGAAATTAGATTTAAATCTTTCCTAGTATTATTTTGTGAATTATGCTGAGCAAAGCATTAAGGTAATATAATTTAGAAAGATTTTGATGTGGTCGGCTGCATGTTAAGTATGCACTACAGTTATTGCATTAAAGAATAAAATATATGATTTCTACAAATTTTAATGCATTAAAAAATAATGATATATGCGATGAAGTAGTTCTCCAGTTGTACAAATATTTTGTGATAGTTAAACAAAATGGAAATGTTATCAAATTTATTAGGCAATTGTGAAGAAATGCGAGAAGAACGTGATGGAACACCTTGCACTCCAAGATGCTTTCAACAAAGCAGCTGACTGGCTGAATGTAACAAATGAGAAGCTGCTTTCTTGTGCTGATGTCGAGGGCGACTATCACGTGCTGATGACAAAACTTGATAGACTTCAGGCAAGTTTTGTGCTTAATAAATTGAGAAATAATGAAAGCCAAACAATTGAAAATTGCATGTTCATCATCATTAGCATATTTGATCTTTAAACGGTATTTTATCATATAAGTAAAATAAGTATTGAAATTTCAATGCACGATTTTTCTTTAACGACCAAATGTTTTTTCTCCGTTTCAAGGATTTGCTGAAAATGTTGCAAGAGGGTCAACTCCGACTGAAGGAGGTCATCGCAGGCTGTGATGTAGTGATGAAGGTTATAAGCGAATCAGGACAGGCCAAGATCAGAAAGGACGTTCTCTCATTGACCAATGATATCGATCACAGGAACTCTGCTATACAAGAAAAATCCCTGCAGCTGAGTTAGTCTTGTGTTTTATGAATTCTTATGGTGTAGGCATTCGTATGGTGTCTGTCTATTCGTGTACAATTCAAACTAAACCGATGAAGATAGATTAAGAAATTTGAAGAAAATTGTTGAATATTTAAAAGCAACTTTTGCGACTCTTCGAGTCTTGCAGGTTTTTCTATGGTTAACTTTAACCCTAATCATAAAATCGGCATGAATTTCTCGTTGGCACTCCAAAAAGCTAAGTGCGAAAATTGCCAAGTTCTGCTTTTTTAAAACCAAGTTCTGCTTAGTAGGTGTCAGATGTGCAATTATAATTTTTCAGTAAAGTTATGTTAACACTAAACACGTCGCAATGGCATTATTGCTTTTAAATATTTCAGAAGCGGCTGCTGAAATATGGAAGCAGTTCAACGAAGACTATGAGGAAGGAAGCAATTGGTTAAGGAACATGGAAAACAAAGCACGTCAGAGCTTTGCGCTCAAATCATCGCTTGCTGACAAACAGCAGACACTCGACGACTACAGAAAATTTGTGGACGGCATTGAAAGCCGTGCGGATCATTTCAGAGAAGTTAACAGAATAGTGCAGGTTCTGCTCGAGAACTGCTCAGATGCGGGTTTCATTGAGCAAGTTGCTCAGTTCAAGTCTCGCTATGCAGCGCTCGTAGAACTTGCCAAGGTGACTATCTTCTTCCTTGTTTGCGTTACTTGTGATAGTTTATTTTGTTGGAAAAACGACAGTAGGCCATTAGTTATTGGACGATCCCTCTATGTTGGTCATGTGACTGTTAAGCGTCCTCTCGCCATGTTGTAGACATCTTGTTTGTTTGATTGGTTTGCTGGAAATTATATTCTGCTATCATATTTGCCCTGCTAATTTTTCAGTCATGAGAGTTTATCATCTGTAAGAGAATTAAGAATTTTCAATGAGAATATAGGAAACTGAAGATTTGTATGAGCGACTATATTGCCGACTATATTAATGACTAATGACTTTATCGGCGAATTATATTAACGACTTTATTAGCGACTATATTGGCGACTATATTAACGAGTATGTTAGCGACCATATTAACGACTGTATCAACAACTATAGGGGCGGTTAGTCACTAATAAAGTCGCTTATATAGTCGTTAATATAGTCATCAATTCAGTCGTTATTATAGTTGTTACATAGTTATATATCTGCCTAGCAATGTATGTGTTTAAGATCAGGTTTTGCATTTTAACTAATCCGAAAATATCTGTTTGCTTTTCAGAATCAGTTAAGAATTATCGAGCATCATGTGGAAGATCACAAGCATTTTCTGAATAGTTGTGATGCGTTTACGAAGTGGTTTAACTCGGCGAACAGTGGACTCGATGAATTCCTTCTTGTCGCCAGGGAGAAGGAGGCTCTTCATGCTCAACTCAATCAGTTTTATGTATGATAACTTATTATTTTTTCTACTTTCAGCAACATTGATTTGTTTTTTTACGTATTGTGCCTAGTGATGTTAAACAAACCGAACACGAATAACTTAATCATAATTAATTAACGTCTGGAATGAGCTTCCTTCATATCTGATTAATCAAACTTTGCTTCATAAATCTCTCTTGTCTTTTTTTGCGGTGGATAAGCTGGGAGCTCTCCTGAGTGGATTTTCTTGAAGGGGTGCTAAATAAGTCCATAAAATTAATGAATTGATGAATAGCTTTTCGTGGACATGATTTAAATATGAGTTATTCTTGGAACTGCACATATAGTCTTAGGTTCTTTATGTCCTTTGCACATCAGCATTTTAAGAGTCTAGAAAAATGCATGCATCACGTAGAACGCATTGTTAAAACAGTGGCTGTAAATTAAGCGACTGCCATTATTTTCCAACTCAGTTGCACATTGTAATCTATCCATTTTTAAAGGCCTAAATTCTTGTTTCATATCTCGTCATTCGTTGTTTATTTTGTGCTATGAAGAGGAACAAGGTGGTGTAGCAGTAAGTGCTAGACCTTGTAACCCAAGACTTTGAGGTTCAAATCTACCTTAAAACAACTGTGTAGCAATCTGGGACAAGTTGCTCACCCGTGTTGTCTGTAAGCTGAGGAAAGCAATGGGAGTCTCTAGGGTCATAAAAGTCAATGGATCTGCCTTCGGGCAGAAAATTCATCATCATCACAGAAATTTGTTTCCATTTCATTTCATTTTATTTCTACTTTCTTTAGGAATTTTCAACGCGAAAGGAAGAGGCCGTCATCCTCATGATTTCCGCAGACGTCTACGGAAAGAAGACGATGCTGAACACGTCAGGCGTTGGTCTGTCGAAAATAGCGGAGAAATTGAACGACATGCAGCGGGAGTGGAACACCTTCCAGGCATCGCTCGTTGAAACAAAGGCGAGGCTGGAGGCGTCGCTGATGAAGTGGAGTGATGTGGACAGTGGCATCAGTCAGCTGCGATGCTGGATGAAGGAGACAGCGAGACGTCTGCAGGAGGCCGATCACCTGTCGACTCTGAATGAAAAGAAGGCTCAACTTCAGAGAACCAAGGTTTCATCCTTAGATTTATTTCGAAATCATGCTTAGTTTTTTTCACTAAAAGTTACACACTTGTCTAGGTACACCTTTCATATAATTCTGGCCGTTAAATGAAAATGATCTTAATTGTATTCATAAATCTAAACTTCTAAAGTGCCACTTGAAAGCCAAGCAGAGGGTGCCAGTATATTAACAAGGTTTCATCTTTAGATTCCAAAATATGTTTAGTTTTTATAACTACAATATTCCGGATCAGGACGTTTGGGCGCCGCCGTTTGGGCGCCGGCCGTTTGGGCGCCGCCGTTTCGGCGCCGGCCGTTTGGGCGCGACGCCGTTTGGGCGCCGGACGTTGCGGCGCGAAAGAAGAACATTGACGTTTGTAGATATAATTACATACGAAAGAGCCTCCTTCCTAACCTTGACGTTTGTAGATATAATTACATACGAAAGAGCCTCCTTCCTAACCTTGACGTTTGTAGATATAATTACATACGAAAGAGCCTCCTTCCTAACCTTGACGTTTGTAGATATAATTACATACGAAAGAGCCTCCTTCCGAGACTATTGTTTATCCCCTGTGAATGTCGACCGTTGAACATTTGAAACTAATTACTGTATCTCTATAACGCTTTTAATAACCATAATCTTTTAAAACATTGGGTTTGTGAACATAAAATCGAACATTGAACTTCTGAAAGTAATTCAGTTCTTTGTGGAATGCTTTTATTTAACATCAAATCATTCCTTTGGGTAACATGATGTGTTAACATTAAATTTAACAATGCACATTACAAAACATAGCTGAATTAAAAATTCCTGGACAAATAAAGAGTTTTAAGTGCTATTTCATTACATAACTTCTTCCGCGCCGAAACGTACGGCGCCCAAACGGCGTCGCGCCCAAACAGCCGACGCCGAAACGGCGGCGCCCAAACGGCCGGCGCCCAAACGGCGGCGCCCAAACGTCACGTACCGACAATATTCAACTCAACCAAGTAGCACACTTATTTACGTACTTCTTTCTTATAATTCTGACTTTGAAATGAAAACTTTGAGAGAATGTGGTAATCCTAATTGTATTCATGAATTCTAAACTTCTTAAGCACCACTTGAAAGCCAATCAGTTCATTCACAAGTTCTGCATCAAGGCATGGGGGGTTATCTAAAGAGTATGAATAGCAGGCTACGGTACTTCTTGATTATCTTTACGTATTCTGGTCAAATTCACCATGCAGGCACCCTGTATTGGATTGATTAAATTTTTATATAAATTTTATTTGCTGTGAGATTTTTATTGGTTTATTTAATATTAAGACTCTCGGCCTTTTTTGAAGGTGGAAGTTCAGCATCGATGAAGACCAGTTTAATTTTTGTTCATGGGACATATGCCTACATCACTATGAGCTTGGTTGTGTCAATTACTTTCATATCCAAGTTTGAAAGTACCTAGTCATTCAAATTGAGTTTTATCTTCATGAACATGGCTGTTTTCAGCAAAATTAGAATTGCCATTTCTGATATTCTGCTTCCCCAAAGGTACATTACTGGTGGGAAGACTAATATTGTTTTTAAAATTAAGGTATTGTTTGTGGTTTTTTGTTTGTCTTTCAGGCACTGCAGAAGGAAGTTGCTGCCAAAGAACATTCTGTGTCTCAGTTGAAGACTGAGGCGAAGGAATTAGGAGACAATGAAAAGTCCTTGACCTTTGACATTGACCTCATTGTTGAGGAATATGAAACCCTGAACTCTCAAGCCATGGTAACTATAATTCATAACTAAATGGTTATTGAATAATTAATTACTTACTACCGGTAACTGCAAACTGCACTGTGCTTTCTCTATTGTTGGCCCTAGGGTATGGAATCCTCTGATTGACTTTGCATCTTATGCCGTTAGGGTTTACTCAGATGTGCTTTATTTCAGCCTTAAAATAGTCCTTTTTAGTCGGGGTTGAGTGTGAAGCACTCATAAGTAGTAACGTTTAAGGGCATTATATAAATTTCCTTAATGAAATGATGAGCAAATGAATTAATAAATATGAAATTATGAATGCCAGTGTTCGGTATATACTGCCGTAATAATTTCTTATAACTAAGAAATTAACACCAGTATTCACATTCAGGGCACTAATTAGACATTAATACGTAGAGAATATTTGTGACTATTCACTTCTGTGTCATCATTGTGGTTACATCAAACGATGTGTCTGAATATTTTTAGATATCACTGACAACTATGGAGGAAACTGTGAATCAGCATGTGAAGTTGAATGATGATTGGGAAGAGTTCAGCAAGTGGTTGAACAGTTCAAAGGAGTCGCTAGCAGTCAGCCAATCAGATGAAAGACTGGAATCAGTTGACAACCGTATAACCACTGTGCTGGTGAGACTATTTCGCCTGTCTCTCAAATTGTTAGAAATAATAAGCGTTTAATCTTAGATTTAGATTAGATTTAGTGTCAGATGAAGGTTGGATTAAAACTTTAGTAAAATTGGATTAAGACTTAGACTACGATTGGGTAAACATCTGATTAACATTGAAGGAAGCCTTATATTAAGATTGAATAAAGTCTTAGGTTAATATTGAAGTAAGCCTCAGATCACCATAATTATGTATTCAGCATTCGTTTGAAAGCTAGCCTCATTAACAATGTGTCACTTTTCCAGACTCTCTTAACTGTGAGATTTTTAAATACTGGTAGCGAAATGTACGTTTTAGAAACTTGAGGAGAGTCTTAGCATTGGAGACAGTTTGCTTGAAGAGGTCATGCAGATGGTTGACCTTGTTTGCGAAACTACTTCTGCGTCTGGATCTTCTCGTATAAAACAAGACGTCGATGCAGTTGTGGAAGATTTCGAGGATTTCAAGACACAGCTCGCAACCTCCAATCAGAATCTTCAATTGTGTAGGAAGTTGCGGGAAGAATATGATGCAAAGAAAACATTGCTTCGCAGCTGGCTGGATGAAATGGGAAGTCGTTTCAAGTCTGATCTTTCGTATGGCATCAGTCTTGAGGAGAAGGAGATGCACTATCAGACACAGCAGGTAATCTGTTTTGATAATGCGAATGTGAATTTATTTTTTACGGATATTAGTGGCTTCTTGGCAGTTCTGCGAGTAGAATCTGCACTGATGTGACCATGACGCACTAGGAGAATTATTATTTTGGCTATAGTAGTGATCAAACCTGAAAAGACTGTTAATTTGAATGTATTTATGATTCTACACTTTTATGTGCCTATAATGAAACTAAGAAGAGGTGTTCGATGTATTGTTGTGATGAGTCTGTGTTTACAATACCAGGCAACATGAGAAAATTTATGCAACAATTGGACGTGTGCTTAGGGTCTATGGCGTGAATAAAATGATGAATCTAAACGTCTTGACACTATATCGTATCATATCATATATGAGAATAATATATAAACCGCATCTTATGGTACTAGATATTTAGTGTGAGAGTGTGCTAATAGGAACGTGGAAACCAATGCAGCTTTTTGTTGAAGTGTAAACTTGAATAAACTGCATTTAAATAAGGCAATGTACTTACTAGTGGGGAATATTCCTCCGCTATATAATCTTCTGTATAATATTTTTTCTGGCAGGGTTATCACGATGAAATTCTAACAAAGCAGGAGGAGTTGGACAGTTTCAATCACAAAGCTAAGGAATTACTGGACAGAATCTCGTCTGTTCAAGTTGTTCAAGAAGTCACTGCAGTGGTGAACAACCACCAAGCCCTACTCTATGCCTCTCAGGTTGGTATCTCAATCAGTCATCCATAACATACTTGATGATTTATCATCAAAATCACCCACAGTGGTTACATGTTAGGCTTCATTGGAAACGTTTAGCCAGATGATATTGCTACTAATACCTGATATTTTTAGAATAAATATTAATTTTCATTATTAATAATTAGGCTGATGATTGGTACAAGGAGCTGCATCATCGTTATTGTTGTTTCTCATGTGTCATGAAATAGCAGTAGGGATAGTTTCAGTAACTAATAAATGCAACAATACCAAAATTCAATATAAGTTAAGGTATAATAACAGCGGGTTAAGCCATTAAACTGGATGTGGTCTTGAAATTTATCGTTTACTATCGCTCACTTGTGTTTTGGTGGTTGTAGGAGCGTCTTAAGAAGCTTGAGTCTGCATATGATGAGCATCTGCAGTTTGATGAGTCGAGCAAGGAGTACAACTCATGGCTCAAAGATATACGAGCCAGACTTCAAAGCATGGAAGATATCGGAGATGAACGGGCGAAAATTGAAACTAAACTTGCTGAACTTTCTGTAAGTTTTTCCATTTGATGTTAACATAGAATTATTGTTATTCTGGTGTTATAAATCACAAGAAAAATTAATCTGGTGTCTGATTCAGTGTTAGAAAATTCTCTAATTATTTGTGAGTCAGTGACATTAAATTACTGAGTTTCATGGAGGAAATTTTATACTAAAGTTTATTAATTCTGTCTTTGGTTAAGTGAGACAAAAATGTTGAGAAATAGCTTTTTGAAGGGAATGTAAAGTGTAAGGGATATTTTTATTGCTTAAAAAACTGTAATGGGTGAATGGGTAGTGGCATTTAGACAATCTAGCAAAGTGGATATTTATGGAAACTGTGGAATGAATTCTTTTCTGATTGAGTTGTATTCAATTGAGGTGATGGTTCACATGATTCAAGCAATTATGGTGCTGCTTCACAGTTTTAGGTTTCAAATTTTTATATTGAACCATGTTTTGTAGTATTTTTATAGAAAATATTGCTAATGGATATGTAGCTGAAAACTTGCATTTTGCGTTTGTTATGTAGCCCAGTAATTTGCTACTATATAAATGTTACTTTACAGGAGATTGAGTCATCATTAGGAAAGGCTCGTGCTAAGATGCTGGCAATTACAGAGCAGGGCAATGTCGTCCTACTCCATTCCAGTCCTGCGGGAGCTGTTAACGTCAGACAGGAACTGAAAGATCTAAGTGAAAAATTTGAAGACGTGAAGTCCGATTTGATGAAGGGAAAGGCGACATTGGAGGGCATGGTCGGAAGCTTTTCACTCTTTGAATACACATGGGAAAAGGTGAACAACTGGTTGGAAAAAGCAGAGGAATCCATTAAAGAATTGCAGCCCGGGATACAACATGGCGACCTGCATGAGAAGAGAGTTCTTCTGGATAAAATGAAGGTTTGTTATATTAAACGCTTTCTGCTCAGTGTCATTAATGTTCTGTCCTTTGGTTGTCACAGGTTATGTGAACTTCTGAAGTTTTGAGGGCATTACTAAAAATCACTAGTATTGTATTGTGTTCTGATTGAGGCTGAAATAGCCAGAGGTCTAATATTATTTGAACCGTCATTTTAAGTTGCATCTGTGTCAGCTTAGTACTTCTAATGAACGGATTGATTGATTAATTGACTGATTGATTGGTTGACTGACTGGCTGATTGATTGATTGGATGACTGATTGATTGATTAACTCTGTAGTACTTTGACCATTGTAGCTGTTAGCAGGACACATCGAGAGCTACAAGTCTGAGCTGGACAACCTCAGCGTTCTTTTTGCAAAGCTTCCTGCTACAACGTCATTTGATATTTCTGAATCGCTACACCGTTGGGAGACTTTGAGTAGCTGTGCAAGTGAGCAACTTGCTCTGCTTAGGCAACAAATAGCAGATCATGAGCAGTACATGAGCGCAAGAACTCAACTTGAACGACAACTGTCTAAGTTAGAATCTGATGTGCGAAATGTTGAGACTAGCCGAAGCACCATCAACGAGCGACTGGATAAACTCAAGGTATTTGGCTGGAAGTTGAATGAATATTAATCTTGATGCCTTTTAACGGTGCTAATATTTTGAAAGTTATAACATTCGTTTTCAATTCAAACTGAAAAGTATGCAGTATGATTACATGATATGGTCATAGCAGATAATAATAAGTTTAACGGGAGTCAATTTGATTGCCTCAACCATCACAGATTGTATTGTCAGACTTTGATACTTTGTAATGCTTTGATGGCCATTAATTGATGTGTGGAAATAAGTAGACTTAACTACTGAAGCAATATACTTTGGGAATAAGTTATTAGGCCTAATTCATCGTGCTGCCTGCCTCACTCCCCGGACTTGACCCGCTGACTTTTGTCTTGATTGAGCACCTGTGAATAAGCTGGTTCCCGTGACTTCGCTTTTGTGGGCGCTGTAGAAATCTCGAGATTACGATTACGATTAAGTACTTTAATGAGGTATGCTATGTTAAGTATCTGGACATATGCATGATGGTACGTACGTATATATCTACATGCGTGCAAGCAATTAAGCGTATTTGCAGCATACAGAATACACTGATTTTTTTTCTTAAAACAATTATTTGACTAAAATTGTTGAATACTTTTTCTTTTACTTTAGTGCTTTAAGTTGACTTAATTAAGTACTTTTACTTGGTTCTATGAATGCTGCTGCTTATTGTTAATGTCATTTTATCTTACACCAGGAACTGAAGTCACTTGTCCCTGAACTTGTGAGTAAGTATGAGGACGTTGCTGCAGTTGGAGGCAAAGTTGTTTCTAGCACTTCAGTTGAAGACGCTGACAAAATTCAGACAGATCTTCAGAAATGTCAGGACACTCTCACATCAATTCAGGAGACCGTAAATAAAATGGAGGAGGATTTCAAACTGGCTAATGGAGGTCTGCTTGAATACAAGGAACGTCGTGACGAGCTGTTGGATTGGCTGAAGGCAATGGAGCTGAGGCTAAAAAAGACGATTGACAATTTGGATTTGAGTTCTTTGGATCAGAGCAACACTGACATGCAGGTATATGTATAGGGTTGTTATTGTCTGTAATCGGTTGGTAACTGTGTGGTATTTTACTGAAACATTGTTTAATGTTTGTACATCGTAGACTTATCGTAGCTGTCACATACCGTAACACATTCCATTTGCCATTATGTTGAAGTGTGTCTTTGTTGTGTGTTATAGGCTATCATGTATGAGTGATTGCCGAAATTGATGTCTGTAATTGAGTGTTGTAATTGTATTGCATTGTATTGCATGAAGACATTTATAAAGCGCCTCTAATTTCGTGCATCTGCTAGTACAGAGAGGTGCTTAAATATACTGGTACTGTTAAAAAAATTAATGTGAGCACTCAGTTATTTAGAAATGCTCATTTGTCATTACTCATCTGCTATGTGTTGAAGTCTGATGCTGATATCGTAAAGTATCACAGGCTAAGCTTTGCTGACTGTCAGCTTTAGTTGTAACAGATATTTGTAGAGAAAAATAGTAAGGAAGACTTTTGTCCGATGACTCAGGATTCCATAATTGCAGCAATTCTGAAAAATACACTTATGCTGGAATAACAGCGCATGAGAACCTTTGCTTAAAATTGATTTTGCTTTTATTCTAAAGGCTCTCTGCAAGGAAGTGCTTGAGAGTCAACATATCCAGAAACTCGTGGAAAAATCAGACATGGTCCACCAACTGTTTCCTGAGGAAGGCATTGATAAAGAAACGGCTGCCTTGACTTTACGTTTCAATTCTCTGCAGACTGACGCCAAAGTCAGTTCTAATAACTGCAAACTTATTCAGAACGTATTATGGTAGAATCATTGTGGTAAAGCATACTGTAGTGTAAAGAAATGAATTTATTTAGTAGAGGATCATAAGTAATCTGCTGCTTGCAATTGGTTCTTTTTGCAATCAGTTGTTACATGTTACTACTAGGGTCAACTAGGATCAACATTGGGTGTTGGACTGTTGGTATTGATCACAATGTGCTGGCACTGGCTGGGAGTAGGCAGAATCAAATTTCCTCATAATAACATCTTTCCGCCTGAGTTGTAATGAAAGCCCTCTGAGCAAGGGGTGCGATATATATTTGTTTTGATTAATTGATTGATTGATTCATTCATTCATTTATTCATTCATTCGTTCGTTCATTCATTCATTCATTCATTGAACTTTGGTGGCAAGGAAAGTGGAGAACAGAGACACGAGGTTGAACATGTGTAACGAACATTTAAATTGCAAGACTATTTAATAAATTCCAGAAACAATTGCTTGATCATTTGCTATGAAACTTAGCATATCTTTTAGAGATAGTGTAGGGGAAACAAGATTATATGCAAGAAAAAAATATCATCAGAATTTGCAAACTACATGAATGAATTTCTGACTTCGTAATTTCTTGATGACTCCCCTATTGATTAATTGATATTTAGCAACTCATAAATGCTTTCTGTCAATTCCTAAGGTGCCTTATTTTGAGAAATATGATGAATTTAGATTTGGTGGTCTGATGTAAACAGGATGTTGAGAGGAGAGTGGCGAGCCTTAAGACGGATGTCAACGTGTTTGTCGAGATGGTCGCAAAGCATCAGAAGCGGTTGATTGGTGCAAAACAATCGCTGGATAAGAGCAGACAAATCAGTGGAGACGATTCGGAAATCGAGCTTAAATTTAACGTGATGCAGGTAACTAGAACAAGACTGGATATTTTATTATTATTATTATTATTTTTATTTTTTTTATTTTTTTTATTTATTTATTTTTTGCCCTGAGGTACTTCATTCTCCCAGGGACTTATGGACTATTATTATTATTATTATTATTATTATTATTATTATTATTTCATTTTTATATGCTCTGTCATTCTGGAGTTAACAGTCATCCTCATCCTCATCAGTTCAAAATACAATACTATGTACGTGTAGTTATAGATGTGGGAATGTTTTGTGAGCTGTTTTTGGTGGCAAAGTAATGTTGCGTTGAAGACTATTCCATGAGGACAGTGCAGTTTATGAGAGAGATTTACTGAATGTATGAACACAGATGTGACAGATCCGGTTTAGTAACGTTTTTGGAATTGGTAAGCTGTTTTTATTTTAATTATGGCCTAATAGCTATGTCATTGGGGTCCATAGAGTTGTACTTTTAATGGAAATTGGTGACCAGGTATAGGCCAAATTTGATCCCCAGAATGTAGCTGCCATTGAAGAAATTATGTTTGAGCTTAGTTACTTATAACTTTCAGTTTGCAACATGATGCTTTTAGACTTCCAGCAGATGTTAAAAGCTAGTGGTTGATACTGCACCTACAATCCTAAATGTTTGAGGTTGTAGCATGGAGATTTGTCCGAAATGCAAGTCTTTTTAAAAATTCTAATTGAAACCATCAGGCATGGTTTGCAGTGGTGTTCGGTGTTTTCAACTGATTGAGTTTCTTTTGCTGTTTTGGAATAGAATTTGATATCAGAACTGCGTCAGGAAGAGCCAATCAACGATCTGACGGCTCAGTGCCAGGCGATTCTAGACCGAGTTAGACCAGGGGAGCGAGTTCAGATCGAAGGACAACTGAAGACTATTGAAGAGGAATACAGGAAACTGATGGAGGATTTGAATTCCACTTCAAACTTTATGAAGTCGTGGATCGAAAAACGCGATGCATACAACAGCTTGGCAATTGGCATTGAGAGATTGCTGTTGGAAATGGGACACGAGAGGGACGTTGTGAGTACGCCCAGCGACCTATCAGCTCGTCTTGACCAGCTGAGCAGATTGAGGGATTCGCTGAATAGACTTAATGGTCGTGAAAAGGATATGACGGAGTTGTCTAGGCTTGCGGAAGATCTTTCTGCTCAGCAACGAAAGGACGAGTGGAAGAAGGAAGCGGCAAAACTCAGAGAAAATTTTCAGACTAGACGAAGACAGCTGGAGGTCAGTTGAATCTTTGATAGGAGTTTCATTCATTCATTAATTCTATGAATTTATTTAGTGCCCTTCAAGAAATTCACTCAGGAGCACCCTAGCACAGCCACGGCAAATAAAAAAGGATTTGAGAGATTTATGAAACAGAGTTTGATTGGTCAGCTTCTTATTTGAATCAGTAGCTGAGATAAACTTTTTTTACTGTCCTTGGAAGTAATTTAATTGCCATAATGATTATCTTGAAGAGTCTTGTTTGAAACAAGTGTTTCCTGTTGCAATTATTTCAGTAAGAACCGGCATAAAATAATTAGTTAAAAAGTTAGATGAATAAAAAAATTGTGCCAATTAGCTTAGGCGTGCTCTGGCGTTTGTTCTGTAACTTAGACAGTACTTGTTTTTATTTTGGTCACTGCATAGGAACTTTGCATATGCTTAAAAGGAATGATTATAAATCATAAATGGCAGACTATCAGATTGGTTAGAGAGCTGGCTTCGTAACTCAAAGAGTGCAGGTGTGATCCAGTCCAAGATGATTACTGTGTAGGTAGCAAGTCTTTCACTTGCAGTTGCTGGTCCAGTGAGGCTTTAGTGGTGAACCAATACCCGTGCTTGCATCTTTAATTGTACGACAGATTTCTGTTGGTTATTGAGAGGACTGTTTGTTGTGATTGTGAAGGGTGTGATCGAGACGCTAGAGACATATTGCGGTTTCCAGCAGAGTTACACCGATGCTTTGTGCGACTGCGAAAGACGACTTGTCACGATGTCGATCAGATTCACAGCGCACAGATCCGTCTGCATCCGAACGTTCGAAACAACTCGACTTCAGAACAGTGAACACAAGGTACGATCGATTGCCTTGAAGATGGACACGTAATGTAATGTAATGTAATATCCCTCGTATTGCAATATACATTCATTTATTCATTTAAAAAATTTATATATAGAGTGAATTCAGAGTCAGTTGCCTATCCACTCGACATGTCATTTGAGAGTTACTACTCAGGAGTGCTCCCAACCCAACCCTTGCTTAAAGATTAGAGTTGAAGTATCAAAAAGAACCTTTGACATCAAACACTGAGCCAGAGCCTAGGGTCAACAGCTGTGAAAGCATGTTGCAACCATGAATTCCATGTGTTTGCCTAGGATACTAGGAGCTCACCCTATGCAGAAGAGTGGTGAGACTGGCTGCCTCGCAGCCAGTGATGACGATACACAGTTATATTATTATCATCATCATAGTCATCATTATCATCATCATCATCATCATCATCATCATCATCATCATGTAATGTAGTCTAACTCTAATGTAACATATTGTGAATATATATTTTTATCATTATCATTGTCGTTATCATCATCACCTTCAACAGTCTGCTGAAAGGATACACGTATCATCCTGTCTGCTTAGAAGATTGCAAACAGAATATATAGTAAAGGTTTTTAAGTCGTATCTTTTAAACCTTTTTTGCAGGAATCGATGTCTGAGCTAGAGTTGTATGAATCGGCAATCAGCAACATCGAGAAATTGGGTCAGAAGCTGATTGCTACCAATCCAAATTTGATTGACCTCAAGCAGGAAGTTGAAGCACAGCTGAAAACAATTACGGATACTTACAGTTCACTGAAAACTGCGGCCAATCAGATCAAGGTTGCTATTTATAGACTGTCAAGCTCACCGTTGCTTAGCAACCACTCTAAGGTCTATTTATATAGCTCAGCTTCTTTGACTTCTAAACTCCTTCAGAAGTAGTGTTTTGCTTTAGTTTGAAAGAATTCTCAACAGCTGTACTTTGTATATGTGCAGTGTTTGAAAGGCAAATTGATGTTATTGAATGAGATTAAAAGTATCCTTTTGCAGTAATTGGATAATAATGAGATTAAAAGTAGCTTATTGCAATATGTGATAGATATGGTCTTGGGGTAACTTGCTAGTGGATATACTGATCTAATATTGATACTTTTTGGGTGATCTGTATGAAAGTAATTTTTACCCCATGACCTCATTATTGCTATTGATGCATTAGCTCTGGCAAATTTTTACCAATTAATTGCTGCTCTTCTGATTTGATGAGATTTTTTTCCACTTGCATGCTTCTAGGAAACTCAACTGTATTGGCCCTTCTCTTAGGGCATTTCGGTTCTTATACCAGTGGTCATCAGTAAATTGCGCATCACAGCCCAGCTCCAAGAATGTGTCGTAGATTTTGCTATAAGTCTCAAAGATGCAGCAATGTTTTTCAAAATTACATTACCTCTGAATTAATTCTTACGAGTTCTAAGCGGCATGATTGCTTTTTATATGGAGTTGATGGACATGGTCCTGAGATGGTCAATGTTGATAAATTTAGAGAAGTCTTTAATGCACTTTTCACAGTTTGTGGTCAAGAGGTCATGTAGGTTTTAAAAACAATTAAATGATTCAGAAACTCGTGGAAAGCAATGCAACTTTCATAGTCTGAATAATCGTTTGGGTTTTATTGAAGGATCGTCTTGAAGAGGCTCTTGAACACTGGCAGAGCTGCGAATTACTGGTGGATGACTGCTATACGTATATCAATGTACAAGCTCTGCAGATTCTACATGAAGATATATCGTCCTTTAGTGACGTTGAAACGGTGACATTAAAGATTGGCAAAACTAAGGTAACTTGGATAGTATTGTATTCATTCATTGAAATTCAGGAACACCTCTGAATAGTTTCCTTGAAGAGATGCTATTTAAATACCGGTACTTGGTTTTGAGGTGCTGTCAGTTGACACCTTGTGCACTAGACATCAACACTATAGAATTGACTAATTACATTTTCAGTTAATTACAACTTCTAGTATTAAAGTATAAAATAAATTTGATTACCTTTCTATCATGTACATAATTGGCAGCATTGCTAATCAAAATAATGGCTGCTATCAAAATGTTTCTGTTTTTGCAGGATATTCTTAACAACCTGCAGAAGTTCAGTCAGGATATTATCATGGCAATGGAGAAGGAGAAATCCTTCATTTGCTCTGATCAAAGACTTCACGAGGACATGGAACCGACGGTTCTTCTGTCACCCCACCAACAGAAAGTTCAGAACGTCAACAGGAAACTGTCTGATGTTCTTTCAAGACTCAGCGAGCACGTTGGCGTTCTTAAAGAAACAGAGTCGAAATGGTTCGAGGTGGAAAAGCTGAAGGCGCAGCTGAAGGAATGGATCGATGACAAGGAAGTAGAAGTCAAGCGGCTCGCCAGTCGCTTGGTGAAACTGCATCCAGACAGCGTGGAGCAAGAGATCCGGGAACTTGAGGTAACCGTCTGATATAATTAGTTGTGAACTGGAGAATAGTTGATACATTCATATCAGGTTCAGTGCTTGTAAATAAGTTGGTGCCCTGCACTTGACTTTTGAGTGGCACTTTAGAAGTTTAGAGTCTATGATTGCGACTACATTGTTTATTCATTCATTCATTCATTCAGAAATTTATATAGCGTCCCTTCAAGGAAACTACTTGGAGGCGCTCCCGACTACAGCACGGACACATCAGAGTTTCATGCCAAAGCAAAATTTGCGAGTGGAGGACTTGCTCAGGGTTCCTACGCGACGGCCTGAGGTGGATTCGAATTCGAAACCTTCTGGCTCAAAGGCACAGAACATACCCCTACACCACCACACCCCACATTACTAAAAAAAAAATTATTGTGGGGCGCTGTGGTGTAGTGGTGGCGTCGTTGCCTTGTAGCCGGAAGGTTCGAGATTCGAATCCACCTCGCCGCGTAAGGACCTTGGGCAAATCCTTCACTCACAATTGCTCAGCGCTTCGGCGTGAAACTCAGATGCAGTGTCCGCTCTGCATTCGGGAGCGCCTCTGAGTAGAGAGAGCTTGAAGGGGCACTATAACAAGTGCACATACAAAAAACAAACAAAAATACTAAACTTTTTACTCCAAATTGAAAGTATTTGTTGTAACGTTTGCTGTAGCGATTCCTCTTGGAGCTTCAAGAGAAAGGTCCAACGTTGGAAAAGTTGACGATCCGCTACACGCGTCTCATCCCAAACGATGCCGACCTCGTACAGCTTCAAGTGCAGCCAATAAAAACGCTTTGGGATTCACTGGTTGCCACGCTGAAAGCACAGATCACGAGACGCCGAGAGTTTCTTGCGCAGACTAAGGCGCTGCATAGAAAGCAGGCACGACTCACGCAGTCAAGCAACGATCTTGATGTGAGAATCGACCAGACGCTGGCAGACGGAGCGTCAGCGGAGGAAAAGAAACGACGGCTGGAGGTCTGTTTTCCATCTCGCTAAACAATTTATTTAAAAAACATTTATTTAAAAAATTTTAATCAATCAATCAATCACATATATCTATATAGCGCCCCTTCAAGATCTCTACTCAGAGGCGCTCCCAGCCCAGACCTGGGTTAATATTGCATCTCTCTGAAATTGTGTAGTTTGTGCTGTGTCTCTTTCTTTGAAATTCAGTCGGGGAAAAGTTTTTAAGACTTTTGAATTTGTTTTGCAAATCAGAAGCACTTTTTATTTCAAATTTTTTATTTGCTCTGCTCTTGTCCACCTTTTTGTCCTCCGATTCTGCAACCTTTCTTTATCCAATATCTTTACAAATATACAGGTGCTGCGCAACTGCAATCATATTGATGGACTGCAGGGATTCTTTGTATAAGCATGTGAGGGCCCAGAAAATGGTTGAGCATGGCAAAGAAATATATTTCAATTTGCCAATTAAAAAAAAATAGATTTCTTTCCACACAACAGTCAATGGTTTCATTCGTTAAACAGTTTAGTTTTAGTTTATCTCGTAAAGAAATGTAGATAAAAAAATTTGCTGTTTGAATGTGGCGTTTGAAATATGAAACAACATTTGTATTTATCACACACATACCGGTACTTACATTTGTAGCAGGAAAACAATGAACAGCAAAGCCAAAAACCATTAAAAAATATACCAGTCTGTGTTTGCAAGCTGGATAGGCATTCATATGAACATATTTGTCATCAGTTTTGTCTGTTTGTATCTGGATTTTCTCATCATATGGCCAAAGCTTTGACTATTTTCTCCTATATGTGCACGCTTTGTTACTCGTAATCAGACACTATTATTATACACAGATTGTGGTCCAGACTCTTAGAAGGATAGCAGTCAGCGGAGAGTTTCATAAACACCTGTAAATACAGTATTTGCTGTGGTCAAAATTTCACAGAGATATTCTGCCGAGTAATGTTATGTTCTTCAACGTTCTATTCATCCTGATAGATAAGTGAACTGTAATATTTTGTGCTGAGTTACTTTCTCTGCCCATCATCCTCCATACTAAAGCTGACTTGCATGAAGATATCAACACTTTGCTAGTTTAATAATGTCTTCCATCTAAGTGGGGTTTCATGCTGACAAATAAGCAACACTTGTATTGTAACCCAAGGAAAGTATTGGCTGCACTTCATTTTGACAGGGCTTACTGGATTTTTATGTTGAGGTCAGATTTTTACTCTAGGCCTAACCTTTACTGTTACTGTTACTGGTGCTGTTGAAGACCCATATGTAGAAACACTTCAGAGGCCTTTTGAAACTTAGTCAGTCCTCTGCACTTGCTTTTTGATCATGGCACTTGCCACTTGCTTACTGGTTGTAAACTTACACAAGCCTTAAGCAGTAAGCCACAGCTTTCAATTGTCATGCACATCCCCCGAGATCTTCATTGTTCGTTTATAAATGATTCCAACGTTACAATTCCTAGCCTAACCCATAAATTGTGATAAATGTTTTAAGAGTTGCAAGTGTCATGATGGAAATAACTTACAGTATATGTTGAATTTACTGATGAAATTTTGAAATACAATAATTCAGCGGAAGTAATTCCTCAATGGTTCTTCCACTGATGATAAACACCATCTTCGGTTATTCCTGGACGCATTTGGATGCCATGTCTAGGTAGAGTGAATAGAAACTATCGAGATGTAAAAGAAGGCGACCTGCTATAAATTTTCTCTACAAAGACTGCTTAAGCTAATAAAACTAGAATCAGGTATGTTGGCAATGTATTTATTTCTCAATTTCATAACTTTGCTACGTTTATATTCTAATTTAATCAGACAATTTATGTGGTGCCAGTATCTAGTGCACCAATTATTGGAAATCATTCTGCTGACAAAAAGAAGGAAATTCAATGATCCCAGTTGGCACTGAGTAGTTGCTAAGGCAATGGCAACTAACGAGTAAAGGACTTCTCCAACATAATAAAATTATTACCATTTTGGGTACAGTTTCTTTGCATTCATTCATTGATGCCTTGTGCAACATGATTATGGTGCTCTGGAAGTCGTTTGATTTGATTAAGTTAACTGCTGGCATATGAACTTGCTCTCATGATTAGGAAAGCCAGCATATGTCAATTTGATAATCAGGTTGAGTATAGTCCATTAGAAGGTGTTGTTACTAACAGAAAGTACTTTAGTTGATCAAAGTGTAGTTCCAAGGTTTGAAAAAGTTAACCTCTGTTCAGTTGGGACCAAATACCTTAATAAGCAGAGGAGTAAATACAGGAAATAAAGAGAAATAACTTGAAATAGGGTAATTATGTGCATGATGATTTCTTGAGATTTAATGCATTTCAATTAAATTCAACTTGTAAAGGAATTCAAATTCAGTTTGAGCAGATTAATATTAGATTAGATGTGAACCGATTTGATTTACAGATCAATAATAACAAGACATAATATGTCATACAGACGAAACACATGTTAAATTGTTTGAGCACATTTTACAATAAACAATGTATCTAATCCTGAAAACCTCCAATGTACTAAGCAGCCGTTAAAAAGCAGATACTTTAAAACATGCAATTTGTTGGCAAATCTACATATCGTTTTCTCTAATTACTCTAAATTATGTTAAATACCTGGCAGGCAGAGAAACATGTGTTCTTTATTGACTGGTGTAGAAATGCCTTGAAAATCTGTGTATACCCCCACATAGTGTGGTTCCAATCATTGCTTCTAATAGAAAGTAGTTTTTGCACTGGTCAGACTGATAACATGTAACCTCATATTATTGGCTCGAATCTAAAGTAGCATTTGATCTTGTTGCAATGATCTAGTAATAATTAATCAATGCTTCAATGCACTCGCTTTACGAATAGCATTTCCTCCAAGTTGAAAATTCGATGTGTGGCTCTTCTGAACTTGCTATATTTGATGAATTTATGCTATTTGAAGTGTAAATAAAAGCCCTAAAACTGAACAGCTTAGTGGGGAAACTGGTTAGAATATGACAATGTTATAATGCAGTACTTTAATTGTTTCCCAGCTATGTATTTATCAAGGAGGGTACGGTTTAATACATTGCAGCACATATACTCTTGTGATACTGTATTTTGCTTGCTTCAACACAGAAAAATAAGCTACTGGTAGTACTAATTACTGTACGCAGATAATGTATATCCTTGGTTAGTTAAGAAAGATTGTCAGTTTGGGGATTTCTTCAAGTTCCTCACCAATAGTATCCTGTGACCTGTGCTTTTCCGGTTGTAGTCTTTAGGCAGAAGCATTCATTAGGTGAGCAATTGCCAATTAGTATATGTAGCAATACATTTTAACATCGTATTCAAATACAATTCTAATTATTCCATTTTTGCCATGCACTTTGATGCTTTGCAAATTCAGTAATTCTGCTGTATATTAGTAAAAAATTGCAATTATACATTTAAAGATATTTCAAGATAATAAATATTTATTTTCTTCACATTGCCTTTAAGCATTTTTATTAGCATTGGTTAGACTGATAAGTTTAATTTAAGTGAAATGGTATATCTTCTGTCTTGCTTCTTCAAGTACTAAGAAATTTTCAAGTATTGTTGCACATTAAATTTTAAGCTCTTTTAGAATTTTGAGTTCGTTCATTAAGTAGACTGTAGACAGAGTAGAGATTTTCATTTGTATTCCATTGCACTGTAGACCAATTGTAGACTGTTCTCTATCACCCTACCCCTGCACTAATGGTTGAAGCATCATTTTGATTATAATATATATAATCATATATATAGACACACACACATATATATATATATATATATACACTGTGTCCAGAAAAAGGGAACCATTTTGTAAATATGAAAATGACTAGTAATTATTCTTTGATTTTTAAAATTCAAACACCGTTTTACAAAATGGTTCCCTTTTCCCCAGACACAGTACATATATGTATATATAATTTATATATACATATATGTACATATATATGTGCATATATAATTATATATATATATAAGATCAGCTACAGCTTTGTGATTAAATCCTATTTATTATGTAATGATTCAGATTTGCTGTGTTGCTTACAAGTGATTCCCAGTGACTATGCTTCTGTCATTTATTTTTATAGGTTAACTGTACTGCAAATATCATGTGATACTTTTAAGTATGACCTGAACGTGTCTATGATCAACTGGAATATGTTATAGCTGTCTTTTTGTATAGTCGTCAAAATCAAAACGAATTTGCTTAGGTCTGGGCATGAGTTGCAAAGTATTTTGGATTCGAGCCAGATTACTACTTGAAGTTGGTTTGAAGAATGGGAAATATTCAGCCAAATTGGAAGGACTGGAAAAGACCAAGTGGTTGACCTAGTTCAGGATGTAACAACAATGAAATTAAAGTGCCTAAGCAGAGAACAATGTAGACATACATCAGAATTCTACTGGGAAGGGATTTGACTGACTTGAATTTAACAAAGGCAGAGATGAACATCATATCAACCTTCTATGCTGACAGCTTGTATTCGGTTTTACATCTTAAATAACTTCAAGTGAACATTTTAAGAACCAATGTGAGATGCAATTGAAAAGTGATTACCGGGATATAAAACCAAAGCAATTCTGGGGCTCATCCAGAATTTTTCTGCGTTTTTCTGAGGATGAAGTTTGGCACAGCCGAGTGAAGCATTCACTAGACATGGTTCCGTTTGCCGAACGTCCTTTTTTGGAAATTAGTCATCATGTGATATCTGTAGCTTCAATTACAAACACGTAACACATGAATACATCTTGTATGTTCAAGTGTTTCTTCAGTGTACCTGTGATTTTGCTGAACCAAAACAATGAGCTTTTGCTTTGTTTATATACAATGTGCAATACTATTTCACATAGTACTTTCGTGAAACGTTTGACTGTTGTGTGGCCAAAATTATTATAATTCTATAAGATAATTATTTAAGTCAATTGTTTAAACAAACTCTTACTTGTGCTGTCATTAGTTTTAATTTACTATATCCGATTAAGAAAATTAAATTTTTCAATTGTGCTGAACATAAAATTGTAAGCTTAATAACTAGCCTGCCTTGCTCGGCTTTTATGTGGAACAGTTAAACAAGGTTTTATGTTCTAGGGCAGATGTGAGGATTTTTCTAAGGTAGCGCTATCTTAGCGGTTGGCAAATTTCTGAAATCTTATATTTTGATTTCATAGTTAAGACCAGTTTTCATTTTCGTGCATAATAACAGTACAGATGATATCGGTAATTGCTTGTTTCTTCTTTGCACACCCTAACTTTTCTTTTAGCATTCTTTCTATTCTTGACATTTCTTAAAATTCCATTACAACGTTTTCTACTCAGTCCACACCATGAGCATGAACAAATCCTGCTTTTAATTTTTAGTACTAAAAGAATGATATTGTAAACGGGTGCAATAAATGTAGCAAAGCGTGTGATGGTGAAATCTGTTGAAAATTTTCAAGGCTTCAGACAACACTGCAGAAGTGGAGCTTTGCAAATTATGGAGCATTTGCTTATCAGCTTCGCGTAGGCTGACCAGTGATGCTACTGAATTGCTTTCTTTTTTTAAATTTTATAATCAGCCATCTAGCTTTTTCCATGAGTGGGAGAATGCGTAATTATTTTTAGGTGACATTGTAACTCTGCCTGCTAATTAAATCGAAATAATTTACTATTATCTATTTATATTTCACATAAGTTTGGCAGTCAAAAATGATGACTGTAAAGATTTTTGAGGGTGGTCATTTGAATGGTGCCTTAACAATGCAGGTTCTCCAATTCTGCACTAAATTATGTGATATAAAACATGAGATATCTTCCAAGAATATTTGAAAAGTATCTCCATGCTTGCATGTGATTTATATTTTGCCTTAAAATATGTTGATGCAGGAGTACACAGCATGTGATAGTTTTTATAGAAAAAGGATAAATATTAAAGTGCACTAACTTCCTAATTTCAAAATAATATAAGAAACGGAAGTTAAGGCTTACCTTCTGAACGAAAAGACCTCAATGAGTGTTGCTTGGTTTCAAAGCATGTTAGGACTTTGGTGCCATTTACTAGTGACCTTATAAAAAAATTAATGGTAAATTAACACATTAATCGATTACATTAATTTGTATAATTTATAAACATATAAATAATAATTTATAATTACGCCAGCAATTGCAAGGTTTACTTACCAAAGTCTGCACAAGGAGGAAATCTGCCAGACTCTGATTAAGCACAAGAGTAGCCAGACAAAAATTTACAAGTTAATAATGCATGTGGCTGAATCGATTTGATGGCATCTCTAAGTCCACTTTCATTATTTCTATTCTAGAGTCCAGTTGCTTCGCGTGGCACACAGACTGTTCTAAGCGTTCTGAGGGGTTCAACGCCTCCTGCAAGTCAATCAACAAAACTTCCTCTGATGAAAGGACACTTGTGGCGCCTCACACAATCACAAACAAGCATTGAGAAGTCAGGATTAGCAGGGAAAAATGTCAAATCATCGAGAAGTATAACAGATCTTTCCAACTCCGAACGAACTGCGGATACACATCGGGCAGCGATTGGTCAGTCAGCGGATCAGCGTGGAACTGGAGCCAGACAGAAAAGAGCTCCACCTCCACACAGTTTCAAGGGCCTCAGTAATTCCAGCCTGCCTCGAGACCCGAGGGCCAGAAATTTGAAGAAATCTGATGGCCCCACAAGGTCCCCTCTGTCCTTCTCCAGTGATAGTCTTGCAAACAGACCTCCAAAGGGAAAGCGAGGAAGCGGCAAGCAGAGTGAGCTGGCGAATGAGACAGAACTGGACAGAGAATCAGGCTACGGGGAAACAGTTCGCAGTTTTAGTACAGAAGGAGCACCTCAAAGCGCACGCAGTGTGAGGGAGAGACACATTGGAGGATTGCCAAACACAAAGAGCAGGTCTCGAAGGCTTCATGAGGCAGCAGCTGGTGAGAGATATCTGACTGACTCGGATGATACTGTGCTGGAAGTTCCTGGAACTGACAGGAGAGGCGATGGTATTGGACTGTCCAGGTCACCCAGAAATACATTTCAGTCAACCTCTCGCTCTGGGTTTGGTTGGTCCACTGATGGCACAGGAAGACATCAGCACGGTGATGTGCCAAGACACGGGAGATCACCCACGACAATATTTCTGCAGAATCCATTGATTGCATCTTCAGACAATGAGTTTAACGGTGATGAAAAGAAGCCGGAAGATGATGAGGAAGTGATGTCATGTCATTCCGGTCTGACGGAACCAGACCCTGTTCCAACACCCGTTCCAGGTCTAGACTTTGGAACACAGACCGTCAATTCAGAGTCTGAGCAATCATCAGAGGAAGATGATGATGGGTTAGAAGCGCAATCAACTTCATACTTGGATCGTGCACAGATGCTAGATTTCTGGCAGCAGACTCCATCCGATTCAGCAACGCAGACTCCGTTCGTGCTGCGACTGGGAGCCAGTGCAGTGTTTCCAACTGCACATCAGGATCTATATTTTCTAGCAGACTTGGATACTAGTGATGCGGATGGTGGTGGGATGTATCTGCAACCGATTGCGTTTGACATGCCTAGAGATGCTGACGCAGCATCTGCACGAGAGTTTGGAACGCAGACGTTTGGTCAGATGACTGACACGCCGCAACACGAGGAAACGCAAACCGCTGATCTGGAAAACCAAAGAACAGTTTCCTTTAAAAAGAAGCCTAAAACTCATAAGAAAGATTCTGACCACAGGAAAAGCAGCCATGAAAAGAGTAAGCACAGGAGCAAAGATGGAAAGAGCAGGACCGAGAAGAAATCCAAAAAGAAAAGTGAACGTGATGAAGAATCTTTTCAATCTGAAGACACATCACGAGCTGATCTGCTACGGCTGATGATACACCAGGTCAGATCCATAAAGGGAGAAATGGAGACAAAACTAGGTGACAGATCATCAGAACCATCAGACACAATGCCGCATCATTCTGATGGTCATCATAATAACCACCATCGTCACCATCATCATAAATCGAGAGAAAAGAGCAAAACCAAAGATGAAGAGAAATCAAGATCTTCTAAGAGACGATCAAGAACTGAACGTCCAGAAAACAGGTCTAGTTACACTAGACAACTGATGCAACGTGTTGCCGAGGAGCAAAGAATGAGCCGACGTCATAGCATCGAAAGTCTTGTAGGCGAGTCACCAATACAAGATAACTACGGTCACCATGAAAACGGAGATTACCATGAGCACTACCAAAGAGGTAAGATCAGAGGAATGCTGGAAAATCGGGCTAAAACACCACCCGCTGACTGGAAGCCAGCGTACTCCGTTGGTGGACAACAACCTCCTTCAGATGCATTTCAACATTTCCATACAGCGCAACAAATACAACCTTCTCAAGCAGGAATTGATTCCAACCTGGTTCAAGGTCATCCAGTACACTTGATGAACTCCCCGTGGCAATCACGTCCGTATGAACCCATCCAGCAGCAGCCTCTTCCTCTTCAGGTGGTATCTAATTCTCCCATTGTCTTTATACCAGATACCCAGAGGCAGGGAGAGCAGAACATTGGTCAGACGTATACAGTGGTCACAGTTCCAAAGACGCCATCTGAAGGACAAGAGGATCAACACTCGAAGAAACCCCACAAGTCCCATCGTTCGACTTCATCGAGACAATCCAGATCCAGTTCCGATGTGAAGTTGTCGCTGGCAAAAGCCAACAAAGAGGCAATGCAGATGAAGAAGACGGTTAAAAGAATGGTAGCAGAACACTGCAACATGTGAGAAGAGTTAACCCTTTAATGCCGGAGGGTATAGGATTTCCCATACCATTTACTACCATCTCGACATTAAAGGGTTAAACATTGAAATGAGTGAAAGTGCTTCCAAATACTTTGTCTGAATCGTTGATATATTTATCATCGGCAGTATTTACCGTAACTATCGACATGCAATTTAGCACAATAATCTTGCATATTACGGACCTCTTATCTATTTCTGTTTCTAATTTTTTTCAACAATAATAATTGACACGCAATTTAACACAATAATCTTGCATATTACGGACCTCTTATCTATTTCTGTTTCTAATTTTTTTCAACAATAATAATTGACACGCAATTTAACACAATAATCTTGCATATTATGGACCTTTTACCTATTTTATGTTTTTAATTTTTGTTCTTGTTATTCTTGGATATAACTTGGATTTTATATGCTAGTGACGTATCTACAAAACTTCAATGATTTTACCTAGCGTTGTGCGTCTAATTGAAGGGAATGTTAATTGTGATTCTAGTGAAAATGCTTCTACAATGGACTTATTGACATGTAACGCATAATCTGATTATTAAAATGGCAATAAAGAGATTTAAAGATAGGAGATTAAAAATTAAAGATTAGAAGATTAGATTGCATGACTGGATTTTATTTACTTTTTTCAAACAGAATTCTTCAAAACATCAATGAACTTAAATTGCTGAGCCATTTTAGGCATTATGCAATATTTTGTATACTGACTCTGCATACTCATTTTTACTTATGTGATTACAGTCTTTTAACTAATAATTATTCTATTGCATCATTGTTTCTTACCTGCATATTTAATTTTTAAAATGTTGCAATGTATTGTGTAGTTTTCACAATAATTATTGTTTAATTTAAAAATTGTATGGTTCACGTGGATTTAATTAATATGGAAGCCAGAGAACTATGCAGAGGGTCAGCATTTTTTCTTTCTTTGTTTATTTGAATTATGGAAGACATACATTTTACAATTTATGATGATTTAGGTTTTTATTTGTGCTCAAAAGCCATTGTAGCATATTTACCTCAACGAATAATTTTGGTTAGTTATTGCTATATTTTATATGTCTCAATAAACAGTTTTTAATCACATGTCAACTGTCTGCTTTACCTCATAATGACTAGATCTATAAGAAAACTGATTGGAAACTTTATAAAAGAAGGAAATGTAATATGCATATTACACACTTTTAAAGTGTTGCGTGAGTGTAAAAAATTTGTAAGTTTCTATGTTTCCAATGATGACAAGAATAAAAGACAGGTCAAAGTCTTTCAGTTTTTAGAAAGTTAGCAAGGGATGCAATTGACTGTAGGGTACCACACACGCCCCTAGCATTAGGACTCTGCAGTGTAATTGTGTAAATGTAATGCATGAAAACATTCAGCCATTCATGAATTTATAATGACTTGCTCCCTTTGAAATTCCCTTACCAGCAGTGTAGATGCCAATTAACTAGACTGGATCTATTAAGTGAAGCCACTGAAGCACAAGTTTATATCAAATTGTACAGCATAAAAAATGATTTTTTATCATGTCCCATTATGTTCTTAGCAATTTGCATGCAGCCTGGTGGGCAATGCTTTAGAGCAGAGGTGCCAGACATTTTACAATTGCGGGCCAGTGGAAATATTTTCCAGCAAATACCACTGAATACCACAGGTGCCTCAGAAAAATAATGTTAGGGTTATTAGTGTGCCTTGTTAAGCCTTACAAAAGTCAATTTGAACTTCTCACATTATGTGTAGTTTTTTAACGAAGGATCCACAGAAAAACATCTTTGGGGGGTCAGAAATGACCCACACACCAGCTCTTTGACACCCTGATATTCTTCAGAGACACTACATAAATGCTTTTATAGGCTACTCAAGTACTCATGCACAAACAATAATCCTATGACATTCAGATCACACAATTTCAATAATTTGGATATTATAGATGAAAGTGGTGGTGGTGACGATGATTTTTTTCTTTATTATTAAAACCTACAAATTTTATCCTGTGTTTACTTCTCTTGCGTTATCGATCGACGTCCAGTTTAGTTCATTTTAAATCATTTTTTTGCGTTAACAATTCAGATGTTGACGAGTGAAAATGCAAACCTGAAGCTGACGCTGGAGTCACTGAGAACATCTTCAAGTCAATTGATGTTGCTGGTGAGCCAGACAGACCAACAACTTCTGGAGGACCGTTACAGGTTAGACATCCTTCATTAAAACTAATAAAAAATTTTACTGAAGGCACTACTGTGTTGTTACGGTGCTATATAAAATCGTCTTATTATCATTATTTTAGTTAAGGGTCTGAAATCATACATGCATATATACATACATACATACATACATACATACATACATACATACATACATACATACATACAATGCATACATACATACATACAATACATACATACATACATACATACATACATACATACATACATACATACATAAATAAATACATACATACATACATACATACATGCATACATACATACATACATACATACATACATACATACATACATACATTCATACATACATACATACATACATACATACATACATACATACATACATACATACATAGTTGTATATACATGTACTATGAATGGTGTCTTTCAGGTTACTTGGACAGAAACTGTCCTCAACTGGGATGAGGATTGACAAGTCAAAAGAACTGTGTGACAAATCCCTTGCAACGTGGGAAGCGCTGATGAGCAGCATGGACAGCTTCATCGGTTGGACAAACGAATGCTTCCAGATGTACGCAGACCAACAAGCGACCAGAGAACCAAACAGACATAACTGGAACCAAGAATTTGAGGCAAGATGATTAAAGTGAAACTGAAACATTCTCATTGTTATTTTACTGGCTGGGTCACCCGGCGTTGCTCTGGAAACTTCGGCTTTTGCCCCCACCCGCACTTCAGGAGTGGGGCGAGGTAGTCCTCGTGGCCCTTTGCCTACCTGGAGGGTTTGAGGTCATTAGGTCCTGTGTTGACCGGGAAATTTCAGATTTTCGCCCCATTGGTGTAATCAGACAGACAGAAAGAGGAGACGATCTTATAATTCTTCAGCAGACGAAGTGTGCCTCCATGCTTCTGATCTGTGAATTCAATTTCTGACAAGATGATCCCTGTGATGGCATAAGCATGTTTCGACAACTGCTCCACTTTTGCTGCCTGTGAACTAAAATCATTATAATTATCATTTCACTACAGTCAACAAGTCATTATTTAATTACATTTCCTAACGCATCTCAAACTTTCTGCTAATATTTAACTCTAACTTTGCACAGAGGACAAACTATATTGCCACACAAGGAAACAATTCAAACAACGCCTGTGAATAAGCTGGCTCCTGTGACTTTGTTTTTGTGGTCGCTTTAGAAATCTTGAGTTTACGATTACACTAACAAAACTGTGTTAAAATTGTGGTTTACGTATATTTGAAATGTTAGACTGGCAAACAGAGTATAAGGGAGCAGGAGACAACAGTAGCAGAATTCAATGCTCGGGTCAAAGTCCTTATGTCGCTGCCACTGGGCCAGCAAGAGAAAGACGAGGCCCAGACTTTGCTGATCGACTGCCAAAAAGGAATTCGTGAGGTGAACGAGAAATTCCAGGCGATCGTCAAGACTGTAGCAATGGTAAAGAATTTCTTTATAAATATTATGTCAGTGTTTTCACTGCTTGCTTTGCAGGGCGTTTCCGTATCATCATCACCATCATCATCATCATCATCATCATCATCATCATCATCATCATCATCATCATCATCAAATGTTCCATTAATATTGAGTCTATCCAGCACATAAGAACAAGCTGGTGATTTTGCCACTCCTGTAATTCAAATTTTAACATTTTGACTTCACACCAAGATGTGATAACGTGTCCCAGTTGGTCTGTTCCGTCAGTATTTCAGCCAAAACTGAACAAATTTGAGAGTTACTGGCAGTGATAACCTAAGAGCTTATCCATGTGCCTGTATGTAGGCCTACAGGCAGGAACAGGAATTAACCACTGCACCCAAAGATTTATTAATGTGGTAAACACAAAGATTAATTAGGATATAAATAGGCCTAACTTAAAATCCATATTTAAGATCATCAAGGTATAAGAGAGCAGATCTCTGTAGCCTACATGAGAACAACGTGTGGTGCATGACAAAGGATCAAGAAAATGAGAAAACATACCTTGGTGTAGCTTCTTCCCCCCCCCCCCCACCCCACCCCACCCCTAGGCTACATGCAGATCAGCAAACACTCCAGAACTCACTTTCCAATGTTTGTCAGCAGTCTCCAAAACTTCTCATCCTTAACACTCTCAATCAATGCTCCCTGCTTAAAATCCTTCTCGTGTGCTTGTAAAATCTCTCCGCCTGCTGGTCTGGAACTCTGGATTATTTAATCTGGACTTCTAGCAATTTACTTTGTTAACATAGCTGAATCGGTAAACACCGTCAGAAGTGCAGTAAAATTAGTTATCTACTCAAACAAGCCTGGACTCGCATAGCAAGACCGTGCAAAGTAAACGCGTACGACAGCTCGGTCGCCGATATGCAAAGAGTAGGTCTACCACCTAGGCCTACTCGTCTACCCTGCGCAGACCCAGATCGAGTAACTCCGAGTGGGCCTCTATCAAAAAATCTATAGAGATTGATAATATAGAATTATGCGCGATTTCACGGTTCATACATGTAGGCTATTATAGGCCTACACAAACTTTTTATTTCGCTGCAATCGATCAGCAAAAAAATAATGAAATAGCCTACACACATAGGCCTAATGGTGTTTCGAAGAAGAAAAATCCGAAAATAATAATTATAGACCTGCATGCAATGATCAATACATCATCTGAGAAGTTTATTTAATCAAAAACACGGGTTCGTTGATTAAGATGTAGGCCTAATAAAACTCTACACAGACTCACAATGGTTCTTTGTTCTTGGCCATGTGACCTTTGGCATGTTAGGCCTACACCTACACCTTCCAATTATGCCTACAAAGCGACACTAATTAGCCTATAGGCCTAGCCTATAATATCTCTGGGCGTAGCCTACGTGGGTTCATTGCGTTGTGTTTAGAACTAGCGGAGGGTCTGTTGTAGGCTGAACAGAGCAGACATGTAATTATTCGATTCGTCTCCAGTACTGTTGCCTTTCGATGCCTTCGCAGTTATAACCAAGCCATTATAATAAACTTTATTTCGCCTCATAATTATGGCAGCTCACCACATAAACATAGGCCTACACACAAACAGATAGCCCACAAGTTATAACAAGTTAGCATGTAGGCCTAAACATTAACTTAGCTTAATACAAACATCGTGCCAAATTTAATACTGTCACACCTTCAGCTAATAATAGTATTAGAAATAAGTCGACTTTTATACAGCGATGTTTATTCAAGTAGGCCTAGGCTAATAAAGGAGTCTAGAGTAGGCCTAGGCCTACGTAACATACTTGTATCCGCGTTTAAAATGTGTTAGTAGGCCTGTAGCCTAAAGTTGAGATGAGAAACGCGACTGAAATATTCGTGGCCTAGCTTGCGCGTTGTTGACGACCATCGGGCGAGGCGGGGTCACGAAATGCCTCGACCTACCAACCTACTCCAACAGGTCTAGCGGAGGATGGCAGGGAGGAGAGGGCTCAAGCCCGTCTGAAGTCAGCCCGACGGTTGCGTATAACCACAATTTTGACGGAGAAAGGATTACCGCACCAGGTGAGGAGCTATTGTCTTGTTCTCGTTTCAACTTTTGAGGTTTTCTTTTATTTTTCTGTAATCCGGTTGACAGGCCGCAACCGGCTACAGTATACGGTTATAATTAATTAACATAAATCTAGATTACTGACAGAACAGACACGGTGCCAATAGTAGCCTATTAAAAGCACGTTTAGGCTATAGGCCTATTCTATTTCTACGGGGGCTTCGGGAATCGAACTCAACTCCGCTGATCTCCATGGCAGTGTGTTAATTGTCTAATGCGCCACCGCCCCCTTCCTCCATCACCAATGATAATTGACCTAGTCAATTGACAAGTTGACAGTACTCCTACATTATATATAATAGGCTAATGATGCTCTACTGACTACTATAATGAAACCAATTATTTTGTCACTGCGTAGGCCTAGGCGTACACAGTTTCCCTTAAAAAGCGAGTGGTCTAGCTATTCGTCAAGTAGGCTATAGGCTAGTGTGAAGTGACAGTAATCAAGTATAGGGCATACTAGTAAATATGTCCGCTCTAGTGTTGCTCGAGCTGCCCGCGGCTACGTACGCTGCTGTTCGTGTGAAATTGGTCTTGCTTTTATTTGCATAGGCTATAATTATATTGTCACACGTCTATTTCTAGTCCTCAGTGTTTTAAAGTCTCGCGGCAACTTATAATAGGCTAGCGACCCTCGACATTAAATTTTGACGACTACGCGTAGGTTAATATTAGATCTTGCCGCACCCAATGCAGGTTACCTGACATTAGGCGCGGAGCAGCTATTGAGTGGTTCGTGCATCGGCCACGCGTTCAGCGTTGCCACTCCTTGGGTTTTTCACAAGATCTTGTTTGTTTTTAATCCGAACTTGGGAAATGGGGTTTTTTGCGAAGAACTTGGGAAATAAGGTTTTTTCGGGAAAAACTTGGGTTTTCGGGCAAAAACTTGGGTTTTTTGCATGTGAACCGGAAATTTTGGGGAATTTTTTAAGTTTTTGGCCGGATGACTAAAAAAAACCAAAAAAAGGTCATCAACTTTTTTGGACGCGCAAATGGAAAAAAATTCCCGAAAAATTTAAAAAAAAGGTCGTCAAAAATGTTTTCGGGCGAAAATGCGAAAATTTTTGAAGATTTCGGCAACTTGGGTTTTCTTGGGTTTTTTGGACCAACCAACTTGTTTTTTTTATTTTTTAGAGTGGCAACGCGTGACGCGTTCTGTATTTACGTTTTGTCTAGCGCCCTGAATTATTCGGCGGGTGGGGTGTCGTGCAATACGCGTAGGTGAGACCTCCTTCCATTTTGGTTGGTGTCAGTTTCATCAGTCGGCAATCGACTCGAGAAGCAGCCAGTTGAGTGGGTTTTTTGCCGGCGTTATATATTAGCAGGTAGGCCCGACGCTAAACCTTTCTCGTATAAATGGCGGCGTTTGGCTTGACATTGGAAGCAAGCTTACCCTTGCCAGGTTTCCATGTCTGCACCGTTAGGCTGCATGCACGTTCTGCAACCATAAACCAAGGGCAGTAAGGACGTCCTAAAGTGCTAGGTTCTGATTAAGTATTGTTTGAAGATGTTGGTAGGTAGCCTACCGCTGCTCCCCTGACCTGCTTCTGCTTTGTCACTCTGACTCGAAGATATGTAGAGCAGAACTTTTGTTTCTAAGCGCATGGTTCTGTGACTGCTGGGCCCGCTTGTATTCCTTAAGGTAGCTCACGAGATCAGGATTCAGGACACCCGTTTCATCTATGCCAACTCAACCCATGAAAAAGTACCCCTATTTCCATGGGTTTGACCGAGGTACTTTGACATTTAGAAGCTTTTTGAAACTTTGCTAAGAAACTTCATATTAGATGGATCTTGACTCTTATCCTAAGAATCCTGAAGAGAAATAATGCTTTAAGTCAGTGCCTAGAGGCAGCCATGGGGATGAAAAATTTGTGACTACAGTTTAAAACTCCGACTTCGGATATTGGTGGCCAGCCTTCTTGCTCACGACATGATCTTCCAACAGAAAGCATACGTTCAGTGTTTTCAGTTTATTTGTAGTTTGCATAAGAGTCCTATTTGCACAGAAATCTTGAAATTTCTTTCTGCCTTCAAAGGTGTGCCAACTTTTTACAGTTCACGCAATCTGCCACATGAACCACTACATTATAGTGCATCCAATACTGTGATGAAATCTTCACTCTTTCATTCTATTGGCATCCAGATTTTCTTCTTAATTGTCTAATGACTTCCCTAGGTCTGCCATGTTGTCTGATAAGTTCCTGATAATAACAATAACAGGATATAGCAATTGGAATTTGGGTCCTATGCATCTTGTGATAGTTTAAGTCTGACTCAGGTTGCACCGACATTTACCATTATTAGGTTGACTTGCCATTAGCCTAGTACCAGTATGCAAACATAGAATCATTCTTTTTTATAATTATTTCTGTAATTTTATACACTCATCATTAGATAAATCCAATTGATATGAGTTAAAGGCATTCTTAGATAATATATTTTTGCATGATCAACTGCTTTTTGTACCTGATAGCAGTGTGTCTGTCAGTTTTTACCATTAAACAAATATTATAATTGAGTTGGCAGTTTTGCTGCAAGTATTTTCGATTAATATAATATCTTTCCATTCTCAGTACCAGTACGAACAATTTGTCATTCGTCTTGAATTCTGTATCCAGGATATGTACATAATTTAACATGACCTGTTGATAATTTGCACTTTCAATTTCTAAATTTGAGAACACACATGAGGGTCAGTTGATGTGTATTTTTTGTTTGTCTGCCATCTGTTTATGCATTGTGTACTTGACAATTGACATACTTCTGGCCGCAATGTTCTTATTTTGCCTGTCATCATAGGCGTAGGGGACATTTCAACGTTGGGGGGGGCAAAAATGAGATTTTTGCCCGAAAATTTTTTTTTCCTCCGGCCGAAATCTTAAGAATTCCCGTTACGTTTGCCCGAAAATTCTGACGTCCTTATTTTTGGTCATCCGGGCAAAATCTTCTGAAATTTCACGTTACTTTTTGCTCAAAAGGTCATTTTTTCGGGCAAGTCTGATTTTTCGGGCAAGAAGACCCGGAAAAATAAAAAAAGGAAAAATTTTCTAAAACTTTTTTTCTTTTTCCGGGTCTGCTTGCCCGAAAAATCAGACTTGCCCGAAATTTGGGGGGGCATTTGCCCCCCCTGGACCCCCGTCTCCTACGCCTATGCCTGTCATGCATGCTGCAGGACATGTCCGCTGGGTGATTTGTGTCAGGCGCAATTTTTTTATTGGTTCAATTAATTTTAATTTAATTTTTTGACATTCTTCTAACAGTTATAACTTCATCTCTTGAATACTCTTTATGACTGTTCACAGCACTGTTGACTCTAGAAGGATCCAGTAAAAACTCTATTTCCTTGCCTAGAATTTTGCAGAAACAGATAGTTTAGTCCACTTTTCATTTCCTTTCTCTTGTAATAAGTTGTGGTATGTCAACTTCATTTTCTTGGAAAAAATTATATTTATGTATCCAGTCTCATGTCAACATTAACTTTGCAGGTCTTTGACTGGTGCAATAATTACCATTGCAAATGTATTGTAGTGATTGACTTGTGGACTTAATTACGATGTGTTAGCCCTCATAAATTACAGTATGGCTTTCAGTTGCAGCTGTGTACCGTACATATGTGTTATATTTATGACAGGAACGTCTGGTCCAGTACACAGTTTGATAATTGCTTGGCTTCTTACCTTCAAGCAAATCTTTAGCTTTCTCTATCCTGTATGTTGACTTTCATGTATTGCATATCAAAGAACTATTTAAGGCATACTCAAGTTGTTGTAACTGATGTTCTTGTGTCAAGTTTACAATGCTGATGTGCTTCATTGAAAGCTCTTGTGGGCATACACAGCACAGACCAGACCACAAAGCTGTGCTTTTACTGTTGTCGATCAAGTGATTTATGGAATGGCCTTCCTCTTGAGCCATGTCTGTTCCCATGTCACTCTCTGACACATTCTATACGTTCATTTTGACTGTTCATTTTGGCTATGCTGGAGTCAGCAGCACCTCTGAGTAGTTCCTTGAAGAGGTGCTGTCTAAATACTTGAGTGAACGAATGTAATATGCTGTGTTGATTAGTGAGTTGTAAATATTCAACATCATTTAGTGTCACTTGCGTGTCTGTTATAGTTTATTTTAACGATGTGTACTATATATTTGTTTTAGAGAAACAGTGTACGAAGCAACTTGACAGTCAAGCGCTTCTTGACTGACGAACAGAGTATCTCGCTTCAGAGTAACACTTCTGAGCAGCGACGGTGCACTGCTCATTTCGTGCCTTTCATTATCCGCGGACAGTTTTCGAGCTACGTTCTAGACTTGCATTGCTTCAGACGCAGCTGAGAGCTGCTCTATTGCCTTAAGATTTACAGGGTTGGATCGTTTTTTACTTTTACTAATCTACAAGACTTTGGAATACTTAAAATGGATCCGGTGACCGAAAACGTGCAGATTGCGTTTCGTCGCAGAGCGAGGAAGGTCGTCGTGGTTTCGCCTTTTGGCGTAGATCATTGCGTCTCGACTGAAAACATTCAGGCCAGCGTTTCTAGGCTAGACCAGAAAAGTGCTATAGAAGTTAGTCGCAGAGAAGTCACAGAATTGGAGGAGAATGCAAAGCTTTATGAGCACCTTGCAGGCAGAGACGATGCTGCTGTTGGAATTGATGTTGGCGAGAGTCTGAGGAAGTCTGATGCTACGACTGTTGACTGGGAAATCGAAAAATTTTATCCGTCCACCGAACGACTGCAGGGCAGGTCGAGTAAAACAAAAAGTGAAGTCGTCACCGTTGAACCTGAGGTTCTGACGGCTCTCAAAGAGGCATCTCTCATCAGACTTGGTCTTGCTGTTGACGAACACTTGAAAGAGAGAGCTGGAAACTTGCCTCTCACGGCTGGATTTGGATCACTGGATCACGAGAAAGCCTCCGACTTTGTGGACGTTGCTTCCAGCCAGAAATCTTCAACGTTTCTTGAAGAGGACGTGCAGCAGGAAGCGTTTGACGCAGGTTCAGGTATCGATTCGGGTCAAGTTCAGACTACGTACGATAATACTCATTCCACTTTACACAATGACGACGAATCCAATGTCAGCGTGTCCTCCTCCTTAGACCGGCTTCACCCAGGCATACAGTTGCCTTCCGTTTCAGGAGCTGTCACCGATTCCAAGGATTACGGAAAATCTCTTGACGACGTGACAGCCGTCGACCAAACAAAGCCTTCAATATTAATCGATTTCGAAAGAGAGTCTTTTGACGAGGATAGTCGTAGTAGACGTGTCGTGGATGTTTCTGAGACAGATGAGAAGACACCAGGCGATCGTTCAGGTATTCCCAGTGAGAGTTTCGCTGACGAGTCTCAAACAGTTAGTACGAGTCATCCCACAAAACCTTTCGACGAGACCTACTCGACTCGAGATGAAAAGAAATCTGTTGATTACTGGGATACAACAGATCCTGATGCCTCCAACGAATCTCCGGATGGAAAATCTTTTATCAGCAAGACTGGGGACTGGATTGTTTCTGGTGGGCCATCTGAACCGGCCGAAGTAGGTCATAGAGCGGTTGAAACTGACGATATCAAAACAAAGTATGCAGATGAAACGCGTTCTACCTCAGAGAGCAAGCAGGTGTCTGACCGTGAACCTGGTCAAGCTGATAGTTCAGTCGAGTCTTCCGAAGAGAAAGAAGCTTCAGTGTCACAGGATCAGAAGGCCGGTGAATTTGAGGGTTTTGGAACAGAATCCTTTATTGTTGATGATCAAAAGTCAGGGGGTCACGGAGTACTTGCTTTTGAAGAGCAGTCGCCAGTAGATCGAGGAGTTATATCCAGCAAACATCGTAAACCTGACAAGGGAACTTCTGTTGCACCCGAAGATCAAGGCACTGCTGTATCTGGAACAGTGCCATCAAAATTTATGCACGGAGCATTTTTAGGATTGGATGTGGAAGAAAAGTTAGATGATCAAAAGCAACGTGATAAGAAACAGGAGAAGAAGAAGAAAAAGAAGAAAGGAAATCTGTATCCTGAGGAAGAACTGGAAGGAGATGTTCAACAAGTCACGATCACTGTGGAAGAAACATTAATTGATGAAGATCATGCTAGAGATGGTGCCACAAAACCTGAACTATCACATGATCTTGAAGTCACAGTGCATGACAACTTTGGTGTTAAGACTGTTGAGAAAGATGAGACTTTTCCTCAGCATGATTGGAAGGCTGTAGAGTTTGGAGATAAATCAACCGAGTCATGGGGAGGAGCAGAATCATTCATCTCAGATAGTCAGACTTCCGCAGATTGGGGAAATGTTCAAGGCAAATCTTTGGAAAAGGCATCAACAGATTTGACCGAGCAGAAACCGGCAGACCAGAAAACTGCTTCGGGAGAGTATCCTTCAGAAAAGGATTCTTTACTTTATCAAAGAACAGAAGAACGTGAAAACATTTCATCTGAATTTTACGATGAAGCTTCACTTACCTTGGACGATAAGACCCCGACTGATAGGGGAATTATATCTGGTAAGACTGTTGAGAAAGGAACGGGTGAGGGTGGATATGGTCAACCAACATTTAGGGAAGGTGCATTGTTAAGTTCTGATTATTCAAGAGGTATAGATGTTGATGACAAAACGTTGGCTGGAAGAGATATTCCCACCGAGCCATTGGAAGAAGTGGTTGAAGCTGGAGATGGTTCCTCTAGGCTTTCGAAAGGAACTCCTTTGAGCCTAGATGTTGAGGGAGCATCGTTTGAATCAGATGCTGGAGCGTCCACCACTGATCGAGATGTTCTTTCCAGTGAAGATGCTGGAAGGGCTTCTTTAGTGCAGGAGGATAAAGACACTGCTGAATATGAAGATAGAAATCGTCCTCAATATACGGAACAAGGACGTTTAGTTATTGGTGGTCAGAGAGGAGCAGAAGATGAGGAAATCTCAGAAGATGTCTTGGAAAGAGCTGCGGCTTCTGTATTGGACGATGAAGAGATCGTTGATAGAGGAAGAGGAGAGACTTCACAAGATGCCCAGGAAGACAGAAGGGCAGGTGCTCCAACAGAAACTTATGAGCTGTCTGGTGACTGGAATGTAGCAGATCGTGGAGCAGAATCGCTGGTAAGAGGACCAAATGTAAGCCAAGTGCAACATGGCAGAGCAGAGCATGGACCTACTTCGGAAGAGTCTGTGGGAGAAGGAAGAAGACCCAACAGATGGGATCAGGGTATGGTCGAGCATGGGGATATTCCGGAGAAAGGGCTCCGGGAAGCATACACCCTCGAAGATGACACAACAGCGGATCGACGGTTCGTTTCAGGTGAATCAGTGGAGACTGATTTGTCAAGGCATCACGATCTTCCTTCACAGTCTGTGCAAGAAGATGGAGGTGATCAGAGACGTGATTCTGAATTGAAGTCTAAAGAAACATGGGGCATGTCGTTAGATCGTGGAGATGATAAAACGAAATGGATTCATGGATTTGATGTTGAAGGGGAATTTCCTAAAGATCGTGGAGTTGTATCCGGAAGACTTCCCGAAGGATCTTCATTCGTTCCTTCGGATGGGAAAGCTTTAGATCGTGGAGTTGATAAAACAAAATCAATTGAAGGATACGATGTTGAGGGAAAATTCCCTTCAGATCGTGGAGTTGTATCCGGGTGGGTTCCTGAAGGAGCTGCATTTATTTTCTCGGATGAGAAAGGCTTAGATCGTGGAGATGATAAAACAAAATCAATTGAAGGATACGATGTTGAGGGGAAATTTCCTTCAGATCGTGGAGTTGTATCCGGGTGGGTTCCTGAAGGAGCTTCATTCGTTCCCTCGGATGAGAAAGGCTTAGATCGTGAAGATGATAAAACAAAATCAATTGAAGGATACGATGTTGAGGGAGAATTTCCTACAGATCGTGGAGTTGTATCCGGTAGACTTGCCGAAGAAGCTTCATTTGTTCCCTCGTATGGGAAGGCTTTAGATCGTGGAGATGATAAAACAAAATCAATTGAAGGATACGATGTTGAGAGAGAATTTCCTTCAGATCGTGGAGTTGTATCCGGTAGACTTCCCGAAGGAGCTTCATTCGTTCCTTCGGATGGGAAAGCTTTAGATCGTGGAGATGATAAAACAAAATCAATTGAAGGATACGATGTTGAGGGGGAATTTCCTTCAGATCGTGGAGTTGTATCCGGTAGACTTCCCGAAGCAGCTTCATTCGTTCCCTCGGATGGGAAAGCTTTAGATCGTGGAGATGATAAAACAAAATCAATTGAAGGATACGATGTTGAGGGAGAATTTCCAACAGATCGTGGAGTTGTATCTGGTAGACTTCCCGAAGGAGCTTCATTTGTTCCCTCGTATGGGAAGGCTTTAGATCGTGGAGATGATAAAACGAAATCAATTGAAGGATACGATGTTGAGGGGGAATTTCCTTCGGATCGTGGAGTTGTATCCGGAAGACTTCTCGAAGGAGCTTCATTCATTCCCTCGGATGGGAAAGCTTTCGATCGTGGAGATGATAAAACAAAATCAATTGAGGGATACGATGTTGAGGGGGAATTTCCTTCAGATCATGGAGTTGTATCCGGTAGACTTCCTGAAGGAGCTTCATTCGTTCCCTCGGATGGGAAAGCTTTAGATCGTGGAGATGATAAAACAAAATCAATTGAAGGATACGATGTTGAAGGGAAATTCCCTTCAGATCGTGGAGTTGTATCCGGGTGGGTTCCTGAAGGAGCTGCATTTATTTTCTCGGATGAGAAAGGCTTAGATCGTGGAGATGATAAAACAAAATCAATTGAAGGATACGATGTTGAGGGAGAATTTCCTTCAGATCGTGGAGTTGTATCCGGGTGGGTTCCTGAAGGAGCTTCATTCATTCCCTCGGATGGGAAAGCTTTAGATCGTGAAGATGATAAAACAAAATCAATTGAAGGATACGATGTTGAGGGGGAAATTCCTTCAGATCGTGGAGTTGTATCCGGTAGACTTCCCGAAGGAGCTTCATTCGTTCCCTCGGATGGGAAGGCTTTAGATCGTGGAGATGATAAAACAAAATCAATTGAAGGATACGATGTTGAGGGAGAATTTCCAACAGATCGTGGAGTTGTATCTGGTAGACTTCCTGAAGGAGCTTCATTTGTTCCCTCGTATGGGAAGGCTTTAGATCGTGGAGATGATAAAACGAAATCAATTGAAGGATACGATGTTGAGGGGGAATTTCCTTCAGATCGTGGAGTTGTATCCGGAAGACTTCCCGAAGGAGCTTCATTCGTTCCCTCGGATGGGAAAGCTTTAGATCGTGGAGATGATAAAACAAAATCAATTGAAGGATACGATGTTGAGGGAGAATTTCCTTCAGATCGTGGAGTTGTATCCGGGTGGGTTCCTGAAGGAGCTTCATTCATTCCCTCGGACGGGAAAGCTTTAGATCGTGGAGATGATAAAACAAAATCAGTTGAAGGATACGATGTTGATGGGGAATTTCCTTCAGATCGTGGCGTTGTATCCGGTAGACTTCACGAAGGAGCTTCATTCATTCCCTCGGACGGGAAAGCTTTAGATCGTGGAGATGATAAAACAAAATCAATTGAAGGATACGATGTTGAGGGAGAATTTCCAACAGATCGTGGAGTTGTATCCGGTAGACTTCACGAAGGAGCTTCATTCATTCCCTCGGATGGGAAAGCTTTAGATCGTGAAGATGATAAAACGAAATCAATTGAAGGATACGATGTTGAGGGGGAATTTCCTTCAGATCGTGGAGTTGTATCCGGTAGACTTCACGAAGGAGCTTCATTCATTCCTTCGGATGGGAAAGCTTTAGATCGTGGAGATGATAAAACAAAATCAATTGAAGGATACGATGTTGAGGGGGAATTTCCTTCAGATCGTGGAGTTGTATCTGGAAGACTTTCCGAAGGAGCTTCATTCGTTCCCTCGGATTGGAAAGCTTTAGATCGTGGAGATGATAAAACACAATCAATTGAAGGATTTGATGTTGAAGAGGAATTTCCTTTAGATCATGGAGTTGTATCCAGTAGACTTGATAAGGGAGCTTTATATGCTTCTTCAGATGGTAAGTCTTTAGATCGTGGAGATGAAAAAGCCAAATCGATTCAAGGATTTGATGTTGAAGGGGAATTTCCTTCAGATCGTGGAGTTATATCTGGTAGACTTCCCGAAGGAGCTGCATTTATTCCCGAAGGTAAGACCGGATCTGAAAGTGGTTATGTTCCTGCAAAGTTTATGGAAGGGGCATATTTAGGTCTGGATAAACATAGGGATGATCAGATTGGGGAAGGACTTGGTGAAAAAGATGATTTGGAGACTCCTGATGGCGGAAGTCAGAGTCATTTTGGGAAAAAGAAGGATAAGAAGGACGAGCGAAAAAAGAAGAAGAAGAAGGGAGGAGCTCAGCATCTGGAAGAGCCTGACGATGAAACTGAAATCGATCCCACAAAGGAGAGAAGTTTTCCGGTGTCTGAACCATTGCCAAGTATGGATTCGCGAGGTCTTATCACAGAGAGCGGAAAAGATGGCACAATTCATGATATTGAACAGTTGCAAGTATCATCTGTGTCAGCTCCAAATGAGGTAATCATCATCTTCACTTATGCAGTCTGTTGGCATGTTTTAGCTTGCATGGTGATTTGCTTCACTGTGTTCAATTGGAAATGTTGTTTTTTGCTTTGTCTGCATTTTTTGTTTCAGTTTTGTGGGTTTGCATTAAATATTATGAATAGTGATCCTGTTTTTGACTTTTTCATTTTGTTAACTCTGTTTGAGATTTCATTTGTTGATGAAGGTTTCACTTTAATTTAGTTTTTATTCTTGTTTGCTTGTTTTGTTGTTGTTTCTTCTCAATAAAATGCAAAAAGTTGTTTTCGTTTGCATTGCCTGTGTTTTACTAATAGTGCATGGCGATGGTGGTTTATATTTTAACAGTTTGAACGGGCCATTTGGGGTGATGGTAGTTTATATTTTAGCTTCATAATTTGGTCATCTGACATTTAATGCATGGCTACCTTTTAAATTTTTTGATATTTTTGGTTATTTTGGATTTTCTAATATTTAGTTTTATGGACTTTATGTATTTTTGTTGAAACATCTTAGATTTTTGCTTGATTTGTAAGGATATTTAACCATGTATATTGGCTGTATTTGTCTTATTGAAGATTAAACATTTCTGTCTTAGCATTGATTTTTTTTAAGGTTATGATTGTCTTCATTAGAGCTGTGTGTCGTTAATCTCAGTTTATAGCAAGTTTGTCTATTGTGTATGCATATAGTTTAACTGAGACACTAAACACGCCAAAGAATTGGGATAAAATGGAGATATGTACTAGATATTAGTTTTTTTAACTTTTATAAAACCAGTTTTTAACTTAAATTTTAAGTTCCATTGTGTGTATTGTTTGCATAAGAGATTATCTGATAGAAAACTTCTCAATGTCATCTACGTCAATGTTAAGCGATTCAGCAATTGCGCTTGTTAGGGCTCTATAGCCTTCTTAAGACCTATCCTGCTGTTTAGTTTAGTATGTGAGGCGGCGCCCTTGTAACCTTATATGGCTGTGTTACGGCGCCATAGAAATCGTCATTGTTATTATTATTATTATGTGTTTGCTACTTCTCTGTCACACCAATATTGTTAATGTCATCTTGGACTCTCAAGGCTGTTTAGAGGATAAACTTCATGCTAGTGAGTTCCATGACATGAAAGTGTGCTCTTCTCAGATTACAATGCTTTTCTGCCCCTCAAGACTCTTGGTGTTAGCTAATTCACAATTTTTTTAGGTTATATAAATCTTGCTTTCGAGTGTGTCATTATTTATGATATTCACTAAGCAGCCAGTTTCGGTTTTTATGTGCATTGTGCTAACTGTGAAGTGTGCTTTAGTTCAGTTTGAGAAAAGCGAGAAAAGAGTTTGCTTACATAATTGGTGTCATGTTTGTCTGATTTTGTGATTATTGTTGTTGCTTTCAATTGGCTTACAGGAGCTTCAAGAACAGAAACGTCAAAAGGAAGCTGAGGAAAAGAAGCGCCTACAAGAACTGGAAGAGCAAAAGCAGTTACAGGAACTCGAAAGGCAGCGGTATTTGCAGGAACTTGAGGATCAACAGCGTTTGCAAGAGCTCGAAGAGCAGAAGCGGTTACAGGAACTTGAAAAGAAACGTTTAGAGGAAGTTGAAGAACAAACGCGTCTGCAGGAAATCGAAGAACAGAAACGTTTGAAGGAGTTTGAAGAACAGAAACGTGCACAAGAACTTGAGGAAAAGAAACGTGCACAAGAACTTGAAGAACAGAGACGTGTACAAGAGCTTGAGGAGCAGAAATGTGCACAAGAACTTGAAGAACAGAAGCGTTTGGAATTACTTGAACAGAAACGTTTAGAGAAAATCAAAGAGCTGCAGGATGAGAAGAAAGCATCCTGTCTACCGTATGTCGAGCAGGTGGACCAGCTTGGACAGAGACTGGTGTACATCAGCAAACATCTGTCACAGCCAGAGAAATCAGAGGAGAGGATGGTGCAACTTGAGGTTTCAGTCATATTCATTCTGTTTCATGTAGAGTTAATTTTTAACCATTTTTTTGTGCAGAAGAAGCTCTATTTAGTGTGAGATTGGTGCGACAAAACTGGTGATATTTTTAATATTACTTTACATGTAATTCTGATCAGCACGTGTGTTAAGTCAATTTCCTTTTTTTTCGGAATTTATTTTGAGGAACACCATTTGAAGTCAAGGAATTTCTGAAACCAGTTGATCTACCTATGTAAAGTGACTTGCAAAGTCTAATCTATCCGAGTTGCTAGACTTTTAGCGGAAAACCAAATTTAAAAAAAACTTCATTTGCAAATTGTAGTTTCACAAATATGCTGCGCTTTACTTTAAAAATTTATGATGACAAAGGCATCATATTAGGATTAGAGTGAAAAATTGTATTGCAATAAAGTTTAAAATTATACAAAGGTTAAATTATTTGAGAGCTACTTTTTTCTGCTAGCTGTGGTGAACTCTAAACGACTAATTGTTTATTGGTTTAAATTTTTAAAATTTAATTTTGTAGGAGTTGCAGAAGGACCTGAAGGAGCTTGAGACAAGACTTTTGACGTTGAAGAATGAGTGGAACGATGTTACGTTGGACGATGGAGGAGACGATCCAATCTTTGCCGCTCTTTCCAATCTGCAGATGTTGAAGAAGGAAGTCGGAAAGTGTTCTGATGATCTCCAAGTATGTACTGCATTTCAACAGATCGGTACTTTTTACCAGGGCTTTCTTTAACGTGCAATTGCACACAAAATGTGCAGTTCTAAATGGATGTGTGCAGTTGTAGAAGCGCTACTGTATGTACAGTTAAAACTAACAAAAAAGGTCATTGTCCTTCGATTAGAAGTAATTTACCATGGAGGATGGGAAGGAGAAGAAGTTCTAAAAATTCCTTAAAAACAGCCCTGCTTTTTACTGATTTTTATTCGTTTCGTTGACTTATCACATGTTTGGCAACTTTTGCTATAATTGGAACAAGTACTTATCTTCAGTCTGTGCCAAACATGTTTGTGACATTTCCATGCTAGTCATAAAAGCCTTAACCATATTAACTGTAGTCATCGATTTTTCTGATAAGGGTTTGATGGATGAGAGAAGACAGAAGCAGGATGAGCTTTCAAAGATCACGAAGCGTTTCGACATTGTTCAACTGTGGTTCCTGTCAGCAAAAGCCTCAGCTTTGGGAAAACCAATTCACACAACGAGCGTCAAATTTCAACAGGAGCAGCTGTGTGATATATCTGTAAGTGGCGTGCTCTAAATGAAATGATATTTGATTGATTGATTGATTGATTGATTGATTGGTTGATTGACAAGTCCTATTGAGTGTCACCTTTGGAAGACTTGGATCTCTCGTTAACACTTGGGAGGAATCTTTGATGTATCGCCTTCTGGTTTTTTTAATTAATTGATGTTAATAGTTAGCATTTCCAATCTGTAGCCAAGAGCTGCTGTTAGAATTTTTATATTGAGTTTTTGTTTGAGATTGATCATCTTTCTGTTGAGTTGTGTAAGTTATCTGATTCGTGTACGTTGAATCTCAAAGTCGTAAATGACACTATTCTCCCAGTCTAGTTAACAACATCAGATCAAATATTCTATGACTGTTTTTTTACATTGCGGAAGCATTTTTGGTTTTTGTTTGAGTCTGCGGGGCTGTTTATTACTCGGAGTGTTATTCATCTGGAATTTTAATGTTTACTTGGTTGCTGTCAGGAATTAGAGGATTTTAGCTGATTTTGTTCATATAATAATAATCTAGTATAATCTAGCAGTTGCGCAAAATCAGATGAAATTTCAGAAACAAGAACTAATCTAGTATGTTCTCTTCATTCGTGAATGTCCATGTCATTGATTTGATTCTTTGTTTGTTTTACAAGAACATTTCTGAAGAGTTGGACGCCAAGCTTCAGGAGCTGAACGACATCAAGGACCAGTTGCATAGTTTACCCGAATGTGAGGATTTGAAAGCGGACAGTCACTTAGAAGAGAAACTGGATGCCTTGAAAAACGATGTTTCCAATCTGAAAGGTAGTCTGGCAGAGCGGTCGAAGAATTTGAAGAAGGAGTCAGAGAAGAATGAGAAGAGACAAAAGGAATTGCAGAATTTGGAATCGAGTCTTGTCGACATCCAGAAGAAGGTTTCGCAGATGCTTAGATCCAGTGACCTACCGACGGATGATGACCTTGAAACTTGGAAACAGATGCCAAAGCCAGGAAAAGAATTACAGCAGGTGAACAATGAGTGATTGACTTACACCTATATGCGCCATTAAAGTAATAAATTGCTTTTAAGTTTTATTTTTTTGTTTTTATTGGTCAGTGTTTTAATACATTTTGCTTCTGATTTAATTTTATGTTATTGCCGTAAATTATAAAAACTGTATTGTTGCATTGTAGCTTAAAGCAAATGAAGGGTATCCCTTAGGAATAGATGAAACTATTAAGAATGATAACTCGAGACAATAAAGAGTTGCACAATTAAAATTAGATGCAACTGTTAAGAAGGTTATTTTATCGGCATTAGTCGTGATATTGTAAAATCGAAAACTCCATAAAAATACAGAATTAGGGAATATAAACCTCATTATATGAGCTATATGAAACACTCTTAGATGATTGTATCAAAGTCATAATCTGAATGTGAATCTTTTAAAGTGACAGTAATTTTGAGTTGAACTGTATTATTAATGCAGTAGTTTTAATATGAAAACGAGTTTTTAAGTCAGTAGTATCTTGGATTTTTGCAGATGCTTCAGGCTGAAATACAGGAACAACGGGAGCTTGTAAAGACAGTGGCAGATGATCATGTCATTCTCAAAGCTGCACCACCAGAAACAAGAGCTAATCTAGTACGTAACTCTTCATCCATAAATTTACAATTTTACATGTCTTTTTGACTTTGGGATGTAATGCTCTTGCCTGAAGATCAATTAGATCTTGAAAGATGCAGTTTGATACCCGTAACCTTCTACTCCCATAGGGGCAGTTGTAAATTGAGTGGGTGCTCGACGCACTGCCTAGACATGTGTTCAACGAGTTCATGAAATTTCTTACTTCGTATTTCAGCGTTACTTCATGCAGTTTGTCAGTGAACATACTTGATTATAATGTACCGAGACATCTGTGTAGTGCTAGAGGTATTTGTGTTGGCAGAATTTTTATGCGATATTTCTTGCACTTAAGTCTGCAGGCTTTTTCATTGACCAGTTTTAAAAGTTTTATGATTTTAATAAACTCTTAGCTGTTTTGAATGGATGTGAGGTTACTTTTCATTTGCGACTTCCTTTTTCAGCCCGAGACGTCGACATCATACACACCTCTGCCATTGGCCGTGGTGACCAGGGAACCAGGATCCTCCAGAGTTTTGGAAACTGCCGTTCAAAAGAAAGTTGCAGACCTGCGAAAGTATTGGCAGAATTTGAGAAAGGATAGGAATGCTGGATTAGAAGAATATCAGTCTGGTCAAAGAAAGTTTGGTGATGTGATGTCAACAGCCTACCAGTGGTTGGACTGCATTGAGGGTGAAGCTGCATGTCCAACTAGTGCAGCTGAACTGCAAGACCTGCATAGACAAACCACACTGTTTAGGGTAAGTTTTCATCTGTTGCATGGCATGGTTTCGCTAGCACTTTTGTTTACAGCAAGTTATCATTTTTCACCTTATGTGTGAACTTGATACTTTAGAATTAACTGAGCATCACTGCCTAACAGCAGAACATCAGTTGACATTGCCCATCACTTTCAACTTGCTGCTCATCACTTGCTTATCCACTGTAGCCTCTTGGCTTCTAGTTTCTGTGATTTCTTTAATTTCAACTCTGCTTCTCCAGTAAGTTTTCACTTAAAGGCAGCCATCAGTTGACGACTTGGGCATTGTGATAACAGCACTGTGGAAGTCACTACATTGGTTAGATTGTGCAAAAGATTCGCTTACTGTCCCTGTCTTGGGACTCAAAACTGCACATGTCCTGTTAGAGTTACATGAAAGTGCTCAAATGGATGCCATGCCATAAAACATGCTTGATGTTGTGGATATAACATAATTTGTAACATAATTTATAACATAATTTTTTTATTTTGGGTACATGGCTTACATATGCTTTATTTTTCAAAAACTTATAGTGGTCTGAATATCCACAGTGCTTAATGATTTTATTACTCTTTTACTCTTAGTTGATCTACGGTGAACTACTGGAACTGCAGAATATTTCTGGTGAAACTGGTCAGTCTTTGAAGGATAAACTCCCAGTTTCCAGCGCTCAACAGTCCGCACTACTAGCAAAGTTGTTGGAGGACTTGGATCGGAGATTGGTGCTGCTTGAGGAGGAGGAGAGGTGCAAGGAACTGCAGGCGGTTGAAAGAAAAGCGTGGCAGATAAATCTTCAGGTATTGTTCTGATCATTTATTGTCTTTTCATTCCTGTACTTGTACATTTTGCACATTCTGACTGTGCGTTAATTATGTCTGTATAAAGTGCATCCTGAATTAAGGACAAAGTGTACTAAAATCATTTAAAGAGATAATAAAAATGTGGCTGATAAATCATCAAGGTGAAAATAAAGCCGTTTGTGTAATTTTAATGAATGAATTTATTTATTGCACACAAAGTACCGTATATTGGTACAGTCGTGAAGCACTAAGTGCAGTGCAAAAGGGGCCACGAAAAGCTAATAGCATATGCTATCGTGGCCCCACTTCCTTGATTATTATTCATGCATGCATTCATTCAATAATTAATTAGATCTTATTATTATTGCTAATTTGTTTTAGGTGCCCGAGGTACATATGATCCCTCAGGGATGTGAACATAAATTTAATAAAAAAGGAACATTGTCTTTTTATAATTACTGTGATTATTATGATTATCACACGTGTACTAAATTACTTTATGTTACCGTTGACTACTGTTGAATGACTTCAGCAGATGGCAACGTACTTTATTAACGTATGCTGCCCCCCATTTTGATAAGATGAATAAATTTCTCAGATGTGTTTACTGATATGAGTATTGCTTTTTCTTTGTAATCAGAACCAGTTGGCAGATGTTGAAAAGGAGGTACATAATTACGAAACGCAATACCTCAGCCTTTCGGATCGCAAGATGCCTTGCGAGACGCGACTGATGGCCGCAAAGCAGCTGGACGATGATTGCAAGGAGGGCATACAGAGGTTGGATGCACTGAGGGCCGAGGTGGAGCTGAGGTTCATCCAAGATCCGGCTGTCTCCATTCCACCAGAACTCTTCTCCATCAGACATCGTCTTATTGACCTTCACGATAAGGTTAGGACTGGTTCCTCAAACCTTGCATTCTGTAAATCATGAATGATACGTCTGGAGAGTTGGACTGCGACTTTAAGAACCTGTGACTTTAAGAACCTGTGACTTTAAGAACCTGTGACTTTAAGAACCTGTGACTACTTCTGTGCTGAAAGCGCCTCTGAATTGTCTATGCTGCAAGAGGTGCTCTGTAAATTTTTAGATACGATATGATGTTATGATATTTGACAGATCTAGAATTAATTGTCTATGTAAACTTGTTTGAGCTACATGAGCAGTACGTATAATACGTGGTCTTTCCATTTTTAAAATCTTTTCTCACATAGCAAAGCTTAAAAAAATTTACTGGTTGACCTCTTTGGCTTATGTTGAAGTGGGAAAAACTTGACAATGGATCAATGGTTTTGCCTGTCAGTTTATTACGTGGTCAATTCTAGTTTATCATTTCTGATTAATTTTTAGCAATGTTGATGAAAGGCTATGTTCGTGGTCATATATGATCAATGATAATAAGAATACAATTTGTGTCTTGTCGTGTCTGTTTATAAATCCAGGTTGCAGAGAAGAAAGTGGATTTGTCAAGAGCCACGAATTCCAACGTCCAGTACGAAACTCTGCTGGAGCAGTATGCTGAGTTCCTGGAAACTGCTCACGAGAAGGTCAAGGCCACAGTGCCATCGGTATCCGATCTGTCGCAACTGAAGGATGAACTGTCCATGCACAAGGTTGAGATGATTACAACATTTACATGTTCTTGCTATCTTTGTTGAGATGATTATAATAATATGTTTCTGAGTTCTTAATTAAGATCTATTGAGGTCATTAGCTTATAGTGATGCGAGTGCAGAGCTAGAATGGAAGAGGAAGAGCTGTCACTTTTTTGGATGGATAGGTTGTTATTATGTTTGAACTCGTGACAACATTACGTATTCAAACACGCAATCATTAAATATAATTGGGGTCCTACAAATACAACAGCTTAAACAGGGTTGGACTCCAATTTCCAGTGTGGAATTGCTCACATTGATAGACCTCAATTTTTAGATTTAGGCATGCAAATTATTAAATTAAACAGAAAAAAAGAGTATTTTTGCAAAACTAACTTCTAAGTATCAGTCCAGCAATTCAGAATATAGGTTAACTAAATGGATAACCGATCATGTCCCATGGTAGCCATTTGGTAGCATATGTCATTTGGATTATAAGCCATGATTCTTTTCTGGCTGCCTTACAGGGATTCTTTCAGGACTTGGTCAGCCACCAGACTCTCGTGGAGACAATAGGTCTCAAGGTTGATCCGCAGGAAAAGGAGCGCTATCATTCGAGTCACGCTCGTCTCAACAGTTTGGCTCATGGTGTGCTCGACAAGGCGAATGGTCAAGAGCTGAAACTGAAGCAAGCAGTTGACCAGTGGTCGGAAGTTGGACCACAGCTCAAGGAAAAGACTGCGTGGTTGGAAAATGTCGAAAAGCGATTACCACGACCGGCAAACGAAACCGACTCCATGGAAGCTCTGGAGCGGAGGATACAGGACCTTCAGGCTGTCCAGAGGGAGATTGAAGTGGAAAATGGTCCCGTCTTCCAGGTTGTGGAATCCGGACGTCGGCTCCTGAAGTTGGTGGCTTGTCCAGCGTTCTCCAGGAAGCTGGATGATTTTGTGGATAGACACAAGAAACTGAACAATGAAGTTGCTGAAGAGTTAAAAAGGTAGGAAAAAACTTCATTTCAGAAGCATTGTCTCTGCTGATATAAATATGTCTGGTGCATTTTGTCTGCTTCTAGTGATATAATTATATTGAAAAGTAAGGCTAAATAAAATAATAAGACATTGAGAGCATTTTATCTGAACATTTGTTAGGGAGATAATTTGCAAATTAAAGGTAATTATAAACTGTGCATATTCTTCTGTTTTCATAGAAATGTTTAATCATAATGAAGTCTAAGATTTTACATTGCTTAGCTTTGTTAAAATCAGGTTGAGTTTTAAATTTTGAATTAAGTGACAGTTTCATCATTTATCTGACGGTCCAACTAAATAGGAACATTAGCATTAGAAAACCCTGCTAAAGAGCCTCTTATTTCTTGTTGGTATGCTGAATTATTTGTTTGTTTTTGTTTAAGTTTGGAGGCACTTGTGAAACTATCAAAGCAGTTTGACTCTGATGCTGACAAGGTAGAACAGTGGATGAAAACCGCAGACAGTCAAAAGAATTCCATTAACAAATTGTTGGCCAAAGATGTCAAGCAAGCGGAAGATGGCCTTCTGGTAAACATTCATATTGTGCTCAGAACTCGTTTTCCTACCTCAGAACTTAACCATGGCAGAGTTAGAGTATCAGCCATAAAATGCATGCCTATTGCAGCAGGAGTGTCTGCTAGATGCATTTTTTTTAAATTTGTAATTCTTATAACTGTAACCCATTTTTAATTGCCTTATATAATTTGTATTACCTGAACGTTAAAAGTTGATCATAATATGTCAATTGATTTTAAAGCTGGCTTAATGTACTGCTGTTCTTCTACTTCTTTAGGAGCTGAAGAGGGACTGCGAAGACTGTCAGAGCCACAGAACATCGGCCATTACTCTTGGAAACAAGCTGCTACGCACTCGTCCATCAGACACTCGTGTTCGCAACAAACTGAAGCTGATCTCCGACGACTGGCTTTTGCTGATGAACGACATTGCAGATATTGAAGCGAGGGTTCAGGACGCACAGAGAGCACAGCTGCCATCTAGACAGGCGCTCGGTGAACTGCTTCAGTGGCTTCACACGGTTCGTCAGTCTATTGCACAAGATGGCGCTACTCGTCCACGAAATCGTGAAGATGCTCAGCAGTTGCTGAAGAAATATAAGGTAAGTTATTTTCTCTCTCTTTGCAGTGGTGCTATATAAATTCATGATTACTAATATTATGAAATTTGTGCAAAACTTTTGACAAAATCACCCTTCTTTAACGAGTTATGTTAACCATATAATCTCTGTTTTGTTACATTTTAGTGCTTTGTTTGCCTGTATCTAGATGATTATTAACCCGTTTACCGTACGTAATAAAAATTTCTTAGTAAAAATTGGACGAGTTAACTCGGGGATCACGGTAAAGGGGTTAAGAACTGCAGTAATTGGTAATGGAAAGCTATATAAATTCATGATTACTAATATCATGAAGTTTGTGCAAAACTTTAACAAAAACATTTTTCTTTAATTAATTATTGGGCCATTGCTCTGTTGTGTTAGATGCTAGTGCTTTGTTCGCCAGTACTTCACTTCTTGATTATTAAGAATTCCAGTAGTTTGTTAATGGAAAGCTAGGGCCATTGCTCTGTTGTGTTAGATGCTAGTGCTTTGTTCGCCAGTACTTCACTTCTTGATTATTAAGAATTCCAGTAATTTGTTAATGGAAAGCTAATGCACTGAACCAGAAACCAAGAACAGTATATATCTTTGTTATTTTGGAGGTTTTTCTTTAGTGTTTCTAAATCCGTTGCCTATTTCTATAGGTAGTTTCTTGCCTCTTTAAGAGTGTCTTTCTCAATCTTTTAAATTTGTGAAAAAGGTCAATCTAAAAATATTTTGAGTTTATTTTAATTATACTTTGTCTAATGCACTTATTCATTCTTGGAATTAAAGTATAATTGTAAGAATTGTAAAGCAAGCTTACCAACAAATTTGAGACGTTTCTGAATGTGAATTTTCCGTTACAGCTGTTGAAAGGGGATTTGACAAATCGTCAGCTCAACATTGATTACGTGAACAAAGTTGCCGAGCAGAGTCAAAGTGAGAGGCAGGCTTCACACACGGATCAGGCACTTTCAGCAGAGCAGCTTGGAGAGATGAATAGGCAGTATCAAGGTCTCTGCAGTGAGGTCAACAACAAGATGATAAAGCTGGAAATGGTCTGTGATGAGTGGAAGGAGTACGAGAGCACTGTCGAATGCCTCAGAGACTGGTTGGAAAGGGAATCCGTTCAATTATCGCGTGAGGAGCAGAACGTGAAGGGAACGATTGTTGATCCTACACTGAAGAACTGCAAGGTGATGCTTCTATTTCTGCTTTTCAAGATTCTGATTTTGTCTGGTTTTATTGGAAGATATAATGAATATTTATCAAGCAGTGAGTGCTGTGACTGATATGGTGACTTCTGATCTGATCAGGAGCAAGATTCCATTGGATCAGTTTCCATGTGCACTTTCGTAATATGTAACACGATGACGCTAGTTATGTGTTCTTCAGGTTTAATAAAAAAAAAATCTTTATGCTTTTGGCTTTGATTTCATTGTGCTTGTAATTTCATGTTAAATTTGCTCCCTTTCTTCTAGCTAGGTTGAATAAGCTTTTTAAAATTTTCACTTCATTCTATTTTCTGTGGCAGTTTTATGTTCTGATTTCCAATCCGTGGTTTTTTGTAATTCTTTATTTCCCTTCTTCCTTTTACAATTTTTTAATTATTCAATTTTTAATGATTTCTGGAAATCTTTGCAGGATGCAGCTGACGCTCTGAAGATTAGAAAAGAAAAAGACCTTGAATCCGTGAAGCGTCTTGGCTCAGGTCTTGTCAAATCATCTGACTGGCCGGCAAACGCTGAAGCAATAAACAACAACCTGGATGGACTGAATAATCAGTGTGCACTCGTGGAAGATAAGGTAGAATCCAATCTTGAGTTTTAACCCTTTGAACCCGGCTGGCCGTTATCCATGGCGTTACTGGAGCTTCGGGTTCAAAGGGTTAAGGCGATTGCTGATAAATTGATTTATGACTTTTCCTACTGATCTGATATGAATATTTTGTTTGCCCTACTGCAATATATAATTTGCACTTTGAAAGTATTGGTAGCAGAACTCAATTACAATTAGGTATATGACCTCTTCCAGTATTGCGTGTGTTGGCTTCTTATTTTCGCATTGCAGCCAGGAATGCAATAATTCTAGTGCAGGCCTGGGTTCTGTGATTGCCCTCCAGTGCCCCCCCCCTCTGACTACTCACCAGCCAACCAAGCACATACATGTACATGTATTATAACTGGCCCATCAAAGCTGCTACAGCACACATAGCCACCTTAATGTCGGCCTGCTTGCAGCATTATTTTGGTAGACTTGTACAGGGCTGATGTAAGGCTTAATGAGAAACTAATTTTTTATAAACAAATTGAAGTGATAAAAGTACAACCTACGATTTCATATTCATATATTAAATTTTATTTTATTCAGTTATTAGTTCTTGAAGTTTAACCCTTTAATGCCGGAGGGTATAGGATTTCCCATACCATTTACTACCATCTCGTCATTAAAGGGTTAAACTGTAGTTAGTTGTCTCTGCAATACTATATATACTAAAACGGCATAATTCATAAACTTTTCAATAAATAACTGCCGGGTACCTGACTTGGTCCCCTAAAAGTCGCTGGGCCTTTGGGGCATTTCCCTCCCCTACCCTCCCTCTCGGCAGCACTAGGCTTGCATCCCTTAGTTCTTGAAGCACTGCATTAACTTCTGAAAACTAAAGTTTTTGTGTTGATGGTATTAATACAGCTGAACAAACTGCAGCGATCAGCCATGGACAGAAAGCGGCTTTTGGATGATTATGATCTGGCGCTGAAGGGGGTTAATGATTCCGTTGATCGCACACAGTCTTCGTTGAACAAACTACAGCAGACGAGTGGTTGTGATATTGCAAGCCTCAAGGATCAGGTCGTTCAGCTTCAGGTAACCATGCACCAGTTCTCTGTTTGTTTCGAGTCCGTAGTAATTTAGAAATTCAAGTTCTCGTGTAAATAAAATGTTTGTTTCCAGTCCGTAGTAATTTAGAAATTCAAGTTCTCATGTAAATAAAATGTTTGTTTCCAGTCCGTAGTAATTTAGAAATTCAAGTTCTCATGTAAATAAAATGTTGTTTCCAGTCAGTAGTAATTTAGAAATTCAATTTCTCGTGTAAATCATTTTGTAATTACGAGTTAACATCCATGGAAAGACCGCAAAACAAGTGAGGTGCAATTTGAGGAATGCTTTAAATCTTTCCGTTGTATTTTGTTATTGAATAATTTTTCTGTTGCAACTGATGTTTAGTTAATTATTGTATTGTATCTGGCCATTTATAAAGTGCTTCTTGCAGCAAGAGCCTTTCAGAAGCGCTCCCAGTAATTAGCTGCTAGTAGTTTCAGTTTAACCACACTGTGTGATGACAGAGATCAAAGAGTTGCCCTCCTCCTTTATTCAGGCTTGGGACTGGCATTGCATCAACTGGTGTGTATTAATTCCATTGACTTTAATATGCAGGCTTTACAGAAGGACTTTGACGGGACGACGGATTTGCTGAAGAAGTTGTCTAGTGCCACAGACGTTCTGGCGTCGAACTTGGATCCTGCGTCCAGCAAAGGTGTTCAGGATGGCGAGAAGAAGGCTGTTGACAGGTATGCTGTAGCTACCATTGACAAGATATATTTGTGGCACTATGACTATTGTTTGTTTGTATGTGCACTTGTTATAGCGCCCCTTCAAGCTCTCTTTACTCAGAGGCGCTCCCGAATGCAGAGCGGACACTGCTTCGGAGTTTCACGCCGAAACGCCGAGCAACTGTGAATGAAGGACTTGCCCAAGGTCCTTACGCGGCGAGGGTAATGCCGTATTAAGTTTATTTTTTCAAACCTTGGATATGCTGGAAACTATTTGATTATGTTTGTAAATAATAAGATTTCGAAGTACCAAAATTTATCCAGGTTAAGCAGTTATTGATCTCAAATATAAAATGAAGTAAGTTATTGAAATTGGTTGCATTTCATGTGTTCTTAGGTGGCAGAAACTGAAGGAATTGATCAGTGAACAGCTGTCATCTCTGCAGACTTTGTCTTCAAAATGGACCAGTTACAACAACGAGTACAGCAATGCAGTCAGTTGGCTAAGCAAGAAGGAATCTGAAATTGAAAGACTTCTACAGAATGACTTACGAGACGACAAAGAGGGACAACTGACGGATATAACGGTATTAAGCCATGAAGTTTTCTGTCGATGTTTCAAGTGTGCAATAGTTTTTTGTCCATAATTTTATTATTTTATGGTTGAATTGCCACGTTTTCTCGGTTCTAGGCCCTCCAATTGTTGGAGTTCCATTCACTACCCGCTGACCAATTTATCTGGATTTTATAAATCACTTAAAACTTTGTTCTTTAGTTGTGACTAGGCTGGGAGCACTTGTGAGTGGGTTTTTTGAAGGACACTATACAAGTTCCCAGAATTAGCTATTTTTGAAAAATTCTTATTTTCATGTATGTTTAAAAGTTTTGAAAGAAATATTATTGGTTCTTTATCATGCATGTCTCAGTTTTGCCAAAATATAGTTGGCTAAATTGGAAAAAATGGCAAAGTTTGTTATGCAGATTTTTTTCAATGTCTACAAAGCTAACCTTTGTACTTCAAATTATTTTTTGTTATTAGGCAAAACAGCAGGAGTTGGCTGCATTCAAGGGTAAGCTATCAGAGTTGGAGAACCTAAGCAAGGAGTTGTTGCCATCCTTGGACAGTGCCAGAGTCGTGCACATTGTCTCCAGCCAAACTTCTCTTAACCAACACCTCGATACGCTTCAGCAGTCGGTCGAAAGACGTCTTCAGAGCCTTTCCGCAGTCGAGGGCAACAGGGAAAACTTCGTCGAACTCTGCCAGAAAGTAGAAGCATTCCTCAAAGAAGCGAAAGACGGACTAACGAAGGCCAACGTTCCGTATAACTCATCCGACCCAGAAGTTGTTCAGGAGCGACTGAGGTCGATCAGGAACTTAGCGGACGAATTTTCTCAGATGAATCCGTGTTTCGCAGATCTGAACCGGACCGGTCACCGTCTTCCGCTGTCGAGGACAGATTCAGATCGGCTGAAGAACGTCAACGATCGATGGCACGAGCTTCATTCGGAGACGAACAAACAGCACAAGAAACTCCAGCAGCAGTTGCTGCTTCTGCAGAGCTTTGCCGACAAGTGTGAGGAGTGGAATAGTTTCTTGGCCGACGTCGAAGTCGACCTGACGGGTGACATCTGTGGAAATTATGATTCTGTGCTGGAACAACAACAGAAGCTTGAGGTGAGTAATATGGACGCTGCTATGGGGCTGAGTATTTTGCAGTTTTTATTATAATAGATTCTAATTTGAGATTTAATTGTGTGTTTGTGTGTGCACATCTAATTAAATCGATTGGTTGCAGAATTTGGCCCCTTAAAGCCAGACTAATTTTGGTGTGTCAAATCTTAGCATTAATTTGGGTAGGTGCCTGGAAATGAAAGCATATGAATATATTCTAGCACAATATTAATTTGATGACCGGATTTACTGTATGAAATGGGTACTATTCATGGGCAGCACCAAATATTGGTCATATCCCAGTATTTGGCCATATTTCAGAGTACCGTTACATGCAGAATATCTTGCATTGGCTGCTCAGTGGATTGTCTGATAATAGCTGAAATTGCATTTTTTTACAGGCATTCCAGCAAGACATCTTTCCTCACCAGCAGATCCTCTATTCCATCATCAGTGATGGACATGAGATGATGGAGAACAGCAGAGGAACCGGTGGAGCGGAGGACTTCGGTCGTAAGCTCCAGCTTCTGGAGGAACAATGGCAGACTATTGTCCGACAAGCCAACCAGAGAAAACTATTGGTTGACAACATCGTGACGCTGTGGCAGACGTATCGGGGAATGATCGACGAGCTGTCGGCAACTGTCGGTCGAGTGAGGAAATTTGTTGACGGTCATCCTGTCGTTCCGGAAACGTTCAGCTCCGTCCGACATCATCTGGATGACTACACTGTGAGAAGAATTTGTTATTTTCTGTCGTTTGGGTGGAATTGTTTTGCAGAAAATTATATAGATATTATTCTTTAATACTCTTAAAACTGTCTTATTTGGCCAGTTTGGACAAGGAGCACTCCTGAGTAGTCTACCATATAGGGGTGCTATATAAAACTGAATTGATAATGATAATATAATGGATGACTACACTGTGAGAATAATATGTTATTTTCTATCGTTTGCGTGGAATTGTTATGCAGAAAATGATATAGATGTTATTCATAGTACGTAAGGATGATTATCAGATGTAAATTTCTTAGCATCTAATTGATTTACAACTGAGCAGATATTATAGCAGTCGACTTGCTGAGAAAATTTTCTTACATATTGAAGTTTTGCATTAACAGTTTTTTAATTTATGAGCTCATAATTAATTAATCTGGAACATAAAAGGCTGAAAATAGATGTATGGTAAGGCAACCAATTTTTCCTACTTTAGCAATAAAAATTGTGCTAATTTAACATATATAAAATAGTTGAAATATCAAGCGAAAATAACCCTCCTGTGGCATTTTGTTAATTGATTTTAATTGTTGTGAATTACTGATGGAACAAAGACACGGAAAGTGGACTGTTGTGCGATATTATTATTATTACTGACCTTTTATATAGCGCACATTCAGGGTAAGCTACTCAGAAGCGCTCCCAGTTCAACAACGGCTAAATAAAGCATTGTTCTATACCGACAAATTCCACATCCTCATTGTAGCTATTTTACTGTTTTCAGGATATCCGTAACCAGTTGAACGCAACGAAACCAATAATTGACAAGTTGCAGTCCTATAGTTTGCTTCTGTCTCCGAATTCTGACTCCGCTACCATCAGTCAACTCCATTCCGACGTAAAGTCGTTGGACGATGAGGCGAGGAAACTCAGCGTTGCAATTGATTCAAACATAAAACAATTGGGAAATACTCTGACGCTGTGGGAAACGACACAATCTAACTTGGACAGCTTTGTTGCGTGGCTGAAGGAGATCAAGACTTTTCTTACGCCGGGCGTGCCAAATAAGTACAACGCGCTCGTGAATGAACTGGAAAAACTTGAGGTATTGCACAATATGACACCTTTTTGTAAGTTTTGTGTAGCGTTTTTGCTTTTGGTTTAGAACTTCATCCAATTAAAGAAAAATATTGGGTTCCTGACTACATAACTTGATGTCGGCATATTTTGCAAAGATACGATTGACAATTGGTAAAATAAAAATCATTAGCCAGTGATGGCTCGTTAAAAGCTGCAGTTTAGATATCGCATCTGAATTGTATTCGAAGAAATGCATTCATAGAAATCCCCATTTTGATTGCCTGGTACTTTATTTGCCCAGATTCACTCTGATAGAAACTAATTAGATCACTAATCAGAGCCATATCAAGTACGATGTTTTTTTATTAACTGTAGATCTATTCTAATGTGGATGTGTTTTAACATGACTATGCTCTAACATAGCTATGTTCTAATGTAGCTATGTTCTAATGTTGCTATGTCCTTATGACAATTAGGATCTTTGTTTTCAACTGCTTTTATTTTAATCCATGTCGTAATCGAGCATTCCCAAGTGGCATTGTGTTTTAACCGTTGCACTCTGATCTCATCATATATTATGCCAAAGCTATATCGGTTCTTATAATTGAAATACTTGTAGAATCTGCAGTCGGACAAAAGCGATCGATGTGACGAGTTAACAAAGAACCTGGAGGCATTGACAGCATCCATCACGCCAGAGGATTCATTGATTCTCTGTCAGAGATTACGGTTGCTCACACAACAGCAGTCCGAGGTTTCGAGGCAGATTGCGGATCGCCGCCAATTGGTCAGAGATCGTCTGGATCGCTGGGCGGAGTTTGACAAGAAATCGGAAGATCTTTTGTCGTCTTTTGCCAACGTTGAACAGAAGATTCGCAACCTTGATGCTTTGAGCATTGAAGATGCCATTGCGGAAATAGAAAATGTAAGTTTTTTACTGTTACTTTTTACCTTCGTTGTTTTTTAAGTGGTGCAATCTGATATATTCTGTTGCTTAGGTTGAAATGGTGTGTAGATCTCTTCTCTCTGTGATTTTCATTTCTCTGGAATTACTTATCATTCGTAGTTCATGTGATCTTTTCTGTTCGATACATATTTGCCGTTTATTTTTCTCATCTGGCATAAGTGAGTAAGTATAATCCTTATTGAAATATAATGTAATGACTATCTTTTCTATGACTCTCTTTTATATATTTCAGTCTAGTCCAGTGATTTCTATTGTGCTGTTATCCAAGACATCTGTACTACTCTGTAGTTTAATTGAAATTGTGTATTTTCACTCAATTCCCAAAACTCCTCTGTTGTTTTCCGCATGCCCATTATTAATTGACGTCTGTTTGCATTTGACTTAGGATCTTCAATTGGAAATGGCGAGTTTAGAGAGACGCAAAGTGGACTTGACTGGACTTGGAAATGAGCTGAAGCGCAACAGCCAAGACCTGCGTGCAAGTGACATTGAACACAAGATCGCAGCGATGAACGATAAATGCTCACGGCTGAAAGAAATGCTCAATGAAAGGTAAGATGCCTAAGAAGTGATGTGATGTCTCTGCCATGGTGGAATTCATTTCACATTTTAACCGGACTGCACTGTTTTAGCTGTGATACAAATGAAACTAAATTTTACATTATTTTATTGTTCAAAATTTGCAAGTTTACTCAATACCTTAGTTGTTTAAAACTTTTTTGTTTTTTATTCGCTCCCAAAAAACATCGTTTTTTGGTGTTTTTTCCCTTCGTTTTATTTCGTTTTTTGGTAAGGCAAATTAATTTATTTTCTGTCTCCTATTATTTTTATTTTTATTTTTTCCTGATATTCCTTACGTTTTCAGCCCAATCTCAGGGTTTCAGATAACTGATGTCATTATTTAATTGTGTAACGTCATCATTTAAGAGATACATGAAGAAAGTAAACAATGACTGACTGCGATTGTTTTTATAGGCTGAACAAGTTGACTGTGGCGCTTGGAACACTGCAACAGCTGGAAAAGAAGATCCAGGACTTGCGTCGGTGGCTGCTTGACGTCGAACATCATCTCACGCGTCCAATCGTATACGAGACTTGCAGCAACGCTGAGATACAACTCCAGCTAAGGAAACAACTGGTAAACAACTTGACATTGATCAACATCATATGTTTTAATACAAATACTTGTGGGACACGGTGGCGTAAGAGTATGTTCGGTGCCTTTGAGCCAAAATGTTAGCAGGTTGTCCAAGTTCCCTACCACTAGTTTATGTCTTCTTTCTGTGTTCACTTTTTGTTATCTTTACTCAGATCTTCACCCAAAATCTCTGGACGGTCATTGGGACAGAATTATATTGTATTCTTTTGTATTATACTGTTTGTGCTTTGGAGACCATGCAAAGACATGCAGAGGCATTGCTGTGCTCATAACTGTAGAGTAATGCTTTAGAAATTTGTCATTTACAGTTACCATTACCTGTTTTCGCAGATACAAGCAAATCTGAAGTTCTTGTTGGCTTTGTCTAAATTTTGATTTCAGTCGATTTCTTTGGCAACCTTCACGTGTTGCATTATTCCTTTGAATTTATGCTTTTTTAAGGCTGTTCAAAAGGACATTGATGATCACAACTTGCCAGTTATCTCGGTCATCAATCTCTGTGAGACGCTGTCCTCCGATAAGATTGCCTGTCCTTCGCCCGTTGAAGCGCAGGCCATCAGGCAGGCAAGGGACAAACTGGAGTCACGATGGAAGAAAATCAACGTCGGGTCTACAGAACGTAAAAAAGTGTAAGGCTGGTCACACTGCTTTCATCATGCTCATGTCTAATGCACAGGACATCAGTGTCTGATACATAAAAGCTTCTCTGATGGATTCGAGAATAATTGAGTAAGTATGTACTTTATTGAACTGCCTACAGACGCACTCCGGGAACATCATGTAAGGGCAATCTAAGCATGTGCAATCATAAAGATTAATCCTGATGGGTCATTAAATACGGTAATCATCATATATGAAGCTACACAACATAATAGACATCTTTTGAGCTGTGTGAGAGAGAAAGGGTAAGGACAGAAAAGAAAAACAGTACAAAGTCGCTTGAAAAGTATTTGTATGATAAATTCATACCCAGAGTCCTTTCCTTTTGATGCTGTGCCTTACTAGTAAATTAAATCATCTGAAATGCTACTGTCCACCTGGTATTTCAACTCTGCCGATTTGTTCTTAGGATTGAAGAAACTGGACAGCTTTGGCAGAAGTTCAACAGTGCTCACCAGGATTTTACCGTGTGGCTTAAAGCGATCGAAAGACAGGTTCTGAATCCAAGAACAGGCGGTGCTACGTTCAAAGCGATGAAGGAAGAAAGAACAAACATTCAGGTTAACCTTGTCTTATTTAAGAACCAAACATTCCACTCCACTTGGAACGGGTTCTCACTTGCGATGCAGTGTCTGCTTTTTGCCAATTGCTTAAGTCTTTTCTTTCTGGCTGCAACTCGGCTGGGAGTACCTCTGAGTAGCTTTCTTAAAGACATGCTATAGAAATCTCTGGAGCGAATGAGCAGCTGAAACATAGTGTCTAACGCCACGCATTTGTTCTTCTGTTTGCAACACAAAGTATATTTAGTCAGCTGAGTCCTAATGTTGTCTGATATGAACCATTAAGAATCAAGCCTTATCTGTGGTTGGTCAAGTGGTCTGGAATGGCCTTCCTTTAGAGCTACACCTACACTCTGGGACTCTACCAGAACCTTCCTCCCTAAACTTAAAACTATTCTTTTTTGAGTGCGCTGAAGTCAGGAGCGCCTCTAAGTAGTCTCCTTGAGAGTGTTATATACATTTCAAACGAATGAATGAATGAATGAACGAACGAATGAATGAACGAACGAATGAATGACCGAACGAATGAATGAATGAACGAACGAATTAATGAATGAATTGAATGAATGAATGAGCGAACGAATGAATGAACGAATGAATGAACAAACGAATGAATGAACGAACGAATAAATGAATTTAAACGGTTTGTTTTATTTATTCATGCAGCAACTCCAGGTCGACATTCAAGCGAAGCTTTCCGACCTTGACCTTTTGAACCGGTTGTACTGTCGTCTGGCGCACGAAGGTCGAACGGACGGAAAGAAGATGCTGAAGAAAAAGATCGACGACGCCAACCAACGTTGGGACAACCTGTTGGCAACGGCCGAAGCCGTCGTGAAGCGCATCAGCCACATCATCCGAATCAAGGAAGACTTTGAGGCGAATCGTCTTGCTTTGGTGATATGGCTGTCAAGCCTCAATGATGTACTCATTGAACTGGAACAGCTGGATGCACCACCAAATGCGAGGATTTTAAATGTAGGAAGGAACGGTGCACTATAATTTATATTATTGCTCACCAATAAATATATATATACATATATTATATATATTTTATATATTCATGCACACGCTCAGATATATATATGTGTGTGTACTGTGTATATATATATATTTTATTTCACACAAAGCAGAGCAGAAAAACTAAATGGAGACTAGAAAATGACAGCAAAATTACAAAACTCCTCCAACTGAATGACTGACGGATCCCAATCTGGCGTGAACATGCTGAAATTATCAAGACCATTAACTAAACGATTGAACTTTATTGCAATGTAGTTAGATCAAAGTCAGAACAGCTGCTTTGACAAAGCGAGATAATAGGATACTACTGCATACTTATAAGAAGTAAATGTTTCATTATTTCTCCATGTGCAGTTGCACACTGCACAGAGACCTTTGCATTAAATTTTATTGTTCTTTCTGCTGTTGCATAAGTCAAGTAATTTGTCAACAAATAACATCGCTAAATCATAGACAGCAACTCTTGATGTGTGTTTAGTCCATCAGGAAAGAATTGGCAAACAACTCTGCACGTATGGACTACACAGATCGTGCGTCAAGCTTTCTGATGCAGAAGTGCGAACCGTCGGACTCTGTTCAGATCCAGCGACATGTTGATGAATTACACGCGGTTCATGAAAACGTCCTTCGTCAATTGAGACGCATGGAGGATCGTCTGCGTCTCGCTGGCGGTCCGGAGGATGCTGTGAGTAGCATCTACACAGCGCTGGTGATGTTTGTCTTAGTGTGATTGTAAACAGGAATTTATATAGCGCCACTTCAAGAGAAACTTGCACATAAGAGATGCTCCTGAAATGACAGCACCGAACCACAATCAATAAATTTTTTTGGTGTCTGAGGTTTTTCTTGTGGATGTCTGCATGCATCTAATTTTTTTATGTTTCTGAAGAGGTGCTATATGAATTGGTAGTATGAATAATGTACTAGAAGAGAATTGTCTGTCTGTATGTTTGTCTGTCTGTGTGTTTGTCTGTCTGTCTTGTCTGTCTGTCTGTTTTGTCTGTCTGTGTGAAACTAACATTTTTGTTATATGAGCTTTTTGCAACGGACCCAGCCAGCAGGCTGCTTGGCACTAGATACAGGGCATTCCATGGGAGGAGGATTGAGGGTACCCTCTCCACAGTAAATACCCAGTTTTATATAAAACTTTGTTGTTTAATTTGGCTGATGCATGAGTTATTAAAATTCAGAAAGTTGTTTTGATTAATTTTTTAGACGGAGGACGTGCGATGTCGGGAAAAGATTCGTCAACTTGAAACGCAGTTGGAAGGAAGCAGGAAAAACATTTCGTCGTCTGAAATCGAGGATGCAGTGAGTTCGCGATTTCGTCCAAGTTAACTTTGAAATTTATGTCATGATATGTAATAAATGTGTACAGATGCACACAGTTTTACGTTATATGATGTGGTTAAGTAGTGAAGTTTTTTCGGGGGAAATTATTGATCTGTGGCAGCTGATGTCGACAGCCTGACTAGACCATCAATATTAGGAGATTTAATGCAATTTAAATTCTTTGTGATATTTCACTGCAATTTTAAGTGCAGAAATTTTTTAATGAGGACTCTGTTGGTAAAATATTGTAGACTGATTTGTTATTAATTTGATTTATTTGTAATTTCTAATGCACGGGTGTCTAATGTGCAAGGAATCGACCAATGTTTGGGGAAAATAAGCCATAATCAGATCAATATAGACGAGGTTAATTCGCTAAAACAGAGAGAGACAGAGAGATGGGCATACATAAATGTTTTGTACATTATGCCACTCTCTCTGCCTTTCTTCAAATTCCTAACATTTCCATTTCCAGTGTTGATACTCACCCCCCCCCCCCCCCCCACACACACACACACACAGACACACACACACACTCACAATTTGAATTCATACATTCCAGCAATTTGACCAAGCCTCTGGAGAGGTATTTGCAAGTAGGCTACCTCAGAATGTTGGCATAAAGAAATTGTCAGAGATCTGTTCTCACGTTTATTGTTTGTGGCTGACTGTTGTTGAAGCTTGGTCGTTTGGATGTGAACATCGATGATGCGTGGAACGATGGTCGTTGGAAAGCTACACGGCCAGACTGGGAGGAGGGATTGGGATCAAGAGCTACAGGTAAACCTTTATATGTAAATAATCCACTTAAATTCTGCTAGGTACACCTTTTAAAATCTTCTTATGTCTTAAAAAGGTATTTAACCTTTGTATAACTTTTAAATCCTAAACCTTCTTGAATCTTAAGAGGTAAAATCGTAAATATTCTTAAATTTTAACAGGTAAACCTTTTTGAATCTTCATGACTTTCTGACTTATGGCCGTCCGGCTATGCCTTCAGCACGCGTCAGCCGCTCTCCCATGGTAGCTCTCCACTTTTGTCATGAATCTTCATGAATTTTAATTATTTTATTTTATTTTATAAAGCATAAAGCAGTCTTTAAAACGAAACTGATGGCGCAGAGCTGAAGGCTATTTTAAAAAGTTTTTGGGGATGACCACTAAGCACATTTATTTGCCAAAGTGCACATCCGAACTACTGTAAATTCAGATTATGAAACATTTATTACAGGTAGTAGTGGTCAGTTATTTATAATTTTATATACTTACATGAATTTTATTATTAGCCATTATTCTGTTTAGCATACAAATCAGAATTAAACAGACTTATTAAGAAAGATCAGTACTCTAAATAAATTTGTTGTGCTTGCACTGTGGTAAGTGATTTCTCTGTGTCAATCAATCAATCAATTAATCAATCAATATTTGTAACTAGGAAGCTACGCATTGTCTGGCGATGAATCTCTTCTCGTGGAATTGGCAAGTCTCGAAGAGTGGCTCGTGGAGGCCAACGCTACTCTCGATTCGGAGAGGAAAGCCCCTCAGGACATGGCACAGTTCGACCGATGTATGAAGAAACACCAGGCAAGTCAAGACGTTTAATGACGTGGGTGAACTAAAGGCAGCTGGGGAGCCAGTGCAGCTCATGGTTAAACTGTTGAATGTAAATGGGTTTTAGGTAGAGCTGGAATGTGTTAATTCATCCTGTGAGATTAGGGAAAGTATCCTTGCTGGAAAGGGATAAATTAGGAATTTGAAGATAGGCAGAGAGTGGCATATACATGTATGTATATTGCATTTCTGCATGTCTACCGCTATGTCTCTCTGTCTCTCTCTCTCTGTCTTTGTCCATCTCTGTTTTAGTGAACTGATCTGGTCTATATTGCGGAACTTATTGTTTCATGCTGCAATCAGGCAGCGCCGTGCTTTCTCCGTGGCTGGCCCTGCGACCTGGAATGAGCTCCCTGTTATCCATCGTCAAATACCTATTGGTCTTTCTACTTCATTTCTTTCTATTCTCAAGACTGTCTTATTCGACCGGGGTTGGACTGGGAGCGCTTCTGAGTAGAAACCTTGAAGGGGCGCTATGTCAAATTCTCAGTAAATAAATATTGACCTGATCATGGGTTTTTTTTATCCAGCGTCGTTGATTCCTTATCCTCGAGATTACAATTTCTCGTGGTTGGTTTTTCGTTGCAGGACTTGAACGACCAGATCGAAAGCTGGAGGTCGAGAGTGTTTCGGATTCAAACCGCGCTCAGTCCAATCGCACATCACACGCTGTTCACGGAGGACCTCTGCAATCGCATTTCAACAGCGGTGGCCGACTGGGACCGTGTCTGCCTGCGCACCTCCGACTGGTTCCTGCGTCTCCAGCATCGACTCGAGCAAAGCGAGGAGTTTCAGATGAGCATTGAGGACGTTGGGTTGTGGGTGGAGGATGTTCGAGTTGACCTTGATTCATTAGACATGGAGAAGCCAGCCGACAGTTCGACACCAATGAGCGTGGTGGAAGCGAAGAGAAGGAAACTCACGGTAAGCGTGAATGAATTAGTGAGTGGGTGAGTGAGCGAGTGTGAGTGAGTGTGAGTGAGCGAGTGTGAGAGTGTGAGAGTGAGCGAGGGTGAGTGAGATAGTAAAAGTGCGAGAGTGAGTGAGTGAGCGAGTGTGTGAGTGAGTGAGTGAATGAATGAATTATGTTGCGAACAAGCATTGGTGTTCTGTTTGTCTATTCTGTGTTTAGTAACCAAAATAAAAGTAAACGAAATGAAAATGAATTGACAGTTAAATCATTTGCCGTTGTCTTTAATACATTAAACGTCTCTGTTGTGATCTTTTTTTTGGCAAGGTCGTTGAGCACGACCTCAAGGACATCCGTGATAATCTCAATTTCATTCGTGACATCGCGGAATACTTTCTCCAAGACTCAACGTCAGACGCTGCTGCCGAGGATTTCGATCAACTCGATCGGATCACCGATGATTTAGAAGCGATGCAGATTGCGTACAATAATCATCTGACGATGCTCGAGGGAGTCCGAGGCAAATCATTCGATCGTAGTAGTTTGACGGTAAAATCTTAATTCTTTTTTTTTCAGTGCTACTCTGATTGAAAGGTGTAGCATGCTCCCATACAACAATTTGCTCATACTGGTCCTTCTCGTGTATTAGACCACTTGAAGTTCTGTCTTTAGTGTAACAATATGCTCAGAAACATTGCTTAATTATAATGCATCTTTTTAGATATGCTGTTGGCTGTGGTACAGCGCCTTTGTGAGGCTATAAAATTTTCTATTTATAACCATTCAAAAAGTGCCAAGTACATGCATAGGCTCGTATCAACAAAACTTGTTTGCTGAATTTTCAGTGTAGATTATATTGCAGATCTATAGGCAAGAGATAACTTGTAGGAAGCTGTTGTTAAATTTTCAAGGGTAGGGGAAAATGAAATAAATCATTTGAATTGCTTCTACTAAACTTGCTATAATATCATACATGTTTAACTTACCTGCTTAATAATAAATTGTTTATTTCCAGTCGTTGTCCTAGGTAACAATAAATTGTGATATCGATAATTATAGATGAGGTTCTTGAGAATGTATTGCTTGTTCAAGTTTTAGCCGAAATATTATTGTCAAAGTCATTTGTTTTGTAATTTTGTTAGACATAATTTCTAAGTTCTGTCTTTCTTTCTTTGTTGTGAAAACAGAGTGGTGAAGGTTACTTGTCGAGGAGTTCTGTCTTTCCACTGGGCACCAGCGGACGAAGAATACCAAGATATGTAAGCAAGTGCTTGTTGCTTTTGGCTTATTATCTCAATGCATTTCGATTAATGCATATTTGTAGGGATTTGTACAGATTTTCCTGAGAAGTCGTTGAGCATTAACTTTTGTAAAGCAGGAATGGTTAAAGCTACCATAGCAGGGATCTTTAGAACGTCCTTAACACCATTGAATGAGCAGGACAATTCTTGCCTCTTTGGCAAATAATTTGGAGAATGATAACTATAACTATATAAATATAAAAATGGTGATAAATGGATTGTGAAAACAAGAAAATTTTAGTATCAATTTTGCATCAATTAGGTTGTACTTGCTACTATAATTATCAGGTGAATTTTTGGGGGTTGTTTAAGTACTCTGTACTACTTGGAAAGTAGTATCTCTTACACCAGGTTACGTCTGAAGTTCATTTTCTCCAGTTGGAACAAATTTGCTGCTTTCTTCTCCTCAAAGTCTGATTAGATGGCCACTGTTAGGCAGTCTCAGTTCTTCAAGCATTCATTTATTGAGAGCTGCTCAAGCGTAGAAAGCACATTATAAGCGTGCTATTTCTAATCGTTTTACTATAGAGGAGAGAAGTGTTGGAACCACATGCCATCATGGCTCACTGTGATGGTGAGGGGACTGTCTTTGAGTAGTAAGAGAGTAAATTTCACAGCAGTGTTCCGCACTCTTCTTATCTCTTTACCAGTGCACAATGCACATGTTTCTCGTTTCTTCGCATGTGACAAATTCCTTTTCTTTACATGCGTCTTACTGCACGCTTTGAACGAAATTGACTCCGTTATCTAAAGTCCTTGCAAGCTTAGGCTTACCGTTCGTTCAGACTGTAGCGGCTTTCAATCTGCTAAACTGAATAATTTTTCCTCTACTTTTCTATGCTTTTGTGTGGCAACTATTCCAACGAATCATGATTCTTAATGCATTTGCTGAAGTGGTTTAACTGTGTTGTATGCTACAACATAAGATTATACTGTTTATATGTTTTTATATAGAAAATGCTTGATTATACCAAATAATGTTAAATTGTGCTAATTGCCATGTTTAACGCAGTTAGAGGTTGTTCCTGGCTTGTGCTATTGGTGTAGAGGGAGGGTTTTGTAACCCACCCCTACTGGTCTGTTCAAGGGCATCTTTTCTTCAGCATTTAGTTCTTTTTAAAGGCTCACTCATCGGCTGGCAAGCAAAAACGACGAGAGAAATCACCGAACGACGGGTATTTTGATCAGAACTCGTTTATTGCCTGGATGATGGTTGCTTTGGGTTTGCATGTCAACTGCCTCTGTTCTGTTTTTCATTGTTTTTTATTGTTTTTTTCATTGTTTTTTCCCCAGTATTTTGCAAGCTATCTAGAAGTAGTGAGCTAGCTATCGTTGAGTTGTTATATGGGTTTGTGATGTTGATTTAGTTAGATTTTGTTTGCTTTTGATACCATTATTCTACTTTTAATACTCGTTGCTTTCAAAGTTTGCATCTGTTCTTTTTTGTTCCTTTTTCATAATTTTTACGCCTCTTATTTGTTATGCCCAAGGTTTTTGTTTTGACATCAATGTTTAAAATTGTTGCATCTGTAGTTGTTAAAGAAAATGGTAAAAAAATTCGTTTTTGCGTCATGCTTGTTTTTTTCGTTTGGCAGATTTTTTTCTCTGTGAGAGATTTGCTTGTAGTAGCAATGTAGCATGTTCTGTGCTTTTTGCGTGTTCCAGTTAACTTACCTCAGTTGCATGCATAAAATTAATTTAAATAAATTGTCGTTGATTATTATAATTATATCATACATGGAATTTTACTTATTACTTTTATTTATATGCTCATTGGTCTGAGTCAATTTTGTATTGTTGCCATAATGCTGCAACTTACTGTCGTCAGCTCAACATTTTATATATGTTCGCATTTTCTTATAACAGCCAAGTAAAATTGCAGATGTTTACAAGTGTAAACTTATAACTATACTGTGTGTGTACAGCATTGTACACTTTAGATGATTTGTATCTGTAATTGAGTTCTGTAAACTGTATTATAACAGTGCATCATGAATGCTTTTGATATTCTTTTTTTGTCAGCATGGGGTGGTTGGTAAATGCTTCTTGCTTTGTTGGCATAGGTTTCATTGTCTCTGTTATAATGGTCTTTCATTCTTTGTCGTAATCTCTCAAGCTGCAGTGAACTACTGTTATTTGTCTTTTTGCCTTGAACTAAGAATACCTTTAAGACATATTGGACAATTGGCAATGAAGTAGTATCTTAGAAATATTTCTTATACCTTCAGTTCTTTCTGAATTGCACAAGTTTAGATTTTAAATGGATTTTTGACAGAGCCAGTGATTTCACTCTGAAGCAACTCCTTTCAGTAGATTGCTATTAGATTAGATCAGATTAGATTAGATTAAACGTGATAAATCGTATTTTACATGAAGCTGGTACGTGTGGGTCTTTAATGTTAAAGTGTAACTTGCAGAAGAACATCAGTGAAGCCAGCTTCAATTTGTTGCATAAAGTTTGTTGAAATGATAACATAAATAATAACAACAACAATAATAATAATATTCATTGTTTGATGAAGTTTCTTATAAAGAAAACTCTGATAGACAACATGTCACAGCGCATTCATACATTGCCTTTTCAAGCACCTCTGTACCAGGATGAGAATTGACAAGGGATTAGAGGGTTTCCCCCCCCCCCTCCAGTCTTTCTTAGTGCCCCATAATTAAGGTTTTTGCACATCCCGACTCCACAAGGATCATAATCTGACTCACATACGGCTATTTTTCTACAACACTGCTCTGAATGGCCATGGCTGCACGTTGTATTTATTTTAGCAAACTAAGCATGTGTTGTGCGTGTGTACGTTGTTTCAGTGCTGCTGATGCGGCGGCCCCTCGTGACGACGACGAAGGAACATCGTACGTCGGTGTGTTGAAGCGTGCGTGTCGAACTGCCATTCCTATTCAGCTGATGATGTTACTGCTCATTGGTGTCGCTTCGCTCGTACCAATGTGTGAAAATGAATGCATTCTGAACGCACTTGATCCCATCCTTAAGTACGCTGATGGCTCACCGCCTCTGTGAGATGCGTATTGAGTCTGCGGGCAACGTTTAACACCACTTATAATTTTAATTGCTGCTAAACTAACAGTTACTTTTTTAATCAACAACGATCAGAATTGAGACGTTTGCTTGCATTGTGGAATGGAGTACAAGCACGTGTTTGTACGTGAAATCGTAAATATATATCTTTTTTTAGCCACTTAACTTTTTAAGATTTCTTTTTGGCAGAGCAAGATGTGGTTTAAAGATAAAAACCTGTGGGAAAGGAAAGTTAAAAGAAAGGAAAACAAAATGTTTATAGGGTGCACAGCGCTGTGTTTTTTTAACTTGGAGGGAATGAAACTTATGAGCACGAGAATCTATGTGCGAAAAGGAGGTGATTTTTTATATAATGTCAAAGAATTTTTCAGCTGTGTAGAACTATTGAAATGGAGGATGATTCTGGGATACCATCCACAATGGACGAAGCTGAAAAATATGGAAGATAACCACTGTTGAAACCAGTGCATTTTGAATGATTATCTGCTAACATGAATTTGTGTTGGTGCAGTTCTTGTTTTGCATTTTCGGTCCTTAGTTAGTTAGTTGCATGTTTTAGTTGATAGCTAATGATGATGCACTATGTATCTTTAATTGGACGCTAAATATAGTTTCACCGTTGGGTTATAAGAACGAGAATCTTAATTGCCATAGAGATAATGGAAATGCCAACAGATGATGATGATGATTGCGTTCTGTGACGACCTATGATTTAATGTTGACATTGAATAGCTTTCGTTAAATGCTTTTCATTAACTTAACAAATCATGCCAAAAGCATTAATGGACTCTTAGCACACAACAGTGCAAGATACAAATGTGGAAGCTTCCATTTATTTATGCAGTGTTTGCATAGCCAACATGCAGTGTAGACTGTAGATCAGTGGTTCCCAAAGTGGTGGTCCGCGGACCGGTGCCGGTCCGCGGAGGTATGATCGCCGGTCCGCGGAGAAGAGTTAAAAATAATAAATAAACTGTAATTATTAGTTTATTTGTTTAAAATTGTGAAATTATTGGAATTGTTGTCCAAAATTTGTTCAAATTTTCCGTCTTAATGTTTAAAAAGATTTAAATAAATAAACACGCCTTATTATAACTTGCCAGATAGCGAATTCAAACAATTTAAATTTATTCCAAATTTGCTACATCGATGACTGCAGTCAGTTTCGAGCTTATTTATGTTGATCATCGCCATCAAGGCCTAGGTTAGTGGTCCGCGAGCTTCACCAAAAATGTTTGCCGGTCCGCGGCCTGCTGAAGTTTGGGAACCACTGCTGTAGATGACTTTCATGATTATGCAGTTTCTTAAATACTATTATATTATATAAAATTATATTATATAAAATTATATAATGAAGAAATTATATAAAATTATGCATAATATTTTCTATCTTTGTAGATGCCGTACTTGTATGTGTTGTGTTTAGTTGAATTTAATGGTTATAATTGGAAGGCTGGATATGGGACTTGTTATGCCAATAGGATATGGTTTAAACTTTAAGCAATAGGCTACAGCCAACATGATATTATGGTTTAAGCATTAAGGAGCTTCTCTTTTTGCAGCCAATGCAGTTTCGAGTGAAGAGTTGTGCGTATTGTATAATGAGTTCATGGGCGCCCGCAGAAATTTTTGCAGGAGGGGGCAAAAATTTTACGATGGTCAGTGGTCACGGATAAAAAAAATTCAGTCGCAAGAGCATGAAAAATACAGCGTTGGAAATTAAAAATAAGGGTGTTTTTCAAAGAGGTTTCTTAATGCAAATTTCTCAGTTTCATTTTGTGTATTATTTTTATTATGAAGTGCAAATTTGTTGTTAAAAAACCAAAACGTAGGCCTAGATGTTAAAAAGCAGGTCCATGAAAGGCGCTATGCCTATAAATATTTATTTCTATAGAGATTTTCTAGACGTAAATTTCTGACTTTCACTGTATTTATCATTTATTATTCGTATCGCTAGTGTTTTAATGCGAAGAAATTTGTTAAAAACCCAAAAGTAGTAGTCAGAAAAATAGGTTTCACTTTTCCAGGGGGGGGCAAGTGCCCCCCCTTGCCCCTATGTGCGGGCGCCCATGAATGAGTTAATTAATTAATTAATTAATTAATAACATTAAATGTAGATTGTAGAAGTAAGAAAATCTAAATTTACATCTAGGCTAGAACCGCTAGATACATGTACATATAAATGTGGCACTTGTATGCACTTGCAAAGAAAGGGTAAGTGAATATGATGTGCCTTTGTTATGATTGATTGATCTACAGACATATTATATGGTTTGCAGGTCTCTTCTCGGAGCTACATCGATCAAAAACCGGACAGCTTTTTATATAGCCTAGATTTACCTATAGGGCTATATAAAAATTCGTTCAAATTCATATCTGCATGCATATGCTATGCATTTATTTAAACTGCAATAACGTCAAGACTATTATGTAATGTATGTGTCGACTTTTAATTAACCAGACATTTTACATTTCGAAGCTTAAATACTTATTTTGGTGCTTAATTAACTAAAATCTGCGTACGATTAATTATTATAGATCATGTTATTCCGAAGATGTTTCTGCCATTCTTCGTTGGCACTTAATGTTAATTCTACGCATACGATCATTGGCTTTGTTCCAACTTCCACATGTGATCATTACCCTGATGAGCTGCGTGAACAACAGTGGGGGGGGGGGTTAGTCAAGAACTGGTACAGAACTACAGACGACTATAGCCACGGCCTATATAGGCCTATAGTCTACAATGTCATGTAGGCCTATAACCTATGCACTGAGGCCAGATGTGCTGTCTGTAGTAGGCTACACTGCCCTGCAAAGCGCGGCTCTTTTGACCACGTTTTGATGGTGTTACCCTGGAATAACAGCTCACCATGTTTCGGGTGGATGGGTCTACGTATGATAGCCTAGGCTACTGTTAGCCAGCCAGCCATCCAGCCACTCATTAAGCTTTCTCTAATCCCTATCGAATATTGGCTCACCCAGAAAAACTGCCGCCGTCCAAATTTCGTGGCGTCCGTTGAAACGTTGCTCGAAGGCTTCGCGCAGAGCAGTATTACGGTTGAGCGGTGACTGGGGCGCTGTGATGGCTCCCCCCCTACCCACTTTCCACCCCTCCCCGAAATCCGATCGACTCCTCGATCGTATCGAACGATATTCAACGAAGCGAAGTCGATGACAGACCAGGGACGGCGTTAAAGGCCAAGTTTTGGGTTTTGGCAGTTTCTTGGTAAACCAGGCTGATTGGTCAGCAGGTCTCTATTCAGTGGGCGTGACGCTGACCAATCAACATCTGCTCCAAGTTCATCTGAAAGCAATGACCGCTGCTTTAGATTACTAGACTGTCTAAACTAGGTCGAGGAATTGTTCTGTAAAGATTCTATAGACTCCCCTGAGTGGGTCTCTGTATGCAGATTAGCCAATTGTTGGGCCTTCTATTTGAGATTTGCATTCTGCCAAGGCATCAAGGCAATGTTGTATTACATCACTTGAACGCTTCTCAATTCATCAATTGAGATCTCAGCTGAAGCCTATGAAGTTCTATATAGCTGCATGGTAACCAGACTTATAAACAAAGGTGGGCTATGCTCTGATGTAAAGACAAACACTTGAACTAGAGGTTGCCAGGGTTGGTATAGAACTATAGAATATAGATAGCTAGTACACCATCGGCTCAAGGTTCTTTGAATCTTTGTGTGGATTGATCTTGCCATCGGCTATAGCCTACTCGGCCGGTCAACTGCCCTGTCAAATGTCCTGTCGCATTGTAGCATGGTAAGTTGCTGGCCGGGTCTTATGCAGATTAGCTATAGCTGGTGCACACCCAAGATCTTCCATTCATTGGCAGACGTATATATCTTGGTGTATAGTCTACTATTTTATATGCACATTATTATATATGTAGGCCTATACAGTCTATATACATTATATATATATATACGGGCAAGCTAATATGCATATTCCAATCAAGTTATCAAGCTGCTGGATGAAACATCATGGAGCTGTGGGCCGGTAAATCAAAGCACCTGCTAGAGTTTTATAGGCCAACAGGAACTGAGAAGGGAAAGAGTCTAAAGTGATGTAATACAACCTGGCCTTGGTATTGCTAGTCGTTGGCAGGAGACTAATCTCTAATGGGAGGCATTTCAAAATAGGAGGCTCAACAATTGAAAAGCAGAGGCGCAGGCTGAGAGGAACAAACAATTCCACCCCTCCATCTCATCCTTCTAGCAGAATATCGAAAAGCTCGATGGTCAGCCAAGGTTCTTTGAATGATCTTGATGGTTCTGTCTTTTCCTTCGCGTATACGGCCTGTGTGTACATGTCTCTGTCTGTGTCTATTGCTATGGAAATGAGCAGACACTAGCACTGAAGTCTGGCTGACAGCTATAAAGATCATTCCACTGCTGTATACAGGTATGGCCGGCCGCCGTTGGTATTGATGGCTAGTCCCCGGTGGCATGGTCTAGGGCCTCTAGACAAACCGTCCAACAGCTTAGCTGACCTGCAAAAGTTCTGATCCGCGGCATCAGTGGTACACAACTGCACACACACGCACGCGCGCGCGCACACACACACACACACACACACACACACGGCAGTATACGCCAAGCTAATCTGCATAAGGTACCCACTCAGGGAAGTCTAGAGACAATTTCTCAACCTGGTTTAGATAGGCTATAGCCAAGGTGTGTCAATTGCTCTTGGGCTATAGCTATCTATAGCAGTGGTCAGTGCTCTCATGCAGGTGCGCTTGAAAGCTGATTGACAAGCCGGTCTCTATAGGCCACGTCAGTTTACCGAGACCAAAACTTGGCCTTTAAGTACCACAGGGTTGTTTACGCGCGGCCAGACAGACGCCCTACCCTGATATCGACGAAAGCAGAGCTCTCTGCAGGGTGTGAACGAAGCGACCGACCGACAGTGTTTGATGTAGTCCCCCTTGCGGGGGGGGCTGGGTTTCGTTGGGGGAGGGGTGCGAGTAAAAGTTCTTTTGGCTGGACATTTTGGGCTTGCGCCTGACCCACCGACCGACGTGTCCTTCATCGGATAAATTTCTGACGACTGTTTAGTCATTTTTAATTTTTTTAAAAATTCAAGACATATAGGTCTATACCATTTTGGGCCATTTTGGTTACTGAAAAACGTACCTGATTACTTTTTTAAAAAGTCTTTCGGTAAACGTTAAAAATCTTTTTAAGATGTAGGCCTACCCATTTGGTCGGTGTTTCAGAGGAAATTCGTACAAATGCATTCACTTTTTGGGAGGAATGGTTGGTACGTATTTACATGTAGGCAGGGTGAGAATTGCCGGGGGCTGGGGGGGGGGGGTTTCAACCCTCGGTCTGTCTTAGAGCCACATAGTAAAGTCTGTTTTTACACCCCGATTCCAAGTGGATAATGGTCCAATCCCAAGTCATTTTCCCAATATTCTCACACTGCATGTAGGCTATACAACACCTCGCGATTTTTCCTGGGGGAGGCGGGGAAATTCATTCCTGGGGAACTTCCCCCCCCCAGAGACGTCTAGAATGAACACTGAACGATCGATTAATCTACTGTCGACGGTATCAGGCCAACCATGAAGGGGACTGACCGAGATTATAATTATGACCGACTATACCGCAGCAAAGTTGAAAGTCAGTCTGAAGACTCGGTGTTGTTCGTCGTTCATATATTATTAGGCCTATCCCGGACTCCGCGGTTGTTTAATCAAGTCTAATGAATGTAAAAATAGTTATCGCTGCATTGGTGTCCCTTGGGGCCGGTCACTGAAGACGGTGAACTGATTATAATCGGTTGATGCGCTCCAATTCGCTAGATGGCTCTTGTAAAAGTGAAGTCGAGCTAAGCAAGTGACCCTTTTGGGCTCTGCACTCTGCACTCTGCAGCAGAGTATAATTATGTATATGTAGGCAGGCGCGGATTCAGGGGGGGCGGAGCCGGCGTACGCCCCCCCTAAATCTGCAGAAATGTTCTAAAGCTAAACTGACATAAAACTAAAATAATTGCAATTTAGCCTACGATTTGGAGATCTTGCAAAGCAAGCAATTCGTGGTCTACATGTAAGTCTCATTCCATGCATCTAATGTTTAAAACATCGACGCACTCACTGCTGATGGTATACTTCCATAGGCGTAGGAGACGGGGGTCCAGGGGGGGCAAATGCCCCCCCAAATTTCGGGCAAGTCGGATTTTTCGGGCAAGCAGACCCGGAAAAAGAAAAAAGTTTTAGCATTTTTTTAACTTTTTTTATTTTCCCGGGTCTTCCTGCCCGAAAAATCAGACTTGCCCGAACAAAAAAGGTCGTCAGACCTTTCGGGCAAAAATTAGCGGGAAATTTCAGAAGATTTCGGCCGGATGACTAAAAAAAGGTCGTTAGAATTTTCGGGCAAACGTAACGAAAATTTTTCTTAAGATTTCGGCCGGACGAAAAAAAAATTGTCGGGCAAAATTCTTCTTTTTGCCCCCCCAACGCTGAAATGTCCCCTACGCCTATGTATACTTCATTACTATCTTGATGAGCTGCTTTCTCCGAATTCTTTTCATCAAGAGTTAAAGCTTTGGCAGTAGATGTGGAGAAACGCTAACAGCACACCAAGCACCCTGTCGGACACCCTCGCTGACAGCCGCTCCCGTTGTATTATGTATCCAAATATTACCACAATAGTTCACATTTTGCCGCTCACTTCTGTCACGGCTTGCAGTGTTGAGCGAGCAAATTCTAGTCTGCGATTTGTGAAGTTGTGTTTCCAAAGTACAATGAACCATAGGCGCCGAGTTGACCCGAAGAGTGGGGGTGCCCCCCAAAAAGTGAAAATATGCGCGCGTGAGCGCGCGAAAATTTTTTTGACCCTTTTTTATAGGAAACTTATTGAAATCACCACTGTTCATAGGCGGAGACTTGGTCCTGGTTTGAAGGGACGAACTCGCGGCCAAAGTATGATCGCCGAGAAGCACAGCGCCGAGCAGGGAAGGGGTTTGGGAAGAGGGATGTGCTCCTCCTCATTTTCGATTTTTTTTTTGCCACACTGCGATGGCAGAACCTTAGAGGCTGTCATTGTAACGTCATGACACCCTTGTCAAAATTTCCTATCATCTCATTGCTTAAAGACATGATTTAAAACTTCAATAAAATAATGTTCTTCCCAATTTAATTTTTTTTATCATTCTTTGTATTTCATGTAGCCTAGGCCTACTTTCTCTTGGAATCCACCCAGAAGAAAAACACAATTTTCGTTTTCATGGGCGTCTTGGAGCACTCTTCCACAATTAGGTCAACAGACTCAAATTTTGCACAAGAAATCAAACAAGTATAGCCACTGTTTATTGAATCCATATTAACACTGCGCTATATTTTTTCAAATAGTCTTTCATTGCAAGTAGTTTTGAAAGACAAAACAATATCCCGCTTTTATGATGGGAGGTGACTCTCGAGCACTGATGAACATTATTGAGCATGTATACAATATAGGCCTAAAGAAACAATGTCATTCAAATCGTCGCCTTCGTCCGTAATAAAAAAAACTGACAGAAGCGGATCGAATAAGCAGGATTTCGGAGTTTCCTCGTATTCGCTGATCGGCTGAGGACCAATATAATGGAGTTCAGACTACCAGATGGGATCAAACTGGAGTAATTGTAAGGTAAACTAGCTGAGATTTAAAAAAGTATATTAAAGATGGAATGATTTTTATAGATAAGCAATCCAAACAGAGAAAAATTATCTTAAAAGCACATCTTGCCGGCTGATTTCAGGTGGTGCCCAGGCATAGGAGGGCCTCGCATGGCCAATTTCTGGTGGTGCTGAGCACTCACGGGCCTCGCAGAGTCGGCGCCCATGCAATGAACGAGGACTCATTTTATTGTTTGTCCACAAGGACATCAAGTTAGACATTGATGACAATCTCAATGTCTACGCCAGAAAGCATCCAAGGAAAATGACACTGTTAACCCACTGGCATGTGACACTTAATTATTTCCTTTTTGGGTCAAGGGTTGCATGATCAAAACCGATAACTGATTTATAATCGTTTCACTGTTAACCTTTAGTGGACACCAGTGGTTTTATATGAGAAACTATATATTTGTTTAAAGTTCCACGACATTTTCTATTAAAAGGATCATTATAGTTTTGCATGGTCTAATTTTATACATATCAGTGGCGGCGACAGGAGAGGACTAGGGGGCTAAGCCCCCTAAACGTGTCTCATCCCCCCCCAAAAAAACCTGAAAATGTCTAAAACGGCTTATACTTCGTAATAAGGAAACTAGACAATGACCAACGGCAACGAAATCAACCATAAAAATTATTATTATAGTGTAGATGCTTATGCCATTGGCGGCACCAGGGGAGTGGTCATGGGGTTAAGCACCTAAATGTGACTCAGCCTCATCCCAAAGCAAAAAACAATGAATGTCCATGTATCGGCTTAAAAGTTATTATTATTATCTTATTTTCGGACCTCAACTGCGGCGGACGGTCATACATCGACTCACATGTGAGACATCAATTGCGACTGGGCTCGACTACCGGACATCGACTCTCTCTGCCACTTAACACTAGTCTGCGACTCTGCAAAACGACTTCTTATTTGAGTTTTCATGATTTTATCGTTCAGAAATAGCTGGCAAAAAAGAGCCTAAAAATGGCTCTAGTTGAGGTCAACAGAGCTTAAAAATGCGTTGGTGGCTGGGGCTCCGCCCCAGACCCCGCTGGGGGAGCTTACGACGCTCCCCCAGACCCCCTAGTCGGTATGGGCTTCGCGCCTTCGGCACTCGCAGCTTCGCGCCTTCGGCGCTCCATAAAATTTTTGCTATAGGCCTAGTTGGCTTCAGCCGCCCAACCTGAGATCCTGGCGCCGCCACTCATATATATATTTACGGGTTTGGATTGGTAGTATTTACGCCCCCCCTAACCAGAAATCCTGGATCCGCCCCTGGTAGGCCTAGGTCTATAGTTAATTATGTAGGGTACATTAGATATTAGATAAGACACATTAAATTTTATTTAGACCACACAAACCTAGAGACCATAAATTATGCCACACCGCCTCTGTCTTGACTCAAGGTGAGAATTGCATGGTGATGGTAGAGGTATCCAACCCCTTGACTTTCTTAAGCATATACCTCTGATCAACTCCATGTAAATCAACGTCTGTAGATCTATACAGACTTAATTTTCTACAATTCTCATACAGTCTAAACTTCTCACTCATCGATCTCCAGGGCTTTGTTAACGTGCAGCTGTACACAAAATGTGCAATTCTAAATGGATTTGTGCAGTTGTAGGAGCACTTATGTACAGTTAAAACTAGCAAAAATGGCCATTGTCCTCCGATTGGAACTAATTTACCATGGAGAATGGGAAGGAAAAGGAGGAATTGTGGAGTTCTAAAAATTCCACAGCCCTGTATGGTGTAAGCTAATAACAATCGTTCTGATAGAGAATTAGCCTCATCTTCTGCAGCATCTGCTATCGAACAACTACACTGCATGGCATCGTTGTCGGGGTTGAATCTGCTTCCGTACTTAACTGTAGTCTTTACAGTAGGCTCTGTTAATTACTCCTTATACTATTATAGCAGGGTCGTGGCCACTAGCGGCCCAAGCGGTTGGCCGTCTTCGCCCCTCCCCCGAAACCTGCATTCCCCCACAAGCAGAAGTTGGTAATAATGGCACAGACTGTATCATTATGGATTTCTCTCACAATATGCCGCTACATTACATCAAACTACATTGCTCTATAATAATTATTACATTACAATAACATTGTACTAATAATAGGTCTATAACATTACAATAACATTTCACTATTATAGATGTATTAACTACAGTTCATTACATTGCAGTACATTGCACTATAATCATTACATTACAATAACGTTGCAATATTTTACATTACAATAACATTGCACCATATAACAATACAATAACATTTCACTATAGATGTATTAACTACAGTTCATTACATTGCCGTACATTGCACTATAATCATTACATTACAATAACATTACACTAACATTTCACAATAGATTAACTACAGTTCATTACATTGCAGTACATTAGTCCGACAATCGCTCACCAGCTTGCGACGAGTTATCGGCGTTTTGTGGTGATGATGGGTAGAGAAGAAGAATTGCTGGAGAGTGGAGGGGGGTGGAGGGGGGGGGGGAGGAATTGCATTCTTTGTCTGGTAATTGCATGCACGCATGAAGATTGTATTGCTAGAACCGCTACACCACTTGCCCACAGCTCCATTCATGCGGATGATTGGGAATCAATCTGCAGCCAATCAGTAAAATGGCTGAACATTTCCGGACAATTGCATCTGCTCGCTTATTAATATACGATGGGAAGAGGAATAGAGTCTATGCATGTACGTTGTATTCATTCAAGTACATATGTAGGCCTATGTATGTCTGTATGTAATGTAAGTATGTATGTATGTATGTAAGTATGTGTGTATGTATGTATGTAATGTATGTGTGTATGTATGTATGTAATGTAAGTATGTGTGTATGTATGTATGTATGTATGTATGTATGTATGTATGTATGTATGTATGTATGTATGTATGTATGTATGTATGTATGTATGTATGCATGTATGTATGCATGAAAGCATACACGTATGCATGTATGTATGCATGCATGCATGTATGTATGTATATGTATGTAGTATGTACACAAACAAACACAAACAGGCACGCACCAGCCCACGCACAAGACCCATGGGACAAGGGATAATTTGTCTGACCAATTGAGACGATGTTCAATCCCTCACCCGCAAATCCCGCAATGAATATGCAAAGAGATCTGTATGCTGTGCTTAAGATGTATGCTGCATAATAGAGAGAGACCTGCTTAAGATTTCAATATTATAGCAGAAGAACAGTGAACAAACGAATGTATGTATGTATGTATGTATGTATGTATGTATGTATGTATGTATGTATGTATGTATGTATGTATGTATGTATGTATGTATGTATGTATGTATGTATGTATGTATGTATGTATGTATGTATGTATGTATGTATGTATGTATGTATGTATGTACATGTATGTACATGTACGTACGTATGTATGTACATGTCTGTACGTTTGTAGGCTTATGCATGTGCGCATGGCCTGGACTCTTTTGACGGAAGGCAATGACCGCTCTTCGCAACGCAAAAAAACCTGCTCCATCAATTTCATATGCACGGATACCAGAGCGAAGACATCATCATCCAGATGTATTTCAGTCATGCGTGGTTCTACTCTGCGTCTTCTTCTGCAGCAACAGCAGCAACAGCAACAGCAGCAGCAGCAGCAGCAACAGCAGCAACAGCAACAGCAGCAGCAGCAACAGCAGCATCCTTTAATGAACGTCTCGAGTGCTGATGATTTCTAAGAGCATGATGCGTCCTTCCTTCCTTCTGCACAACAAATGCACGATGACTCTGTCGCATGAGATGCTTGAGTTCGTGATTTGCGTCAGTGCGTGTCGTGATTGCTTCAGCACCAGCAACAGCAGCATCAGCAATAGGAACAACAACCTATACACAGCAGCAGCAGCAGCAGCAGCAACAGCAGAAACTCGGATGCCTGTGCAAGGCATACGGAAAGAAATTATTAGACATAAGGGAGAGAGGCTGAAACAGATTACGATACACGTATGATTGATTGCTGAAATCGCTGCTACTGCTGATGCTACTGATGCTACTGATGCTGCTGCTGCTTATGCTGCTGCTGCTGCTGCTGCCATGGGCGTCCGCAGCGGGGCACAAGGGGGCGCAAGTGCGCCCCCCTGAATTTTTCGCATAGCTGCACATAAATGTAGATTATTTGGTTGTGATTGTTACAACGCAATTTTCAATGTGATTATCGATTCGTTCTACAAGTTGAACCTATATGTATCTTTCTTTGGGCGCATAACGTACAGGTAGGCTATAGGATTCTCTCGTGGTAATATGGAAATTCAAACTGTCACTCATTAAGTTTAGACCATGTAACAATTATTTAAAAGTTTGCGCCCCCCCTAAAAAATTCCTGCGGGCGCCCATGGCTGCTGCCTTCCTGGTCCTGCGTACATGTGACGATATGGTGGTGGAGATGGGGTGGAATGCTGCGGGCGTAAGAGGCAATTCCCCGCCGGTATAGAAGCCGATGCACAGCCCGAGGATCGCGAGGGGGGCTGAGCGACCCACCGATACCACTGCTATACATGTATATATGATGGCCTGCGTGATAAAGCAACATCACCCCTAAGGCGTTGCACAAGCGAAGAACAGGCGCCACCAGTATGAGAATTGTGGAAAAATAACTGGGGGGGGTTGGCCTATGATAAACTTGAAATTGGGGTATGAAAAACATACTTTAACATGGGGCTCTAAAAAAGACTGGGGGGGTTGAACCCCCCCAACCCCTCCGGCAATTCTCACCCTGGGCGCCACCACATGGTAGGTTCTCTCTGTATTCTGTCTGTCTGTCTGTCTGTCCGTCTGCTCGCCTTCTCTGCCTGTCTGCACGTGTGTCTGCTTGTCTGTCTGCCTGCCTGTCTGCCTGCCTGTCTGTCTGCATGCATGAGAGTAGTATATCTGTCTGTCTGCTTGCCTGTCTGCACGTCTTTATGTCTTTCTGCATGTCTGTCTCATTCGGAATTTCATTGTATATCTGTCTGTACACCTGCTTTCGTTTGCTCGCTTCTAAGTCAGTCAATCAGTCAGTCGGTCGGTCGGTCGGTCAGTCGGTCGGTCGGTCGGCCAGCCAGCCAGCCAGTCATTCATTCATTCATTCATTCATTCATTCATTCATTCATTCATTCATTCATTCATTCATTCATTCACTCACTCGCTCATTCATTCATTCACTCACTCACTCATTCATTCATTCAGTCAGCCAGTCAGTCAGTCAGTCAATCAGTCAGTCAGTCAATCAATCAATCAGCCAGTCAGTCAGTCAGTCTGTCAGTCAGTCAGTCAGTCAGTCAGTCATTCATTCAGTCAGTCAGTCAATCGGTCAGTCAGTCGGTCAGTCAGTCAGTCAGCCAGTCAGTCAGTCAGTCAGTCAGTCAATCGGTCAGTCAGTCGGTCAGTCAGTCAGTCAGTCAGTCGGTCAGCCAGTCAGTCAGTCAGTCAGTCAGTCAATCAGCCAGCCAGTCAGTCAGTCAGTCTGTCAGTCAGCCAGTCAGTTAGTCAGTCAGTCTCTCTCGATATAATATAAACGACGCATCCTATAGTATACATAAAATTCGAATCTCTCTCTTAATCTGAATTTAATAAAGTCGCCTGATTGCGAGAAGAAGGGCGTTGCCATGACAACAGCGAACTCGAGTGGGTTGAGGAGGGGAGTGGAATGGGGTGTGGGGTGGGGTGGGTGGGGGTGAGGGGAGGAAGTGTGTCTCTCCCTCTGTCGCTTCTTCTATCAGGGGGGGGGGGTAATTCAAATCGCGAACTGCTCGGTTTCATTTATTTTGTCACTTTGGTCGCATAAAATAATCGACTGATGGAGACGGAGATGCACTGGCTAGTGGCTACTCGTAGATGATGATAGATGATGATGACAACGACGATTATGACGATCAACGTGACGATGACGACGACGCTGCTGACTGACTACGACGATGATGAGTGACGATGATGACGACGACGATGATGATGATAATTTTATAATTACCGGCTCCCAATAGCAATTTTTTTTATAAATGCCTAAGTATGCTGTTCTGAACATTGTAAAATTTCACAGTTTCAACCATTACTTGTGAGCCCAGCTGAGTCTGAAAATGGCATTTTGTCAACTTCGACAGAATGAAAACTGATATTTGAACAACCATTACTCTGTTAGTATTAAATATAAAGTCCCAGAACTTTTTGGGTTTGTAATAGGCCTTGTGATGAATGATCTGGCAAATTCTGAGGTATTTCAAATGCTAACTTGATGTGTTAGACCTACTTGAAAACTGCACAAAGTGAAAAGTAGGTCATCTGCCGATTGCAATATGGCCATGTGGGATAGGTAGCAGTTATGTGCTATACACCATTAAAAAGGGCTTGAAAAGTACTTTCATGGGATACAAATTTCATTTTGCTTCCGTGATGCCGGCTGTTTTTAAATTCCAGTTGAAAGACGAGGTTTTTTACATTCGGGAGAAAACGGCATGATCTGCAAAGTTTGGGATGTCATATCTAGGTCAGGAAATGAACCAGAGGACTTGTATTTCTTTCATGTAATGAGTTTGTTGTACTCTTTTCAAATATACAAAAATATTGGTTGTATTGTTAGTTGTTTTTAATGTATGAATGGGTAAATATTGCACAAATGCCAATTTTTATCTATTCGGACATGTATAATTGAATGTTTATCTCAGATATAATTATGTTCTTATAATGGCCATGTGAGATAAGTAGCACAGTTATGTGCTGCACACCATTGAAAAGGGCTTGAAAAGTACTTTCAAAAGATGCTAATATCATTTTGCTTCCATGATGCCTTCCATTACAAAATTCCAGTTGAAAAACGAGTTTTCTTACATTCGGGAATAAATCGCGATTAAACAACATGATCTGCAAAGTTTGGACTGCTGTAGATAGGCCAGGAAATGAACCAGAGGACTCTTATATTTTTCATGTGATCAGTTTGTTGAAAATGGGAATACGACGATGATGAGTGACGATGATGACGACGACGATGATGATGATAATTTTATAATTACCGGCTCCCAATAGCATTTTTTTTATAAATGCCTAAGTATAGACCTAATTGATACCTCGAGTTAAAAAAATGATAAGAGGCTATCAATAATAGTATGGCCCAATAATGGCGGTGATGATGATGATGATGATGATTATGATATTAAATAATAACACACTGGAAGCTACCTGGCAGCAAAACTGATCATTTTGACCTACAAAACGATCTGCTTCTAGTATAATAGCTTCCTGGTCTAGTTACAGCTTAGGTCCACATCTTGTGCAAAAAGCACAACATAGGCTACACCATACATGAACGTACATGTAGCCTATCTCTTCAGATCAGTCCCAACCCTGTGAAGCGTATGAGATGCGTCGGCCTCTGAATAAGCTGACGACGCTGTCACCCAACCAACCTGCAGCCAGAATTCTTCTCGCGTTTTTTGGACGATAAACGCAACATTCAGGGCAATGTATTCAGCTGCATGGAGGAAGGGATTTCATTGAAGATCCCAGTCGGGAATACATTAGAAAGTTCTGCAGCATTCCTGTCTCGCATCGGCGATCATTGCGTCCTGCCTCCGGTGTGTTTGTCCAGATCCCACTGCGGACACACATATACGCAAGCGTGAAAGAAGAATGAAGAGGGGAAGAGGGAATTGGGTGCAACGACGGTCACCTTACCCTGATAATTGAATCCGAGCAGTTTAAGCAACAACGTGTAGTTCGCCTTTGAATATACGACGTAGCCTACAATGTATATTAGACATCAATGGTTTCACATTGAATTGCATTATACAATCGTAATGGTCTGTCTGTGTGTGTGTCTGCATGTAGTCTGTATGTCTGTCTGTCTGTATGTATTGATGTCTGTCTGTCTGTCTGTCTGTCTGTCTGTCTGTCTGTCTGTCTGTCTGTCTGTCTGTCTGTCTGTCTGTCTGTCTGTCTGTCTGTCTGTCTGTCTGTCTGTCTGTCTGTCTGTCTGTCTGTCTGTCTGTCTGCCCGTCTTAGACATCCGCTTTTTCGTCTTCGCATTGCGATGTCATATCTCGCTGTCTCTTTCTCTTTTTCTCTCTCTGTGCGGTGCCTATGCATGCCTGTATGTCTGTTTGTTTGTTTGTCCGTCTGTCTGTCTGTCTGTCTGTCTGTCTGTCTGTCTGTCTGTCTATACGTGTCTGTTTGTGTGCTTGCGCCTTCTCTTTGTTTGGCTTCGGCTCTCTCACATTAACCTACATCTACATTAGCATGCATACATTGACTTTCCTTCCGTATACTTACCAGTGGCGGCGCCAGGGGGGCTAGCGGGCTAAGCCCACCAAAAAGGCCATTCGGTTTTTACATGTAAAAATTGAAATATTTTCATGGTTAGACCCCCCGCCCCAAAGCGAAGCAAATGATTAAAAAAGGTCGTCAGAAATTTTGGCGACGAAAATAGGAAATTTTCCTGAGATTTCGACCATAATGACTTTAATAAAAAGGTCGTCAGAAATGTTTAGGCGAATGAAAATGGAAGATTTCCTCCGTGAGTTCTGGCCCCCCTCCAAAAAATCCTAAATCCTGGCGCCGCCACTGATACTTACGGCACCATTCCTTATTAGTTCACACCGACGTGTTTGCTACGTCATTACTCTCTCTATAATTATCTCTCTCGCTTTGTCACTCACTGGCCTATATATATCGCATTTTCAATTAGTTACGTAGCTTCTCTTTTTTGTCACCGCCTTTCTTGGCTTCTAATTATTACCACACCTTTGTCTGGCTGTCTATCTCTGTCTTTCTTTCTGTCAGTGTCTGTCTGTCTGTTTCAAGTTCTGTATGTCTCTCTCTTTCTCATGCATGTGTACCAGCTGCTTGTTGCGTCAATGCTCCCTCTCTTTGGCAAATGCGGTCTGTCTGTGTCTGTCTGTCTGTCTGACTATCTGTGTCTGTCTGTTTGTCTGTCTGTTTGTCTTTCAGGTTCTCTTTCTGTTTGTTTCAATTTCTGTGTGTGTCTCTTTCTCATGTAGTCTACGGTCTACAATGGCAGCTGTTTTTTCAGTTCCTTCTTTCGTCTCTTTGGCAATCGTGTTCTTTCTGTTCCTTTTCTTGTAGTCCTACGTCACTGAAATCCTTGTCTCTCTGTCTCTTTGTCAAGTGCTGTGTCTCTTCTGTATGCAATTTATTACGTCACTGTATGGTCTCTCTACGACAGTGTGTAATCTAGACGTCTCTGGGGTGGCGTGGGAGCGGAAAAGTACAACTTCCACCCAGGAAAGAAATTTCCCCCACAAAATCTCGCGAGGTGTTTGAAACATGTAAAAACGTACAATTCCTCCCAGAAAATTAAACGCGTAGCAATCCCCCCCACCAGAAAGTATGCATGAGCACTTGAGATTTTTACTCTATATGAGCCGCTCCCGACCACAGCGCGGGCACTGAATCGGAATTTCGCGCCGAAACTCTTGAGCAATAATTGCGAGTGAAGGACTTGCTCAGAATCACTACCGAGTACGGGGCGACTTGAGATGGATTCGAACTCTCAACCTTTCGAACTGCATGCTATAGGAGGTACAAAGAAAATCATACATCATCATCATCAGCAGCAGCAGCAGCAGCAGCCAGGATGAAGCAGATGGACAAAGGGTTGCTTATAATTCAGATGTTGACAGGTATGATGATCATCATGTCCATGACCCCATAGTCCAGATCATCCATCTTCGTCTTCGTCTTCTTCTTCTTCTTCGTCCTGAGTCTTGACGTCCACGCACTCATCGCCTTCTTCACAGATTTATAGATATATAATATATATATATTATACATACATACATGACAGGACATGTCTTACCAAAGATCCGTGGCAGTTCATATATATTTATTATATAATATAGGCACATGCATGTGTACATATTACATAAATATATAAATAATATAATATGCATCATACATACGCACACACATACTATTTTAATTTTATATATGCATGTGTGTATGTATATATATATACATGCATGCATATGTATGTATGCACACACACACACACACACACACACACATATATGTATATATATATATGTATATGTATATTAACAATTACTGGAGATTGAAGATAAGAGACTTTGTCTGAATCACTGGAATGAAGAGCAGTCCCTTGAGTTTCCTGCATTGTGATGATGCAGCTTAATGAGATTGAAGTCTTTTTAGCGATTTCATTTTTATTTGTCTATTTAAATTGTCTTAGTCATATATCCTATAGAAGGTCATGCATTGAGGCTGCTGTTAAGCCCATGGAACGCTGGGTCATGGATTGCTTCCTATAGATATTTTGACAGGTCAAGCTGCAGGTCAACTCGCAGGTCAATAGGTCACCTTATAATAATTATTATAGGCCTATAGACTTCTGCGCGTTCGGGAATAGCCTAAGTCATGGATAGATCATAGACATAATTATTATGCATGCATGCCATCTTATCGTATTGTATAGCTATAGGGACAATCTGATTCCAGTGCGACAAAGTGCAACTTACAAGGTCATAGATCCAGTGTGAGAATTGTGGGGGAAAATAACACTGGGTTGGACTATATATGATCCACTTGGAATTGGGGATGAAAACCGACTTTACTATGAGGTTCTAAGAAAGACTCATGGGGTTGAAACACCAAACCCCCGTCAATTCTCACCCTGCTTAGACCTACTCCTGTCTGCAGTTATGCGTTGTAATAGTCCAGCAGCATCATGCAGAACTGAGTTGCTGTTCGAACTTGATAAATAAGGAAATTATTCTCGTTTTTATTTTTATTAAATTTATTGAAGTCTTCAACCTCTCTTATCAGAATTGAGATAGTAGAGCAATTTCGTTAAGATGGCAGCTTAAATGCATAGGCTACCATTACAACTTGAAAATTCAAAAAGAAATTGTTGTAATTGCAAATGGGAGAATTACATTTCCTGGGGGAAGTTCCCCCCCCCCCCGAGACATCTGCATTAAACACTGCCCATAGACACAGCACAAGACGATCTTGCCACACTTGGGATTGCCTTTCACAATATGCTTGGGGAAGCGAGAGGGGACCGGACGAAAGAGCGTGTGAAAGACACGCACGATAGACGTATGCGTCCAATGTTCATCATCCATTGAGAGTGGAAAGACCTTGGGGTGTGTCTCTTCCGCTCAGAACTCTAGGGGGGGGGGGGTGGGGGCATCTGAACCGCCCGCAACTAACATAAGACTACCATAGCCTACAGCCCTATACCCAGTCGATTGCTTTGTATGGGGGTCGTCCGCCTTGCCTTGGGGTGCATGGGGGCAATAGGGTCGATGCGAGAACACGCGAACAACGGACACTCTCGCGAGATGTCGATGAATGGATTGCCGTCTGCTCAAATGTGACACGTCATCTAAATCAGAGGTTCTCAACCTTTTTTGGCGCGCGACACACCTAAACTTGCCAAAAAATTTCGCGACACACCATGCAATCGTCATGTGAATATTGTTAAAAAATTTAATTAGGCCTAAGTCAGCTTAGCCTATAGGCCTATATATATTTGAAATTTCTACGAAATTTAATAAATGAATGTTGATACTGAATGCTCTCTATTTTCTGATTATTCTAATATTAAAAATGTTACTAATCTAAATTTACGATTCTACGACGTTTTTTACTCTTCATTAATTGTCTGTCATGATAACAGTTAGGCCTAATGAGAATTTTGCTCCTGGATTTTCCTTGGATCATAGTTAGATGAGGATCCACAGGCTTTGTGAGTACAACACGTATAGGGCTTACGCTCGTATAGGCTATCTACAACTGAGACTAACGAATGAAAATAGTCATAATATATGAGTTATATGAGTTTCAGATTTTAAAAAGCATAAAATTTGTCCATAGTCCAAACCACTATAGCTCTGATAGCTCAAGACACAACAAGAAAACATGGGATAAAGGTAGCTGAACACTATATACCCCCGGTACCGAAACTATAAACGCCCTTCAAAACGTCGAATAGACTAATTGTAACGGAAATTGGAAAGCGCAGGCCTACGTACGGTAATTTGTTTTAGTTAAAAAACGGGCCATTGGGACTTCTGGGTCCATGAACCTTGTGTACCTTCTTTATATTGTAAATTGTCACCCTCTGAATACGCAAACAACCTTTCCGCGACATCAATTTTAGAATCGCAAAGGTTTTGTTTCTTCATGATAATTTTCCCCATTATTTTCGACGGTTAGGCTATACAGCAATGGATATAATTTTAATCGGTGCGCTCGCTGACGTCTTATAGACCTACTGTAGTCTATATCATGTAGGTCTTATAAGACAAACATTGTGGTTGCTCCCGATTGAGATCAAATGGAATAGATAAATGAAGTCCTTCGAATTGCTTATATATTCTCACAGACTATACGCCTGCCAAACTGCTAAAGTGAACAAGTCAGTGTAATGCAAGAACGACGGTTATATGCTGTGAGAATTGGCGACACACCAGTTCTTTGCGACACACCAGCGACACACCACTTTTACGCGACACACCTCCGGTCGCTTCGCGACACACTAGTGTGTCGCGACACACCGGTTGAGAACCTCTGATCTAAATGATCGTCTGCTCAAATGTGACACGTCATCTAAATGATCGTCTGTATACAGTCTGCAAATATCCCCTCGTCTCTCCTTGCTCCTGCTTTTTTATTGTTCCGTACACCTGAATGGGGTCTGGTCATGTTTGCTGAACCTTTGAGTTGTCGCTGAATGGTTTTTCAATCGATTCAAGTTAACCGTAGATGTTTGTAGACTATGCATACAATCGGGTTCAAATAATCTATATATATATATATATATATATATATATGTATAAACAAAGAGGTGCGTGAAAGAGTGGGAAACAATAAAAGCATCGAACAAGTGATAATAGAGAGGAAACTCAACTTTTTTGGACATGTGTGCAGAATGAACAACAGCAGACTGGTGAAGCAAACTATGTTCGGGGTAATTGACGGCACAGGGGTCAGAGGGAGACCAAGCAGGGAATGGCTGGACGACGTCAGAGACTGGTGCGAAATGGACATACAAAAACTGAGCTGGCTGGCACAAGAACGCGACAAATGGAGGATGATGGTGAAACATGCGATCGACACCAACGGGCATTGTGCCTATGGACTGAGATGATGATGATGATGATGATGATATATGTATATATATATATTATATAATTATATATATAAAATAATGGCAACAACGGACCGGATCATAATCAAATTTGTACCAGTATCTTTCATTTGACTTATGTATGCACTGACAAAATGTTATAAAGAAATATGAAGCCGTTACTGAGACAGCGCATTTTGAAAACGGTGAACGAACTTTCACCTATAGATCACCACCACCATCACCACCACTACCACGCAGGACCACGCTACTAATACAACAACAACTACTACCGGTACTATACTGATTCCTCAACAACAATTATTGTTGTTGTTGCTGCTGCTGCTGCTCATGATGATGATGACGATTACGATGACGATGATGGTGATGATGGTGATGATAATTATTAATAATGATGACGTCGACGAATTCGAGATTTGCCTGTTATCATCACTGCGCTATTAACATCTAACCCGATCGCATTCTGCCATAATTATGTAACTTTCCATCAAAGCACGGAATCGACCTTGTGCAATGTTGTGCTTGTGGCGACGGAGGGAGCGTTGACCTCCATATGCAGTGGGAAATCCCCTTCTAATCCAGGTTCCAACCCAGTTTTAAATGGATCATGTCATCAATTTACTGCTGATTAGCTGTCCTGCACATCATCAGCTTTCGCCATCTTAACTCCCTCAAACCTCTGCACGCTCTTCGACTTGACACGACTTGACACGACCTGACGCATGACACGACATGACGCAAGTCGTGACATGACGCAAGTCATGACGAAAGTGACTGTCGTCCGCCATGCAGAACACGTCCAAAGCCACCTATCGGCCGTCTCAGTAACAACAACATTTACGTCGGAGTTTTCTTATGATTTCATTCGTCTATGTATGAATCCTCCTCCGTGATATATCGTCCGTATTCGTGTCTTAACAACTGCTGCAAAGAACCTCGGAGCTGCTGCATGCTGTCGCGTGGTCACTGGACCACCAGCAGTAGGGTCATGGGCAGTGTCATAGACAAGGGAGTTTGGGGAGGGGTTAACCCCCTACCATTGGCTTAGGAAAAACGTTTTTGAAAAGGTTACTTGTCCATGCACTTACATAAGAAAAAAACAATCATCCGGCCATAAACTCCCCCACAATAAATTCCTGGCTACGCCATTGGTCATAGGCGATGGTACCAATGCAAAAGAGTTCATAGGTCAGGGCCTCAGGCGCTGTGGGCCGCAACATAATCTGGATGTCGACACGGACTGATGATGAGCTTCCGGTCGCCACCAAAACAATTGCATCATCGTCATCGTCGTCGTCATCATCGTCGTCGTCGTCGTCGTTGTCGCTGGCTTAATTCTTTCAGATGGCTAAGGCTAATTACCCGCGCAATGCTTCTGAAGCAATTTCATTCTGCCCGGCTGATACACTTACCCATCAGCCTCACCACCGTCTTCTTTGCTCATCGACTCCTTCCTTGTTCCTTCCCTTCCTTCCATCCATCGCTGGGCGAGAAAGTGGTGCTGCATCATGTCCTCTCCTGCTGCTGCTGCTGCTGGTGGTGGTGGTGGTGGTGGTAGTGGTGGTGGTGGTAGTGGTGGTGGTAGTGGTGGTGGTGGTAGTGGTGGTGGACGGTGTAGCTGCGTCTACTAGAGGTCGACTATAAGCATCGAGGACATGGACCGGCCTCCTCCGTTGCGGCGGTCGTAGGCCAACCCGGCGGCGGCGGCGGTGATCGGCCGATGGGTTCTGTGTAGGCCAGGCTATCTGGGGGACGCGTTTCGCCAGGCTCGGTCGTCTCCCTCGATCGTTCGCTTGGTTGGTCGGTTCGGTCGGCCGGTCGAGAAGACCAAGAGACAGACAGACAGAGTGAGACAGAGTGAGACAGAAAAACAGACAGACAGACAGACAGACAGAAAAACAGAAAGACAGACAGACACAGATAGACAGACAGATAGACAGACAGACACCGACAGATACACACAGACACACAGAAAGACATACACAGACAGACAGAGACAGACAGACGCACAGACACACAGACACACACAGAAAGACAGACAGAAAGACAGACAGAAAGACAGACAGAAAGACAGACAGACACAGACAGACAGAGACAGACACACATACAGACACACACAGGCAAACACACAGACAGACGAAAAGAAAGACACACACAGACATACACACAGAAAGACAGACAGACAGACAAAGGCAGACACAGAGACAGAGACACACAGACACTGAGATAGTGAGTGACACACAGCTGATCTGCTGTGAAAGCTAGCGTGCATCGTGCTCTCATCCGGGTCTCGCGCTCGCGCGGACGTGCTAGAGATCTGTGGATCGGCTTACGGTCAGTTCAGTTTGACGGTTGAGTTTCGTGCGGCGCACAGCACTTGCGAACGGACGACGGTGTCTGTGGCGCATGCATCTATCGCACTCGGCCGCCACCATCGGTCAGTTGCCGTTGGCCGAAACAAACGCGAATGAATAATGCTTGATCATCGCGGCGGTCAATGGAAGTTGTTAGTCCGCCGTTTTCATCGGGGGAAATTCCTGTTCAACACTGACGCCATCGACTACGTCACCAACCACGTCATCTCCTACGTCTTCGCGAGCCGCTGCTGCTCACTTCCGGAAAAAGTCGGAAACTGGAACTAATTATGAGAGAGAAGTACTTTTGATTGAGTTAGCCGATTCATCCGATTTGCGGAATCGGACGCGTTAAGCAATTAGGCTATTGCGGAGACGACGAGGTAGCGGACAGTTTTCGTCGCTATTACCCTGATCGCTGCTGTTGGCGGTCTCGTGGTCAGCAGCGTCGCCCACGACCACCACCACCGCCGCCACGACCACCACCACGACCACCACCACCACCACCACGACCACCACCACCACCGCTGCCGCCGCCGACACCTCCAGCCAACAGTGGGAGACGTGCATGGACGATAGAAGGATGTGAGTAGGCAGTCGATCCGCCGCCTTGTCGTCGTGCGTGACATGAATCAAAGCCATGTGGCCGGCGTCTTCAAAAGGATTTTTCTCGTGGGATTTATACTCGTCGTCGTCTTCGTCGTGTCCTCAACGCTCGCCAGCCTCGCGAATGTCGTCTCGGTCGGTAGTAAAACGCTGAAGATGTACCTGCCGAAGGGCCTGAAGGCTCGAATCGACTGCCCGGAAACGACGGCCAACCCGCCTCTCACCTTCATCGTCTGGGCGAAGAACAGTATGATAATCGACGCCGAGAAGACGAAACGCCTGAGCGTCGATCGGTACGGGACGCTGACGATCGCCCAAGTCCAGCCGGCCGACGAGGGGCTGTACACTTGCACGCCTTATTCACCGCTGGACCCGATGCACAGCTCAATATCCATACAGGTCCTTGTTAAGGGTGAGTAAGAAATATCTGCCGACTAATGGCCCCGTTAGCCGCCACCGTTGACGCATTGTTTTGACCTGCTTCTTTTCCAGATCCGGATCGTGACGGAGACGACGCCTTTCCGATTCGTTTGCGGTAGTTAATGAAGCGAGATTAGCCTGGCAAAATAAACGGATATTAGGCTACTACTTAGCCTATATAATATAATCCACACCGAACTGTCTTCGGGTGTTTGTGATTGTAAATTACTGCTCCTTTTCAGATTTCTTTCTCTAGTTAGGCCTAAATATTATGAATATCTGTAATTGACCCTAAGGGAACTGGGAGCGCTTCTGAGTCTATTACCTTGAAGGTGCGCTATATAAAAGGTCAATAATAATATATGTAGGCTATGTGCTATATCGTTATCTGAGGTTGCATGAACTTGCTTTGGTCGAAGTTGCTGCAAACCTTGGAAACTAAGGTTTGCGACAATTTGCTATGGAACAGTCAGTCGCTCCCAGTTTGTTTTTGGCTTTCAGTCTGAAAGTTTTTTTGACAAAACCACACTTGAACAAAGGCAACTACAGCTATATTTATTACATCTGACCAATCAAACTTCGTTTCATAAATCTTTTAAGTCTTTTTTCTTTTGCCGTCGCTGGGCTGGGAGTGCCCCTGAGTATTTTCTTGAAGAGGCACTACTGTATTTTAGTCAGTTGAATGAACGCATGATGTTTCTAAGCAGTGATTAGGGTTTTATGCAGTTTTAATCTATCAAAATCAGGGATTATAAATTATTTTAAATGAAATTTAACCAGGGAGCCCTTGTCTAGTTGTCTTCCATATAAGGTTCCCTGGAACATACTTTTGGAAATGCTGTAAAAAAAATTGTGTTTTTGCGCTGTTTTATCTGCCCCAACTTTTTCAATACTGCGGGTATTAAAACCTAAGCTATTAGCTTGAAAATGTTTTGGTCATCGTATGTTGTTCATCTGCTGTCAGCTTTCAAATTGTCTTATTGAAGATGGTTGAACTGTATATGAGTCACACATTCAGGGACTTTCATTTTGACAGAGTAGAGAGATATGTGGGTGCGGTGGTGGTGTAGTGGGTATGTTCGTTGCCTTGGAGCCAAAGGGTTCTAGGTTAGAATCCACCTCAAGCCAACTCGTAAAGACCTTGAACAAGTCCTTCACTCGCAATTGCTTGGGCGCATCGGCGTGAAACTCCAATTCAGTGTCCGCGCTGCAGTTGGGAGTGCTTCAGAGAAGGAGCTTGAAGGGGCGTTATAGAAATGGAGAAATAAATTGATGAATAAAAATAAAATATGTGACCAAGGATGGAAGAGAGTGAGACACAATTCTCCAATAGATAGGATAAGAATAGATATATACATACACTATAACATACATGAAGGCAAGCACATAAACAAGAGATTCAGTAGTCGCCTTACACCAAGATTGAAAATATGCAAATACTGGTAGTAAAAATCTCGTATAGAGAACATTTTACCTAAGGAACAACAACAACTGTTATGTTCTTCAGATTAAGCTGCCTTGGTTGTCTTTGAAGGAGAGTCTTTTCTTCTTCAATCTTCAACACGCGTTTAGAAAGAGTATAAAATAATTCTTGCAGTGGACGGACACGCTGTGAGTTAGGACACATTTTATAGCGGTGCATTTTGGAACTAAGTTGTGTATGGCAATCCCAAAACATTTCCTGTAGGCCTAGGCCTATTGGCCGCAAGACGAGATGCATCTCGGTAATTATATTGTCACGTTATAATGCCTGTGAACATTGTGTTGTTCTCTCAGCTTTTATGGCCGTCAAAGAAATTCGAAAAGCTTATTTCTGTGTCAGACAACAAGAAGTAAACGCTGCTACGAAACCAACCATAAATAAAGGGAAGAGCTCTGTCTTGCTACGAAACCAACCATAAATAAAGGGAAGAGCTTTGTCGTATAATAATAATAATATTATGTGCGTAGGTCTGATCGCTTGTATTTATTTCTGGACATTCTGGGTCATTGGGGACACCAGGAAGTGGCTCGGGATGGGACAAGAAAACCGTTAGGGGTCATTGCATAATTACGTAACGCTCGAGGGTGGGTGGGTGGGGTCATTGAAAACGTTACGAGACGCTACGGGGGTGGGTGGGTGGGTAAAGCTGAACGTTACGTAACGCCCTGAAAAAAATTATTAATGAATATTATATTACCATCGAATGACACTTCAGACAAGATGTGATTGAAGTTTAAACTTCCTGTCATTGATTTAAAACTTAACTGAAGTAGGTCTATTATTTTATCTGAATAAGATAGATCTACAGCAGCAGACACCGGTTACATGTTAGGTCAGTTCTGTTTTCCCGTTTGTGCAAACCGGAAATCCATGTTCGAATTGTTTGGATTTGTGATAGTTTTACCAACGGAACAACGTGATAGGCCTATAGGCCTAATTCCCCATGAATTCCTGACATCGAAGAAACACTTTTACGCATAGGCCTATTTTGATCGGACTCGCATTGGGACCCGACGAACGCCGACCCTTTGAGTCGAAAATCGCCGTTGAACATCGTTGGATGCTTCTTTCGCCGACTTACGATAGGAATCTTGCTGCTGCCCAAAACTCCATAGGCCTATGCAATTTAATGTCTAGCCCAAGACAGTTGCCGTCAACGTTAGCCAGCTGTTCGGGGTTTCTGCTAGACTTGTCCACCTCGCGTAGCGCACAATGTGGTACTTCGGCCGAGACCTTCACCACTGATGCCCCAGCAGGCAATCCCCTACTTAGCTGTTACACTCCCTCACCGCTTTGAGCTGTGGGTTAATGGAACAACAGACCTAAATCTTAACTGATTATTCGTAACAATCGTTACGTAACGCTGAAGAGGGTGGGTGGGTGGGTCAAGGCAAACGTTACGAAGCGTTACAGGGTGGGTGGGTGGGTCGAAAATAGTCATTTTCGGCGTTACGTAATTATGCAATGACCCCTTATAATGTTTGGTCGTCTTGAAAATAATACTATCTCTAACTGATTGTCCTATGACTAACTTCCATTTCTTTTGATTTTTGTCTTAACTCGGTTCAATTCAGTTAATTTTTATAGTTGAGTTGGCTTTGCTTTTGGGCCGTAGTAGACTAGTAGTGTGGTTGCATACTACAGCCGGGCTCTTTTAACCTTCTCCGTAAAGCACAGAACAAGAAAAATCCCAAAGTCCTGAGCACGGACCAATACTTGGTAAAACTTTCTGCTTACTTCCTAGTTTATCCCACAACCAAACTGTACTGCTTGATGACAGAGATACATAATATGTTCCCAAGCAACTTGGCTAGGGACGGAAATCCCTTCAACAGATGGGGATTGGGGAACCAGTAGCTATCAATTGCACAGACCCAGCAGGTTAACCAAAAAAGCGTTGCACCCAGCTGTATTCACCAGCAATATATACTTATGATGCACTATTAGGCGAGTAAGTGAGTAAGTATATTCTTGTATGAAAAGCACTTGCAAAAACGTAGCACTGCATAATTATGGCAAACTTGACACAATGCTGATAAAATATGAAATTGCTTTGAACCCTCTCGATGCTTATTATCAATTATTACAACAGAAATACATACGCTGAAAAATAGTAAATAACATGCCACAAAGACTAGGCTTGAATCAAAATATCAATGGAATCAAGTACAAAAGCACATGACAGAAAATGCCAATACATAATAATTTTTTATTCCTGAGGGATTTGAGATACCTTAGTTAAGAAATAAGAACAATTTATTATAATATTCATTCATTGAAATTACAGGTAGACAAGTTATAACAGACTCAATAAAAAATGGTAACCAAAAGAAATAGGGTATCGTAGTTAGCTGTATGCTTCAGCCTGCCACTTTTTACAGAGCCGTAAAGTAAAAGTTTTGTATGTCTTAGGTCAGATGGCAAACAAGAACACAACATTTTTTTTGACAACATTGAATAATTGGTGTCTTGCCTTTGTTTAGAAAAAATTGAGTTCTTGTCTATTCTAGCAGTTTTCTCTGCTGTTACATTAGCCTACCTCCACCATTCTATCACTATCATAGTTTTGTGCCAGGTCTGTTTTTAAGGAATTTTTAGAACTGCACAACTCCTTTCTTTTCCCATCCTCCATGGTTAATTACTTCCAATCGAGTATACAGTTACCATTTTTTGCTAGTTTTAACTGTACAGAAGTGCTTCTACAACTGCACAAAACCATTTGGAACTGCACATTTTGTGTACAACTGCACGTCAAAAAGCCCTGATTTGTGCAACAGTCAGTACTGAGTTGTACATGTTGTCAGAATTTCTAATGGCAGAACAACACTCCCTCATTATTTTCAGCCTCTTCGATCTCTGACAACTGCTGCAGTAATGTAGTTGAGTCCACCTAAGCCGAGTCTGAGTCGAGTTCAAGTCCATCTAAGCCGAATTTGAGTCAAGTCTGAATCCATAGGTGTTTGAGTCGAAGTCCGAGTCGCCAAAGATCGAGTCGATGTTCGAGTCAATGTCCATCCACATCAAAATGCATCGAAACACGCATTTCTATGGCTTAGAGAAGAAATATTGGCACTATAAATGCAGAAAGGATTGTTAAGGCTGAAATTTATCCAAATTACACTTTAAAAAAACTTAATTAGATAAAGTTTTGCTTGATAATTTGGCACTGTAGCCTATATATCCAAGGTCTCCAGCTTAATTTCAGCTGCTGAATTTAACGTTGTACAAATTCCTGGATTTTGCATCATGAAAAATTATAAACTCAAAGTATATCGTTTCTCACATTTACAGTCACCCACTCTCTCGCGTTCGTTGCGTATGGGCTGCGTCAAATCTTGTGGGGTTCTGGGGTGTGTATAATAATCACCGCAGTCGTCCCCTTCAGCACGTTGCACTTTTGTCTGTTTTTCATTGTCTCCGGACTCTTCATTATTGATCAGATTCAGGGTGAAGGTTGGCCTTGCATCAACATTGAAAAATGAGAGGCCAAAGGAGTTCCTTGAGTCTGACATGAAGCCGGATTAACAGTCTGCGATGTTCTTTTCTTTGGGGACAGCGCACTTGCAAACGCACACACTCACACACACACAGACACACACACACACACAGACACGCACATACACACGCACATACACACGCACATACATATGCACGCACGTGCAAACGCACACACACACACACACACACATGCATGCACATGCATACATACCCGCATGCAAGCACGCAAGCACGCACTGACACACTGACACACACATACGCACAAGCACACACAAACGCACACATTCACGCACGCATGCACACACACACACACACACACACACACACACACACACACACACACACACACAAACACATATCCACCGTCATCAGATTTCTTTGTCAGAATGTGTTAAAATTACATCGGATCTTATCATTAAGTGTTAAATTTGATTACAATCAATAGCTATTGAAAGATATAATATTGCTAGATGATGTAAAGAAGGTTGATGCATTCCAGTACATTCTTCGACCATAGCAGTTGTCGCAGAAATACTGTTAGTAGTTAGGCTAGACACTTTGTATCCGTATACGTTGAGGCTGATATCCCGTTCGTCAGAATATTTGGAATGACAACGACAGCTATCCAACAGCAAGACGATGACGATGGCGACGATCTCTTTATGGCTGATACGCATAGGCTTGCCAGGAAATTGTCAATTTCACACGACCCAGAAGAGACAGGGGCCGGGCCCCCCTCGTTAAGAATCGGGCGCCATTGCACCCATAACTTCTGCCGGATGTATTAGACGATTGATGAAACCGAGTACAGCTTTTATCACGCGTGCTTCACGACGTTAGAATTACATGTTGCGAAGAAGGTGGTGGTCGTGGTGGTCGTGGTGGTGGTCGTGGTGGTGGTCGTGGTGGTGGTCGTGGTGGAGGTGGTAGAGTTGGTGGCGGCGCTGGAAATGCTCTGGAAATGGAGGAGGAGGAGCTTCATTTGCTGCTGCCATTTATATAGAGCCTCTATTTGTGGTTTCTTGTCGTCGTCATCGACCTTCCGACTCTCCTCCTCGGTATATTCGACTGTTCAAACGAAACTAGTTGAGCTGAGAATGAATCTAGAGGAACTTTGATGTGTGTATGTGTGTTTATATGTGTGTTTATATGTGTATTGTATGTGTGTGTGTGTGTGTGTGTGTGTTGTGTGTGTGTGTGTGTGTGTGTGTGTGACAGTGTGTTTGTGTGTGTGTGTGTGCGTATGTAGATGAGTGTGAGAGTGTGTGCGTGTGTGTAGGTATGCTGTGTGTGTGTGTGGATGTGTGTGTGTATGGATGTGCGTGTGTGGATGTGTGTCTGTGTGTGTGTGTGTGGATGCATGTGTGTAATTCTTCTATGCAAGATGGCGAATGGTTGACACGTTCGGTGGATGGCTACATAATAAAAGTTACTTTTAAAGTCAGAAGTTAGTTCAGCTGATGGAATTTCGGACTGTCCTGAACGGTTACTCATTCAGTGATGTTCAAGCCTAACATTAAAGTATTTATGTCGTTATATCGAACAATTGTTAAAGTAATTGGCGGCGCCTGTTCATGTGACCTTGACCTTCCTTTAAACTAGCGTCGTTGTTTACATGTAATCTGACTGATGAAAATCTCACAGTTCTACGAAAATTTGGAGTAAGCTGACCGTCAATTGCCTTGGGGACTAGCGCACGTCGTCTGGAGGAATATCTCTACTCGAAAAATGCCGAAGAAAGAAACGTCAAAATTGGACCGAGATGAACTCATAGACGCTCTCACCGATGCGCGTGTAATTGAGGTATTTGCCAAAAGCCTTATGGTCGTGCTAAAACCCGAGGAGGACGAAATTGTCCGGGCTCGTCTCGTCGAATTCAGAGCGTCAATAAACGGAGAAATTGAGATAGCTGTCAAAAAGGCAGTGGATGAATCAAATAACAATATGGAAGTATCAGTCCAGGACCTAAAGAAGGAAAACACAATACTCAAGGAGAGGCTCGATCAATTGGAAACATACTCTAGATCGGACAATCTCGTCTTCTACGGGATACCTGAGGTGATTGACTCGGATACAACATATGCTAAAAGCATAGAGGGCGCAATTAAAGAAAACAGTACTTCGTCCTGTAATGTCATCATCGCATTATGCAACGATAGGCTTGGGATTACAATTGGGCCCCAGGACATCTCTTCTGCTCACCGTCTTCGTCAGGGAAAAATGGTCACTGCGCGTCCTATCGTGGTGCGTTTTGCTACCCGACGTATCCGGGATCAGATTTACAGCGCCCGTCGGTCTCTTCATCAGACCTCTGGATCCCACCTGCCGGTCTACATCAATGAGCATTTAACAAGATCAAATGCAGAAATTCATTTCCATGCTCGGAAATTGCTAAGGAATAAGCTCATTTTCCGTACCTGGACCACCGGTGGAGAAATCTTCATCAAGAAAACTGATTCAACGAATGATAAACCCATCCGTATCAAATCAATCAGCGATCTATCAGACTACCAACATGCCTAGCTGCTCTATTCGACTCGTTCAACAAGCTCGTTGGAAGTCTTTTTCTGTTTCTCAAGCGTTCAACAGCTTTCAGTTTTGAGTCAATCAGCGATCCATCAGACTACAAACATACCTAGTTGTTCTACTTGACTCGTTCAACAAATTCGTTGGAATTCCTTTTCTGTTTCTCAAGCGTTTCAACAGCGTTCTGTTGCTGTCGTGTTTCTTACGGAACACCTGAGGGGACAAATACTTTCTTCAGCTCACGCTAAGGAGTTTAATGAGCTACTCCGGACTTATGAACTCACCATCTCACACCTGGAGGACAGACCTTTCCTATGCCGAGGTCCTCAATGGGCGTGTCTTCTTCTGAAAACTGGTGAATTAAATCAGATCATGTCTTGATCTTCTTTGGTTGTTTGTATTGTGCTTACATGTTTATTTTTTTTGTATCAGTTTAGTACACCTCTCAAGGTTTTTTTTAAATATTTAAATAAACTAATTCCATATAGAATTTTTTGTCTAGTTCTCACAATAATCTGACCTTCTGACTTAACGTTATATTCACTACGTCTATTCTGTAGTATCCACCGTTCGATCTTCATTGCCAGTTGTGGAGGATCACTAATCTCCACTTTCTTGCCTATATTAACTGTTAACTTTGTGTGTTTTTTGTGTGTGTGTAATTTTTGGTTCTTTTCTTTTGTTGTTGAGCCTTTTTTGTTTTTTGCCAGTCCTGTCAGCGTGGATAAATCTCCTTTGCCTGGCCTAGGACTTTGTTTTATCTGCTTTAAAAAAATTTGTCACTTTGAAAAAAAATTGTTTTGTTCTGTTTGTCTATGTTACTGCCACAGTTCTTGTACCAATCTGACCTTTCAGGGAGAAAACATTCCTTTGCCGTGGTATTGTGAACCTTGCTTAACTTCTATATTTCCATTTAATCATATTATTGATGAGGTTGAATATGTTGCTGCCACCTCTGATGCACCAAATTTTAAATTCGACAATCTATACTTTGATGTTATTGAACATTTTGAAGAAGGTCGCACTTTATTGATGAACCGGGATGTAGATGCGGATTTGAACTTTTATTCTGAGGTAAAAATTTGTTCTAGCAGCTACGTTGATGTTGATAAGCTTTGCCTGAAAACTAAAGATTTAAATCATTCAGATCATTTATCAGTCATGCATATCAATTGCAGAAGTCTGTTCTATAAGGTGTCTGATATTGCATTAATATTGTCAACTTCCAAAGTTGCAGTACTGGTCGTTACAGAAACATGGCTTGATGATGACAAAAGCCTGGATGTGTCTATACCCGGTTACAATTTTGTGTGCAAGTGCCGGGAGGGAGGCAGGGGAGGAGGAGGAGGAGTAGGCTTTTATGTTAGAGACAGCTTAGTTTTTGAGGCTATTGATACCCTGTGGTCGAGACTTAAATTCAGCAGTTTTGAACATTTGTTTATTAGACTTAGGCAAAGTAAGGACAAAGATATCATTATTGGTAGCATATATCGTCCTCCAGATACCAGTGTAGAACAGTTCAATGAGGATATATCCTGCCTCCTAACGAAGCTTGACTGCACTAGGAGCAGGGTCATTCTAGCTGGTGACTTTAATGTGGACCTTCTTAAAATACAGAACCACCGACCAACTCACACCTTCTTCAACACCATGTGCTCCTTCAATTTTCTACCTACGATTCTGCGTCCTACTCGCATTACACCAAGCTCTGCCACCTTAATTGATAACATCTTTGTAAATTTTCTAGATGAAAACCAAGACTCGTTTATTTTGATTCACGATATTTCAGATCATCTCCCTGTAGTGTTCTATACCGCCTTTCATCTCCAAAAAGTAAGTCCAGTAAATTCTACCAGAAGAACAATAAATGACTCCAATATTGCCAAATTTAATAACCTGCTAGAAAATGTTGACTGGTCTGAAGTGATGTTGCATTGTGATGCTGGCAAGCCCTGTGCAGCCTACACGCACTTTATTAAAATTTATAAGTGCTTATATGACGTATCATTTCCATATAATGTGCCTACTCCTAAGAACCACCACATTTTAAAACAACCATGGATGACTTATGGTTTACTGAAATCCTGTAAGAAGAAGTCCAGACTTTATTCTAAATATTTAAAAAATCCCACTGAATGCAACAAAAGAGCTTTCACAAAATTTCGAAACGTATTTAAAAAAACTAAAATTGCTGCTGAAAAACTGTACTATTCAAGCAAATTCGCTGAATGTAATAATGATCTGAAAAAAACTTGGAGAAATATTAGACTGTTGTTAAATTGTGGTAATAAATCTATCAATACGGAGGTATTTGTATTTAATGGTATAAGCACCTCTGATAAATCTGAAATTGCTAACAGGTTTAATGACTACTTTGTAAACATTGGCCCTGATTTAGCCTCAAAAATAGATATACTTGGAGACCAGCCTGCATTTGACAAATTTTTGACTGACTCCCCGTGTGCCTCTATGGGCCTCTTAACTATAACTGAAAAGGATGTTACTGATGCGGCTGACCAAATACGGGTCTCCTCAAGTTGTGGAGTGGATGAAATTGACCCTGGAATTGCTAAAGCCACAATTCTAACCATAGCACAGCCACTTGCAAAAATTATAAATTCATCCTACTCCTCGGGAAGTGTTCCAGCAGACTTAAAGATTGCCAAAATTATTCCTCTTCATAAATCTGGGGGAAAAAGTAAGGTAAACAATTACAGGCCAATCTCGATTCTTCCATACTTTTCTAAATATTTTGAAAAAATCATGCACAATAAGCTAATGGATTATCTAACTAAAGTGAATCTATTATCACCTAGCCAATACGGCTTTCGTAAGGATCATTCTACGTTTATGGCATTATTGGATATGCAGTGTAAAATTATAGACACAATAGATAATAATGAATTTTCTCTAGGAATATTTTTTGACCTGTCGAAGGCTTTCGATACTGTTGACCACAAAATTCTTTTGAAAAAACTTGAGCATTATGGAATTAGGGGTATTGTTTTGAACTGGTTTTCTGATTACCTTACAAACAGATCTCAGTGTGTTTGCTTTAATGGCTCATTATCTGGAAGTAAACGTATTACCTGTGGGGTCCCTCAAGGATCCATTTTGGGGCCATTACTATTCTTAATTTATGTTAATGACTTATCAAAAACCTCAAGAATACTCCATTTTGTGCTGTTTGCTGACGATACAAATGTTTTTATTTCGGATAAATCTTTGGAGTCTCTGTTTAAAAGAGCCAACTGTGAGCTTCAGCTAATCTCTTCTTGGTTCAAGGCAAACAGACTGTCTCTTAATATTGAAAAGACTAACTTTATAATTTTCCGCTCCCATCGTAAATCTCTGGGCCTACCCCCTCATGATTTTAGGATTGCCATGGATGGGAAATCTATCTGTCAAGTTTCATCCTGTAAATTTTTAGGTGTGTATATTGACCAACATTTGACATGGACGGACCACATCAACCATATATCTAGAAAAATTGCTAAAAACATTAGTATATTGTCTCGTGTAAGACATTGCTTACCCAGAACTTCTTTGGTTGGCCTGTACTATGCCCTAATTTTCCCTTACTTATCATATTGCATTATAGCATGGGGCTCTAACTATCACTGTCGCTTGAATGCATTGGAAATTCTTCAGAAACGTGCTATCCGTGTGATATTTGGTCTGCTCTGGAGTTCAAGCACTAAACCTATATTTCTTAAACACAAAATTCTACAGCTATGTGATATTACAAAATTGCAAATAGGACTGTTTATGTTCAGGTATCATCATCGTGTGTTGCCTCCCAACTTTAATGGATTCTTTTCCTCGGCTCTGATATCCATGACTATGACACCAGGTCATCTAATAGTTACCGGTGTGCCAGCGCAAGACTCAATCTTAAGCAATTCTGTATTAAATGCACTGGCCCACCGGTATGGAATTCTCTCCCTGAGGACATAAGAACTGCTGTTTCCATCAAACATTTTAAAAACAAACTAAAGTACTTTTTATATTTGTGTAAATTATAATGGGGACTTAAAAAGTTTATGGGACTGCCTCCTCCTCCCCGTTTGAATGAGATACATGCTTGACCTTAAGATGTTCTCAGGCTTTGCATTTACATTTGTTGTGTGGCCCTCTGTTATTTTTTGTGAACCGCTTCATATTGAACTTAACCTGATGTATGTGGATTGGTGTCTCCTCGTCTTGGTGGAATTTTTGATCCTTCACATTAACCTTTGCAGGAATTAAGTTTGTAAATGAGCCAGCCGAGTCTTAGCGGGTCTTTTAGACCTTTGTCGGCTGACTCATTGACCTGCACTGATAATAAGTTCATAACAATTTTCTTGTTGAAATCTTATTGTTGTTAATGTCTGTTACTGTTATGTGAATATTGATGTGACTTGCAAGTCAATAAATGAATAAAACAAAACAAAAAATGTGTGCACGTGTGTACGTGTTACTAGTATGTGCATTGCATTAGAAAATGATCGGATGTTTAAGAACAGCTTTTGTCTGTAGTGAGACTTTTGGGTGCAAAGCGTTGGCGACTTCGTTTTCTTAGCCTCAGCACATAGGAGAGCGTATGGCCAGTCCTCTACCTCGCCATCTCATCTTCCCACCAACAGTGTACGGTCAATGTACTCATTATAGCTGGGTTGGTTGGTTGGGGTATGAGTCAGGTGGTGCAGAAATCCATGCATCCATTTATGCCCCCTGGCGGGGATTTGAACCCTTGACCTGTCGATTTCCAATAGCCTGTCCAGCAGGTCATTGTCGCCCCAAGGGCAGATCTAAAAAGGGTGAAACAGTCAAGCAAATAGATTGGACGGACGGACCCACAGCTGCACTGATGATGGAATAGGAATAGGCTGACGTCATATCCGGCGGCATCAAGCAAGCAATATTGACACTTGATTAAATCTAGTGTTCAGTATTATATGCCACACGGATGATGGAAATGGTAATATTTTGTCATCACTGCAGCGCAGATGCTGTCAAACGGCCTTTGACAGATCCTCAGCGGCGAATGGCGAATAATGCGCATTGCGAAAAGTACATTTCTACGCAGACTTATATAAGACCTGTCTCTGGCTGCACCAGTTTTCGTTTTTTGCATAAATGAATCTTTTTGCACCAGTTTTCTTTTTTTGCATAATTGAATCTTATTGCACGAGTTTTCGTTTTTTGCATAAATAAATCTTATTGCACCAGTTTCTTATTTTGCATAAATAAATCTTATTGCACCAGTTTTTTATAAATAAATCTTATAAGACCTGGCTGCACCAGTTTGGCATTTCTGGTGCACCAGTTTTCTTTTTTTTGTATAAATGATCTTATCTCTTCAATAACTGACAATTTCCATAATTCGTTCTGCTTCTTTATCTGCTTCTCCTGTCAATCTTTATCCTGTCATCTTCACAGATGACTTCTTGAAGGTTATTCAGTGTCTTTCGCTGATGTTCTTGATAAACGGAGTGGAAATTACACGGCCTGATTGTCTCTGCAGGGTCTGGCCTAAACTTTCTCTAGTTTTATAACGCACAATTGGCTTCACTTAGTGTTTCCATCTGGATTAATGTGTAATTGGCTGGTAATTGCTTATTATTAATTGCTTATTGTCAATTGCTTATTGTTAATTGCTTATTGTTAATTGCTTATTGTCAATTGCTTATTGTTAATTGCTTATTGTTAATTGCTTATTGTTAATTGCTTATTGTTAATTGCTTATTGTTAATTGCTTATTGTCAATTGCTTATTGTTTATTGCTTATTGTTTATTGCTTATTGTTAATTGCTTAGTGTTAATTGCTTATTGTTATTTGCTTATTGTTATTGCTTATTGTTTATTGCTTATTGTTAATTGCTTATTTCTGTCAGTGTCAGCTGAAGCAACAAGACGTTTTCATAGTTCAAGGTCTTTAGTTTGTTATAGTATTTATTATATTGTATTGTATCTGTAAAGTTTGTTACATTGTATTGTATCGTAGCTCTAAATCAGCGGTTCCCAACCCGTGGCCCGCGGGCCAAAAGTGGCCCGCCAGGCCTAAAAATATGGCCCGCCAAGCCTCAAAAATGGCCCTCATCTCTCGAAGAATTAACAAAATATATGAAAAATTGACAATTTTTGTCAAGATAGAACACATAATTATTTTATATTACAAATTATTTTATTTTAACGTCTATAAATAACATCAAATATTCTATTTTGAATCAATTGCAAAAATTTTATATGCTTTTAGTTAAGTAAATTTTAGCATTGTGGCCCCCTAATGTTCTTTAACTATGAAAAAGTGGCCCGCTTGTCCACCAACTTAGAAAAAGTGGCCCTAACGTCCAAAAAGGTTGGGAACCACTGCTCTAAATTTAGGCCTATATAGCAGCCTTGTACAGACATCTAGTGACAATGGTTTACTTTTGTGCGTTAAATATTGACATCAGAGTTCATTTATTGCCAGAACTATTATACTTCAGTGATCAGGATTCAAACATTCAAGACTTAGGATAAACTGTACTGCAAGTTTCTAAAGTTGACAAACCTTCAAATCTTTAAAATTCTTCACTTCATTTTCCCTTTATACTGCAACAGCATTTCCTTAATCTCTGTCTTGTTGTATTTTTCTGATAGTGTAGTGGTTAGCATACAGGACTGCAGCTACAAGACAATGGATTGGCTACTTAACATTGCCACGCAATTGTTGCATGCCTCTTTTATGAGCCATGTATGTATTCAGCTAAACAGCTAAATAAGAGAATGCTATACATGTGAATGCCCAGCAGCATTTACCATTTAGTGCATAAAACGAATCAAACTATGCCCGGTAATCATAATGGTTTTCGGTGGAATTGATATATTATATCAGTAATTCAGTAAGGACGCTGTTTGCCAGCTTCTTGGTTCACCAGGTGAATGTTACATCTTCTAATTGCCACTTCTGGCCTTTTTTCGACCTCTTACTGTGGGATGACACCTGCGCACCCGGGCGTTCAGAGCCGGGCACCAGAAAGCTGGTATAATCTGCGGTCATGCGCAGTAAAGACGCCGGCAACCACCGTTCCTATAACCCCGGTAATTGCAACGTGGTTTGCCGGTGCTTTCAGTCTCTCAAGACCAAATTGGTACAGCAGCAGCAGCAGCAGCTGCAGCAGTAGCAGCAGCAGCAGGATGGAGTTCTTATATTATATCGGAAGTAACACTGCTATTGTGTTGACAGTCACCGTGTTTGAGCAAATGCTAATTCTCTTTCGTTGCACAATGATGATGATGCTCCAGGGTTAGACATAGCCTACCATGCAGAAGGCAGCAGCTTTTTGGAGAAGTAGGCCAAGTGAAAAAGACAGATTTTTACAGCTCTTTGTGTAGAATTCTTATAAATTACAGTAGTTGTATCTGGTGATCAGGTGGTATAAATAGTGCAATAAGTAATAATGAGCAAGTGAATGGCTATAATAATCTTTGAAACGAGCTTCTGAACAAATTAAAGTGTAAAACGATGCAAAAAAACTACCAAATGACTATTATAAGGTAATCAGCTTATTTAAGTGACATTTCCATGGTTTTATGAATAGAAAAATGGGATTTCTTAAGGCAACCTTGGTGTAACCGATCTAAATTCGAGGCAAGGTATTTTGCGGAAGTATATTTCACCAAGTTTCATACAGCATCTTATCTTAGAAATAAATGAAAATGAAATAATTTAAAAAAAATTATGTTAAGTAAGTAAGTAAGTAGCCTTTATTTGCATCTGACAAGCACACGCAAGTTGGTTATAACACAGAATTTATGACGTAGGAAGTGTTGGTAGTAGTAGGGCATAGCAGTGGAGAGAAGGGCACTGGCCTGTTAATAGCCGAGATAATCCGGTCTGGCAGAAGAGTATCCGATGCTACGTGCATAAGCTGAATCTAAGGCACACTGTATATCCGATGTCATCATCATAAGCTGAATCTAGAACACACAGTCCATTTGCTCGTCCTTTGTCCGACTGTATACAAGGACAGAGACAGAGGCAGAGACATGGCCGCGGCCTCAGCGTCGTCCATGATAGTCTTCTTTGGTACAAGGACGCACAGCCTCTTCCTCCTCCTCCTCCTCGTCGTCGTCGTCCTCTTCTAATTGTTATTGATATGCTGCACAGCAGGCAGGTGATGAATTAGGCGTCGAATATAATTGGTGGTATATGCAGCGCATCGGTAAGGGCTGAGTGAATGAAGGCTGAATTCATGATATGGAAAATTGCTAGTGGTGCTGTGTTTTTTTCGGTGCTGTGAGCACACTCTGGTCGAGAATTCAATCTTTTGAAAATGAATCATATGTGTATGCATGTATGTACATATGCATGTGTTTATATACCGTATGTGTATATATGTATGTATGTTGTATGTATGTATGTATGATTGTATGCATGCACTCATGTATGCAGATATATATGTACAACAATGTACTTGCATATATGTAATAATATACATTTGTGGCAATGCATATATGTATTATATATAGTGTGTACTGTATATAATATATACATTTTGCAGTAGTATATGTAGCCTATATAATGTTATGTAAATTTTTATATGGATATACTAACAAGTATAGGCTATATTAAGAAACTTTCAGTGCAGTGTGAAAATTGTAATAATAGTAGTGGAAAAACAGCGTGATGGAATCTTTATAGAAACAAAAAATTACAGCAGCTAACTAATTGTATGTCATCAATATTATTTTTCGGAATGTGCCGAAATCTTTCCTCTGCAGAACGTGCTACATAGGTGTTGAGTAACATGTCACATGCGCAGCACAATTTTCACAGTTCTCTGCATTTCAGAATGATAACCGAAAATGATATTAGTCAGAATTGAGAATGGATTGTGCGGGTTCATGACTTGCATGTTCACAGCTTGCCACTTGCCAATATATTTGATGCGCGCAATGTGACCTCATGCAGTCCGCTTCCAGCGCTTAGTCGCTGTAGTCAGCCGTCTTTGTAAGGACAGAAGACCCGTCCGTCCGGCCGTCCGTCCGTCCGTCCTTCCGTCCGTCCGATGTTCAATGACAGAATGCTTTTCCCGGTTCATTCAATTGCTGCGAAGAATCGCTGCTGGCATTTGGTTGCAGACTGACTGGCTCTGTGTTGATGCAACATTTCCTGTCGGCTATTTGCACGGTTCTGTTCCTTCCCGTTTCCTTAGCCGTTATCCGATGTGGCCGCGGACTTATCCTGCATGCGCCAGGTGCATGATGGCAATTGCAAACGCTCCGCCATTGAATTCGGCGATCTTATTCTTTGCATCGTTCTGCTTTTAATACTGCAATGGCCACTTGTTCGTTCCTTGCAGAACTTTATATGAAAATGCACTGCACGCTGGTTATAATACTGAGACGGTTCGGTTACATTCATATTCCGCTGGGGTTTGATGCTCTGATTAGGTTATGATCGATTATCACGCTGTCGGATTTGTTTTTCACTGGCGTGGAAGAAGTGGATACTACTACTGCTTCCGCGGACGACTCGGATCTGTATTAATCTGTCAGCATCTTCTCGTAAACATCAAGTATGCGTGGGGGATCCAACGGACCAGCCGCGGCCACCCCAGCCTCGGAGGCGGCGGCGAGGGGAACTGCGTAAGAGAAGAGACAGAAAATTTGCCCCGACGAGTTAGATTTGCGTTGGATGCAGGTCAGGCGTTTGAGATTCAATTGGGGCCACGCGCTGCCTCGAGGCGAATAACCTGGCCGTTATAAATTGCTGGTAATGCTGCAGACACACACACACAAACACTTCTTTTCGCCCGAAATATTATCGTATGATATAAAATGTAAATGTGCAATATGCAAGGAATGCGTAACGTGTAACCGGTAACGAGAGAAAGAGCTTTTCGTACATGAAATATGGCACAATATAAAATGTAAATTCGTTGTATAAAGCAGGTGCAAATTGGCAAGGTGGTTCTTTCGTCGATTTATATATGTGGCGTAAGACACTCGATCCTTCTTATGGCACTGTCTCAAGCAGCAGTACCAATGACCGGGGGCTATAATGAGATTACCGGCAGGTTGTATAATGAGATTTGGTGAGAATGAGGTTCTGCATGTTCTAAACGTGAATTAAATACAGAATGGCGGCCGATGACAGGGCTGTATAAGAGTCTCAATGTATTATAGCAAGATCTGTATTCTTTTCTGAAATTGGACAGTTTAAAGCAAACGTTATGATTTCTGGGTGTGTTTGCAGATACTCTGTGGTGGGGGTGGGGGGGGGGGGAAGGGATTCCCAAGAATTTGTTTTGCATTACAGTTTAGGGAATGTAAGTCATTTAACCTATGTCAACATTGACACTTAATTGTAACTGGCTGGGGGAGGGGTTTAGGGCAATGGAAACACTTCCCACTACCCTCCCAAAGGTCTACTCAACCTTCCATTCAGCAGATGGTGTTGGTAAACTGAGATGTTGGACATGATGGACGCCTTGCATGGCTCTCGACAGTTAAATTTGACTCCTGTTATAACCTGTGATCATCCGTTATATGTACAATGATTTGTAATAATACTGCAGTGTACATGTAGCAGTTTGAAATTAGAAAACAAATATTGTTATTATTTATTATTTAAGACATTAAATGTTTGCATTCTGTAAAAATTAAGCAAATGTATTTTCAATTATTGATATTTAGTACAAATTCTATGTGTCAGTAACTTTTGATATCAATCGTAATTTCATAAATCATCGTTTGGCGCAGAGAATTAATGCACACAGTGTATACAATGCAGGTTTGTAGGTTTGTTTTTGGTGATTTCATGGACTCTGTGCCCATGACAAGTATGTGTGTAACTGTGTATGCATGTATGTATGTATATATGCAATTATGCATGCATGTATGTATGTGTGCATGTATGTATATGTGTGTGTGTGTGTGTGTGTGTGTGTGTGTGTGTGTGTGTGTGTGTGTGAGTATGTATGTATTTGAATGTTTGGTATCGCTGACTTGTTTACATGTTTAATTCAACACACAGACGTATGTATACCCACTTGTGTCATTAGCATTCTAGAAGGAAGATTGCCGGTCAAAGAAGCTAAAAATTGGCTTCCACGAAAGAAAGCTTTATCTTGTTGCGTAACAGATGGAACATTTACACCGTCATTACAGCGCACTCAAGTCCAGCAGTAAGGCAGCATAGCCTATATATGTAAAGTAATACATGTGTATAGTACATGCATTTTGTATGGCGCGAGGTTCCGGGAAGCGTAAAACGTGCCCTCTGGCGTGAACTTTATTTCGACAGGAGGCGCAGTTGTCGTTTCATCCGGGTCTGAATTCGTTTGTGATGGCGGCGGCGGCTTTTGCTCTGTTGTGAGAAAAGCGACCCACAGATGGCGTATGCGTATTTGGGAGTATAGTGCTGGTCGGCTGCTGCTGCTGCGGCTGTTGGATGGACGGGCGAGATGCTTTTATGTCGGGTGGTGACTGCAGGGCGACAACAGAGGCTGATAGCAGGGGCGGAGTGGGATGATGGGTGGGGGAGGGGAAGCGTGTTGTTGGTGGATGCACTGGATGGTCATCATTCCCAGAATGATCATTAATGCGTTGAATGGTCGTTATTATTCTTCTGAATGATCATTATTCCCCCGAATGGCCATCATTCCACCACAGTCTCAGAATCGTCTCGGCCCTTTGTCTTCGTCTTCGTCTCCGAAGTAATGTGTGGATGTACACGATGGCAAGATGGAGGACTGTGACCTTTCCCGAATTGCGTTTCTCTGTGTGCTGCGGCCGGTGGCTTCCCTCCCTTCTTCTTCTTCTTCTTCCTCTGGGAGCTGACCTTTTGGATTTGCAGAACTTTAGTTTGAACAATCGTCAGTGCATGTTATTATTATCTAACGGAATGCTGTTGGATGATGCAAGTCGACGAAGATGGCGATCCTTACACCTGATGAATGAATGAACTGTGTGCTCAGCAAAATTGAAACTGGATCACGAAACCAGCAGTATTTTATTTTATAATTTGTTTCTCGCATTTGCTATATAGCACCCTTTCATGCTCACTACACAGGGTTGCAGGTTCAAATCCAGCACAAGCCGCTGTGTAAGGACCTTAGGCAAGTCCTTCACTTGCAATTGCTTAGTGCTTCTGCATGAAACTCCGATTCAGTGTCCGCGCTGTAGTCGGGAGCCGCTTCTGAGTAGGTTCTTGAAGGGGCGCTATAACAAGTGCACATAATAAAAACAAACCTGGGCCACCAGGGTCATCGTCTATAACAGACAGCCATTCGACTGATGACAGAACCACTCTCTCGCAGACGATTGCTACATTGAAAAGCATCGATAGATATTTTTGGTGTGAACCGCAACCATCTGGAACATTTCAACGTTCGTTTGTTATCGACCGTTCGAAGGCCAAAGAGCATTGATCAGAAAAACTATCAGAAAACTCGATTTTCATAATAGTCTGCTTCAATGTAAATAACTAGGAAATGCCAACATGGTCCAAACAGAAAATGAATGATCGAACAAATTCTGCATTGAGATTATTAAGTTTCGAATGAAAATATGATGACTTGCATAAACGTTCCCCGAATCATGACTGCCAGACATTGGACAACATTGATCTGTACATAATGTGTCGGAAAAGAAAAATTTCGTTTCAAATGGTTTTCAAATAGTCATTGTTGTAGACGGCAAGATGTCAATAGCGTGTGTTTGCTTTATTTCCTACATGGAAGAGAATTGTGGGTTAGGGGCGTGATGGTGTAGTGGGTATGTTCGTTGCCTTGCAGCTGGAGGGTTGCACTGTTGCAGGTTCGAATCCACCTCAAGCCGCCTTGTAGGGACCTTTAGCAAGTCCTTCACTCGCAAATTTTGCTCAGCGCTTTGGCGTGAGACTCCTATGTAGTGTCCACGACTCCACGCTGTTGTCGGGAGCATCTCTAAGTAGAAACCTTGAAGGGGCGATATAACAAGTTTGCATACACACAAGGACATTCTCATGTGTTTACACAGATGAGGTGTAAGCAACCACAAGAAAATGTGATGGACTGGCTATATAGAAAAAAATACATCATGTTTCGTCTTTCAGTTGTAAAGGTCCACAGTGCTGCTGCAGTTCATCCAATTGTTTTATCTACCCTCGAGGAAGCTAAGATGAATTTCGGTGAATGGATGTTCCTGCTACAACCTAATTTCCTATCATTCGTCGGATGTGAATGAAGATTTAACAGCTACTCGGATTTTTTCTGTGCTTTCAACTTCACAACCTCAGCCAAATTTCAACTGTACACAAGCTCTGGCAGTTTCGTACAGAGAAAGAGAGAGAGGCCCTTTTTATTGCGCGTAAAAACCTGTGCGTCGCTGCCTCAAAGAAAGTGTGATTAACTAGGCAGGCAAAAACGAATGGTTTACTGTAAACGTTATAAAGGAAATAACCACGTCTGCCGGGTATTTGCTCACAGGAGTGTGATTGTCTATGGGTGTAAAGGCAGCGCTTTGGTGTGCTTTTATGGGTGGCCAAAGGTCCTGTTCTGGTCTGGTGAGATTTACTTTGTTTTCCTCGGGCAGTAATGTTTTCTTTTGTTATTCAGCGGATAATACTGCGGACGATAAATGAATGGTTGTTGGTGATGGATAATTCTGTCGGTGAATGGTTTTTATAGTTTTCCAGATTGGATTGAATAATAATGAAATGGAGGCCGTACTTGTCTCTCGTTCTTGTCCCATGTTCGCCTGCACTGCAATGGCCGCGCGACTCTGTCGAGTGAGTATGCAGTCTTTCCCCGTTTTCCCCCATTTTCCCCCTTTCTAGCATATGTCTCTGGCATCGATTGAGTCTATGATCGAGTGCTGGAAAAATGTTGGATTAATCAGTTCAATGGTTATTGCAAAATATTTAGATTTGTCTTATTTTTTGCGTAACGGCAGAGCCAAAAATATCCGTTATTGGATTCAGCATTAAGCCGATTCTATAACGTAGCCTATATGTGTAAGGTTATATCAATATTGCTATATTTGTATGAATATATTTGTCTGTATAGCCTACATGCACACACCCACACGCACGCACGCACATACACACACACGCACACACATATATAGATCTAGCAAATTCTAACTGGTGTATTGTGGAAATACGCTTACCGGTAGACATATTTAACTATAATTCAGCAAAATTAAACAGATGAATTGTTAAGTTGTCGTAGCATAACTTGAGGTTGTCATGAAGAGGATAATTATTACTAGGCGTGAATTGAAGATTATTATTAGGCTTATTAACGACTCGTATTGCCTACCGTTACCAAACTTTGGCATAAAAATGAGCCTGTGTGATTCTGCCTCATGGGTGGTGATGATTTATTGCTCGCGCTTGGAAACTGACATATTCGAGACTTTGATTATTACTGTCATCGCAAATATTGTAATGCATACAGGATTGCGCATTGGCATGAACCGCAGTTGATTGCTTTCTTCAGTTTTGATTTCGAGCCACGTCAACGGACGCCTTGAACCGATCGGAAAGTCAGAAGCCACAGGAGGACACATGGTATCTGCCTGTATGATATTTTTAGCAGCTTTTTGTTTTTTTGAGCGTGCAATGGATGCAACCACTTGCTTTCACATTGGTCATCCAGCTTTCGTTTTACTATTCGCAGTGTGTGCATGAGATTGAATTTTTTTTCCTTATTATGCAGTTTGCATCAGAAAGGTTGTTGACCCCTAACATCTTCCTTTTAAAAATACTTTTCTTCATAGATTATCAAGCAATTATGTTAAATGGTTAATGCTATTCTCAAAGATGTACAGTAATTAGGTTCTCAAGGATGTACAGTAATTAGGTTTGCCAGCTTCATTCAAGACTTTTGCTATAGGTGACTACGATGCTGTAAAGGTCAACAGCCCCTTGAGTAAATACGACGTGATCAATTTTTACGATGTGTCCTCTACATGTGCAAAAAAATATGTCTACACAGCACAATCACCCGTTGGCTACTCAAATTTCCTCTTAGCATTGAATAAAGGTACTTGACCTTTAACAATTTGAGTAATTTTTTCCACTTTTTTTATCAGCTGAGCCTGATGCAGAACAGTTCTGGGTTCGCATGCATTCCATGCCTCAGATCATCGGGCAGAGACTGGAATCGACTTCCGCTAAAGTTCACTTTGCTGCTGAAATTCTCTTCTTTTAAAAAGTCCGCTCAAAACTTACTTTATCCTTGACTTTTAGGCACTTGGATATCTAACTCCATCTCCCTCTAATGGCTGACTATCTGCATTTCAGATTAGCATTTCGGTGTGACCCTTCATACATAATATATATATGTAATAATTATAATAATAATAATATTATTAATAATAATAATAATGATAATAATAGATGCTGAACTTTGAATGACTGTTCAAAGACAATAGGTAGAACCTTTATATTTGAATTCCTGATTTACGAGACGATAAAATTTGTGTACAGAAGCAAATAATAATAATAATAATAGTAATAATAATAATAATAATAATAATAACTAATATATAAAGGAAAAGTAGAAACTACAGGGGCTACAGCAGATAAGGATACGTTATTTAACGAAGTAGAACTGATGCTAAATTTAACTATTTCGGTTTCAACTGCTTATATGTGCCGTATTGGTGTTGGCAAGATGGTCTGCACGCAGTCTGTTGCTGAGAGAGTGTGAAAGTTTAGACAACACGAACCACCATTATAGAGGCTCCTCCTGACAATGCACAAGTTGGCTATTTAGTTTCCTCGTGTCTTCTCAATCATTAACCGTGATTCTCATTATTTACTGGTTGCAGAAATAATTCTGTTGTCGTTTAATGGTGCGTTGCACGTACGTTGGATCGGTTGTACCGTTGTACCAGATTCCCATCTTCCCTCGTTGTTCGTTGCTCGAGCGGAACTGCAACAGATAAACGAACGACTGGCTTTATCACCCGACAAAGAATTACGCTGAGGAAATTGACTTCAAGAAGCATTGAGAGAAGAAATGATTGATGAAGCGAACGCAAGAACTTATGAATAAATCAGCTGATAAGAGATTGATCGAATCTATTGATGACGAAACTAATGAGCCGGAATAGAAATCCAGATAAGACGGAGGATTTCTTACTGTTCGTTCTATATTTTGCTCCCGCGTGACATTACAGCTGTCCTTGTTGTGCGCAAACGTGGATTAGAGCTATGGATGGATGGAATGAATGGAAGAGGGACGAGGAGGAGAAGGAGGAGAAAGAGGAGGAGGAAAGGCCTGCTGGTGTTGCATGTCAACTGTGATTATCAATTAGCACTTCATGATGCCAACCCATTACTGACTTAGATAGGAAATGTTGAAGGCTATGGGTTCTTGCGTATTATTATGTATGCTAGACTTGCTAGTACTGCTCATTAGTTTTCAGTAAGGGGCTCAATTTCTTTGGCCACGAGTTCGCTCATTAATTCGTTTAAATACAGTGAAATATTAGCATCAGATTAATGATTTTGATTAATCTCGCACATAATATTATCAGCTATATATAAAATTTTAATTAATTTGTATTGTGGTCAGCTGATATGTAGGCTAATGACAAATTGTAATTGAGTAGTTTCATTAGCCGGATTCAGTCATATGCAGATGATTCACACCTTTTGAGAGTCTTCTCTGAGCCCGTCACCATCATTCAATCACTCAATCTGTGTGTGGACCAGCTGGCGTAAAGATGCATATCGTATGGTGTGCGGTGGTGTAGTGGTAGATTCAATGCCTTAGAGCTGTAGGATTTCAGGTTCGAATCCAGCTGAAGCTGTGTAAGGACCTTGAGCAAGTAATTCACTCGCGTGAAACTCCGATTCAGTGTCTGCGCTGCAGCCTCTGAGGAGAATCTTGAAGGGGCGCTATAACAAGTGCGAGAAATAAAAAAATAGATAGGCCTATGTGTAGTAAAAGTATTTGGTTAAAATTGGTTCTCGTAAAAGTGCTGCCAATCAGTTATATAATTTTTTAATTAATTCGTATTGCAATTGTAACTTTGCTACAGTGTGTAGTATCACAAACTGATGCTATTCACTTACCTAGCAAAAGGTTTAGGTAAAATTCTGGCAACCTATGGTTGAGGGATTGGATTTCCAGGTGATATGATGGCAAGGTTGGACACCCACCTACATAATAGAACTTTCAGGAAATCCAATGAAAAGTATATTACTTTTTTTACAAGCATAATGAAATGCTTTTATGTCTGTTGTTGATGTGCACGAATGTATTATTATTACAAACATTTTTAATGCATGCAAAAATCGCACAGAAATGAGAATCGGGAACCTAATATGTGACCCATTTGACCAAAACCAGGCGAATGTGACTGACGCTTCTGAAATAAATTTCAGGGAAATTGTTTAAATTTTTTGTTTTCTTGCAGAATATGATAAGCAAATATGTTTTAAGCACATAAATTTTTTTAAATCTTATTTTTAATGAAATTTTGGATGATTTTAAAGGAGTTATTGTTTAAATAATTGAATGACCTTTCCAGAAATTTTCCGCTTTCCCACCATTCATAACCATATTCAGCATATAGCTAGCATAACAAATAAGGCACCAGTAAAAAGCCCTGACTAACTTCTGGCCTATTATGCAATCTGTTTATTTGTTGCAAATTTAATTCAATTCTGAACAGACTGCTAAAGAATCTTGCTTTCCAAAGTTATAGGACACATAATATTATTTGCTTCGAGTGTATTGATTACAACAATAATGATTAATCACTGGATCCGAATTGAGGTAAATGTGGGTGACAGTGTGGCAGCTGTTTGGCGCCAGAGATTGCTTTGCATTGTCTGTTGTCGCTAAACAATGGATGTGCATTGTTCTATGTTGTGTATGTTTTCAACAATGGACCATGTCAATAACGAGTCAATGTTTGTGATGAGTTTCATTGTTGAATGTCAATGGACGGGTATCTATTGCAGCGAAACTTTGTCCGTTTTATTTAGGAGAAACTATCATCATGATTAATTACTAATATATTGTATGCTTATAATGGGATGGTGTTTTACACACAAGTAAAAACTCTGGTGACTGCTGAACAGTTTCTGTAATTCTGAGAGTTGTACTCTAAAAACTACGTATTTCTAATGAAAATATCTATTTTCAAATTTCAACCATATGTTTATGAATAGAGATATACATTTCGTAATATATGTTTTTATTACGATATTTATACAATACACATGTATCTTATATTCATTCCGTATAAACGTGACTATCTGTGTATATCATACTAGCCATATTATACACCATAAATTCAGGATCATATTATTATTGCTTGTGAATATAGTCGATATTAAATATATTACAAGCAGAATTTCATGGTCGCCACTACCACCGTCCATGTACATTATTATATTTAAAGACAAACTCCGAGGTCTTTCCAGATAATAGGTTTTACAGCCTAATCCAAAGTCACCTGGGTCAGCCAGCCACCCGCTCCAGGAAAACTGCCTCCTCGGCGGCAGCGATGTCGTGAGCGATGGTTTATTGCCAAACGCCTTCTCCCATGCCAACCTCATTCATTCAACTCCTGTAATGATTAGAAGGCACGACGACCTCTGTCCTAACACAGAGGTCACCACGGTTCCAGCCTGTCTTCCGGTTTCTCGTTGTCCGCTTGTTTGTGTGTGTGCGTCAGCTTGCAGTTTGTTTTCGTGTCGCCGTCGGGGTGATGCGGTTGCCTGCCTGGGTTGTAGCTTTAACCGCGATGTATATATCCATTGTGCTTCGTTGAACCTCTTAGGGCGGCTCTCTGTACATTTTCCTTTGTCTAAGGTGAAGTTTAAGACAGCGGCAAGGAATGTGGAGAGGATTGGGACAATGCAGTGTGTGTGTGTGTGTGTGTGTGTGTGTGTGTGTGTGTGTGTGTGTGTGTGTGTGTGTGTGAGTGAGGTTGACTATGGTGCAGCCGTAAAGTATAGAGACAACAATGGTGACACAACAATGCACATGATCCAAGTCATTGTTACTTAAACTGTACTTTCTGAAACAATGCACATCCAAATCATTGTTGTACTGTTTAGAAAACAATGCGCATACAGGTCATTGTGCTGATTCTAAAACACTGCATTTCCAAGATATTGTTTTACCATCTCTGAAACAATAATAGATCTCCAAATCATTGTTATACTATTTCTAAAACAATGCACATCTAAGTCACTGTTCTACTATTTCTAACATTCCTGCGCTGGTGTCGTTGTTTACTCACCACTGTACCATAAAATCTTTTGACACTGCCTTGACTACTTGGTGTGTAATTTTCCAAGACATTGCATCAGGCTCCTTCAACCATGTCTGTGCATATGAATGGTAATGGTAATTTTGCAAATTTATATAGCACCACTTAAAGTGAGACTCCATGGAGGCGCCCTCGACCTTATTATGCATTGAAGCCACAACAATAAAGCGAGATGCATGTCTTCAGGCATTTGTGGAAAGGAGGAAGAAAGCGTCTATCAGCTGTGTGTATGAAACTTTGTCATTAAACTGTTTATAGGTCTATGCCTTTGCATGTATGTGTGTTTGTCTGGTCACAGAGAACATTTTGGCATCAGCAGAAGCAGCTTGTGACCTTATCTGCTGGGCATTCGGTTTTAAAAGTCACTCCAGTGGCAGATAAACATACATGTGATAAGCATCTGTTCGGCCATCCCTGTTCTGCACTATGCATGATGTATGCAATATGTATGCGATATGTATGCAATATGTATATCAACAGCAGTCGTTTTCTCTTTTATCTGATGTTTGTCTTCTTCTAAAGATGCATCAATGGAGCAGTGTCTGCTTCTGCAGCCAATACCGACAAAGTGTTACCTCAGTGCTGCTGCCTCAGCAGAAGGTGCAGAAGCTGCAGCTTACCTGCTCTCCGGATGTAATTGCTGGAGTGGTAGATGTATAGTTACGTGTGTCATGTTTCATTTGTATATGCGTTCATCACTGAACATTATGTGTATTTATTCTGTAACCTTGGCCCTGCATGATTTATTTCTTGCATTTGCTATAGTGCCTCTTCAAGCTCCTACTCAGAAGGGCTCCCGACGACAGCGTGAACACTGAATTGAAGTTTTACCCCGAAGCACAAGAGCAATTGTAAGTGAAGGATTTGCTCAAGGTCCCTACGCAGTGGCTTGAGGTGGATTCGAAATTTCGAATCTGGAAGCCTCTGGCTATAGACAAGGCACCGAACCCACCACTACTGTAACACCACCGCATCCTGCAATAATGACTGACCCGCCAAAACTTCGACATAGGCCTGGAACATGAATCATGGCAAGCCTGGCCATTTACTCTCCCTCGATGCTCTCATCTTTACGCCAGCTGCATAGTGAAAGAACAACTTCTGCATTGATCAGAGCAAACAATTTTGACTTGCAAACATGGGCTGTCGTCATTCTGCGCAAATGTGAGAGCGCTACAGGAATTAAACATAAAACACGGTTATCAGAGTCTTTTATCAGTCTTAAAACGTCTATGCGTCGATTTGTGACCGGGTGTAATGGAAGAAAAACATGCAATATGCGCCGCCAGTTTTGTTTTTAATGTCTGGAGTATGTTTTCGAAGAATTTCCAATTAGCATCGTTAGTGATATCGGAAAGTTTTTATGCCTTTCGTCAGATAGGCCGGAAATGAAGTCGGCGATCTTTGCCGCAAGCAATTTTATTAATCACGTGACCTCCGCAAGGCTGAGCAATATATCTTTAAATCATTCTTATTAATTCTGTAGCGGTAACTGTGCTCCGGCCATCATTAGTCTTCTTGCAGCATGGGACAAATGAGGCCGAACATCTTTCGGCGAAAGCGCACTGTCATTGTGTCTCGTGTTTTCCCTACAATATCCAGACTTTCTGGGAAGCGGCTGCTAAATATGAAATATTACTTGGTTCTGTTTTCGAAAGGCTGTTCAATTAATATCTTCTTGTTTTTTTACGTTGTTTGGAAATTTAGCTGTCACAGGCTTACAAATTTTACAATGCCTTAATTGTCAATTTGACGATATAGGCCTACAGTAAATAATGTAGCCGACAAGTTTTTCATTTCGTTGTTTTCTTGTGGTTTTCTAAGTCTACCATTTTATAAACTCGTGCAAATTTGCCTTTGAGAGTAGTTTCATAGTAACTGGAATGCAAAAAGGATGATAATATTATAGATATTTATATTATTTTGCAGTGATTTACGAGTTTGTTCATAGGAGTTAAATAGCACTCCCCCCAGGAAACCGACTCGGATACATGCTCAGCATAACTCAATGATAGAGTACATTTTTCAGATGTCTGTGAAAGTGTATGCACGCCCATTCTATAGGTATAGCAACAAGCAGATCTGAAGGCAGGTTATTCCACATGGTCGACCCAACCACACATGACAACTGGTGCATCTTTGAAGTGTGTGTGCTAAGGGGACTACAAGTTCGCATCACATTGCAGAACAAAGATTTCTGTGTCCATCCAAATGTCAAGTGGGGCTACAAAGCTCCCGCATGTAGGCAGGCATGTTCCCTAGCTAGGAACCGACGACATTAATAATTTTTACTTGACTTTTATTGGCGAATCGTAAATTCTTGTATGAGCAGAATGTTGCTGCCAAGCAAGTGAAGCAACTGACATTTGGTTATGCATTTATAGAAGAGGTGAGATAGAGCGCGTTACGCTGGTTGATCCTTTTTGTTTTTCTAGTTTTGGAGCAAGCTTTAAGCTTACTTCAGAGTAATGATTTCATAGTTTTACCTTCTGTACTCTTAGTGCAGTGCATATTTTGCATCATCTCACAGTTTTATTTAGCATTGTCATCTTGCACCATGATTCTATAATCACAATTGAGTGTTTGATGATTCTGTATTTTAGCAGCTCTTGGTTCTTTGGCATTTAGCTTTTATTTAATCCAATTCATTTACTTGTGACTTTGTTAAGCATTACAGAACAAGTGAACTTGAGTCACTTACAGAGGTTTTGGGATGTCTGAACATGCTGTATTATGCTTATATGGGTCAGGACTCATATTTGTTATGTAGTGCATCAAGTACTTCACTCAAGCACTGCAGGAGAGCATGTTAAGTATGCCTGTCTCACAAAAGCACTGCTAAATCATGTTATGTAACAGAAATAGATGGATTTTAGAATCATGCTCTGAGTTTATACGGACATCGTCGCAAAGTATGGCCGGTATGTTTGGGGGGGATCTATTAATGGCATAGTGGTTAATTTCTATGAATTTGCATTTCATCTTAGAGTGTCTTAAGTTTGGTTTGTATTCCTCATATTATTATGAATTTTTACTGATTTTCAAATCATGTGTAGCCCACTGATTAGAAAGGATACTCTTTGTTATTTATTTGGATGGTTGGAATTGTATTTTTGCTTTGGCCAACAGATCCTTCAATCACTTCACTTAGCCAATTTACTGTGAGAGGAGACAGTCACTGTAATTGATATAGATGGATCAGCTAGACCCAACAGTACATGTACCTCTGATTCTTTGCTAACCGGACTACGACCTACTTTTCTCATACATACGTACATGTACTTTGGACTACTCTTATTGGACAGTCCCTCCGACTATGGACACAGTGAGTGAGGTTGGGCGTCGTGAGGGTCGGTTGGGGATCAGGTTAGGGGTCGTGAGGGTCGGTTAAGATCATGTTTAAGGCTGGTGTTGACATCCGGTCCCCGATAGTGGATACTATAAGCTGGTGCCCTATAAGCTGGTGCCCTAGGCTGGTGCCCTATAAGCTGGTGCCCTATAAGCTGGTGCCCTGCGCTTGGATTTCGACTGGCACTTTAGAAATTTGAATATTGCAATTGCAATTACGACCATCATGCTAAGAATTGTTTTCATGGCTTACCTCAGTACTTATGCTTTTTGTGGACAGGTGGTTTAACCTTGTAAATTGTAGAAGCCAGTCGACATGACTGACGATCAGGAGGAAAAATAAACGAAACTCTAGCATTCACTTCCTGGACTGTAAGTGAGGAGCATGTTTTTGTTGCGAAGAATGTAAGGACAAAGGAAATTGACACGGCAACAAACAGAGCAATCCAGATGAAAAAGAAAGAGAGTGTGTGAGAGATAGAGTGCGAGTTTGTGAGATAGCCTACAGATAGGCAGACAGAGACAGAGTCAGAGAGACAAAGAGAGACAAAGGCAGGTAGATATGCTGAGATTGAAGAAACAAATCTCTTGATTGGTAGATTTTGCGAAAGGTCAATTCTGAAAGCAATGATGCATTCTGTTCTGAAATATTTAAGCCACTGTTGCTGTTAGCCATTCTGGACCAAGCCCTATACTTAGTTTTAGCATAACCAAGAAAATGGAGATGCTTGGTTTTTTTTATTGTATTTTCGTGTATTCATTCAGTATGAACAGACAGAACACTGCTCTTTTACATTATAGCTAGGTTTCGTTATTGAAAGATGTCTAAATGTTTTGCAGAGATATTAGACAAAAAATAGATCTAAGAAAAATAATTAGGCCTACAGACAGTAGGCCTAAATAAAAAGATAAGGTCATATAGAAAAATAAAAAAACAGACAGGGAGGCGAAAAACACAAAAAACCTGATTTTCTGAGAAAAAAACACGAGAGACGTTTTTACAACTATGATGTTTGTACGGTTTTAGTTCAGTTTTGGTGTCGCTGACACATTGCGTACGGTTTTAGTTCAGTTCGTTTTCACTGCCCGGCCATCAAAGCCGGACAGTGTTGGATAGTAATCTGACGGGTAGCGGGGTAGGGTCGGGTCGTTCCCCCTTTCTCTATTGACGGAAATTACGCATCGATGCAGCAATCCGCCCTTAGATCCAGCCGGATGTCAGATTTCGCCACCGCCGCTGCGACGTACGTTATGTCCGACATCCCTTCTTCCTTCCGTAGATAAATTGCATTTCCCGTCCTTTCTATATGTAAATGGATTCATCTTCCGTTGTTAGTTCGGTTTTGTCTCATGATCATCAAACCCATCATCAACTTTTATGCGACGATGGGGTCTACGCACAGGTGAGATGTTCGACGCTCACCAAATTGAACACGTGTAGTCTACTTTCGCTGCGGATGTTTGCTCCTCGCGTGAAATCGGAGTTCAGAGCATTGGATGCTAAAGCACTGTTCTAAGCTATCTATCTATCTATCTATCTATCTGTGTGGCACATGCCATTCAGTTTTTAGTTTTTATTTGTGCTAACGTGTCATCTAATCCCTCTCGAGGTGTCTGCTGACGTGTTCATTATCATAGCTTGACGATGATAAATTGATAACGATTTATGTTTTTATTATCTATCAAATATCGGGTTATCATAATAATATTATAGCCTAGTGATTTCTTTCAGTTGAGACATAGTTCGTGTCTGTTTTGTGTTTATTAGCAGTAGCCTATCAGGTTATCAAAATTAGTAGGTAAGTATTAAGTTGGCCTAAGTAAGACTAAGTAACCTTTAATTATTTGCATCCGACCAGTGCATATGCATTACATTACATTGCATGAAATGATTACATTTAAAAAAGACTAAAATTGATAGTTTCTGTAATTTAAAATGACCGTTTCGTGTTTTTCCTCTTCTTTTGAACGAACACAGCACAGCGATATATAAATGCTGGAATATTACTAGGCCTACTACTGGTAGGCGCCCTATTGCTTTCTTCATTCTGCCGTGCATCATTGTCGCCGTAATTATCATCGTTATCGTCCTTGTATTCTGGCGATGCTGCTTTTACGCATCGAGTCATGTATGGTCGGGCTGCTGCTTTTACGCATCGAGTCTTCGTGCATGGTCGTGCATGGTTCTGCTGATGAGGAATACTTGAAAGGTTTCAACTTACCGTATCTGAGCATCATTCTATGTGTTGATACGATCATTTAATTCCTGCATCATTTTTTGCCCTCAGTAGCATCATCATGCAACGCATCTGAGATGGTTTTTTAAATCTTATTTTGTGGGGCGCAGTGTGTAGTGGGTATGTTCCTCGCCTTGCAGCCGAAGGGTTGCAGGTTCGAATGCACCTCACCTATGTGTGTGTGTGTGTGCGTGTGTGTGTGTGTGTGTGTGTGATCAAAGAGTTTTTCAGTTCAACTTTAAAACTTCGCTATTGATTTCATTTTTGAAGTGATGAATTGTCAATATAATGAGTGAGACATCTTTTTGCAATGGCCAGAATGTCTCATTGTTACACTTTGTGGGGCGCGCTGGTGTAGGGGTATGTTCGGTGCCTTTAATCCGATAGGTTGTGTATCACAGATAGGGATTAGGGACCCTGAGCATGTCTTTCAATCACAATTGCTTATTTGCTTCGGTGTGAAACTCGGAGGGTTGCAGGTTTGAATCCACCTCAAACCGCCTCATAAGGACCTCGAGCAAGTCCCTCACAGGCTCACTCGCAATTGCTCAGCGCATTTGGCATGAAACTCGATTCAGTGTCCGCGCTGAAGTCGGGAGCGCCTCTGAGTAGCAATCTTTAATTGGGCTATGACAATCATACATGCCAGTACATGCATACATACATACAATGTTGCATTACCAATATCCGTGCATTAGAAGAAGCCAACTCTGAGTGTTTTCATGCCAGATGACTGCTATTAGTGCTGAGATGCTGTTTGCTATTTCGTTTGGATGGTTTCTGAGTAAAATCTGTATTGACTTCCAGAGCACATGATGACGTTGGCCAAGCTGATTTTATTTTGTCGTTGATGATGGAAATGCAGATATAGTCGTTGTTGCCCAGATGAAGATGTTTATAAGGTTTGTATTCGACGTAATGATGATGGTGATGGATGATGATGATCATGTATGACGATGATGATGACGACGACGACGATGATGATCTTTATAAGGTTTGTGTTCGACGTAATGATGATGGTGATGGATGATGATGGTCATGATCATGGATGATAATGATGACGACGAAGATGATGATCTTTATAAGGTTTGTGTTTGACGTAATGATGATGTTGATGGATGACGATGGTGGTGATGATGATCATGGATGATGAATTGATGATGACGATTATGACGATGACGAATTGATGATTATGTTTATGGATAGTGGTGAGATGGTGGTACATGTAAAGAAAATTTGTGAGAACATTGTTTGGTGCAAACGTTGATTCTCATAATAAAGTTGTTGTTGATGGTGATAATTGCGATGATGATGATGACGACGACGATGACGTGATTACAATTACAATGATGATGAGGATCTAATCGATATGGAATTATATTTAGAATGATGGTTTTGGCCAATTATGTTTCTTGCAAGGATGATGTAGTTTGGCTGCTCCTAAGCACTCTGTATTGGTAAGAGGTCTTGACAGCCAGGGCCTGTCATAATTCCCATGCTGTGGAGATCTACACGGTGTCCCAAGTGAAGTGAGCCCCTTTTTGTTTTGGCGATATATCTGTCAATTCTAAACGAAACTCTATAAAATTTCAGAGTATGCAAGAGGGATAAATTATCAATGTTTCCTGAAAATTTTATCAAATTCTATCAACATAGTCCGAAGTTATGCACATTCAAATTTGGACAAGCAAAATTTGAAGTTGCCAACATGTAAAAGATAGAAAATTATTCCGTGAAACCTCAACCTTACTTGCTAAATGATTTACATATTAATAAATATGACGTCTTATTTACGTCATTTTCGTGTAAAGGGACAATAATAAAAATGGTTTTCAGTAAAGATGATTTGAGTTTAATAAAAATTTTAAGACAAGAAAAACATTACGGAGCGAAAAGGTTTTTACAGGAATTTCCTAACAGAAACTGACCCATCGCAGCCTTATGAAACTCGCATACGCGTGACGTTGACCAGTGACCACTGACCACCTCAAACAGCGAATTGTGGAAGAATGGCATCGTTTTGATCAAAGGGATTTTTGACAACACAATTAATGAATGGCGAAAGCGGCTTAGAGCATGCACTCGAGCTAATGGAGGACATTTTGAACATCAGCTTTGAAGAACAGCGCTAACACTAATTTCCTATCTTTTACATGTTGGAAACTTGAAATTTTCGTTTCCCAAATTTGAACGTGCATAACTTCGGACTCTGTTCGTAGAATTGGATAAAATTTTCAGGAAACATTGATAATTTATCCCTCTTGCATACTCTGAAATTTTACAGAGTTTCGTTTAGAATTGACAGATATATCGCCAAAACAAAAAGGGGCTCACTTCACTTGGGACACCGTGTAGATGTAGCAGCAGGAGCACAAGCAGAAGGAGAAATAGAAGGAGATTGAGGAATAGAGGATGATTGGAACTTGGAAGAACAGGAATGGAGGAACAGTAATATAAGAAGGCGAATAGATGGAGGAGATTTTACAGGACCTTTTTGCGTCTCAAGCACTTCTAATTGCAACACATCTTACCAGTCGTTGTCTGAGAATCATTAATTATTGACGTTAGAAAGGTTTGCTGTACGGCCGCAATGCTTGTCATTTGTTCTGCCACACTTGTTCTGCTTTTTGAGGTTTAAACTCTTGGCAATTCCATGTATGGTACCTGCTTTCCCACTCTGTGTCCTGAGATGCTTGACTAGCAATTATATGCACAACTAAATATGACTTGCTGCTTTCTCAAGACTAAGGTAATGTAATTGCCTGCAAGTGCATACATGCGAAAAATCACTAAGTGAAACACACAGCATGCGCCAATCAGCATGGAGTATGATAGACAAACGAAAACTTAACGGAGACAGAAATGATTAGCCAGCCAGGAGACTGGAGAAAACGCCAAAGTAACGGATGTACGTAGCACGGTTTATAGTTGAATTTTGGCTAAAATGTACAGGCGGTACCCAGAGTTATTCTTTTGCTGCATTTGTTTTTTTTCTTTGCCCACAGTGTAGCATAAATTTTCTGAGTTTTTTTTATTATAGGACCTACCTATCTAGGTACATTACAGTGCCCTACAGCTTTTGCTGCTGCATGATAATTTCTCACTTGTTGAACATTAATTTTGTACTCTCCCGATTATTTTTTTCCTTAAGTTGGAAAGCAGTTCAATTAAATTAAATTTGTGGAGTTCCTTGCAGATATACATGTGCCTATACCTGGTTGGTGACATGATGCTTTAATTAGGGCTACAGTTAATGGTAATGGCAGGCTCGTAGACTTCTGAATTTTTCATTTTTATCAACTCTATTTGGGATTTGGATATATTGATGTTAATTGGCTTGATTCAGTGTGAGAAATTGTGGAAAAACAACTGGGTTGGGACTTGGGGGTTGGTCTATCATCCCCTTGGAATTGGGGTGTGAAAGGCAGATTTTACTATTGGGCTCTAAGAAGTAAGAAAGACTGGCGGGGGGGGGGTGGTTGAAACCACCAACCTCCCCGGCAATTCTCACTCCGGCTTGATTAGTCATTTGCCTTTCAAGTGGATTCCAGTATAAACACTTTGAAAAATTCTTTCAGGCATTATATAATATACTCGGAGCATTGCACAATAGGAAGCAAACGTAATAGTCCTACATGATACAATCTACGGATATCTGAACATCGTCGGTATCTGCATTGTTGGTGTTGCGACGCTCCAGTACGTAGTGGCACACTCGACCAGTTTATGGACTGTGAATGTCTCGTGGTCTATACGTATACAGTATACTGCCAGGAGTCCCATATTGTTTCAGCAGCAGCACACTACAGCAGCAGCCTCCGTATCTGCTTCTGCATCTTCTTCCACCAGTCATATGCTCTTCTGATTTACAGTGTTAAGTGGACCGGAATGCTTCGTGTGGCGCGCGGGGAATTGCATCGATTGCATTGTATCTTTTTCTGGTCCGACTCCAGGATCCCCCACCTCCTCCTACTCCTACTCCTATTCCTACTCCGCTGTTTCTGAATCTGCAGGCGGTGGCGGTGGCAGTGAAATGCATTCAGCTGCACATCGGTTTCATTTCTGAGATATCCCGCGTTTTCGCTGTCGGCCCCGCGGGTAACATTCTCACATTCGTCTGCCGACGCCGCCGCCGCCGATTCCAGTTTAAGTCACAGATTGAGGATGGCAGAAATAAAAACCGATGCTGCTGATGCTGCTGATGCTGAAGATGCTGATGATGCTGCCATCGCAAAGGCCACTTGTGTTGCGCCTAGTCGGCCGAAGACGATTTGGAGGAGCTGCTACTCTGAAAGGGTCTTTTAGCTGTCGTATAAAAAAGAAACAGCATAACGGCTGAGTGGTGGTGGGTGACGGCTGGGTGGTGGGTGACGGCTGGGTGGTGGTGGGTGACGGCTGGCTGACGGCTGGGTGGTGGTGGGTGGCGGGTGGGGTGCGAATGCCGCACGATGCAGCATCGTCTTGTATTGTTTTATGCCCATCGTCGACACTTACCGTCGTCGTCATCGTCGTCATCGTGCGTTTCGTCCTGTCATCGGTAACCGTTGGCTCGACGGTAATTTGATGTGTTGTCTCGATTCCCGATCTTTGCCAATCCGGATAGAGCAAGGTTGCCGTCGCCGCCGCACGATGCTCAATGTCTTGTCTTTTATGGCCGTGTATTGAATTTGCCTGAGTGTGTACGTGTGTGTGTGTGTATGTGTGCGTGTGTGTGTATGTGGGTATGTGTGTGTGCGCGCGTGTGTGCGTGCGTGTGTGTGCGTGTGTGTGCGTGTGTGAGTGTATGTGTGAGTGTGTGTGGGTATGTGTGTGTGTGACTGTGTGTGTCTGTGCATGTGTGGGTGTTTGATGGATACATGCATGTGTTTATGTTAGGGCTGTTGTTTGATTAAAAATTTTAATCGAAATTAATCGCACGATTAATTTTTTTAATCGCAATTAACTGCAAATTAATTGCAATACATTTCCCTCAAATATATTAATCTTACTATTTTATAAGGACCCCTGAAGCATAGAATTTTAATGACTGAATGCATTCTTTCTATTTCAAACATATTCAATAACCTTTGTCTTAGGCCTGTTGAATTTCTGCATTTAGTTTATTGAATTGAAAACACTGTTCAAATCAGTCAACTGCTCAAAATCCGCTAATTTTTTTAATTTGAGTCACCTTTAATTAAAATGATATAGTGAAAAATGTGAAAATTAGACAACCGTTTACTGATTATCAAAATTAATTATTTACTCAGCCAATAATTTATTGTACAGGCAGACCAGTTTCTTTACATTGGTCGGTTCAAGGGATGCTCTTATTAATTCACAATAGTTGGTCTAACTATTGAAACTCATTATTTAGTCACAATTTTTCACAAGAGGTCTCTTGTTCTTGGAAAACTTCGTCTCAGTTGTCCTTCTGTAAGCATTTATTATTTGAAACCTGGATCCGTTGGTCTTGCCATTTCATGGAGTTCAACCAACGTAGTCTGACGGGGTGAGGAAACCACCTTAGGGGACGATGCGAAGCGGCCGATGTCGACGGATCATCGCTGGCGTTAAATGCATGTTTGGGTTCGCATGCAGGCGATAATTGAGCGACGAATTGCTACGATAATGCTCAAATTCTTTTTTGGAATATTTGCCAAAGAATGTATCACTAGTTTTAAATATGAGCCTTCAGTTTAAAACTGAGTTTTCTGCCTCTGATTCCATTATAATCAGGTCGAATTAACGCGCGCGATTAATGCGTTAAAAATTTTAATCGCAAGATTTTTTAACGCGTTAATCGCACGCGTTAACGCGATTAAATCAACAGCCCTAGTTTATGTGTGTGTTTGTTGACGTGTGTTGGTTGTTGTTGTGTGTGTGTTTGTGTGTGGGTGCGTGCATGTGGGTGTATGTGTACGTGTGTGTGTGTGTGTGTGTTTGTGTGAACATAGATGCATGTACCGTTCCAATTGATTTCACATTTTGTTGAAAGCAAGACTATCAGCTTCCTACTAGTCTTCATGGTCGTTCTTTTAAATATTCGTCAGACTAGTTTCCGTTTAATTGTTGCTGCTTTGGTTTCCACGTACGTTGGATACGATCGAATTTACCTCGGCATTATTTTGTTGATGGATAATTGCTTCCGCAAGTCCAGCTGATAGGATGAAGAATTTAAAGGACAGAATTATGGTTTGCCGTTTGGGCTAGAGCAAGGAAATCTGTTGTTGCGAATGAGAGAAGTTATTATTTAATAACTCTGCCGCTGTTGAACTGGATGAATATTCGGTGTTATCAAATTTTTCTAGGCTTTTTTATGTGTACCATCGGAATCCAATTAATTAGATTAGATCTTAATATGTATTCTCTAGTTTTGTGCTAGACAAAATGCAACTTACTGCAGCCAAAATAGTGTTCGCGATATTGGGTCATTATCATCATTATCATCATCGTCGTCGTCGTCATCACATCATAACCATCATCGTCGTCGTCGTCATCGTCGTCGTCATCATCATCATCGTCGTAATCATCGTCATCGTCGTCATCATCATTGCAATTAACTATAAATGTCGCCATGAACAACAGCTTTATTACAGTCATCAACA